>CM022945.1:45071573-46271573 GCA_012931725.1 Litsea cubeba
AGCAATGTATCTTCTGGAGCCACCTCGTCTCACGTGACTTTCACTGAGATGACACCCTCTCAGGTTTCTTCTCCTGAGACTGTGACTTCAAAGTTCACACCCTTCCTGACTGAAGTTCCCAGCCATTGATGCTTGGGACGATGAATTAGTCAACGAAGAAGAAGAAGATTGCTGGATGCTGTTCAGGACTTGTTCCCGGAAAATGCTCCATGCAACACAATCACTGAGGATGGTAACTCTGCTGCTGATGCATCCTCAGCAAATGAAAAACGACAGCCTCTTGATCCTGAAGACAATCTTCCAAACGAAGACCCTTCTCAAGAAGCTCTCGAAGTTGGTAGAGGCACCCGCTCTGGCCGGGACTACCACAAAAATTACAACCAATCTTCCTTTACATATGTAAATCCTTCGGGAAAAGATGTTGCAGGCCCTAAGGAGGCTTTCAAGTATGACTTGATTGAACACTTCAAGCACATACCTGCACGTCTGCACATCCTAGGTTTGTTGCGAATGTCTCCGCACACTCGTGATAATGTCATCTCGGAATTACAAAAGCTGAATGAGGATGTCGACAAACATGCCCCGCAAGTCCTCCAAATTGAAATGGATTACCGGGTCAAAAACTCAGAAGCCTCCTCAAAGGGAGAAAAGAAGAAAACTGAGGGGATCATGCATTGAATGCCTCTCGGTTAAAAAAGCAGCCAGTGCAACCATCGCCTTCACAAAGGATGACCTCCTACTTGGCGAAACCAGGCATAAACCGCCCCTATACTTCACAGGGTATATCAAGGAAATGCCTATGCATAGAGTTCAGATCGACCCAGGTTCTGCACTCAACCTTATCTCCACATCGGCTCTCGAAGAGTTGGGCATCCCACCCAGCAAACTGAGCCACACATCTGTATCTATCTTTGGATACGATGGGAGTACTCAAAGGCCTATCGGCAAAATCAGGTTCAAATTGCAGATCGGTGATCTTATCTCTGAGGTCACAGTGTATGCAATAAAGACCCCTTCATGCTAAACATCCTTCTCGGACGCCCTTGGATCCATGAGAATGGTGTTTGTCCCTTCAACTCTACATCAATGCATCAAGTTTGTTGGCGACGACGGCATGATACATAGAGTCTTTGCGGACAGAAAACCCTTCAAAGGTAAAGAAATCCACTTCGCAGACTCACAGATGTATGAAGGTGAAAAAGAAGAAGAGGAGAAGCATACAGCATCCTTTGCCGAAATCTCCAGAAAGATAAGGCAAGCTCCTCAACAATCACCGGAAGAAAACAAACCATCCGGTAAATCTGAAGAGAGCATGCAAACTCCTTCATCATCTCCCTCAAATCTTCAAAGCCTTTGGTCATCACAACTAAAGCGAAGAAGGCAAAACAAAAGCCTGGGGGCAAATTTGTTGTCTCTTTCGTGTCTATCATGCAAGACACGGACTCGGATTCAGAGCCAGAAGACGACACATCGTCAAGCCAAGCTGACACTCAGCAAGATCGGCCTGCTCTTACTCCAATGGAGACAACTTCTGACATAGAAGATCCTACGTCAGCTTCCTTCGTTGTTCCAGCAACTTCAACAAAGGAAAAGCCGATCTTCTTCCATAGATCGGATACTTCTTCATCAAACTCCATGCTTGAACCTTTCCAAAATAAAGGTACGCCTCAACTATCCTTATACAGTTCTGTGGCACAAGCTATTATGAAGAAAATGGGCTATGACGCTCAAAACCCAGTCGGTCTGGGAGAAGGACGCGGTATTCTCACACCATTGGGGCCCGTCTTGACCAAAAGCCAGCTGGAAGATTGGAGACTCTACGGCTATGTAGAAAAGTCTTCACACGGGTTAGGGTATGATCCTGACACTCCCTTGAGACAGTTGACACAAAGGCTTAAAAGTCAATATGCTGACCAAGCCTCAACATCTCAAGTCCATGAAGACATCGATCTCCCTGGATATCTCTTTGATGAGTCACCTGACAAAGATCCAGGAAGCTCATCCAATTGGTACGATTTCTCCGAAAATGAAGAGGAGTTGTCCGATGGAACAGACGTGTGGACTTCTGACTCAGAAGAACCCTCATCTCCAAAAGAAGTAGCCTACTTCGACTCGGTTTCAACAGGCGATTGGGATCATCTCATAGCAAGCCTTGGGAAAATTACCGATCAAGAAGACCCGTGGAAAGGAACAAAACCTTGGTCTGGAAATGCCCTCGAAACCCCAGAAGGTTTCGTTGAGCTGGAAGCCTCCGAAAATATTGTGGAGGAACCACCTTCGAACCTTCCAACAGAAGATCCTGTTCAAAAGATAGACTTGGGAACACCAGATAACCCACGTCCTGTATTCATAAGCAAGAATATAAAGGATGATGAGTTACCCGAGTATATCGCTTTTCTTCGTGAGTTCGTTGATTGCTTTGCATGGTCTTATGCTGAAATGCCAGGCTTAGACCCCAAAATAGCAGTTCACAAACTCAATCTTCAAGAAGACATCAAGCCTGTCAAGCAAGGCCAAAGAAGATTCCGTCCAGATGTGATGGATAAAATTGAACAAGAAGTTCAAAAACTCAAAAGCGTCGGCTTCATCCGTGAGGAACAACATCCTGAATGGTTGGCCAACATTGTCCCCGTGACAAAGAAAAATGGGCAGATCAGGGTCTGTATTGACTATAGAGACCTGAATGGCGCATGCCCAAAAGATGAATTTCCGCTCCCCATACCAGAGGTAATGATTGATAATACCTGTGGATTCGAGAATGACATTCATGGATGGTTTCTCTGGCTACAATCAGATAAAGATGCATCCTGAGGATGAAAAACATACATCCTTTCGAACCCCATTTGGCGTGTATTGCTACACTGTCATGCCATTCGGTTTGAAGAATGCTGGTGCCACATATCAGAGGGCTATGATGAAAATATTCCAAGATATGCAGCACAAGACGGTTGAATGTTACGTTGATGACCTTGCCGTCAAAAGCAAAAGAAAAGAAGATCATCTCGAAAACCTTCGAGAAGTCTTCCTCCGGCTTCGCAAACACAAACTGCGAATGAATCCATTGAAATGCTTCTTCGGCGTCTCGTCGGGTAAGTTCCTCGGATTCTTAGTTCGGAAAGCTGGAATAGAGCTTGACCCCATAAAAGTCAAAGCCATTCTAGAAATGCCCTCTCCAAGAACCTTGAGAGAACTCAAAGGGCTTCAAGGGAGATTGGCCTACATCAGACGGTTCATCTCCAATCTTTCGGGGAAATGCCGTCCATTCTCCCGGTTAATGAAAAAAGGTGTAAACTTTGTCTGGGATGCTGACTGTGAAGCTGCTTTCCAAGACATCAAGTCATACCTGACAAAACCTCCAGTGTTAGCTGCTCCTACCACTGGAAAACCATTCATCTTGTACACAAGAGCCCTTGATCACTCTCTGGGAGCTCTGCTTGCGCAAGAAAATGATCAAAGAAAAGAAGCTGCTCTATATTACCTCAGCCGCATGCTAGTAGGTGCAGAGCATCGCTACTCTCCAGTCGAAAAAGAATGTCTTGCAGTGATGTTCGCCGTGCAAAAGCTGCGTCACTACTTGCTTTCCAACACAGTCTATCTGGTCTCGAGGGTCAACCTCTTGAAGGTCCTTGTCACAAAGGCAGGTTCTCTCAATGCTCGACTGGCAAAATGGTCCATCCTTCTGTCACAATTTGATATTAGGTATGTACCACAAAAAGCAATCAAAGGGCAAGCTCTAGCAGACTTCCTCGCAGAGCATCCATTGCCTAAAGATTCTCCACTCAGAGATGATCTCCCAGACGAACCAGTCTACAATGTGGAGACTTTCTCACAAAGTGCCTCCCGGGACATGTACTTTGACGGTGCAACCAAGACAAATGAAAAAAGACAGCTGATCTCGGGAGTTGGCATCCTCTTTGTTAGCCCCGACAAATACATGATTCCACACGCTTTCTCGCTACTGGAACCATGCACAAACAATGCAGCTGAATATCAAGCTCTGATCTTAGGATTGGAACTCGCCATCGAATCCGGTATCACCATGCTGGAAGTCTTTGGAGACTCTCAACTGATCGTCAACCAGATGAATCAGAAATTTGAAGTCAGGAAGCCAGATTTGCTGCCCTACTACAACAAGGCACAATCACTTCTGCAAAAGTTTGACATCTGTCACATCACCCACATTCGTAGAGGTGAAAACATACGTGCAGATGCCCTTGCCGGACTTGCCGCATCCATGGCAATCCAGGAAGGGGAAAGCATGCAAGTCACAGTGTGCGAAAGAAGAATCCTTCCTCCTCTTAACACACACCAAGCAGTTGCTGAATGCCACCAACTGGTCGGAAGTCGGATTTCAATCCTTCAAACTTCAATTGGCGACTGGAGGGATCCGTTCATTGATTACATTATGTTCGGAATCCTACCTGAAGATCCAAAAGAACGGGTAAGCATCCAAAGGCGAACCCCAAGCTTCCATTTGGATATTCCTTCAAAAATCCTTTACAGGAAATCCTTCAACGGAGTACTTCTACGCTGCTTGTCACAACAAGAGGCTGAAGAAACACTCAAAGAAGTTCATGCTGGTCTTTGTGGAGCTCATCAGGCTGGACCTAAGCTCTATGATCAGATAAAAAGGTTAGGATATTACTGGCCTACCATGGTAGCTGACGCAATGCAATTTACAAAGCGCTGCCAACAATGCCAAGTTCATGGAGATTACATTCACATGCCTCCAGAATGGCTACATCCTACAGCGATCTCATGGCCTTTCGAAGCCTGGGGTATGGACATCATAGGTCCTATTTCTCCCCCTTCAAGCAAAGGTCATCGCTTCATCTTCGCCGCTACGGATTACTTCTCCAAGTGGTCAGAAGCATTTGCGTTTAACGAAATGAAGACCTCATCAGTCCTTCAGTTCCTGCGCACCAACATCATTTGTCGTTTCGGCATACCCAAAAGATTCGTCCATGATAACGGACCACAGTTCCGGGATCATCGATTCTACAGGTTCTGCGACAAATACAAAATTCAAAGCTGTCCTTCGACTCCATACAATCCGGCAGCAAACGGGTTAGCAGAAGCTTTCAACAAGACACTCTGCAAAATCCTCAAAAAAATGGTCTCTAATCACAAAAGAGACTGGAGCGACAAAATGTCTGAAGCTTTGTGGGCCTATCGAACCACCGTTCGAGGACCAACCCATAGCACACCATTCTCCTTAGTCTATGGATGCGAAGCTGTCGTGCCCTTGGAAGTACAAATTCCTTCCTTGAGGGTATCCTTGCAAAATGACATGACTCAAGAAAGCAATGTCAAATTGCGACTCCGTGAGCTGGACAATCTCGATGAGAGACGGCTCGAAGCTCAACAAAGCATTGAACTTTACCAAGCACGTATGGCAGGATCTTTCGATAAAAAGGTCAGGCAACGTGCCTACAAAAAGAATGACTTGGTTCTTGCGGTAAAAAGACCAATGGTCTTCGCTCACAAGTCCAAAGGCAAATTTGAGCCGAAATGGGAGGGACCCTACGTCATCGATAAAGTTTTCTCCAATGGCGCATACGCACTCCTAAACATGGAAGGTGACAGATGTATGCTGCCCATCAATGGCAAGTTCTTAAAGCGGTACTACCCTTGAAGACTTACCCAACTGGGTAAGAGCAATGCCTGTACGGCCAAAACCGGTTTCCAGGTACACGCTCGCTAAACCCACCCTTTTTAGAATTTTCATATCAAATGTTGAAATTTCTAGAAATCTAAAACAATGCTTACTTTCATCGTTTCATTGTTCAACAAAAATCCAAGTTTAGGAACCTTTCCCTAACTTGACCAAAATTTTCAACCCTTGAACCCAAAATTCATGGTTTGAAACAAAATCCGGATTCAGGGATTTCCACCCTAGTCCACCCTGCCTTTTACCGCCAAAATGGTTTTAGGTCAAAACTTATGACCCTCGTGTCTTTAAACAAAAAAAAATGGTCTTTCAAAAACCGCGAGGAAGCGACGCTTAGTCGATACTCGCACAAATCGGAAGCAAACGAACCGCGTTCGACACTTCCAAAATCGCAGGGAAGCGACATTTCGTCGATACTTGCAAAATCCAAAACCGTGGAAACGCAACATTTCAGTTGATATCCACAACCTAAATTTCAAAGGTTCGAAAAAACCTAAAAAAACTGTGGAGACGCAACATTTCAGTTGATATCCATGACCCAAAGGTTCGAGAAAATCACAAATTTCAAAAATCATGGGGAAACGACATCAAGTCAGTACCCGCAAAACCAAAATTTTTGAAAAGCAAGGATGCGACATTCCATCGATACTTGCACCCAAATCCGCGAGGATGCGACATTCCATCGATACTCGCAAACCGAATGAGCAAGGATGCGACATTCCATCGATACTTGCAAGAACATTCAGCAGGGAGGCGACTTTTAGTCGATACTTGCATTTTTTTGAAAACCAAACCGGCTATAAATGCCATCAAAACAGGCTATAAATGCCACAAACCGGCTATAAATGCCACAAACCGGCTATCAATGCCACCAAAACAAAACCGGCTATCAATGCCACACAAACAAAAACTTGGATTTCAAAAAAAAATGGCTATCAATGCCACCAAAAACAGGCTATAGATGCCACAAAACAAACCGGCTATTAATGCCACCAAAATTGGCTATAGATGCCACACACACAAAAAAAAAACTCGGCTATCAATGCCACAAGAAAAGCTGGCTCTCATGCCAAAATTGGCTTCCATGCCACAAACAAAAAACCTGGCTTTCATGCCAAAACAATCATTTGACAAAAGATTTTCACAAAATGACAACCTTTTGATCAAATCCCATTTAGCAATTACTTTTATCACAAAAAGATTCAAGTGAGCGTAGGGATAACAAAAAAAAAGTGTTCACAAGCACTACAAAAAAAGAAGTACCAAAGAATACATGTGGTACAAAAAAAAAAAAGTGTTCACAAGCACTACAAAAAAATAAGTACCAAAAAAAATACAAGTGGTACCAAAAAAAAAAAGAAAAGAAAGAAGGATGGTTTCTGTATACAGGAGCTCAATCAAAAATGGTCTCCAGCCAAGAGTTCAGCTCCCCAAGCAGACTTTTAGCCTCAGCCGTCAAAGATTCCAAGGCACGCTTCTTCAGGAACTTGCCATGAGATGCTGGAGTGGGCTGTACCCCTTCTCTCACACCAGGAAGCTTACCTCGAGCAGCTTGCCATTGTTCATCCTCATCAGACTTCCTTTTGAGAACCCGTTCGGCCTCTGCAACCTGGTGAATCAGGGCACTCTCCCTGTCGCGAGCTTCTATTATGGCAGTCCACTTGGCAGCGACTTGTGCCTGCAGATGCTCAAGACGTTTCCTGGCCTCATCGACCTCCCTATCAAGGATGTTAAGGTCATGTGTCAGCTCGATGATGGTTAGCTCTTCTCTATTCCTCTTTCGGACTGCCACCTTCCTGCTTTCTGTAGCCTCATCCAGGTCAGACTTAGCCTTATCAGCAGGATCCAGGAACATCTCCTTGAAGAACTGGTCATCAGCCAAACTCACGGTCTCAAACCATTTGTCACCCAGTGCAATGATCCTATCAACGATCGCCCTGGCACCTGTGACATCCAGACCAGCCTCTTCAGCATCACTGAGAATCTCCTGCACATGCTGGATCATGCCAAATCCGACTTCCAAGTGCCCAGAAAAGAGAGTCTCAATCCAAGAGCTCACAACTCGCACCACCACCTTCTTCGCAAAAAGAAGAGATGGCCCAGCCGAGGATTCGCCCAACTCCGTTGGTCGGCTACTCATGTCATCATCTGTTGAAAGAGTAACAAAAGAACTCTTTCCAGCTGAAGCTGCTCCTGCTCGGGAAGGAATCTCAGCGCGAGGAATCTCCTCAACATTGTCAGAGCTGGTCCCAGGAATCTCTACCTCTGGATCAACCTCTGGCATCTCTTGCTCTGGAAGCGACGGATCCTCCTCTGCCACTTCAAAACCTGCAAAGGAAACACAAAAAGGTATGAATATGACCCTGTTTGAAAATCATTATCAGAGTTATAACTACAAAATACCTTCTTCAACGACTGGCGGAACACTTTCTTCCTCCATGAACTCATCGGAAGCATCATCAACATTTGCGTCCATCGATGGTTCAAAGTCATCAGAACCCTGTGGCAAGTCAGCTGGCAAAAAAAAAAAAATGTGTTAGCAAGCCGAGTCACAAACAAAAAAAAAAGGGAGCAAAAGAAGTCATACCAATTGGAGATTCTGGATCTACTCCAGAGTCCCTCGGTTCTTCTTCAGATGCCTCAACAGGATCCATCACCACCTCATCGGTTGGGACCTCAGGCATCACCAAGTCTTCCTCTGCTAAAAAAAAAAAGAGAAAAGCAGAAACAAGAAGCAGATCATAACATGGAAAAAGTCCCATGAAAAGAAATGGAAAGAGAAAAAGGAAGAATCATACCTTCACCGACGGTCTCTTCTTCTCGGCTTCTCTTTTCCGGAGGCTCGTCAGCATCCACTGGCACATCCTCATTGATGGTAAGAGGAACTTCCAAGTTAGGAGAGTCCTCATGCTGCTCCTTGCTGCTATGATGACTCCTCCTCCTCTTACCTCTGCGGGCTCGCTTCTTAGAAGAACCTACCCCGCTGTCAGAGTCAGGTTTCCCACTTGACTCATCACTGGATGGTCTGCTCTTGCCAGTAGACTCCACGGAAGCTTGCCTCTGCGCCGCTTGCATCCAAGCGCCAAGTTCGGCTTCCTCCTGTTCTAGCTGCTCCAAAGCCTCGTCAGGTATTTCTCGAACAGCTTCAGAACCGATGACGCCCTGGTCACCGAGAAAGCCTATCTTGTGCTTCTCTCCAGAAAGGAAGGCCCAAACTTCCTCTCGCCGGATGCCATCCGACTTTCCAAGGCCCTTTCCAGATACCAGCTTCACATCAAGCTCCTTCTTGGAAAGCCCCCGATATGCCGAAAAGCTCTCCGCGAACCACATCGCAAAGCCGGCAGTCCGGGAAGTCAGCAACACAGGATAAGAAATCATGGCTGTAGTGTCTTCAGCACTATAAAAAGCCCATGCATTTCTCCCGTCCTGTAAGCCTCCAAAGCGCTTCACCATGCTTGAAGGCGCTCCAACAACGCCTTGAGAAAAGCCAAGCTGCAAAGCAAAGCGAGAGGGTACATACGGCTGGATGTCGACGAAAAGATGTCTGCGGTACACCATCGTGCCGACACGTATGCTGAAAAGCCACTCTCTCTCTGCATTTGTCAAGGAATAATGCCTTCCCGACCCCGCCCTGGTAGAGTCTCGGGAGGCACCAAAATCAAAAGCCTTCTTCCGCAACTCCGGAGAAAGCTTTACTGAAGATTGCCCCATCTCGACGTCCCTGAACCGTCGGATCCTCATACGGGCAAACAAAAGTGATTCAGACACGGCTTTGCCCTTAGCCAGTCGAATCATCAGAGGATCATCATCCTGTGCAGCACCCAGCCGATGGAAGCCAGGACAGTGGTATACATACCATGAATAAAAGATATGGGCTGAAAATACCCTATTCATGGGAAGCCCAAGCCGAACCAGAAAAGCAGCAGCCTGCAGTTCGGTACACAGGTAGGAGTAAAGAGCAGGCACCAAAGCAAGCTGCTCTCCAAACGCCATCTGACAAGCCGGGAAAATACAATGCGGCCTGATGTGCGTTCCATCTCCTCCAGCAAATACAGCCTCACCAAGCCAATAAGTGAGGTAAACAGCGAGATCTCTCCGCAGTGCAATGTCAGGACATATGGCGTTTGTGCTTGCACAGAAATCTCTCAACTCTTCTTGCATGGCCAAGATCTTCTTTGAACTTGGATCCTGAGCTCCAGCTTCCTGGGTCATGCTATCCGAAGGCTCCCTACTATCAAAGAAGTTGGGGAATGAAGAGCAAAAACTCTTCCAACTGCTGGATCTAACTTTCGAACCCCCCTTCTCCTTCAAAAAATCATAGAAGGCGACGAGCTGAAAGTATAGAAGCCTGAACTCCTCAGACTGCCCCTCGAGGACGCTGTCAATCGGCATAAACTCCTCATAGAGTTTGCCGAGGATGGGCAATCCAGTAATGGCGCTCAACTCCTTCAAAGAAAAACCAATCTCACCATTCGTCACAACGAAGGTATTGGTTTGAGGGAGGAACGACTCCAGCATAGCCATGAAGGCCTCATCGGAAAAGATCACGGTCTCCCCAAAAGCGCGGACCGCATCAAAAATCCCGGCTTCCTTCAAAACGGCGCCACCAATCAGCAGGACGCGATCAGTCCACGACTTCCACTCGGAGTCAGCATTGAAACGACCTCGAAGTCGAAAAGGCTTGATCCAATTGCTGCCGTCACCGCTGAAAATACCAAGGCCCACCGGTCTCAAATCGACCGACGGATAATCAGAGCCCTGGTAGCCGCTGGATGGCATCAACAAGTCCATGTCAACAGGCGACCTCTCCGTATATCCAGGAGAACCGCCGACAAAAACCCCGGTCTTGATTACATTTGTCCTTCTCACCCAACTTGGAGGATCTTCCCTCTTAGGGCACGTGGGGGCAAGGCTCAGAATCGAGACGGTGCGATCAAACATCGACCGGGTAGTAACAGTCTTCTTCTCACCATTTGCTGTGAAGGAAAACTGAAAAGATCTCCTCTGGTATGTAATGTCGTCAGGGACTGCATCACCAAAGAAGAAGGTAGGCTTGGGCAAAATGCTCTGATCTTCCATCAGCCATGGACGACTGCTTACCATGATCTTATAGAATTCCTCTCCCTTGAGAGTGATCAGTCGCTGCCTCATCTCATCTCTGTTGAGGGAGTCGCACTCTTCCAGGTTTCTTTCAACATACTGGACCTTCTCGAAAGCCTGCTGAACGGCCGGATTAGAGGATCTAGAAGACCGACGAGGTACGCTTGTAGCAGGCTCTTTAGCCTTGTTCGCTCTGGAGGAACCACCTGAAAAGGATGGAAAAGAAAAAGATCAAACATCAAAATGACAGAATCTCGCTAAAAAAAATCTGGCGAAATTTTGACATGATGACGGGGCAATTCCGAAGAAAAGGAACTATCCCGAAAGAAATAGAAAGCTTGAAGATGGGCTCAACATCGCTGCGAGCTCCGAAACTCCAAACTTTCGAAACCTAAAAGTCTCCGCAAAATCAGGAAGGGCTCAACATCACTGCGAGCTCCAAGTTCCCAAATTTGCAAACACTTTCAGGTATGCAATCACATCATGCTACGAGTTTAATTTACAAATTAAAGGCATGCATGAAAATCTAGATTTGCGAAAAAAAAATGCATTATCATGATGAGCAAACAAAAAAAAAAGAAAAGAAAAGAAACTTTCTCAAAAAAAAAAGGGGAAAGAAAACAAAAAAAGGAAAGAAACTTTCTCTAAAAAAAGAGGGAGGAGAAAGAAAACAAAAAAGAAACGAAACTCTCTCAAAAAAAAAAAAGAAGAAAAAAAAAAAAAAGGAGGGGGCTGGCCCACAGGCCGTGGCCCACAGGCCACGTGGCCGTACGGCCAGATCCGTACGGATCTGTCCGTACGGCCCACACAATAAAAAAAAAACATGAAAAAAAAAAAGAAAGAAAAGAAAGCAAAAAAAAAAACGTGTGAGAAAAAAAAAGAGGCAAACACGTGAACAAAAAAAAAAAGAAGAAAAGAAAGAAACAAAAAAAAAGAGAAGAACTTTTTTTTTCCCTACAATGAAGTTTTCTTGAAAAAGAAGAACTTACTTGAAGCCATTGATGGAGAAGAAGAAGAAAACTCTTGAAGATCTTGAAGAAGAAAAACTCTTGGTCTTGAAGCCCTCTTGAGATTATTGCAAAAGAAAGTAATAAGAGCAAGAGATCCAACCTTCTCCTTGCTTTTATAGAGGAGAGCAAACCAAAGAAGGAAAGAAGAAAGAGGTAAGTGTTACTAATTAGTAACCTTACCAAAAGAAAGAGATTAGCAAGATTCTTTCCCAAAAGAAAGATATCTTGAGAAATTTTCTCCTAAAATCAATCTATGACGGATTCTTTCCCAAAAGAAAGATATCTTGAGATATTCTATCCCAAAATAAAGGGATATTGAGAGATTTTCTCCTAAAATCAATCTATGACGGATTCTTTCCCAAAAGAAAGATATCTTGAGATATTCTATCCCAAAATAAAGGGATATTGAGAGATTTTCTCCTAAAATCAATCTATGACGGATTCTTTCCCAAAAGAAAGATATCTTGAGATATTCTATCCCAAAATAAAGGGATATTGAGAGATTTTCTCCTAAAATCAATCTATGACGGATTCTTTCCCAAAAGAAAGATATCGTGAGATATTCTATCCCAAAATAAAGGGATCATGAGAGATTCTCTCCAAGTAAAGATATTCTTAGATATTCTCTATCCAAATGAGATATTTTGGATATTCTTTACAAAAATGACACCATATGAGATCTAAGCCATTTCAAAAGCTTAAGGTCCCATGGGTTAGCCCATATGAGCCAGGTTTGACCACCTAGGCACTAAAAAAAAAAAAAAAAAAAATGAATTTTGGGCTTTTAGTCAAAGAGAAATCCCTCTTACCAAGAGCATACAAAAATGGTTCCATGCCTCTTTTGAGTTGATTGGACCATACAAAAGAAAATTCCAAGCCCCATGAGCTTCCAAAAATCAAACCATCCAGTCTCATCTACCAAATTGAGCCAAAATCTTGAAATTGACATTTCACAAAAATCAAACCAAATCTTGGTCCCCTAACCTGCCACATACAGCCTGTTAGGTCACAAGACCAAAACCAAAAACCAAAACCTGATCCCCTAACTTGCCACATACAGCCTGTTAGGTCACAAGATCAAAACCAAAATTGATCCCCCAACATTCCACATACAGCTTGTTGGGTCACACGATCAAAACCAAACCCGACCCCCTAACCTGCCATATATAGCCTGTTAGGTCACAAGGTCAAAACCCAAAATCCACATCCCAGATGTCATCTTCAAAACTTTGCCTTGAGATGGTACGTGATCCCTTTCACCGCCATAAAATTCCCCTGGAAGCTCAAAAGGCTACAAATACCAAAAAGAAAGACTGCTCAAAGACTCTTGGTCAAGTCACAGGCTCTCCTTCAAAAAATCTCTTCGAGGCACATCGACTACAAAAGTTAAGCAACTCGCCGCTGTACCTCGAGGGGGCATTTGTTGACACCAAAAATGTCACTTTGCCTCTTCAAGATCCAAAGAGCTACATGAAGTCGCAACCTGCCATAAATAGGCAATGCTGCTTCCAAAAATCAAATCTTGTCAGAATCAAACAAAAACTGCAAGATTCATCCAGACAGCCAAAAGAGGAGTACACAAGAAGTTTCAAGCCATTTCAAGATCATTTGGCCTAACTTCGCTTCTCCAACAGCCAAATCAAGCCTCTCGGCGGTAAAGCTCTCCGGGACCACGGTTTCCAAGACAGAACCTATGGATCATCTTAAAATGACTCCAATAGGTTCCCTGTCAAATTTCAAGTCAATCGGACATCGGTTGACCGCACATCAAACCGCGACATCTTCATCGCGACAAAAAGCAAGTCTACAGGTGATAGGACCCCAAACGGCTTCAAAACTCAAACAAAAGCCTATGGTTGATCTTATTTATTGCTCAGCAGGCTTCACACCAAATTTCAGGTCATTCCGACATCGTTTGACCCAGTTTCAGCTTTTGACAGAAAATCGGCAGCTCTGCGCAACAAAGTCTTCGGCTTTCTCAGGAAATTGGAAACTTTGCAAAATAAAATGCAAAGATTCTCATCAGGTTTCCTACAAAGAAATCAGGCCAATAAATGATCAAAATGTCAAAGAAAAGTACAGAAGAAAAAAGAATCAGAAAAAAGCGAAAACGGACGCAAAACGGGACACGAAAGGGGGAAAACCCCCCCAGGGTCGCAGACCCCTGCGACCCTGGGCCAGGGTCGCCGGCGACCATGGACCCCGGGGTCGCCGGGAAAGCCCCGGAAACCCCGGTTTTCGCCGTTTTTTTTCGCGATTCGAGGAGCCCAGCCTCTGGTACTTTCCAAAATTCATGCTTTTGAGACACCAAGTCCTCTGACATCCGTCCAAAACACGGGTAAATCATCAAGAGTATCAAAGACAGTATTGATCGCCACCCGGTCAACCAAAAAAGTGTGCTTTCCACCCGACCGATCGAGAAATCGACAGGACAGATGGCACCGACCTGCTGTTGGCAACAAACACCTGAAATTACATGGTCATCTGATGTCGATCTACATGAAGATCCATCGATGATCATTGACAGAAGAATTCCAAAAGACGTGGCACGGCCCGCGACTCTTCAGCTGCTCGGCGACCACTTAATGCGATTAATTGACTAGCTTTATTACAGTCATTAATCCATCTCTTTGGACGGCCCAATCAGAAGCAAGCATTTGGGAGTTACAAGTCAAGAGATTCATGGCATTTAACCCATGAAACTCCTCCCATCATGGCGATTAAAGGCGATTAAATGCCCTCAATCTCCTCCGGCCAATCAGAAGCCGAGAAAAAGGAGTTACAAAATAAACAATTCAATTTTGTAACTCCTCCCATTATGCGGCTTAATGACATTAAAAGCCCATAAACCCACCTAAAAGGCTACCTAAAAGCCTATAAATAGGAGGGTTCTCCAAGAAGAAAGGACACATCGAGATCATCGGAAAAAACACACAACAAACATCAGACAGCAGTCAGAAATCCAGAGAAAAGAAAAAGAGAGAAAACTCTGCGGAAGTTCTACACCGGCCACCGCAACAAGGTGACAAAAGTCCCTTGGGGGGTACCCCCCCCCCCAAGGTCCTTGCCTTCTCCTCCTGCCTCCAATGGCTTAGATATGGCTTTTCAGCCCGTCTACTCGGTTTTTTATTGGACATAGGACCTTCCTTTGGTCTTTGTCTTCTAAAAACCTGAGGTTATAGCCAAGCCAAGTGAATCAATAGCATCCTCTGTTCTCATCTGCATGGATGATGGCGAAGCCCACACATGGCTTGCGACCGTCAATCTAAACGAGTCCCCCACAATCTCCTGAGAAGTTAGATCCTCCTTTTCTTGCTTTTCATTGTAGTTTGTATTTTTTTCAAAAGAGACAAAAATCACAATTCTTGTCTTTCATTGTTGATAAGGATTGTAAATCGGCTATAAACGCCAAAATCGGCTATAAACGCCAAAAATCGGCTATAAACGCCAAAATCGGCTATAAATGCCAAAAAAATCGCCTTTCACGGCAAATCAAGAAAATGTCTCTTTTCTTAAATATATGTGCAATGGAAAACTTGAAAGAAGTTGATTTCCTTTTTACTTGCGAAGGTTGATCTTCGGATCACCACTTGCAATTCCAAGTAAAATAGAAAATCTGGCACACCCACAAAAAAAGAAATGTTGATGCACGCCCTTTTGCCCCCCGGTTACGAAAGGGTCGGAACCAAACGGACTCCCACGTCCGCCGACCTCGGTAGGAACCCGGGCATCGGGAGCGCGGTCCATCAGGACTTACGTGCTATCTTAACCAACAATATCCATAGCCACGGCCAAGTCCCAGTCATTGGACTTACGTGCTAGATCAATATCGCCGTCCATCCATACACCCGGTCCGAGCGCCGGCGGTCTCAGTACCCCACCCACACCTGGTACCTACTGTGTCAATCACATCACAATATCAAAGTCCATGCCGGCATCATAACTCTCGGCAGACTAATCAATATCAATGTCCATGCCGGCATCATAACCCTCGGCAGACTAATCGTACAACCACAAATCTACAGATCACTAGGTGGGGGTACTCCGAACTAGTTAGCCTTATTATCCTTAATATGAGATGATAATAGTCAAGGGTACGAGACACGGAGTTCGGGTATAGCTAGTCTATCCTTGTGGTTCCCAACAGTTAATAGTGCATACCCTTGTAAACTCCGCTTCTCTATACGCTTAATTAGTATTATCTCAATATACATTCCGTCTATTAGTATCTATCGTTAAGTTCCCAATATTATCGGTCAGGACTTCAAGTGCCATGTCCTGACATCTCATCCAATACGGACCGTGATCATGGATCAGAGCCTAAGTGCAATGCCCTGATTTATAGTACATCTCAAGGCCTACATCCAAGGTTCGGATCTACCAGCCAGCCTTAGTGTCCGTCTCATCAACATAGATACCACATATTCTAAATCCATCGATGATTGCTGCCCCTCTATTCAGGTCCAAGGTCCCACTTCACCTAAGAAAGTGATCACGGAGTCCCAGATGCTTATTAAGTATCCTTGGTGCTCCTGTATGTATTTAGCATCATAAGACATCCATAACCCTTGAATCAGGTTCCGTTTTACAACCCAAGACCCTACTTAGATGGCTACACGGGTCAAGGTTAAGCCCGGCCCTTGACTCGCGTATAGCGTATCCCAAATAGTCCAAATGGAAGGTCAACGGGGCCCACACATGATCAAATCATAAAAGGGTACAAATCTGGGAAATGTCAATGTATACACTGAGCTCGGCCATCCTACTCTGAGCTCGGCCAACCAGACACTGAGCTCGGCCAAATTGTTCTGAGCTCGGCCAACCAGGCATTGAGCTCGGCCAACTAGGCACTGAGCTCGGCCAACTAGGCACTGAGCTCGGCCAAACTGCTCTGAGCTCGGCCAACTAGGCACTGAGCTCGGCCAAACTGCTCTGAGCTCGGCCAACCAGGCACTGAGCTCGGCTAACCTGCTCTGAGCTCGGCCAACCAGGCACTGAGCTCGGCTAACCTGCTCTGCCTAGCTGAATACTGTTGCAAGTACCGTAATTCCTGGATTTCTCCCTTTTCATTCCAATATTCACCAAACACTTCCAAACATCAAACACATCTCCTATATCATGATCTCATCACAAGTGGGCCATTGATCTTCCAAATGAGGGATTCTCATCCATCAATGGCCAAATACACATAAAAAGAGCTTAGACTAACAATTCTATACATCTTATCATCCAATCAACCATCCAAATACAGAAATCATGCCAAACATCCATAAAAGATAGTAATTACCAATCTAAGCATGTTAATCAATTTAATTAAAGAATCTAAGCATGTCTACTTGCCTTTCGTTGGAGATGCCCAAATCCAAAAGCACTAGCTCAAAGCCCAACAAATCAAACCTAAGGAATAATTAGCAAAGTAAAACTAAATTAAAACATAAATTAAAAGAAAGGGAAGCTCTAAGCTATCTTAACACAACTCCACACCCAAAGCACATAAACCAAACCTAGGGAAAGGGGAGCTTACCAAACAGAGAAGGGAATGGAGTGGTGGCTTGCAAATTAGAGATGGGAAGCTCGCGGGGTCCACGCGGAGATGATGGTGATCATCAGAGGTTATGGGCAGCCTCTAAGATCAATTCCCAGCAAGGTGGGTGAGAAAGATTGGGAAAGAGAGAAAAAGAATTGAAAATGAGATGGGGAGGTTGTGGGGCCCACTTGATCTGTGGCCCACTAAATTGGTGGTGGTGGAGGGTCTTTGGTGGTCCATTGGATACAAGAAGGAGAAGACAGAATAGAAGAAAGAAAGAATGGAGCAAGAAAGAGAGAGAACAGAGAGAGAATTAGAGAGAAAGAAAGAGAAAGAGTGAGATGGGTGGAATGGGAGTTGACTCACGTCAGTGAGTGGAGTGGAGTGGAGAGATGAGGTGAGATGAAGAAATGGTGAGATGGGTGGGTAATTTTGTTGGCTGGGAGGAGTGAGAGAGGATTAAGGGAGAAGGAGAAAACAGAGAAAGGAAACAGAGAAACAGGGAAGAAGAAGAAACGAAAAATGGAGAAAAGAGAGGTGGAGTGGCTGCCAGTGATCGAGGAGATCATCCACGGCGATGGCGATGGCGCCGTGCTCGGAGTTCGGCGGCAGTGGGCGGCAAGGGTTGGGAGAAGAAGAGATGGATGAGGGAGATGAGGGGATGGAGAAAGGAGAAGAGAGAGGAGAAGAGAGGTGGCCGGCGTCGTGGCGGCGTGGTCCGGCGGCGAGAGGCAGCAAGCCGAGAGGGAGGGAGAGAAAACGAGAGAGATGAGAGGAAGAGAGGAATGAGAGAAATGGAGATGGAGGGGCTGCTGTGTTGTGTTGGTGTGGAGTGAATGAGAAGAGAGGGGAAAGGGTCTCCATCGTGACCTAGAATAGGGAATGGGGAAAAAGGGGAAAATGAGATGGGGGTGTGATGAGAGTGAGATGAGTGAGGTGGGGCTCACATGGGATTAAGGTGGGGTAGGGTTTGACTAAAGTGCCCTCTTAATTAATGGGTAATGGGTCAGGCCACGGGTAGTTGGGTCATCCTAAGGTTAAATTCACAATTCTCCAAGGGAAGCCCATCTGTAATTAGGATATCCTATGATTGACTTGGTCAAATTGGGTCCCACTAGGTATGTCTAGGGACGGGTCCTCACATATAAGATCTTGGCATTTGATTTTCTTTTACTTTGATCTTCATTGTTATATCATCCAATCCAATTAGGCAAGAGATTGCTAATTGGATTGTAGATTTGGGAGTTGAATTAGAACATGCATTGTTTGAATTAATTACATACTTAGTGGATTTTGGATTGCCTAATCTTTTATCTTGATTGTTGTTAATTTTAATCTTTGTTTGATTTGTTATTCTAGATTGTTAGATCTACTCTCACATAACTTGTTTTTAAATCCTACACATTTGACACCACATCTTCACCTTAAATCTTCCATTTCCACCACCATCCACACACTAGTTTAGTGTAGCTTGTTAGATTAGCTTAGATCTAATTTACTTCATATTTTATATTGTTAATTAATTGTTTACATTGCATAGTTTAATAGTGTTAATTGTTTACTTCAATTGTCCAAATTAGCTATATCTTAGTTCAATTTTACTCAAATTGGATTCATTGCTTGTTCCATCCTCTCTTCGTGGGATCGATAATCCGGACTCTTGAGTCCTTTACTACTTGACGACACCGTAGTCTTGCAGTTAAAAGTTGCACAATTAAGTGTCGATCAAGTTCTTGGCGCCGTTGCCGGGGAGAGGCATTGGAAAGCTTTGAATTTCATAGAGTTGAACTCATTTTTAGCTTAGTGTACTTTTTAACTTTCCTTTATTTTCCTTGCGGATTCTATACATTATTTGTGTTTGTTTTATAGGGAATTCCTCGCTTGGAGCAAAGGAAAGTGGAAAAGTGTATTGGAGGACTTGAAGATTTTACTTGCTTTCCTAGTTTAGGATTAGTTTGGACATTTATTTACTTTCTTAGTTGGTTGTATTAGGTATTTATCATCAAAGTTGTAATAATTTTGGTTGCGGGTCGGCCCGTAACCCATTTACTTTACTTTACGCACTTCACTTGCTTTAAATAGTTAGTCATTTAGTAGAATAGCAATAAATTGCTTGTAGAGAAGGAGGACGGTTGGACTATACCGTCGCGGCCCCTCACATTCGTACACGGAAATTGGTGTCCTTGGTGTGAGTCGACGACAACCGATTCGTCCCCTGAAATAAATCGGGAGGTTTGCATTTCTTAACCCCCGCGAATCCCTTGCAAGTGGGTTTACTTTGTTGGTTGTTCCTTGCTTTGTAGTGTAATTATTTTAAATACACTTGTAATTTGGTGCACTACTAGTAAAGGGCAAATTACCCCAACAAGATAAGGATTCGGATTTCATCTCCGTTTCCTTGCTCTTAGGATTTCATCTTAATTCTCACTTAGTTTAGAACCAATAAACCATAATAAAATTGAGTAGAAACGTGACCTTAGGTTACGAGCTCAATAGGGAAGACCACCGCGGTTGTGCCAATTGTGTGCCTTGGCAGATTTTCTGGTGCCTAAGCAAACCTTGTCCCTTGGCTACCATCTTGCCAAATAGGGAGACAACTTTGTTGTTCGAGGAGTTGGTTTTTAAGAGGAGCCTTCGCCTAGCGCGTCGAGATCCCACCATCTACCTGGGGGTTAACTGGCCAGAATTTCCGTTTCATTGGTCCAGGTTGGAGGCCAAAGTGTCCTCTTCACAGTTAGGAGCTGTCTAGAATTCTTTTAGGTAACCTTAGTTTAGATTAGCTTTTCATTTAGTTTTCAAAATTTTTGTTATGTTGCATTCATTTCATTGAGCAGACCATTGCATTGCTAGGTTAGTCATAGTTGTATGTGAGTGTGGATACGTGATCAAGGCCGATTAGCGAGGATTGATTGCCTTGCTTTACCTGCCCCACCCATAGTACCCACAATGGCTGCCCAAAACCCTCAGCAAAGGACCCTCAATGAACTATTTGCACCATTTTCATCCACTTCACCTAGTTGTATAGTTTTGCCAGAAAATAATGCGGACCAATTTGAAATCCGGCCCGCCACCATCAACATGTTACCAAAATTTCATGGATCTGAGTGTGAGCAGCCCTATATCCATTTGAACAAATTCCTGACCATCTGCCACACGTTTAGAAATCAAAATTTGAATAGTGAATCCGTCAAGCTTAGGTTGTTTCCCCTCTCACTAGAAGATCATGCAGCCGCCTGGCTGAATTCCTTGACTCCAAACTCCATTACCACTTGGGATGAGCTTGTCAAAAAGTTTATGTCCAAATTTTTTCCGGTGGGCAAAACTGAGCAGTTTAGGAGTGCCATCAGGAACTTTAGGGGACGACTCGAGGAAGAGTTTGCCGAAACCTGTGAGAGATTCCATGACCTATTGATCAAATGCCCACATCACGGGATTGACAAAGGAGAGTTGATACATTTCTTTTATAGAGGTCTTACGAACCCCCATCGTATCTTGATTGAATCAATGCACAAAGGAGAATTCATGAATCAGACCGCTGATCAAGCATACGAATTCCTTGTCAAGCTTGCGGGAAATTCACAAAATTGGGGCAGTAATAGGAAAGACTTGGAGAGAGATGAGATAGGGATCCAGAAACCTGGAATGTATAACATCAAACAGGACCCTGAGTTGAAAAATGTGATGACCAGTTTAGTTCAGGGAGTGGAAAATTTGAGTAAAAAGATAGGATCTCTGTCTGTAATGTCATGCCAACCCACCCCTCAGCACCATGAGCCTACCTTGAGAAGTATGAGTGAACCGCATCATGTTTGTATGTTATGCGATAGTTGTGAGCATGTGGTTGAGAGTTGCCCTAGTCTACCTTTTGTCAAGGCCGAGCAAGCCAACGCACTGAATTCATATGGAAACTTCCGAAAACCAACTGTTAACACTTTTAGTCAGACCTACCACCCAGACAATAGGTTCCACCCCAATTTTTCATACCGTCAAGCCGAGCCTATTCAGTCCCAGGGTGGTCAACCAGGATTCCAGCCGCAGTATCCTAGGCAGCAATTCCAGCAACTTGCTCAAACCAATCATCCTATGGGTCCTTATCCTCAGCAATCCATACAGCACAATCAGTTCCAACCACAGAACCAATGTAAGGCACTAGTCCCAGATCAGATGCCTAATTACTCTGTACCAACACAAGCCCCTCAACAATCCTCTCATCTGGAGAACCTGTTATCCAAATTCATTCAAATCCAAGAGCAGACTAACCAGGCCCAGAACCAGTCCATTGCAAAACTAGAGGCCCAATTAGGTCAACTCACCTTACAGTTGTCTGAGAGAGAAAATGGCCATTTCCCGAGCCAAACCATTCCTAATCCGAAAGGACAGTCAAATCAGCCCAGAGGCCAGTGTTCGGTAGAGAGTAATGAGCATGTGAAGGCAATCCATACTCTGAGATCAGGAAAGACTATTGACAATAGAGTTGAGATGCCTGAAGATGATCAAAGAGAGAAGATTTTTTTAGGAAAACCAGAGAGTTCGAGGAAAGTTGTCGAACCCGAGAGAGAGAAATTGAAGAAAGATTTGAAAGAGAATGCAGAAAGAGAAAAGGAGAAAGAGAGAGAAGAACCCATACCAAGAGGAGAACCACAGAGAGAGAAGATTCAGAAGCCCATTGTAGTTGAACCATCATCTTTAGAAGTGGTGCCTAGAGCACCATTCCCACACCGATTGAAGGAGACTAGGAAGAATGATTACTTTGAGGGAATCTTAGAAGTTTTCAAAAATGTCCAGATAAACATACCCCTCCTTGATGCCATAAAGCAAATCCCTTCCTACTCTAAGTTTTTGAAAGACCTGACCACTGTCAAGAGGAAAACATCAGTACCCAGAACTGCTGTGATGGCAGCCCAAGCATCAGGCTTGATCCAGCAGACCATTGCACCCAAATACAAGGACCCTGGCTGCCCTACCATTACCATTCGACTCTATCATAGAGCGGTGTCTCCTTGATCTTGGGGCAAGTGTGAATTTACTGCCGTACTCCGTGTACACGCAGTTGGGCTTGGGAGGACTGAAGAAGACTGATATTACCCTCTGTCTTGCTGATAGGTCAGTCAAGTATCCAAAAGGTGTGGTTGAAGATGTGATCGTAAAAGTTAAGGATTTTTATTTTCCAGCTGATTTTGTGGTTTTGGATACCGAACCAGTGGCAGCCCCCGACCGACATATTCCTGTCATTCTTGGTCGACCGTTCCTTGCAACATCAGATGCAGTGATTAGATGCAGGAACGGGGTTGTAACACTTAGTTTCGGGAACATGAAGTTGGAGTTGAATGTTTTTCGTAACGGACTCCAAACAACAGACCTAAATGATGATGAGGAAGTGAATATGATTGACACATTAATAGATCAAACAGTTCAATCATCATGTTACACAGATCCGCTGGAGGAATGTCTGGCTCACTTCAATGCCAACATAGACATCGACGGGTCCATATGCGAAGTTAATGCATTATTGGATTCGACCCAGCCGATGGATGTTGGCCAATGGAAGCAGAAAATTGAGCCTATATTTACATCCACCTCTGAATCTATGGTCGCAGAGGAATCAATTATTGTTGAGCCACCCATGTTAGAATTGAAACCATTACCCGAGAATTTAAAGTATGCCTACTTAGGGCCCTCTGCTAGTAACCCAGTAATTATTGCTTCAGACCTTGAGGAAGAGCAGGAAAAAAAATTACTGGATGTGCTGAAAGACCATCAGAGTGCCCTAGGTTGGACCATCTCGGACATTAAAGGAATCAGTCCCTCTATAGTTATGCACCAAATTCATCTGGAAGAAGGTGCCAAACCATCTCGTGAACCACAGAGGCGACCGAATCCGGTCCTAAAGGAAGTAGTGAGGGGAGAAGTAATCAAGCTTTTAGACGCTGGCATTATCTATCCGATTTCTGATAGTCCATGGGTGAGTCCTGTCCAAGTAGTACCCAAGAAATCTGGCGTAACCGTTGTCGCCAACAAGGACAATGAACTGGTCCCAACTCGTGTTCAAACAGGTTGGAGAGTCTGTATTGATTACAGAAAATTGAACTCAATGACCAGGAAGGACCACTTTCCATTACCCTTCATTGATCAGATGTTGGAAAGATTAGCCGGCCATGCTTTCTATTGCTTCTTGGATGGTTATTCAGGGTATAACCAGATCCATATCTCACCCGAGGACCAAGGGAAGACAACCTTCACCTGTCCTTTTGGCACATTTGCCTACAGGCGTATGCCATTTGGCCTGTGCAACGCACCTGCAACTTTTCAAAGGTGTATGTTGAGCATTTTCTCGGACATGGTGGAGAGATTTTTGGAAGTCTTCATGGATGACTTTTCTATTTTTGGCTCAAGTTTTGATAGTTGTCTGCACCACTTGACCCTAGTATTGCAAAGATGTAAGGAAAAGAACCTGGTTTTGAACTGGAAAAAGTGTCATTTTATGGTCAAGTCAGGCATTGTTTTGGGTCATATTGTGTCGAGTAAGGGCATTGAAGTAGATAAAGCCAAGATCGACTTGATTGTGAACCTGCCCCCTCCTAAAACTGTACGAGAGGTGAGAGCCTTTTTGGGCCACGCAGGTTTCTATCGACGCTTTATCAAGGACTTTAGCAAAATTGCTCGCCCTCTCTGTGATCTCTTGGCAAAGAATGCTAATTTTGATTTTTCTGCTACATGTTTAGAATCATTTGATTGTTTGAAGCGAGAGTTGACATCTACACCCATTATCCGTCCTCCTGATTGGACGAAACCTTTTGAATTGATGTGCGATGCTTCCAATTATGCTCTCGGAGCTGTACTGGGACAGAGGATAGACAAATTACCTCATGTCATCTACTATGCTAGTAGGACCCTTAATGATGCACAGCTTAACTATACCACCACTGAAAAGGAATTGCTGGCTGTCGTCTTTGCATTGGATAAGTTCAGATCGTATCTCATAGGGTCAAAAGTCATTGTCTTCACTGATCATGCCGCATTGAAGTATTTGTTGAGCAAGAAAGATGCTAAAGCTCGGCTGATCAGGTGGATACTGCTTTTGCAAGAATTTGACCTAGAGGTACGGGATAAGAAGGGGTCTGAAAATGTGGTAGCTGATCATGTTTCGCGTCTGATTGTCGATTCCTCTGAAGACCATCCGATTTTAGAAACCTTCCCAGATGAGCAATTGTTATTTGTTGATAGTAAAACCCCGTGGTATGCAGATATAGTTAACTATCTGGTGACCGGGAAAACACCAAGTAATTGGTCAAAAAATGACCAATTACGTTTCTTGTCTAGGGCTAAATACTATTTTTGGGATGATCCCTATTTGTTTAAACAATGCCCTGACCAAATCATTAGGAGGTGTATACCCGAGATGGACCAGAAGAGCATACTTGAATTCTGTCATAACCATGCTTGTGGGGGGACATTTTTCTAGTAAAAAGACAGCAGCAAAGGTGTTGCAATCTGGATTTATTTGGCCTACCCTTTTCAAGGATGCACATGAGCACTGTAGGAACTGTGACCGATGTCAACGATTAGGGAGGATCTCTAAGAGGAATGAAATGCCCCAACAACCTATCTTGATCGTTGAGTTGTTTGACGTTTGGGGTATCGACTTCATGGGACCATTTCCTATTTCTTTTGGTTATCAGTATATTCTTGTTGCTGTTGATTATGTGTCTAAATGGGTAGAGGCCATTCCATGCAAAACCAATGACCACAAGGTTGTGGTTGAATTTCTGAAAAATCAAGTTTTCGCTCGCTTTGGTATACCACGCGCAATCATAAGCGACGGTGGTAAGTACTTTTGCAACCGAGTGTTTGAAGCTTTAATGGGGAAGTATCACATCACGCACAAAGTTGCCACACCATACCATCCCCAGACTAGCGGGCAAGTAGAAATTTCCAATCGTGAGATCAAGAACATCCTGGAGAAGACAGTCAATCCAAATCGGAAAGACTGGTCTTTACGTTTACATGATGCACTGTGGGCATATCGGACAGCCTTCAAGACACCTATCGGAATGTCTCCGTACAGGTTGGTCTTCGGCAAGGCATGCCACTTGCCGGTTGAACTAGAACATCGAGCATATTGGGCGATCAAGCGCCTAAACTTTGACTTAGAAAAGGCCGGGGTCCAACGGAAATTGCAGCTTGCTGAACTAGAGGAAATGAGGAATGAATCATATGAATGTGCAAGGAGTTATAAGGCCAGGACCAAAATGTTTCATGATAAGAGAGTTCTAAGAAAAGAGTTCCATCCTGGCCAGAAAGTTTTGCTATATAACTCCAGATTGCACTTGTTCCCAGGCAAGCTGAAGTCTCGATGGTCAGGACCCTATGTCGTTCAAACAGTCCATTCCCACGGTGCAATTGAACTTTTGAATCCCAAAGATGGTAGCACCTTTCAAGTGAACGGGCATAGACTGAAAGAGTACCTTGAGTTTGTGGATCCTGAGAATGTTGTTGAGGAAGTCCTTCTTATGGACCCAGGATAGATTGGCCTCATACACTGTTAATTGCGTCTGGCTGAAGACGTTAAACTTAGCGCTTGTTGGGAGGCAACCCAATATACCCGTGTGTCGGCACCCCATGGTGAGAAATCTCAATTTACCTTCCTTGTCCTATTTTATTTTTGTTATGCATAAACATTGGGGACAATGTTTAGGATAAGTTTTAGGGTGAGGCACTACATTTCATGCATTGCATTTTGCATGTAGATAAGTTGTTTTTTTTTTCCATTGATACCAAAAACCCTAAAAAATTTTGAAAAATTCCAAAATCACTAAAAATATGAAAAATTTTCAAAAATTGTCCATAGATTTTGCATGAAGAGTTGACATATGTACAAGTCCTAGGAATTTTTTACACATTTGGCCACATGAATGTAGTCCAAGAGAAGAGCAAATCACTTCTGAGAGATCTGAAAGAATCATTAGTGGAGACTAAAACCCATTGAGCGATTGAGCCTATTTATATCGGTTTGGGTAAGGACTCTTCTGCGCTATTCCTGTGTAGAATGAAGAGCTACTCCTAGAGCTTCTTAGTCCAGCACTTTCGATCTCATAAGTGCAATTCCTTGTTCTAATCATAGAGGTGACATCAAAATGCGAATAAACCTTAACTTGTAGCTTATGTTGCATTTTTCCAAACTTAGGGGAAGATGATAGGCATTCTAAAAACCAATGGCCAAATTTTGAACTCACCTATTACATTTTATACCCTTAGTAGCCCTCTTGAGCCTATTTTATAAGAAACCTTCCTTCATTGTCCCAAGCCTCATCACCCTCATATATATAGCCTTTTTGACCTATTGTGTTTTAGAATGGTAAGGTATATGAAGAAAGGAAGGATTTGAACATTAGTGATGAAGACTTCACATGGGCTACCAAAATATAGATGTTCTACAAATGGATGACAAAGGAATAAAGGAATTTGAAAGTTGAAAAAAAAAAGAAGAAGAAGAAGAAATGAGACCAAAGAAAAACAAAAGAAAAAGAAAAAAAAGATATGGGAAACCAAAGAAAAGCAAGCACCAAAAGAGATAGAGTGGAATAGAGAACACAAAGCAAAAGGAAGAAGTGAAGATAGTGGAAGACCTTCCTATGAAGACTTGAAGACCCTTACCTTCTCAAGAACACTTAGCCACATTTAACCCTTATCCTACCTATTAACCCTAACCCCATTACAACCTATGAAAGACCTATTGGATCCTAGGAAAGGTTAGGTGCTGAATGAGTGAGAAGTTTAGTGAGCATTTCCACCTTCTATTGGTTATATCTTATTCTTTGAGATCAATCATTCTATACATAAGCTCCGTTCTTCATCAATTATGTGAGTTCTTAGCCTTGTTCATACTCACATACTGAGAGTTAGTCAGCAAAATCTGTGTGCTTATATTGTTGAGAGTATAACCTGTAAGGCTGTAGTCAAGGCGAAATGTATTCCGAAGGGGATTAAGGTTATGTGAGCTTCGACTTGAAGATTGCATGTTTATTGGCTAAATACACACACATACACAGTGGGACTTAGGTATTGATTGACATATCTTCATGAGTTAGCTAGTATTCCTAACTCAGCACTCATTCTCATTAGCTTGCTAAAGACTGTTGGACATCAAAAATATTTTCTTTCCAAAATAAAAAGAATTTTGTGGGATTTATTCGCTGAAAACCCTCACGAGACAAAACTCGTCCACTAGGGGAAACCTAGGGGTTTAACGGCTTGTTGCACGAGCTAAGTGCAACCGCGATTCCTGGGAAAGTGAGTTAGGATCTTTACCGTGTTTTCTTGCATATAGTTTAGTTTTTCTTTATAGTTTTTGCTCGGGACTAGCAAAATGTAGGTTTGGGGGTGTGATGAGTGTTAAATATTGCATATTTTACCCCTAATTAGTCCGGATTTTATCAGCATCTCATATGCATATCATTTGCTTTACACAGAGATTTTATCATTCTATCACACTAAACGGATTATCGGATTATCATGCATAAATTCGATTATTTATAGCGCATTTTTATGTAATTTCTCTTGTGTATGTGGACCTCGCGACTACCCCAACCTTCCGGCTAGTGTCCCAAGGCATCAAGAAGTGTTGAAGAATTTCAAAATAAGATGAGAAGAAGTCATTTTCTAACACAAAGGAGTGGTTGGTGTATTGGTTGGAGCTTGAGTTGCTATGAAATAGGTTATGGGTTCAAATCCCAACAATTACATATTTTTTTTACATAGAAGATATTTCATCCAACTCTAACCTCTCCACCAATCAAAGCTTGCCATGGCACAAATCCATGTGAAAGGATATGAGCCAATCAAAAGCTTCCAAAATGAAGGACCACAAAAAGCAAAAAGCACATATGCTTTTGGAAGGAAAGTTTGTTAAGAGCCAATCAAAAGCTTTCAAGTTGCAACCAATCAAATGGAAGCAATCCTTGTGAATGAAAATGAGCCAATCAAATGTCTTCAATGTTTCTATAAATTGGAATGTTTTTGTAGAGAAAGGGAGATCTTTTGGCAAGTTAGTCTTTTAGAAATTTTATTTTACCTTCTCTATACTTTTAGATTGTAATTAGGAGCTTCTTTGTAACTAATCTAGAGAGAGTGTGTGTAATTGAAGTTCATTAATGAAGATTTGGAACTCTTTCTTGATGTTTAGTGGCTAAAGCTCTTGGATTAGGCTCTCCTTTTGAAGCTAAGTAATTTGATTAGTTCAATTCTATGCATGTTTTAGTTTAAGTTCCCTACTTGTGCCTTAATTGATTAATAGATTTTAGATCTAGTTGTGCTAATCTCTCTCATTTCTCATGCTCTATCTCTACACTTGATGCTCGGATAATCTCAATTGATGCTTTGTAGTTTGATTAAGTTCTCTCACATAGCATGCTCTAGAGCCCTTATCTTTGATCTTTTGTAGCTTGATTTTGATGATTTATTGTTAGGGTAGTTAGATGATGATATAAGATCTTGGCATTTGATTTTCTTTTACTTTGATCTTCATTGTTATATCATCCAATCCAATTAGGCAAGAGATTGCTAATTGGATTGTAGATTTGGGAGTTGAATTAGAACATGCATTGTTTGAATTAATTACATACTTAGTGGATTTTGGATTGCCTAATCTTTTATCTTGATTGTTGTTAATTTTAATCTTTGTTTGATTTGTTATTCTAGATTGTTAGATCTACTCTCACATAACTTGTTTTTAAATCCTACACATTTGACACCACATCTTCACCTTAAATCTTCCATTTCCACCACCATCCACACACTAGTTTAGTGTAGCTTGTTAGATTAGCTTAGATCTAATTTACTTCATATTTTAGATTGTTAATTAATTGTTTACATTGCATAGTTTAATAGTGTTAATTGTTTACTTCAATTGTCCAAATTAGCTATATCTTAGTTCAATTTTACTCAAATTGGATTCATTGCTTGTTCCATCCTCTCTTCGTGGGATCGATAATCCGGACTCTTGAGTCCTTTACTACTTGACGACACCGTAGTCTTGCGGTTAAAAGTTGCACATTTATGCAACAGGGAATTAGATCTGGATCAACATAAATCTCTTCATTTTAAAAGCAGTCATATTCTGTAATTGGCCCTGTAAATGACCACATATGATCCTAATAGTCTATGAAAGAAGCTGTTGTTATTTCACTACCATTGTATACTGGTAATAATCCATCTATCCAAGCGACCGTAGCCATTGATTTTGACGGGGAGTTATATACCTTCTCTATAGCTAATTCACGCACTTCCACATGCAACCACCCACTGCTCACTCTTCTCTTTTCAACCACTTCATTTTTCATCCCAAATCATAAATACACTTACTCTATGTATACTCCTCTTTTCTTTCAATCCAAATTCTCTTCCTCCAATTCTACACCACAGAGTCTTGGATTAAAAGAAAAAAGACTGTCATTATCCTTTTTCAGCCCGTGCTTAGCACGGGTTAGTGTGCTAGTATAAATTATGGTGGCTGCCATGGTGGACTTTAATTTCTATATTGTGATAATTCCAATTTGAATACCCACCACAGTTTATTTATGTAAGAAATTCCGCTACCTCTCGCTTCAGTTAGTCAACGTATTAGTAAATAATTTCAAGATTGAATATTCCAATCAGAAGGTACATGTGTATCATTTTGTCGAAAACTATTCGAAGCCTTTGATGCATGGTGAAATATCATTGTATGTAAGTTGTGCTGATACACAAATTGGATGAACCTTTTGCTTCTTTTAAAGATTGTAAGAAATATCTCAGCATCTATTTTGATAGATGTTAGTTATCGTAGAAAACAAACGAAGGATATAACTTTCTACCTTTCTTTTCTGCTTTTTTTTTTTTGTTGAGTTTCTTGCAATTTTTCTGTATGTTTTCTGTAAGTGCAAAAAATGTGACTCACAAGAATAGGGGGGTGCCAGAACGGACTTATCCAAAGAGAATAGGAACTTCGATGCCTGTGCCTGGAACCTGAGAAAAGGAAGGAGAATAGCAGGTCAGAGGACCCTGGCCTGGGCGGCGCAAGGCTCTCCGATGCCTAAGTTAGTGTATGAACTAAGCAGAGGATGGAGATTTTTAGAGAAGAAGAGGGCATACCAGAATGGTGTATTCGTTGACCCCCTTGCTTGGATTGTACTTGTGTTTATATAGAGGAAGAGAGGAGGCAAATGGGTGGTTGACTGTCTTGTCATAGCCCACTCTCTCAGGTACTAGGGAGGCGCAGTCCCATCGTAGCCTACTTTCCTTTAATTGCAGTCCCATCGAGCCTTATCATGGCGCTTTGGGAGCAGTGGACGGCGATCTGTCAGGAGATATGGACCGTCCCCTTGTCTTGTCGCACGGGCCGTAGCGTGCTTGAGCGTCCATGGGAGGACAGCTGTCAGTGCTTAGTACTTTCATCGATATGAGGCGCTTGGCCGAGATGGAGTGTCTCACCGAGGTGAGGACCTGGCGGAGGTGGAGGGCCCTGGCACTGTTGCCGAGGTGGATGGGGCTGGCACTGTCGCCGAGCCGGGCAGCCGAGGTCGGGGACGACATGGCTTGGCTAGAGACTTCTGGCAAAGGTGCCGAGATGGAGCACTAGGCCGAAGTGGGAGTGCTTTGGCCGAAGTGGATTCTGCCGAGGTGAAGTGCCTGGCTGAGTGGACCTAGCTGGTGCGGGAGCCCGAGATAGAGCATCTGGCCGAGACTCTGATGTGGTCGGGAATTTCCCCACATTTTCAATTTTTTTTTGTTACAATTCAAAAAACCAAATTATTTTTTACCGGAAAAATAAAAAGATTTATGCACAAAGAGACTTCTCCTCTATTTGCCAATCTCTCCTTTGCATCAGCTACATAGTGAGGGAGAGAAAGGGAGGAATATGGGCATGAGGTTGAATGGGAAGAGGATTGCACAGAGGAGAGAGATGAGAAAGATGAAGGTCGAGGAGAGAGAGAGAGAAAAAAAACTGACTGGAGAAGAGGATTACAAGGAGGGAGAGGGAGGGAGAGAGAGATTGAGGGTTTAGGGTTTGAGATCTCTAGATTGGTTCACTCAATCAATCAAACCAAAAGTGTGCAAAAAATAATAAACTACGCAGCGGAAATAAAATCACAAGCACACACCACAAGGACACCAAATTTAAGGTGAAAAACCCTAACCGGGTGAAAAACCACCGATCCGTACTGGATCTAATCAAACACTATGAATCTCGCAATTACAAGAAACTCAGATTTTTTTCCTAGATATCCCTTATCTAAAGACTGAAGTTACCTTGTGTCGCATCACGCTTCAACGACATCACACCGTTGATTGCAACAGATCCAGCGCTTGACTCCTCAAATCTTCTACACAAGAAGATGATCTTCTACAAGGGATGCAGAAGAAACTGGCTCTCTAGAGTACTTGGCAGCACAACTCTTCAAAAATCTCTAGAGAAAATTTCTCTCAATTTGATCACTAATTCAGAACTTGAGAGATGATTTGTGTCTTTTCTCTTCTTTTTTTTTTTTTTTGTATCTTTGGGTTGTGAGAAACACCCAATTTATAGCCCCAAATTCGTGCATAAGACTCCTAAGAATAATCCACTTAGAATAAAGAGTTCATCTCAAACTTTCTCTCAGAGTCCGGAACAGATTACACTCCCTGTGCTACCCTCTCTATAGCAAGCTTCATCCTTGCTATAGCGAGGCATGTCTCTGCCTCGGGACGGACTGACAACAATTTTTGTCTTCTCAATACTACTTTTTTTCTCGTTAAACTTGCAGCCTTTGTTGACTTTTCTACCTGTCATCAATATTCTAACAAAGATGACAACCTATTTCAACAAAACGAGCCCCTTCCAAGACAAGCAAGCTAACAAACAAGACAGGCAAGCCTAGGCAGGTGAGATCTCACACGGGTGAAGGTTACTCTATAAATATATATATTAGATAAAATAAATGAGAGGAGGAGGGTTAGGGCCACGTTACTACTGCCGAAGTCCTGTCCTCAAATTTCAACCCTGCAAAAATTATCCCAGCAAAATCTTAAAGCTTTTCCTTAGAAACAAAAACCATCATTTTGATGGCCTTTTGAGAGCCGGGTTGAGCCGCCTTTCTAAGGACGAGATTGATGGGTCTAGTCATAAACTCATTGATAAATCTTACTTTTGAAATTCAGATGCTAAAAATCACAGCCTCACCTTGAACTTGCCGCAAGATAATTTCATATGGTAGGCTGGTGAGATGAGCAAATGGGATGAATGTACAGTGTAAGTAGGCGCCTGTCACCGGATGAAATGGAGGGCCCTACACTAAGTGCCTGTCAGAACACTGGAGATTGGGCACTAGCACCTGCTCTCTTTTATATATAATCATATATATGTTATCCAAGGATGCCTCCAACTTGCCAGTGGAACTTTTTTCCGGCGAAGGATTTTTCAAAATCTAGATACTCTCCCTCAGTGGAAAGTGGAACTGATTCGGATATCTGCTAACAGCGTGGCAGACCAATTTGTCAAAATAGAACCGCCTTTAGAAATGCTATTCCATTGCCTTTAGAAATGCTATTTCATGATTCCCTGCCTCTTCACATCTGGCATATTTACTTACCTGAGTCATCTGTGCAGGACTCGGAGTGTGGAGATAGTATGTCAACAGCTCAGGAGCAACATATTTTGCAACCGTAGCTTCATGATGGACGGAATTTACCTTTTGCATTTTCGTCATTTTATGTATTTTGGCTTCTGCTATTTTTATCAGTTGAATCAAATGTAAGATTGAGGTCCCTTTTGCACTGCAAGTTCTCTTTCCTAATATATTAGTTCCCTTTAAGCAAAAGAAAAAAAGATTTGCCTCTAACAACCGTTACCAACAGTTGAATGAAAATAAATTTATGATTATTTAGGCCCTTCTTCAAAGGGCTGGAAAACAATAAATAACACCCAAAGCCACCACCTTTCTTCTCCTCTTGTTCAAAACACAAGAGCTTCATTTCCAAGAAAGAGAAATGGCCATGCAGGATGAGGAATCACAGCAATCCCAACCATGCAGTCTCTCCATTCAAAGTACAAGCATCAAGGGGCAAAAGCAAGGGGGTTGGATTACCTTCCCCTTTATCATAGGTCTGATCTCTCTCTCTCTCTCTCTCTCTCTCTCTCTCTCTCTCTCTCTCAATGTTCAAAACTATGTAGGTGGTGCATGTACTCCGTACAGGTAGCTCCTATACTCACTAGGACTGTGCATTAGAAATTAAGTGTTCAATTCATAACCATCTCGACTAGTATCGATTTATTTTCTTCTAATAACATGTTTTGCTGACCCCCTTTAAATGGATTTTGGAGATATCGTCTAATCAAGGTGCTAAACCTATGGTTGGTTTTTAAAAAAAAATTGGGTTTATGACTTGCATGCAGGGACTATGGCAGGGCTAACGTTAACTGCATTTGGGGTCAGCTCCAACCTCATTGTGTACCTCATTGAAAAATTTAACGTGAAGAGCATTGATGCTGCTCAGATCTTTAACATAGCCAACGGGTGCATCAGTCTTCTCCCCATTGTAGGAGCCATTATATCAGATTCCTTCTTCGGCAGCTTCCTCGTCATCTCCGTCACCTCTTTCATCTCCTTACTGGTAATTTCTCTCTTTATGTCACGTACCCAAAATTGAAACCAGGGTTATACGTGAGATTAGGGCTAATTAAAATTTTTTCCAACATAAGTTAAATACAACTTAGCCCCATTCATGTCCCAATTGGATCGAAGACCGCTGTGAGGTACAAACATTTCCTCAATTATAAACAATTAATAGCGGAAGCTTTATAATTGCAAATGATATCTTAAAGATGCATAGTTTGGAGCAATACTGAATATCATAACTAAAGTTCAGAGTTTAAATATTTAACCAAAAGTATTAATTACAATAAAAGGTCACATCAAAATGGGGGCCTAATTAAAAGATAAATAAAAGTATAAAAGATGAATCTATCAAGATAAACATGAAGGCTCTCGAGTACAGGGTCAGTACGGCCATACAACGCCGTCCGTACTATAATCTAAGAAGTCATCAGGCTGATCCGCCTGTACTTCTTCCGTCGTCTCCTCCTCGGGATAGAAGGGCTCATTACCTATGCACCAAGAGTAGCATCGTCAACACGACGATTGGCAAGGCAATGTATATATAAATGATAACGAGATATGCATATCAAATCAGAGTAGACAAGAGACAAGATCAATAGAAACATATGCATTTCAGACATAAGAAGTGCATAGTATACGAATCATAAACAATATATCAAGATAGGCGGTCCACATATGCCAATTACCACAGGATAGTGTCATTGCCCTCCCATACTCACATTGAGTTGTGGTGGAGATATCAAGCGGCACGGATAAAAACCGACAAAACAAGCGGCACAGGATAATTCCCGGCTAAACAAGCGGCACAGGATAATTCCCGGCTAATACAAGCGGCACAGGATAATTCCCGACTAATACAAGCGGCACAGTAATGACCCGGCAAATAAATAAAAACCATCAAGTAACAAGTCATACTGCGTAGACGTTCAACAAAGTCCTAACACAGGTGGTGCCCCATCTGTGTTGGGCGATATACAGCTAAGTGGTGCCTGACACAAGATTCCTAGACAATTAATAGTGATAGACTAGGCTTCCTTGCGTGAACAAGATTCATATACAATTGAGTGACTACCTATCATTATAAAATCAAGAGTCAAGACAATACAAGCAAGCTTCTTCAATCAATAAAACCATCAATAGCCCTTATCAAGCTTTTACAATTAAAGCCGCCTAATCTCAACACTTCCATCAATCAATTACAAGACAACAAGGGGATCATAGGTCATCATCTAGGTTCATCATGAAATCCCCAAACCAAAGCAAGTAAAGCAATCTATAGAACATGAATATTTCATGTAGAAAGTATCAAACGATACTATTCGGAATCAAGAGCAATAGACAATTCAATCCTAGGTACAATATTATTACTGTGATCTCTCACAACTCTACTCAGTCAACGAAAGGAATAAGGTTCGCGATACCCGAACAAACAATCTTCGTGCATAGATATAAAGGAGGGTATCACGTTGTCCCGTTCCGTTCAAGATTGATGTAAGTTGAAAACCCGAGAAAAACAGGAATAACCATGAGAAGATGCCTGCCCAAAACATCCTTCGTATCAAGTCAAATGGTCCAAAAAGGTAGCCAAGGTTCCAAGCAAGTCCAATAGAAAAGGAGGTCAAAAGGACCCTTCAAAAGGTTCCCAGCAGTTGTCCCAGTCGACCTGGTCCAGCCTGGGTTGACCTGCATTAATGTGTAGAAATTGTGAACAGTAAAATGGTTAGATGCTGTCCGCACCTGACCCTGTGCCTTCGGCCAACCGAGGTCCCTGGCCAGTCGACCGAGTAGACACTAGTTACAGAACATCAGTTCTATAACTGATTTATATTTGGTCCCTTTCCATTCCCATAAAAACTGAACCTGTTTCACAGCCATTCAAGGATGAAAACCACATCATTTCAGGTCCCATAAACCTATCAATCTATCCATTTCATTTACAATCCAATTCATTAGACAATTAACCCAAATTATAATGTTTTCAATTCAAGTTTATAAAGATTAGAGATTGGGTTATCTAGACATATTCAATCATCATTTCAAGGAAGAAACAACATATCAAAGTATAAATATATAGATTAACTTGCCTTAATGATGAGCTAAACCAAAATCAAGAGAATTAAGAGAAATCTCACTTTTTGAGCTCAAAAGTGTGTAAAAACTTCTCAATCCCAAAATCAATCTACAAAATGAATGCAATGGGTTGAAGTGAGTCTCCCTAATCCATTTCTAACTAAAAGAAAGAAGATTAGCTATGGCTAAAAGCTTTGGAGGCCTACCTTTCAATAGGTTGTCAATGGAAAGCTTAGGAAAGTAGATGGTGTTGGGTTCCTTGGAGCTTGAGGAAGAAGATGGGAAGTTTCACCGGCGAAGATGGAGCTCCAGCGGTCGCCAACGGCAAGGAGGTAGTGAAAGGAAAGAGAGAGTGAATAGTAGTGAAAATAGAGATAGACATGAGTGAAGAGATGAGAAACGGATGAGGTGTTATATTAGGTTGGAAATGAATGGAAATATGGGTTAAGTCCTTAATTCACTTAAGTTGATCTTTGAACCTCTTCCTTGTGTCAAATCGAAACACAATAGAATACTAAAGTTTATGAAATGTCTATACCTATCTGATGCACCCAAACTCATAAAAACTCATAATCTCGATTAAACCCCTGAAAACTTTCCAAAATTACAAATTAACCAACCCCTGCTGTACCCAAACGTACTCCGAATCACGTGAGATTTCACACACATGATTCATTCGTCAAACCCGACTCGCCAAGACTCTAAACACACTTACTTACTAATCACGTAATTAATTATAATTAATATAGGCTAAGGGTCGGGATGTTACACTTTACCAATGTGAATTTCAATGATTTTCACCTCTTGAGACTCTGATAATCTATGATCAAGTGGGTTCTAGCTTCCATTAATATCAATAATAATCTAAAATGATCAAATATTTACTCGATTCAAATCTTTCATCAAATATCAAACAAATTGTACAGCAATCAAATAACGAATTGGAAAAGTTGATGATTAAATCAATTGATATAAAACGGTATACTACTTTATCAATTAAAATTGATATTAATAGAACTTTCAACCTCAATATACAATACAAGTATTTAAAGAAATTTAAACATTTACTAACCAATTTAATTATTCACATAGCCTATCACTATCCAATACAAGATAAATTAAGAAAGTCAACGTGTCATTACTCAATTGGTGTCACTAATTATAAAGTACGTTGAGTCTCCTAATTAATCTTCTTGAATAGTAAATAGATTAGTGATTTTTCATTGGGCTAAATTATTAAGGTTAAGGATACCATTTTAGGGACATAAGGTTTTAAGGAACCTAATTTCCAATGGAATGTGGGTGTGCACTCTAATTATCCATTGGGATGATTAGGGTGGTTTAATAAAGATTAAGAGTGATAATTTCACTCAATTTAGTGGTTTAAAAGAAGCCAAATAATTAGCTTCTTGTTCGCTTGAGCGGACCCCATCCAGAGAGCTGGTCGCTCGAGTGAACCCCTTGGTCGCTCGAGCTTAGGGTTCAGGATTGTTCGCTCGGGCGAACGCTCCAGAATTCCAAATTTCTGAATTTTCATGTGTTCTTCCAATCCGTTCTTTTCCCTTATACTTCCTCCCACTACAAACACATAAAATGGAGTCTCTTACTCCCTTCCACAACATATATTTCTTCCAAAACCATTTGTCAAATAAAATCATTCTTTCATTGAGAAAGTAAAAACCATTAATAAAGGGTTCTATTTAAATCAAATGTAATTCTCAACATGTATATCCAAGTTCATGCTTATAATTGCCTCAATTACACACTTATAAGCCTTCTTCGCTCCAAATAGCCCAAAAGTCCCAAAAACCCCAAATGTACCCAACCTTAACAATGGAAAACCATAGAAAGATGAAAGAAAATGAATGCATGTAAAGGTGTGAGTCTCTTTGACTCTAATACAACTCAAAATTATAAATTGAGAGGGTTCATGGCTCACCTCTTTCAAGGATTTCGAATTTGGAGAGGATGGAAGATGGTGATTATAGTTCCATGTCAACAAATGGTAAGAGGAGATGAAGATGCCTCAATACCAAACTTCTAAGCCTTCTCTACACTTCTAGGTTCCGAAAGGCACAAAAACCCCCAAAATATAAACCCTAACAAAGGAAAAACCATGGAAAAAGTGATGAGAATGAAATGCATGTATAATCACGAGTCTCCTTGTCCAAAATGTAACTCAAATCATGAGTTAAGAGGGTTTGTTGCTTACCTATAGTGAGGAATCCGAATTTGCTTGCATAGGGAATGGGTTCTTGCCAACCAAGATAAGAGGAAGGTGAAGAAGATGAAGATGGCCAATTTCTTAGTCTCTAAAACACATGCACCTCCTATTTTTAGCAATGATTTGGAAGGAGAGAAGAAAAGAAATGGAGAAGAAGAAGAAGAGTAGTAGAGAAGGAAATGAAAGAATGAAAAGGAAAGGTGGGTTTTAAAGGGATAAGGATGGAAATTTTGCACAAAAGTCCACCCATTTGGACATAATTTGGATAAAGGGCTTCTTAAATGGAAATGGGCTTGAGTTTGTAAAGGAACTGAGTTGGGTTCAATGAGTATTGTCTCATTATGGATATGATGAAGGAAAGATGTTTGATGAAATGCATATGAAAGCCCACAAAATTTTATACACACATGCACTACTCAAAATCAATAAAAAGGGTCATATATAGTTCTATTTAACCTGATCAAAACCACACTAATCTACCTAAATCGATCACAAAACCATCCAAAATAATCATTAGGTACTTAATCAAGATTAATTAAGCGCTAATCAAACTTAGGCGGGGTCGGGGTCTTACACTAGACTTTAGCACCTTACTAAAAATAAACATATGAATAGTCATTTATGTTATTTAGTGAAACAAGTTACATGGAAAGAACAGAACAATGGTGATTTAGGTGCAACTTACTTCTAGAAAACATATGAACAGTTATTTACGCGTAAACCAAATTACATGGAATTAGTTTACAAAGATTGAAACAGACCCAGAGTCACACTTGACACGAAAATGTAAGAAATGAACAACTCCATTATTAGATATTATTGTACATGATGGTTATATATATATCCTTTCTTTCAGTTCACGTCTGGGTATAAAAAAAATAAAGTACTTATGTGCAATTAGGGTTGGCATGATTCTTCTACCCAACTTGTGGAATTTTAAATTTATGTGTAGGTAAGATCAATTGGATTTTTTTTCAACTTGGGCCAAACCAATTAAACCCGACGCCATCTAATGCGATAGAGGGTTAATTGTGTGTGAGTGTGTGTGTGTTGGATTGCCTTGTTGAGCTCAGATTGGGCTCAGGCTTGGAGCTGAAACTCTTTTCACATTCATCCGAATTAGAATTGGGATTTTGTAGGTCCTTAATCCGACTCAACCCGACTGGAACTTGATAGCTGGTTTGATCTGATCTGATCAAACAGTTTGACTCAAATCAAGAATTTAATCCAACAGGATTCTACATTAATTCTACTTGGCCATCATTCTCCTCGCGTTGTATTCCCTTTAATTTCATCGGTGACAAGGGCAGGAAGATAAGATTTTTATCTCCAGGGCTACTACTTCAAAAACTAACTAATTTTGAGAGCGGCAATGTGGAAACTATAAAAAATTTATCAAAAGGTTTGCTTCCCTGCTAGTCCCATCACCAAATTTTTAATTCAAGTTGGCCACGATCTATCATGATCGTGACATGGGCCCTGAAAGTGAATGGTGGGAAAATGGTGGATCTCAAAAGATCTGCATGTGCTCCGGGGTTATGTGTGGGCCAAAAGGAATAGTCTTATTGGGTAAAAATACTGAAGAAATCGATACCTACATAATTTAAATTAAAAAAAAAAAAAGGGAAAAGGAATCTGCTCAAGTATTTAGAGCACGCTGGGACAGAGTCGTGGGGGCACTTTTTTGTAAAAGTCACCTGAGTAGATTTTTTTTTCTTTTAATACATCGTTCAGAATCAGAGAAGAGGCCGCATGATGTGCACAATTTCTTTGCAAAACAAGGTAACAAGTCCAACCTCCCCCCTCAAACTTTCAAAAACATAACATCACAGATTTTTTATTAAATTCTTTTAGCTATCTATAGTATAGCTAAAACTCAAGAAAATAAAGGCAAAGATTCACAAATGCCCATAGAATAATCGGCACTTCCGATGAAAAAAATCTGAATAAAGCGAGATAAAAAATAAATACACAGCCATTACTGGAAAATAAATCCTATGAATTATTGAACACATATATATTCTTCATCTCTCACCTCTTTAATAAAAAACTGACTTTAACTTTAGTATCCAAATTACTTCACTATGTCTTGTCCTGCAGTATCCATTTTTCTTATCTTCACACTTTGACTTTGACCATTCAAGTCACTTCACATGTTTGACCCAAATAATATATATTGAGCTTCTAAAGTCTACTCCTTGGAATGTTTGTTTGGATAAAATACAAAGGGAGTAATGTTGAAATGATATAAAAAAGAATTATTAAAGGGATGAAGAATATATATAAGATCAAGGTGCAAATAGGATCTTATATTTGATTTTTAGGTATTGAATTACAATGACAATGGCTACGTATTCGCTTTCTATCTTCCATTTATTTAATTTTCATTAAAAAGGAGTTTATTTGATGTGGATATTCAATTTCCATTAAAAACACCAATTTAGATAAATATCGATCACAACCTACATTTAAAATATCACCTTTGAACAATATTGGTCATAAACAAAGGTGATATTTTGAATGTAGGTTGTGATATTTATCTAAAATGGTATTTTTAATGGAAATTGAATATCCACATTCACAATATCACCATTTTAGATTAATAATTTAATATATTACATTCAAAAATACCATTTTAGATAAATATCACAACCTACATTCAATTATAACCAATTGTTCATCTGCTCATGTAGGGCACAGTGCTGTTGACATTAACAGCAGCCCTCCCCTCCCTGAGGTCACCATCATGCATAAATGGGTCGAGCACATGTGAACCCCCACCCAAGAGCCATTTCATGGCCTTATATGGTGGGATAGCTCTGGTGACAATAGGTATTGGTGGGACCCGGTTTAACATTGCCTCTATGGGGGCTAACCAGTTCCAAAAACTCAAAGACCGTGATAGCTTCTTCAATTGGTACTTCTTCGCCATGTATGTTGCTTCTGTTATAGCCTCCACCTGCATTGTCTATGTTCAAGACAATGTTGGGTGGGGCTTGGGGTTTGGACTATGCGCGGCGATAAATGGGCTGAGCCTGGCATTGTTACTGTTGGGGAGAGGCTATTATCGCCATGTGAGGCCCGAGGGAAGCCCGTTTACAGGCTTAGCTCGTGTTGTGATTTCTGCAATCAGAAAGAGAAAGCTTACAATGTCGTCCATGGGTGAAGACTATTATCAAGGGTGTGATGGTGCATCAAAATTGCCCTCTTCAGCGCCCACTCGAAGTTTCAGGTGAGAATGATCTTTGCTCCTAAACTATCATATTGTCATGATCTTGATCATTATCAAAGTCTTATTCTAATAATTTATTTTAACCATCGAACCCGTTTATATCAGATAAGCCCTGACTGGAGTCATAGACGGTTGATTCATCATCTGAAGAAACTACAAAGATTTCACAAATAACTAATCCAGATGAATATATCACCTGAATTGGAGCAGGATAAATAAAAAAGTTCCATATATATTTTGATCTACCTGTTGGGCTTGGTTTGGTTGTCGTTATCGTCGTCGTCGTCGTTGTTGCCTTATTTAGGCTTTAGAGTTGCCCCTACTTTATTATCCGGAAAGTATAGCTTAAAATAATTTAATATTATCCATTTCAAAACTCATAAAAAAAATCTCAATTTTCTTGTAACAATTTCAACTTTGTTGACATTCTGAAGAAAAAACACAATATCAGAGAGAAAAACAAGCAAATGTTTCTTTTAAATATTAGAGAAATTACTGACATGGGTGGATGCTAGTAGGAATGGCAGGATTCAGACCTCAAATTTTAGCTCAGCCCATCCCAATGGGCCTACTACATTTTAGGCCTGCACTCGTTGCAATACTTTTCATTAGCAACGATAAACTACTTTTAAATAAACTAAAATTTAATTATCCGCAGCTTATTTATAAATGATAATGTGATAATAAAACAAGTTGTATTGTAATTTGTTCATTAATTAACATGGTAGTAAGTAGTAAACTTAATCAAAATGCCTTTTATGGTGCAGTTTCTTGAACAAAGCAGCACTGAAAAGTGAAGGAGACATGTACTCGAATGGATCCATTGCAAAGCCATGGAGACTATGCACTGTGGAGCAAGTACAAGACCTCAAAACCCTTATCAAAATCTTCCCAATTTGGTCTTCAACCATCTTCATAAGCACCCCAATTGGGGTCCTAAACAGCCTCACAATCCTCCAGGCCCTGTCCATGGACCGACATCTAGGCCCACACTTCTCGATCCCGGCGGGCTCCTTCCCCGTCTTTGTTCTCCTCTCCACATCTCTCGCACTCCTCATCATCGATCGCTTTCTCTATCCAAGGTGGCGCAAGCTCACAGGCCTAGGTCCAACCCCACTCCAACGTTTAGGATTGGGCCACATCTTCAACGTCCTGGGCTTGGTGGGCTCCGCACTGGTAGAGTCCAGGAGACTTCATGTGGTTCGGGCCCACAACCTGGAGGATCATGCAAGCTCTGTGGTCCCCATGTCGGCCCTGTGGCTTGTGCTGCCACTGGCCATTGTAGGCATTGGCGAGGCATTTCATTTTCCGGGAGGGGTGGCCTTGTACTACCAAGAGTTTCCGGCATCTCTCCATAGCACGGCAACAGCTATGACGGCGTTGATTATAGGGATTGGGTTCTATCTGAGCACGGCCATCGTCGGCCTGGTCCGGAGGGTCACTGAATGGTTGCCGGATAATATAAATAGTGGGAGGGTTGACAATGTGTATTGGATGTTGGCTGTAGTTGGGGTGGTGAACTTTGGCTACTTTCAGCTGTGTGCATGGTTATACAAGTACCACAACGTAGAAAAGGAGGACACGGGTTCTGGTACTCCGTCATCCGCTAGATAATAAATTAGATACACTCTTCTGGTATTGTTAATAGTGGCATAGAAAAGCTGTGTGCAGAAAGTAATTAAGCAGTATTTGAGTACTACTTCTGAAACCAACATGTGAATTAGATCTGGATAAACATAAATCTCTTCATTTTAACAGCAGTCATATTCTGGAATTGGCCCTGTAAATGACCACATATGATCCTAATAGTTTATGAAAGAAGCTGTTGTTATTTCACTAACTGATGCAGTGTCAATTGAAGAAGAATTAGAACATCAGGACTCGCAACCGTAACAGCTGCGACGGTCCGACCGGGCAGTCAAGAAGCAACTCAGCCCAGACTACATTTACTTTTAAATCTGAACCTTATTTCCTTTAAGTTCTTGATATTCTTGCTTCTTTAATTAGGTATTCTTTTCATTAAATCTCAGCCATAGGTTGTTTATAGATTGGATGGCTGAGATCATTTTTTTATCATTAGGTTTTTTTATTTATAAGTATCTCTATGTGAAAACAAGAAGGAGTTTTTTTTTTTTTTGTGAAATAATTTACAGAGAATATTCTCGTTTTAGAGCCTTGAAGAGCTTACCCTTGATACCTTGAAGAGTATCATCTTGTGCCTTGAAGAGCACCATATCTAAGTGTGTTTGTGTTTGTTACAGGTTCTCGTTCATCGTTGCGTCAGAATTGGTATCAGAGCAGGAAAGTTTGAAGAAGAAAGATTGTAGAGAGTATCCGCATCAACCGATCGCCGTCTCCGGTCGTCTTCTTCATCTTTGCTAGTGACTGCAGAGACGCAGTGTACGAAACCCAAAACCCTCTTCACCCATCATCAAACCCACCATCGTACCAGCCAAACCTCATATCCGAAACAAGCCCTCTCTCTCTCTCTCTCTCTCTGAATCTACTTATTTCCAAAAAAAAAAAAAAAGTGTGAAGTTGTGAGATCTGCAGTATGCCGCCCAGACGAAGAGGAGGCCCTGTTCATGGAGAACAGGAAGCTCCGTGAAGAAAATCAACACCTGCGCCGTCAACTCATGGATTTGACACAACGATTAGAGGCACTGGAGGTTGTTGCACAGGAGGAAGAAGATGAGACGAGTTCTGCCTCGTCTCTCTCGTCTAATGTTAGGCGCCCTAATGAGTCACGGCGATGGGAGAGGCGGGGTTGAGATTTGACATTCCCGAGTTTTCTGGAACACTCACTCCAGATGATTTTTTGGACTGGCTAGCTACCACAAGCAAGATCTTGGAATTCAAGGAGGTGCCTGGGGATAAACGAGTTGGGTTAGTGTCTGTCCGTTTGAGAGGATGAGTTGTGGCGTGGTGGAGGCGGCTGAAAGAAACTCGACACAATCAAGGTAAAAATCTTATTGACTCTTGGAGTAAGATGGAGAAAAAAAATGAGATCCGAGTTTTTACCTTACAATTATGGGCGTGATCTGTACCAAAGATTTCAAAATTTGCGCCAAGGAACCTGTTCTGTTGAGCAGTATACGAGCGAGTTTTATCAACTCGTGGCTCCTAATAATTTACATGAAGATGAGGAGCAATTAGTTTCTAAATATATTGGCGGACTACAATCTCATCTACAAGACGTTCTCAATCTTTTTGATGTTTGGACTGTGTCAGAAGCACACCAACGTGCATTGAAACTGGAGAAATCCAATGTGCGACGACAGAGTGCGGGCTAGGGGTGATCGGCCGGATTTCCGGTCCGGTTTTCGGACCGGAATCCGGTCGGACCGGATTTCCGGTCCGGCCCAAAATGAAGGACCGGACCGGACCACTTATAAGCGGTCCGGTCCGGTCCGGTCTGGTCCAAACCGGTCCGGTTGGACCACTTAAAGTGGTCCGGACCGGTTTCCATTTTTTTTTTCTTTTCATTTTTTTTTTTGTTTTTTTTTTTTTCATTTTCACCTCACATCTAAAAAGTAGGCAAATGTCAAATGAATGAATGATGGGTTTTACAAATGGGTGCTACGCTCATGCCTCATGGGCTCAAAGATTATGAAAAGAAAATTAAAAAAAATTTATTTTAATAAATGCGGTCCGGTCCGGTCCGGACCGGACCACAAAAGGCCCAGACCGGACCGAATCGGACCGGATTTGGACCACCAAGACCGCAAATCCGGTCCAGTCCGGTCCGGTTTTGTGGTCCGGTCTGGTCCGGTCTGCGGTCCGGTTCTGTGCAGCCCTAGTGCGGGCACCTTTTCTCAGCAGCGATACACATAGTCCATAGGTGGGCCTTCCAGTGGACCAACTGGTACATGTGGTGGAGATGCAGGGTACCAGGGCATCTAATTGTAAACAACAGAAGGTCATACAGGGAAAGGCTTACTTATCAAGTCGGGTGAGCCAGCAGGAGACCCTCCCTTCGACTTGGTAGGCAATCCTATATACGATGAGTATGGGGAAGATACTCATGAGGAAGAGGTATTGCATGCTGATCAATGTGAACTATTGGCAGGGGCGGCCCTGAGTTTTTGGGGGCCCTAGGCGAGTTCCTAAAGTGTGGCCCTATCCATATACCCACCGATAAATGAAAAAAAAATAAAAGATAATTTTTTTTATTATTTGATCGAAAATTAAGTCTAAATTCCTTACCTACTCTTACCGAATCAGAATTGTGTTTCATATTAACCAATTAACACCAAAATTCAATTACAAAAACTAAGCACTACTGAAAAACTACTAGTCTTCTTGCATTTCTAGCTGCGAAATCACTAATTAAGTCTTCATAATCAAGCCTTTCTACCAAAGACTTTTCAATAGATAACATAGCCAATCCATTTAACCTTTCTTGGGACATGGTTGATCGAATGTAAGATTTGATCAACTTTAGCTTTGAAAAGCTTCTTTCTACAGATGCAACAGTAACTGGTATAGTCAGTAGAATTCTGTATACAACCCATGCATTGGAAAACAATTATCCCGTGACTTCAAATGATTTAGCACATCGATTGCTTTCTTTGCGTTATCTGGTAAAAGATCTCTCATGATTCTTAACTCCGAAAATAAATCTGTCCCGTCAATATCAGAAACACCGTCATGTTTCAAAAATTCTTCAAGATTGTTGCAAGAAGCCTTTAAAGTATCTAGATTTACAGACTTTAACTTCTCCAAATCAAACAAGAACCCAAAAAAATTTCATACACTTCGAACTGCTCAAATCTACTCTTGAACGAAGAAAGAGCTTGGTCTACTGTAAATAAGAAGCAGTTAACTCGAAAAGATTCTTCAGCTGATTGTGTCACCTCTTCACTAACATTCTCATCGAACTATTTTTTTCTACGAATAATCCGCCTTTCACGAAAAACAGGTTGAATTTCCATCGTAGTTGCAATATCCTTAACTTCTGCCATGGCTTCTTCGAATCCAGATTCTCTATACTTTTCAAAAATAAAAATAAATCTTTTCAATTCATGTATGGCCATATCAATTTGCATGTCTTCAGTTTGAAAGTTTTTGCTAACAGAGTTAACAGCAAAAAGTAAATAATGCCAAATTACCATGGCAAGTAAAAACTCAAAACTTTCAATTTCATGTATCGCTAGTGACTCGGCTTCACTCTTTGTTTTAGGATCGTCACTATTTTCGGCCAAATAAACCAAAGCATCTCTTATTTTCGGAGCTTGATGTCTAACTGCACGAACACTGTCCACACGGCTCTCCCAACGTGTTGCTGACAATGACTTTAGCGAGAGACCTGACCTGGGCTTCACATCTTTGACATGATCTTTAAACACTTTCCACCTCTTTGTAGAAGACGAAAACAATGAATAGATCCGTTGTACCACTCCAAAAAAGGATGTAGCTCTTGAACAAGAGTTAGCCATATCACAAAGAGCAAGATTCAAACTATGACAACCACATGGGGTGTACAAGGCTCTAGGATTTATTTCAAGTAGTCTACTTTGAACTCCTTTGTGTTTTCCTTTCATATTAGATCCATTGTCATACTCCTGCCCTCTTATATCACTAATATCAAGCTCAAGAGTGTTCAAAACATTTTTAAGTGTGTTAAATAGGCCCAGTCCTGATGTGTCATCCACAATCAAAAATCCTAAAAAGAACTCTTCAATCTTTGTTGCACTTGATGTAACATCCACAAATCGAATCACAAGTGACATTTGCTCTTCATGACTAATATCTGGTGTACAGTCAAGTATTATTGAAAAATACTTGGCTTCTTTGATTTTTTGGACAATAGCCTTTTTTACCTCACTTGCTAACAACTCTATCAATTCATTTTGAATCTTGTGACCAAGATAATGATAATGAATTTCCTTACTTTGAATGCGACGAAGGTGCTCTTTCAGTATTGGATCAAATTCAGCAATCATTTCGATTATACTTAAAAAAATCCCATTCTTCTCATGATAAATCTTCTCATTTTTCCCACGAAAAGCCAAATTTCGTTTAGCAAGTGCTTTCACTACAGCAAGTATTCTTAATAACACTTGTCGCCAATATTCCCTCTCTCTGCTGATTTCTTCTTGCACTTTTCTATCAATTGTTTCATTCTTGTCAAATCTCTTCTTTAGTTCATACCAACTATTCCAATGAAAAGGTGCTCTGGAGATGATTGATGCTCTGAAAGCCTTCTACTTAGGTTATGCCAGTCGCAATATCCTTCACTGTCCAATTGAGAAGTGTTCGCATGTTGCTTGAACAACTTCCAACAAAAACAAAAGACCTTATCCAAAGAAACAGAATATATGAGCCATGTTCTATCATTTTCAGTTTCATTTGGCATTTTGCAAGTGTAGTGCTTCGAAGAGAAATGTCTGCCAAGGTGATCTCTGGGAAAATCAATATTAGTAATTCTTATAGGACCCTTTTCGACAAGTAAATCTCTATAATTTTGACCAATCTTGTCCCAATTTGCTGGATCAAAGCAGTCTACAGCCAACACATTATCATTAACCAAAGGTTCAACGTTCTCGTTCACTAAAGGCTCAACATTTTCATTCACCAAAGCCTCAACATCTTCATTCACCAAAGGCTCAACGCTTTCATTCAACAAAGCTTCAACCCTTTCATTCAATTCGTGTTCTTCATTATCATCGTCATTCCTTTCTTCAACGTCAACCAAAGTTTCATAACTTTCATTTGAACTTTCTACTTGTCCCTTTTTACCAAAAAACTTCAGTATATCTCCTCTTTGAGATTGAACAACATCGTCTAATCTTTGTTTCTTTTTCCTTTTCTCAGAGCCAGAAGGATATTTTCTAGTTGGGGGCATGATGTAAGTAAAAATTCTTTTTCCTTTTTTTTTTTAAACTGCTAGTGGGCTGGATTCAGGTTGGGCCCGCACTGGAATCAGGTCGGAACCGCATGGGTCCAACTATCCAAGGAGATAAGTCTGTCACACTGATACACCTTAATACCACCGGTACACGTGTGGAGTGTGGACTGTGGTGGACTGTGGGAGAGAGAGCCCTTTTAGTTTTAGGCTTTAGTCTTTACCAAATATACAATCATGCCATCATGGGATGCGTGCAGAGTACATAAAGAAAGCAAAAGAAGGCTTTCTCTTTACCAAATACCCACTTAGGAATTGGGATCATGACATCATGCCATCATGGGATGCGTGCAGTCTTCATAAAGAAAGCAAATGAAAGAAAATCTTCTTACCTGATTTGACTTGGAAAGCAAGAAGCCAAGAGGAGAAAACCTGAAAACGGAGAGGAGATGGCCAGATGGGGGTGGAAGGCACTGCCGTCTGGGCTGTCTGGAGATGGGGCTGATCGACGGTGCAGAGAGTGGAGCGGGTTGATGAGGATCTTGGATGATGAAGATTGAAGAGGCAGATGGCTTCCAGTCCCAGATGTCGGACCTTCTCCTTCTTCTGTCTTCTATTTCTTCTTTTTGTTTCTCTGTTTTTTTTTTTCTGCTGGGACCTGGGTGGGATTTGGACGAGGTTAAGGAAAGAATGGGTTTTGCCAAAGGTTGGAGAGGAGGAAAAATTCTATTCAGACCGAATTTTCCGGCCTGACTGCTCGATCCCAGCGTCATTCAGGCCGGAAAATCTGGACCGAATAGCACAACTCTTTTGGAATGCAGGGATTTTGACGAGGCAGAGGTGGCCCAAGTGGGGATCGATTCGATTGGGCCAGGATTTTTTTTGGAAGGCAGGGATTTTTTTTCGATTGGGCCAGGGATTTTTTTTGGAAGGTAGGGATTTTTTTTTTTAATTTGGGGGCCCCCATTTTGGGTCAGATTTTGGGGCCCCAGCCCACCGCCTGTGTGGGCTGTCCCCAGGGCCGCCCCTGACTATTGGTTACCCGTAGGGTGTGTTTGGCACCTAAGCAAGAGTTTGGAGATAAGTGGCTACGACATAATATTTTTACCTCCGCTTGCACTATTGGTGGTAAGGTCTGTAAACTTATCATCGACTCTGGTTGCTGTGAGAACGTAATTTCAAAAGAAGCTGTGACGAAATTGAACTTGGAGACGAAGACTCATTCACAGGCTTATAAAATGTCATGGTTAAAGAAAGGTGTTGAGGTAACAGTCACTAAGCACTGCTTGATTACTTTTTCTATTGCCTCTACATATTTTGATAAGATTTGGTGTGATGTGATCCCTATGGATGCTAGCCATTTAATTTTGGGTCGTCCTTGGCAATTTGATAGAAGGGTCATACACGATGGGTATCAAAACACCCATTCACTCATGTATGAGCAACGCAAGATTGTGCTTGCCCCTGCTAAGGAACCCATTAGAGCGACCACAACTGAATCAACTTCTAATTTGCTCACCTATCATGATTTACATGGTGCTTTGGAAAATTCAGATGTGGTTTTTGTCTTGCTTAATATAGAGACAGATAAAACTAGTGTAGAAATTCCTGAGTTAGCTAAACCTTTATTGTCTAAGTTTAGTGAAGTTTTCCTGTCGGAACTCCCAACTGCACTACCCCCACTGAGAGATATTCAACATCATATTGACTTGGTACCAGGAGCATCTTTACCTCATTTACCGCATTATCGGATGAGTCCGATGGAATATGAAGAGCTCCAGAGACAGGTCAGGGAGTTATTGAGTATGGCCTATATTAGAGAGAGTCTTAGCCCATGTGCAGTACCTGCTCTTCTTATCCCCAAGAAAAATGGTACTTGGAGAATGTGTATTGACAGTCGAGCTATTAACAAAATCACTGTGAAGTACAGTTTTCCTATTCCCGCCTAGATGATTTGTTGGACCAACTCACAGGTGCTACAGTGTTCACCAAGTTAGATCTTAAAAGTGGCTATCACCAGATTCGTATTAGGCCTGGAGATGAGTGGAAAACTGCATTTAAAACACGGGATGGGTTATACGAATGGTTGGTTATGCCATTTGGCTTATCCAATGCTCCCTCTACATTTATGAGAGTAATGAATCAAGTGATGCGGCCTTTCATGGGTCGGTTTGTAGTTGTCTACTTCGATGACATCCTTATCTACAGTGCTGATGTGACTACTCATCTCGATCATCTTCGAGAGGTACTCATGGTGTTACGCATGGAGAAGTTGTTTGCAGCCTCTAACAAATGTCATTTCCTTGCTGATCGGGTTTTATTTCTTGGTTATATTATTTCTGGTGATGGTATTTCTGTGGATGAGTCCAAAGTGGCAGCGATTCGCGATTGGCCTCGTCCTACTACTGTTCATGAAGTTTGTAGCTTCCATGGATTGACTTCTTTCTATCGTCGATTCAGTGCTCACTTTAGTAGTTTGGCTACCCCCCCTTACTGCATGTATGAAGAAGGGTCGGTTTGAGTGGACAAACGACACGGAGGAGAGCTTTATCACTCTCAAGGACAAGCTGTGTTCCACCCCTGTGCTAGCATTGCCGAATTTCAGTTTGGCTTTCGAAGTGCATTGTGATGCTTCAGGCGTCGGTATTGGTGCTGTGCTTAGTCAAGGGGGTCGCCCTCTTGCATACTTCAATGAAAAACTCAGTGGTTCGAAGCTTCGGTACAATACCTATGACATTGAGTTTTATTCTATTGTACGTTCTCTCATGCATTGGCGTCATTTTCTCATTCATAAGGAATTTGTTTTATATAGTGACCATGAGGCATTAAAATATGTGAATGGACAACATAAATTAAATTCTCGGAGGGCCAAGTGGTCTGAATTTTCACAGGAGTATACTTTTGTCTTACAACAATAGTCTGGGACTCAGAATCAAGTCGCCAATGCCCTTAGTCGAAAACTCTCTTTGTTGACAACTATGCGCACTACCGTACTTGGGTTTGACACTTTTCAGGCATTGTATTCTACAGATGCTTATTTTGCAGGTATTATGAACGATGTACGTTCAAACAGACGGCATGATTTTTCTGTGACCGATGGGTTTCTTTTTAAAGGAAACCAGTTTTGTGTGCCTGATTGTTCACTGCGCCTTCGTATTATTTTGGAGGTTCACCGAGAGGGTCATTTTGGCAGAGACAAAACATTTCAGTTAGTTTCTTCCTCTTATTATTGGCCCCATATGCGCCGAGATGTTTTCCGCCATGTTGATTGGTGCCGCACTTGCCATATCGCCAAAGGTAATGCTTCTAATGCTGGACTCTATATTCCTCTCCCTATTCCATAGTTTCCTTGGGATGATGTCAGCATGGATTTTATTCTGGGCTTGCCACGATCATCACGAGGTATGGATTCCATTTTTGTTGTTTTTGATCAGTTCTCTAAAATGGCGCATTTCATTCCGTGTCGCAAGACCATGGATGCTTCCTATATTGTTGATTTATACTTTAAGGCGGTCTACAAATTACATGGTGTTCCCAAATCTATCACTTCTGATGGGGATACCAAATTTATGAGCCATTTTTGGAAGCAGTTATGGCGCAAGCTTGGTACCTCTTTGAACTTTAGTAGCGTTCATCATCCACAATCAGATGGTCAAACAGAGATCGTGAACCGTTCCCTTGGTAATTTATTGACAAGTTTGATTGATGATAATCCAAAGTCATGGGAATCTCATCCATATCAAGGGGAGTTTGCTTTCAATAGATCTGGTTAACTGGTCTACGGGTTATAGTCCTTTTTATATCGTGTATGGACACAACTCCAATACTGCGTTAGATTTCGCTCCTCTACCGACTCTGGGAAGAACGGTAAAAACAGTTGCCGAATTGGTTTCTCAGTTACAGGACATCCACGATCTCGTTAAGCAACGACTTGCCGATAGCAATGCTCGCTACAAACAGGCTGTCGATAAGAAGCGTCGTGAAGTTATTTTTTAACCTGGTGATTTTGTGTGGGCTGTGATGACGAAGGAGCGCCATCCTATTGGCGAATATGGTAAGCTTACTGACAGGAAAATTGGTCCTCTTGAGGTGTTGGAACGCCTCAACAACAATGCTTATCGTCTCAAGTTGTCGTCCCATTTCAAGACGTCAGACATCTTCAATGTCAAGCATCTTATTCCTTATGTAGGGGACTTTTCGGACGACGACTTTGCGAATTAGAGGGCGAATTCTTTTCAACCAAGGGGGACTGATGCAGTGTCAATTGAAGAAGATTTAGATCGTCGGACTCGCACCCGAAACAGCTGCGACGGTCCGACAGGGCAGTCAAGAAGCAACTTAGCCCAGACTACATTTACTTTTAAATCTGAACCTTATTTCCTTTAAGTTCTTGATATTCTTGCTTCTTTAATTAGATATTCTTTTCATTAAATCTCAGCCATAGGTTGTTTATAGATTAGATGGCTGAGATCATTTTTTTATCATTATTTTTTTTATTTATAAGTATCTCTATGTGAAAACAAGAAGGAGTTTTTTTTTTTGTGAAATAATTTACAGAGAACATTCTCGTTTTAGAGCCTTGAAGAGCTTACCCTTGATACCTTGAAGAGGATAATCTTATGCCTTGAAGAGCACCATATATGCGTGTGTTTGTGTTTGTTACAGGTTCTCGTTCATCGTTGCGTCGCTAACCATTGTATATATACTGGTAATAATCCATCTATCCAATCTCCTATTCCCGTAATAACATGATAATTTTAGCTAAGGTCAACATACAAAAGGGCCTATTTGTTCGTATGGAATTGATTTCCTATGAATTCAATGGAGTACATTTCTAAAGTGGTTCAAGATATGAAGACGTGAAGGTAAATATCAAAAATGACTATGAAATGACCTCCTCTTTAACTGAAGATGAATCAATTGGAGATGGAAAATGAATACATAGCCATCACCCTTGTAATTTAAATCATAGGAAAGTGAGAAGGGTCTCATCTAAGAAAATATGAGCAAGTAGTAGGCCATATGTGATTTCTCCATCACTAATTCACAGATAAGGCCAACAAACTGACAAAAGCCTTGCAATACATGGAATAGCAAAAAAGAAGATAGTGAGATTTATTTACTTTATTTTTTTTTTAATGAAGGTATATTTATTATTGCGAAACGAAAGAAAAGGTCCAGAAATTACAAGAAACAAAACAGAAGGGGGAGGAGGGAAATCAGAAAAAGAAGAAAAAAAATCAAGAGCACAAAAGAGGCCCTTTATGTTCAAGTTGCTGATGAAATGATCCAATCGCTCATGCCTAGTACCATCCCGTTGAGTCACTGAGAACTGGTGCTGCAAGGTAACACATCAAGCAACAATAACATAGTTTCCCTATGCTCTATGAATTCCGAATTAAGGACTAGAAAATCGCAATATACTTCAAATATTGAACTTAAATTTGAGGCATATTGACATTTAACAACAATATTAATTATGATGATATGATGACAGTAATAACAATAAAACAACGATAATGCAAAGAGAGGGGGAAAAAGAAATCTTGAAGAACTTTGAAATAGACATGGAAGCTAAAAGATTAAAATAGAGTTAGCTAAAAACTTGAAATTTTGCAAAACAGACAAAGAAAATATGTGAATGTACATCATAGTTGTCAAGTTCAGTTCGGTTCGGACGAATTGTCCGATATATCTCGCTTCGTAGCAAAAAACGAACCGAACATCTCGTTTGAAGATGTTCGGTTCAAAATTCGTTTAAATTCTCCTGAATAATAGGGTTTTGTTTGGAAAACCCTAATTTCGGGCAAACACGGTTTGAAACTGTTGATTCGGACGAATCCAAGGTTACTATTCGACATACATCTTTTTTATCTGGCATCGAGGAGAGCTTTGACAGAGACGCCTCGTTTCATCTTCTTCAACGGTATGCAACTTCAAAACTCTCAATCGATCTATAAATTGAACTCTAATATGAAGATATCAACCACGAGATCCTCCATTGCCCAATTTCTTGAGACCGTTCCCTCTTTTTGATACTGCAAGATGCTTTCTCCATCGCCGCAGAAGGTTGTCGCCGCTACCATCAACAAATATCTTTGCCAAAAAGTCGCCGACAAATATCTTTGCCAAAAAGTAGCTGGATAACCAGGTATGTCCGATCTCTCCCTCTCTTTCCATTTCCTCTTTTTTTTTTTTCTTTGTCGTTCATTGCCTTCCTATGGGTTTTGCGAAAAGGGTTTCGTGAGGAAGGTTTTACAAAGGTGCTGAGATTCCACCCTTTTAAGGGAGGGTTGTGATGATGCTAGAATGTGAGGCTCACTTTCTTGATTTTGTTTTTACTTTTTGGCTAAGACAACGTGAGGCCTCATTCAAGCCTAAATTGGACGATGTTAATCTTTATGCTAGAGGTGTGCTGACATGCTAACAATTCGACCCTTGACCCACTTACATGTCATTGTTCAACCCTTGGCCCACTTTTTGGCAATTTCTATTTAGTCTCAATTGACTGTTGCTATTGAACGTGGTGCATCTCTGATTTTTTTTTTTTTAATTTTCTTTGCGATAAAGATTGAGTCTCAATTGACTATTGATTTGTGAAATACCTGGTGGCTGGTGCAACTCCTCTCTTTGAATTTTTTTTACACTTTATTTGATGTTCTTAAATATTCCATTAAACAATTGGTCTTGATGAGTTACAGAAAATGAGGCCCACTTATATTTCATTCTTCAAATGTCTATATTTCTTTAACCTGATGATGTGGCCCAATTTATTGCAATAAACATTGAAATGTCTCAATTGACTATTAATAATGCACCTGAGGCCCAGTTATTGCCAATTTGTGAAATACCTGGTGCATCTCCTCTCTCTGAATTTTTCTTTTTTACTTTAATATATATATTTTCGAAACAAATTTCCAAATTAGAAAGCGAAATGTCCGAATGGACCGAAATGTTTCATTTTAGAGCCAAGCCGAAACGGCGTCCAAAACGAACTTGACAACTATGATGTACATGCTGCAAATAAGAAACAAACAACAAAAAGATTGAAAACCTAGCAAACGAAACTGAAGTACGGAAATTATAATTCTGAAAATTAAGCAACAAAGAAGAGAGAGAATAAAATGTTTCTAAGAAGTCCTATTAATAATAGAAAGCATAACATTATAGAATATAATGCAAAAACCAGCAGAAAAAGATAAAGGAAAATGGAAATGACAATTAAACTCAACAAAGCCAATATTTTCCAATAAGGAATAGTGTTGAAAATAGAAGTGATTGACAGAAGAAATTGGTATAAGTATAAAAACCAGTTTGATAATAACTAGTAGTTATAACAAAAAGAAAATATTTGAAGTTAGATGCCTAAACCTTAACATTTCAGTAAAGAAAAAAACAGAGACTCCCTATGTTAAAGAAAAAGAGCTGGAAGAAAAATTGAAGAAAGAAACCCCACAAAGTTATATACATAAAAATCCAACAAGAAAAAGATAAAGACAAAAGTGAAAGACAAAAGTGAAAGACAATCTAACTGAAAAAACTTTAAAATCTTATAAACAAAACCTATATCTGAATAGATCCCAGAAGGTGATCTTAAAGCAAAAGGAAAGCCAATGTAACATTTTTACCACAAGATTTAATGTGTGCCTAAATTGAATTCATGAAAAGGCAATTGGACTCCTTGAAGAATGCCACATGCAGTAAAAGGATAGAGGATAGCCATAAAGTAATAATAATCAATAATTGCACGGTATATACACCATGAAAACAGAAAAAACATTCAGTCATATTAATCAATAGTTTTATCAGAGCTCATCAAAGCGATTAGAAATGAAAGGAATATACAAAACTAAGGAATCCGAACTTGCTCTGCCATGATTAGCAGGGATGCCACAAGGAATAGACCATGCAAGATGTTCCAAAAGAGAACCCCCTCCACTGATTTCAGTTAGACTCACCAAGAGAACAATTAACTCAATTTCTTGCATTGGGAACAATGAGATGCTGTCCCTGTGACTGCAACATTTCAAAAGGCATAGTTAGTTAATCGACAACTGTTAGGTCCCCAAAAAATCCAACAAGAATCTAGGAATATGGCAACTGAACAAATAAGCAAAGAGAAAATGGGTTGACCTCTGAAAGATTAAGCTAAGCAAAGAGAAAATTATGAATGAATAGGAACAACCAAGTCGGTGACAGTTGTAGTTGGGTAAAGTCATGTAGCTTCTTGGCCATTTAAGGATAGTCGCTCTGTGCTCACCACACGGCTGCATAAGTCATGCTGCATTTATTATGTATTATCTAAATGAAGATAATAAAAGGACATATTATGTGGTGGAACCTCATTGACAGACCTCGGGTGCAAGCGTGTGTACTTCTTAGGGTCATAGGGCCATGTGCATGTGTCAGCCACCTTGGAAATTCCAATCAGTAGCAGGGAAGGTGAGCAAGTGATTTTTATTTCAACCTTTCATTTTGCCAGCAAGATTGACTAGCTAACTAAAACCAATGGGTTGACCTCTGAAAGATCATTCGCTGAATTGGTGGGAGGGAAGCAATGACCTATTCAACATGCCACGCCAGGTTCTCTAACATGATAGGTCATGGAGCTTAGCAGAACTCTTTTAATGGGAAACACGATTTCACTGAAGATGAATACACTTTAGAAAGTGGTAGATAATCAACGCAACAGTTCACCTAGAAACACCCTCAAACAAAATCCTATCTCATTAGCATGTATCTCACACATAGGCAAGGCTAGGCTTCTACCTAGATGAAGGGTTGAAAATCTTAGCAAAATTTGAAAGGAAGTCTCCACTCTCCATAGTTTCTGAGTTGGTTTATCAGCAAGGGATAAATTTCCCAAGCCAACTGCTTCCCCCTCTAGAGCAGCAGCAGCTAGTTATGGCTGAAAGCCGACAAAACCATGTTTTGAGGCATAAAAACATATTGCAATGTCTTGTCTTCAAGACTAAACATCAGAGTGACATAAAATAGTAAGTCCAGAACAGCACAGAACTTGTGAGTTGTGAGTACATTTGATGTCCTGATTTAAATGAGGAAAAAAGCTGTCCTAAGAGATAATAAGCAAGTAGCAGCACAATGTGATTCTCTGGCTTGTAACATTTGATGAAGTCTTAAGATGGGTATGCTACAACGTTGCATGGTTCAAATTTAGAAGAAGAAATATGACAATTCCCTATAATGGGGTAAAACCTATGTGATTGAGACAGACAAGTGGGTCTCAGATGTCTAAAATGGAGAAGCCCAAGCACACTATTAAAATTACGCAACGCCAAAGATAGAAGGGAAAAATCCTATCTCATTAGTCTGCACCTCACACAAAGGCATGGCTGGGCTTCAACTTAGATGATGGGTTGGAAATCTTTAAAAAATTTGAAAGAAAGTCTCCACGGTTCTGAGTTAGTTGATCAGCAAAAGAAAATTTTCCTAAGCCAACTGCTCCCTCCAGAGCAGCAGAAGCTAGATATGGCTGAAAGACAACTACACCTTGTTTTGAGGCATAAAACATATTGCGATGTGTTTTCTTCAAGGCTAAACATCAGACTGTGACATAAAAGATATATTATGTCATTAAAAACCTAGAAAGGGAACTCAATCTTGTCGTCGTCATCTTTCAGTCAATAATGCCTATGATAGGCTGTTTGCTGATTGGATAAATCCGGCAGATTGAATGCTAAACTTATCTTTGCAATTTCATGCATTTCGACCTGAATTATTGCTTGAGAAAAGGATTGAGAAAGAATTTGATTGCTTGTGAAAACTGAACTCACACCTTAGTGATTTCATAAACTACAAGAGGAATGTTATTTCATTCAAAGCCCACAATGGAAACTCAATCTCATCATCACTGTCCTTTGGCCAATTAGGCTTTTTGTGGATAGGTAAAAATTCATCCATTTGAGTGCAAATCCTAATATAGCAATTACATGTGGTGAGATGGAAATCTCAGTTGTATCACAATTAACCCAAAACTGGAAGCTAATCTTAGTATAGCATTTACTTGTGGACAAGTAGATAATCCCAGTTGTAGATATTCAGCATTAGACCAGAATAATCCAAGCTGAATGTTCACATTTCCTAATATCGCATTTTCTAGTGCTTTTAGGCCAACTAGTCATTTGAGTTTGGTACAAGATAGGTGGAGTCCATACGGACCACTAACTGGTTTACTCCAATTTCTTAATTTAGATCATTACATGCCATGATCAACGTCCAATAGTCAATCAATTGGAAAATTCTGAAGGTTAGACTGATGATAATGTTGAAAAGGTGGAGAAAATTTTCGAACTTCTTCTGTCAAGGATGTTGATGACAAGATCGTGGAGATCTAAAACTATTTTGGAAAAGGTGGAGATATTTTGTCAAATACATCAAATTATGAACATGTCTCTTGTTAATAGGATGAACTAAGAGAACAAACATCACATGAGAGTAATGGTGGCCTGCCTATAGTATCTAAAGCTATGATGCCCAGATAAGGATATGGATACGGACATTGATAAGGGATCGGGGATACAACTCCTCACTTTAGGAAATCTAGGATACGGATACGGGTGTTCTAATTTTTTCTTTAGATCACTTTTGAATCAATGAAATTATCATTGTTTTCGTCCCTTTCTAGCATTTGTTATGGTGAGAAGTAAAAATATTAAAAGAACTATATGAAATAAAGGACTTTATAAGTAGGATATGTTAAACATGTTTCCTAGAAGTATCGGTGTAGTATCAGGTACCAATACAAGTGTCGTATCGGTCCGATGCAGATACGTTAGGCTTGTACAAGTATGCGGGTATCATAGATCTAAAGACAATGAGAATGAGGTGGTGAAATGGGCCATTTTGACAAATGAAGAGGATAATGTCAATAAGATGGTGAATGATATTGAAAGTGTTGATACCAATAAAAAAAAAGTTATGAAAGTGTTGACTGCGAAGATGCTCCTATTAATAATGCATGATCAGGATGATCAGAGGGTTGATAAGATGGCGAGTATTGGTCAAATTATGTTTCTTCTTTTCTTTTTTTTTCTTTTTTTTTTGGTTGGGTGGGTGGGGGGGATAGAAAAGAATAATGTTAAAAAGGGAAAGGAAAGAGAGAACTTCATAGTTCGACGAGTGTAAAATTTGAACTTGCGACTATTCATTGGGGGTGGGCGTGGGGGGGGTCTGTGAAAACTAGATTCTCAGCATGGGCCCCCATGACCAGGGGCGGAAAAGAGGAGGGGGGAGGGGGGGTTTAAAGTCGGGCGTTTTTTAGAATTTCCATATATATACACACACACACACATATAGAGAGAGATGCTCCTATGAGAGCATCTCTCACCTTACCATGAGAGATAAGGTGGGGGCCCTCACATCATCTCTCATAGGAGCATCTCCCATATATATATATATATATATATATATATATATATATAAGACGTCCGCCCAAGGTGAGCACCGCATGCCTAAGCACCTAATGGGGCCAACCTTATGATCCATCCAAGTGGATTATAAAATAGAGACCCCACGTGGTAGCCACCGATCCCGGGTTTGGCACCCATCCAAATGGACTGACCGTTGGATTGACGGTGTACTCGTTTGGATGGTGAAAACTTATCAGCAATTGATTAGGTGGTTAGGATGATGATTCGAACCTCCATCACCATACATAGGTAAGGGAGAGGGGGATCTTTTTATCCACCCCAGTCTCATCCCCAAGTGGGGCACACAAGGGTGCTCATCTTATCACATGAGCACTGTTGCTCAGTAAAGGGGAGGGCAAGCACACATACATGAAGCGATAAAAGTGCATCACCATTGCAACCAAAAAAAAAAAAATCAAATCACAACTAGATATTAAAAATTACAAATTTCAAGCCTTTTTATTTACTTTTTTGGGTCTTTTTTCAGATTTTATGTACCGAGATAGTCATACCGATTCATATCAACTGGAACTAGCAGCAACTACTCATCTCAGTTCCAACCACCACGATTCCTTGTTTTCACCTTCCCTCAAAGCTTCTATCATTGAAAACCACTAAGCCCCTGTTTGGCATGTCTATTTTTTGCCTCTAAACATCTATTTCTCTAAAGCGGATAGAGGTTTTAAAATTAGAGGTGTTTGGCAGTAATTTATAGCCTCTACACACTTTAGAGCAAAAGAGGCAAAGCCTCTAAAAAGGAAATGCCCCAAAATCGGGCATGTAGAAATAAGAGGCAATACCTCTTGAAAAGGTAGAGGCGGAACCCAATTTTTATGACAAAAATGCCCCCCACGGAATTTTATTGCCAACGAAAGTCCTTTCAGTAAACCCTTCAGTTCTCGTTCTTTCTGCAATATCTCCATGAAAGAGGCTGGAAGGGAGAACAGAGAATAGGAAACAGATACCGGTATTCTTCCATTTCTTTTTGTTCTTCTTGTTTCTTTCTCTATTTTGCTTTCTACTCTCTTTCTCTCTCTATGTTCAATCGATGTGTTTTTTTTTTTATTTGAATGATGATGGAAAGGTTTGGAGATGGGTTTTAGTTTGTGATGGTATTACATGAGGCTGGAGGATGAGATTGGTTGTGTGATTTGGAAATGGAGACAAATGATGGGGAGTTGCAGGGGTTGTTTGGTTGGTGGGATTGGTTTTGGCTTACAAAGATGATGATGGGGTTGTTTGGATTCATGAAGTTTAAAAGAAATTTGGTTTTATTTAGGGGATTGGATTTAGGGTTTAGGGTTTATACGAAGAATAAAAAATAGTTGTATTTGAGTGGGAAGATTTTCACCCACGGAGCTCCCATCCTCTATTACTGTCAGCAAATATGTAGGACTCTCTCTCTATTTCTCTCCTGAATGATCATTCAGCAGCAGCCGAGTGACTGATGCACTCTCCCGGAGAAATGTGCTCTCAAATTGAGAGAGGGAGGGCACCCACTCTCTAAATGCAGAGATAACTGCAGAAATTTTCACCTGCTCTGCTGCAACTGGTAGAGGAAGAAGAGGGCACCCACTCTCTAAATGCAGAGATAACTGCAGAAATCTTCACCTGCTCTGCTGCAACTGGTAGAGGAAGAAGAGGCCACCCACTCTCCAAATGCCCCAAAATCAGATGGCAGGTTCCTTGTTGTAGCCACAGTGGCAATTGTTTTAAGTTATTGATTTGGAGGGATCAGATGACAGGTTCCTATCATTTTAGAGCACTTGAAATTTTTCATTGTTTTTTCTTTTGCTATAACTGAATCAATCCTACTCATTTTACCCATTTCCCTTTCTGTTGAAATTGAGCAGAATTTGATGGTTGAAATGTTGTTTCCATTCTTTTTGATCCATTTATATTTCAAAAGAGAACATAGACATTGTAAATGACATCTTTCTCCAAATGGATTTTGAGGTGGCACCACTTTTTCCTCTTCTCTGCCTGTGGATAGCATACTGCCTTCAATTTTACTTCATTGCTCTCATATGGGTAATAATAAGGTTCGGAATGGGCCTGGTTTGTTGGATCTCCAAATGTGGCCTGTTTTCGTTCATGGATAAGAAGATAGGCCCATTTTAGTTCAACATACGGTTGGGCCTTAGCTGAAACATTTGTGGATGGTAAATCCAACTCTGCTATTCTATTTTTTTCGGTTTTATGAAAAATATATAGGTTCAGGTCCAACCTAGAAAAACCTGGCTGAAACATGATTATGGGTGACTCAAATGTGGAAGCCTGGCCCAGTGGTTGCCTACCATGTGAAAAAAACATTTTGATTGATGAAAATGTACATAAGTTCATTTTTTACATAATGACAGAAGATACCCCTCTAAAAAGAGGCAAACCCCTCTAAAAAGAGGTAAATAGAGGGCATACCAAACGGTCTATTTGAAGTAGACCCGTTCATTACCAAACACGTTTTTTTGTTCTAACCTCTTTTTTTTATAGCTCTATTTTTAATGGCTCTATTTTTAATGGTCTATCAGAAAAAGAGTAGAGATGCCAAACAATGCCTAAGTAAATGCTAAGTTAGACGTGTATTAAACAAAGCTTCAAAATTTTCTAGATTTAAGACTTCAACATGATATTAAACATCTAATAAATAGGACGGCAGTAAGAACAGCTAATGGGATGATGGAGGCTCTTGCTGAGATGGGGGTAGATAGAGTTACCACTAATAGTGTTATATTTGGGTAATGTTGTTGTGTTGAAATATGGTACAATGCTCTTATACTTAAAGGTTGGATTTTATTGTAGTTTTATCCTTGCTGTATATGTACTCTCTTTATTATCCTTTAATACAATTCTCGCATTAATAACCATGGAAAACAAAACAAAAGCCAAAATTAAATAGCATTTTTTATGTCTACTTAAAGCTCCCTTTTTTATGGAGAGAGAGAGAGAGAGAGAGAGAGAGAGAAGGAGTCAATCAAGTACATAAACAAGAAAGCTTTGAACTTACCTGAGAATGGATGTAATTCATGTCTTGTGTAAAAGAACCCTGGTGAGCAATCTGCCAATATATTTTTAACAAGAATTACAAGTATAAGGTAACTTCAAATTCAATATTATGAAAACAAATTTAAAATTCAAGCAAAGCCCTACATTGTCTACCTGGTTGCTAGAACCTGCTTGAACTCCAAGGGCATCTTTCTTACCAGAACCATCTCCAGCCTTGGCAGGCCCCTTAGTGTCACCCTGTCCAAATTGCCAATTTGCAAATGAAATCATAAAAAAGATACACAAGTTGTCAAAAACACCTATCCAGAGAGCAAAATGCATAAAATGCAGGCATGAAACTAGAATTCAATTACCTCCAACTGCAGCACCGCAATCATCCCCAAAAAGATCGATCAACATAATCAAAAAGCAAAAGCGTCATTAGTTTTAATCTGAACGAGCATCCAAAAAAAAAACACAACTCCACCAGACAGAGAACAGCTCATCTACAAAGCAGATAACAACTTTTAAAGTTAAGAACCTGATTGTGGGATCCACCTTGATTCATGCCAATGACTGGGATTGGATGAATTTTAAGGTCTAATTCTGGATTAGGAGTGGACCTATATGGGCATGATTTACTATAGTAATTTATCTCTCTTTTTTCTTTTTCTTTTTCTTTTTTCTTTTTTCTTTTTTCTTTTTTCTTTTTTTTTTTCTTTTTTTTTTTTTTGGTGGGGGGGGGGGGGGTGGGGGGGGGGGTGGGGGGGGGGTGTTAAATGTAATTTATCTCTTTAAGGGCCTCAAAGTTCAAAGGTTATGTAATTGGGGCCATCACTCAAGATGGGTTAGGCCTTTGGATCATCAGATCAAACCCATCTCAAATCCAGAGTGAGTCATTCATATTCTACCCTGATCATGCCATCTCTTGTGGTTTTGGATCAAAAGATTTGGCCCCACAACAGTTCAAAACTTCTTTAAAAAATGCACCCAAGGTAGGGAAACTTGCCAAGCTGACTCGTGACTAGGACGAGTCACCATATTTTGATGAAAAATCGAGTCAAATACAAAAAATCGACCTATAAAGGACAAACTAGTCTAAAATTTACAACTCCTCGTTGACAGTGAATTGTATGAATCAGTTAAGACATATATTTAATCTTCTGGATTTGATGATTGGACTTAAAAGGTACCTAATATGCATTTTTTTTAATGATTATTTTATCATGAATATATGTAAATAGATGCCTATACTTATATTTTCTGGGGATTTTTACCAAAAAACTATAAAGAAATTCCTCATTTCGAAATTAATGATATAGCTTTACCATTTTTCTAAATAATGATAATTGCACACTAGGATTTTTTTTTTTCTTTTGATGAAATTGCCCTAATTTCTCCAGACCCTCCTTTTTTCCCCTTTTTACCTCTTTTAACCTAACCCCTTCTACCTCAAAAAGCCCACCCAACTATGAGCCTTTAATTTTTGTTGCACAAGGAAATGCAGCAAGCTGCTGCTAATGAAACAGATCAGGCCAAGTAGTCAGTATGAGTGAAAAGCTGTGGAAGGCCTAAGGAAGAATCAGAGCAGTTTAAAGGCGACACCATGAAGATAATACAGAACAGGGAAAATGAAAAATCTCCTTATTGGTCTCTTTTTCTAATTATTTGAATCATACATAAAAACACTTGTGATAAAGAGGCTTTTGATAATTGAGAGACAAAGACATTCTAAAATGATGTTCATGGATGATAAGCAACTCAAAGCTATTTCTTACACACCTTGAAAAAACTATTCAACACAACTCCAAGGTTGGATAATCAAAATATCTAAACGGTTCATAATCAAACAAATAAAATTTCAATGGCTTCAGCCGTCACGGTAACTATGTTATTGTGCTCCAGCGGTCCCACCAACATGACTACCACCAAGTCGTCCTGGCTCATTAGGCCTACAAACTGATCAGAATCCCCAAGTCAGGAAAGAAGTTGAGCGAAATTGAAAAAAGTTGGTGTATTTTTACATTGTTGATTCCATGGACCCACAATTTAGGTGAAACCGATGCATTTTGGTATGATGCACACTCTTTTGCTTACCGACTCTAAGGTCTTCTCTCTGACTCTCACGCTTTCTTCTTATTTCTCCTCGTCCAGTATCAAAGCCCATTGATAAGGGGCTATGTTAGATAACAATGTGGAGATTATTCCATCAGAACCAAAGATGATGAAGAAGATATCTTCTTTCCACAGGTTGCAATGTTCTTTAGCCAGAAAGAAGACACTTCAAAAATGAAGGCCTTAATTTCAGCATTTTTTTTTATTTTGGCATGCAATTAAGAGAGAAGGGGTCAGGGTCTTATGGGAGGAGGAGGAAAAGGAGGGTTATGCGGCCGCCGCAATATCACGACCCATGGCCAAAAAAAAACCCTCTAATATGATGTTAGCATTATTTAGCAAAATGGTAAATTTATGCAACTAATTGCTAAACGAGAGAATTTTTGCAATTTTTTTGGTAAAAATCCCTAATTTACAAGATGATCGATATTTTTAGATTTTTTTTCAAATATTAACATTCATTAATGGAGCAAGACAGTACAAAAGATTTATACTGACAAGCCAGTAAACAATATTTTTTAGATTAATTTTTCATAAAAGCTTTCGAGTTGGACAGTCTATTCAGAGTCATGAGCCATCCAACCTTTGATTGCACCCCGGTTTGTGAATCTTCTTCCACATGGACAGATAGATAGATAGATAGAGATAGAGATAGAGAGATACCTCTCTGAACTTCTGCAAGTACAACTTGAGAGGATCAATATATTCTTCAAACCCTAGAGTCGCCATTGCCCAGAGCAGATCATCTCCATTGATTGTCTTCCTCTTCTCCCTTTGGCACTTATCACTCGCCCTACATTCATCAAAACTAAAAATTTCAACAAAACCCCAACACCCCAAATCCTTAAAAACAACAACAACAACCATATCACTCCAAAACTAAAATCAAACAAAACAAACTTAAGAAAACACCACACCATAACCAAAATCCAAACAAAATAAAATTCCTCTTTACTCATCAAGGGCAAATTATTCAAAAAAAAAAAAAAATCATTCATATTACAGTCTTCAAACTCACTCGCTTGTGATAAAGCTGATGAACTCCGACACACACTCCTGCACCGTTTCCTTCGAATCCTTTGCAATCTTCCCGTTCGCCGGCACCGCCTTCTTCATGATCCGACTGATGTTCGCGATCGGAAGGAACCGATCCTGCTCCCGGACGTTCGACCGCGGGCTCTGCTCTCCGCTCTCGTGGCTTCCTCCACCCGGGCTCGCCGATCCCTCCGCCATTCCTCCAAAACCCTAGATCAATATCACAGAAGAAGATAAGATCAAAGCAAATATAAACCCTAAACCCAAGATCTCTCATTTTCCCCATTGCCTTATTCTCCTTCATCTGTTCTAAACCCTAGATCTCTCTTCCTCTCCATTGCCATCTTCTTCTTCCTTATCTGCTCGTACGGAAACCCTAGTTCTTCTTCTTCGTTTTCTTTGATTGAGAGAGGGTTTTACCTGATAGAGAGAAGAAAAGAGAGGGGGCGTTTTGTAATTTTAGGCGCGGAAGGAGAGGGAGATGATCGGACGCTGGAGAAGAGAAGAGAGAGAGAGGAGACGACTGGGATGAGAGCTTGGAAGGAGAATCTTTGATTACGCACCGTTCGTTTTTGGTTTTTTTGTCTTTTAATTGAAAGACTTCACTTTTGAGAGAGAGAGATTGTGTGTGACTTTTAGATGCTCCTTTTTTTTATTATTTTACATGAGAAAAGGACAAAAGGGGAAGAGCCAAAAAAATTTTGTTGGTTTGCTGTTCCTTTTGAAAGTCTCTTGGAATCTTACAAGAGAGAGAGAGAGGGAGGGATAAAAAATGAGTTTTTAATGGGATTGGGAGGAAGGAAAGATACAAATGATAACAGTTTTGTGGGGCCACCACCTTGATTAAGGACAACTAAATTGCCCTAGAATTTTTGTGGGTGCAATCTTTTGGATGATGAGAAATGAGTAAAATTGGATTGAAAAAAAAATTAAAGTAGAATAAAGTTAAAAAGGCCCTAGCGGTGTAAAATTTCATTTGTACCATATTTAGATGTATTTAGGTCGATAGATGAAGTAGTGTTTTCAACCACATTCATTTTATTTCACTTCAATTTTAAATATTTTAATTTTTTTTTTAGTAAAAGTGGATTCTATCCAAACAGGTCCTAAGTTAAGAAAAGTGAAAATTAATATTGAAACCGATCTATTAAAAATATATCAGGAGTATCCACAAACTTTACTTTGTACGGAGTTCACCCCAACATTGAATTGGCAATTTAGTGAAAATTGAAGATTGTGTTGGTCTTGTTTTAATCTCAATCCAAAGACGAGACAAACTCAAATTGATGTAAATTGTGGATACACATGTACCAGAGTGTGTTTATTCTCAAGAACTCTTATTTTCAATAGATGGGGCACACTATGGACTACATGTGGATTTCTCGAGGCTAAAGCCTGGGATCCGAGTTCCAATGGAGAGGTCTTATTCAAATTTATTGCTGAGTATCATGGTATAATAAGGATCAGTCAAATGATCATGACCTTAATTTTAAGTCTCTTATATGCATTTGTTTGTATAACTCCCCCTTCCACAAAGGCCCTGTGAAAAAAGTGGGGCCTTTTTATTGGGAAGAATTGGTTCTTTTTATTGTTTGGTATGAAAAGGTTTGGCTCGGGTGAAAGTTGGGCCTTTACAAACACATTTAGATCAGACAACCAGAAGCAAAGAGGGCTCATTATTATGGCTATCAACGGGCCAAATTAATGACCCTATCCATCTCCATGGCTGCATCCATTTACAACTGAGGAGTCATAAGGTTGGGTCCAGGTCCAATGTAGACCCTACTACTCTGATCCGACCTGTTTTGGAAATGGGCCGGCCCTTTAAAGACTCTTAGTATATTATACTGGAACCGGGCTTTAGGCTGGAGCTTAACTTCATGAAAGGATTTGAAAAATCATAAAACCCCCTTTTATATGATGTGTGTATGTTATATATTATATTATTTTGTTTAATATACAGGTGTAGTGACTAGTGATGGACCCATGTCTGGGCCTGACCCAAACTGATTCAGGCCCATTAACAGCCCTACTAATTACACACCCCACATGAGATCACATGACAAGACCAGCATGGCAAAAAAGATATATGCAATCTCAGGTTCAAGCACCATTTGCAACTCCTAGGACTTAAAAATCTTTCCAAGCTAACAACAAGCGGGCTTCTATTCCAGTAAAGACATCACACTGTACATAGCACTAATCTCTATGATAATACCTATAAGATATCTCCAAACTGGCGTTTCCTCTTGTAAAATAGTTGATCCTAACATGCCAATCTTTATAGGATCAATCGCCAGATAACAGCAAAATGATGCGGTTAAGTCGTGTAGTCAGCTGCCTTTGCTTCTGCCGAAGTAGGTGTCGATGGCGGGAGGCTGGTGTTCTTAGTATGGTTGAAAAGTCATTATCACCTATGTCTTGAGTGTTACTTCTCACCTGTAAATAACAAGCTGAACATGTAATGAAAGTGAAGAGGTTCACAAACAAGCATACTACTTATATCCAGATATTCTTTTGGGTCGAAATTGATTTTACACATTTGAGGGGAGAAACCAAAGTCCAAGAAAGGCATTTAGGATCCTCTGGCTAGGTATTCCAGCATAAGAAAACCTAAGACATAACAGATACCTTCAAACAAAAAAAGAAAGACCAACACTAAATCAAAATATGAAAAGGCCAATAGGAACAGAACCATCCATAAGGCTTACAAAAGTGGCATCTAAGGATACTTCAAAATAGACAACACATACCTAATGTGTTATATCCTATATTTTCTTTTGCAAAATCTGTCTTTGTATTATCATTGGCATGTACTGATTCATATCTGTGCATGTTGTATCTAGGCATCACAGTGCATACACGGCATTAGAAAGCACATAAGACCATTATACTTACTATGAAGCCAATGGATTGTTATATGACTAAGTCAGCAAAGTTAAAGACTCAAGATTCTAGAACAAAGATGAGAAGCTTCAGAATTATGCATTCCAATAAAGGCGAGTACTGGATTGCCTGCTTGGATGCTAGGTTAATTATTCATCCACCGCATTTCGGAACTAGGATAGGAAGCCCAAATAGACAATGCCTGATTGTTGGAAAAACTGCAAGGCTAAAGCAGTTGAGTCTAGGGTTCACATCTTTTCAAGATCTTGTCTATCTTGTCCATGATCTCAAAATGCTAACAAGGCAAATGTCAAGCCAACTGTGCAAGGAAGATTGGGAATTTTTTCACAGAAGGAAAAAAAATAAAAAGAAAATTATTTCAATTTCTTTTAAAGTATTGGCATTTCTTCATCATTTGAACATTTACATTGCATGATCATCCCAAATCTAGCCAGGATACATGTCTAAAATAGCAATTTCGAATTTACCATCAAAGTATAGAATTTTCTTTATATAATACCACAATCTGTGTATTATAGGATACAAACCTGTATCATTTGAAACTTGTAATCATCTCAAACAAATGATACAAAGAACAAAAATGAAAATAAATCAGATCATTAAATGATTTACCTTTTGTGACCATGTATAACTCAGGACCTTGACCTTGACTGTTGGCTCCGAGAGTAAGATGATGACAGCACCTGCATGCATCGGACATGATTTGTTAGAACTGAAACAGTTGCATGAAACAAGGGCCAGGCTGAAGAGATGCCATGCACCAGAACTGACACAGAGTTTCATAGAATAAGACAGGGTTTTTGCAGACTTCCCAAGTTAATCGGATATGAAAATAACTAAAATCCGATACTTTAATGATTTATCCTGCCAAAGGTTATTCGCAAAGTAGTTTGCTACCAGGGAAAAGATTTTATGTGGTGGTGGTTATTACTAGTAAGTTGTTGGGAAGGTCCTTAAGGATGGCTGAGAGGATAAAACTTTTCACAAAACTGGAATGAGTAAGACTGAGTTTTCTTGAATGCATGATATTTGAGTCTGTCTGAAAAAATGATATGTTTCATGAAATGGAAATAGTAAGGCTCAGTATAAAAAATAAAATAAAAAATTAATTGCAAGATCAGAGGAGGTTAATAATTGGAAATTAGGGATAGAGCTAAGCCACTTGAAATCATAGGAAAGAGCTGTGATAGTGCTTTCTGAAATGTTAATTTTCAGGTTTAAGCTTTTCTTTATGGTTCAAACAACAGCATCAGAACTCGAGTGTAAAATGAAAATAGTTGGTCATTTCTTGTAAATGCCAAAAATACAGGTGCTTATACATTACAAACAAGGAAAAAAATCAAATTAGTCATTTCCTACTTCCAGGCATGAAAGTATCTATAATATAAATGTTTGGAAGAAGAAAAAAAAATGCTCAAGAGGATACCTGATATGTCTTTGGTCCCTTCTTAAGTAGATAACCGACGCTGTTCAAATTATCAACAAACATGTCAATGTCTGGAACTTTCAAGCCAATCTTATCTGCCAAACAGTATATTTCCTGGTAGACAATAAAGAGTTTTACTATGAGAGATGCACTCTTTTTATGAAAATGAAGGGCATGAATAGCAGTGTCGTTGGTTAGGTATTCTGTAACGTAAATGAGAAATAATAGTAATTGGAGCCGCACATACTGACATCCTTCGCATTTATATAACAAATGATTTAATTTGGATAGTAAAAAAAAAAACATTTTGTTCCCACCACTCTATAGGAAGTTGACCATTGGAGAAGACAGGCTGAACCAAAGCAGTTCATTTGCTGGTCCAAGTATAATGACAAATAAGATAAATAAATATGTATGTGTTATTTATAACTATGATTGGCAAGCCATCATCCGAGACCACTCAGACCACTTTCTTTGTTCAAGTTCGACACTTTAGATTGTATGGATAGATCCAGTCACACTGGGCTAATAAGGGCACCTGTAACCCGAATCTTGACCAGATTAGTTGGTTATCCCGAGTTGTGGCCTTAATGAGTACTCAGCTGAGTTGACTCAGATAGGCCATAAAAATAAAATTGAGATCTTGGTGAAAAACTTAGTGACTTTAATGAGTTTTGTTCTGATTTGCATTGACTTGGCATTACAAATTTAATTGAAAATTGCCATTAAGGCTTGTCCATAACTCGGGAAAAATTAATTGAAAAGTATATTATATATGTATATATAACACTAGTTTGACCTTTTGACTTGGTCAGGAGTTGGATGACTCCCGAGTTGACTCTGCCTGGAATTCTTCCAGCTGGGTCCACTTTTTTGAGTTGCCACTGGTCTGACTCAGTCTGACTAGCTCATCTGGTATGGACTTGAAAGACTTACAGTAACAACGTTGGAACCATGCAAATTTGATTCAAGATGACACAAATTGAAATAGCCATCCTGAATTTATTAAAACAAGACATTGCTGGATATACTCAAATGAGAAAGGTTATTACAGAAATTGAAAAGCAGTCTTTCTGCTGCAATTCTGACTGCTTGTTGAGAGCATTTAAAAATCGTTTGGCCTCCTTCTGTTGACTCATTCCACCACTCCGAGCAAAGTCCACAAAACCATGCTCATCTACATATTTATCATATAAGGATTCTTTCATTATCTCTACTACATCCTGAAAACAAGAGAAAAGGAAGATTTGTGTCAGATAAGTTATTGACCTAAGTGAAATATAAATTATTCAATGGATAATTGAATAACTTCGAAGGGACTCTTTGTTTAGCAAGAGTAGAGTAGGAGAGTAAAGAAGTGATTGATGTGACATAAAGTTTTACTTAAGGGTGTTTGGATGTAAGAAGCAAAAGGAGAGTACAACTGATGTGATATAAAGTTTTACTTAATGGGTGTTTGGATGGAAAATGGGGAGGGTAGAGTAAAATTCCCATGTGAAATATTGCCCATCGTCCCCTCCCCTCTCCTTTGTTTTACTCTCCCTAACTTGGATAAATTGGGGAGAAGAGTTAACCCCCTCCTCTTTAATTTTATTCATGATTTGACCCCTACTCCTCCTTACTCCTCTCGTGCTAAACAAACAGGTGTTAAAAATCTGTGTAATGGATACATGTTAAAATGCCATAAGAGCTCTCCATTACATGGTTTAAAGAACCCCATTGAGGTGAGACCAAGGTTCAAAAGGTAATGATGGCAATATAGACTATCCAAAAAGCTGATAGTACAGCAGATACATCTGAAATATATTGTCAATTCATATTTTGATAAAATATTTTGATAGAAGAAATAAAACAAAATTAAAAAAGGGAGATTTTTGTGGTTTTCTCTTTTTCAAATCAGTCTTTATTAGCACAAGAATGTGACCCCAGTATGATATACGTTTAGTTCTGTTTCGGCTCAGATGTAAAGGATTTTGAGTTTCAGTGAGCAGTGAACTTTTGACTAAGATGTAGAAGCTGGTCTATATGTAAAGATAGTAAGTCATCCCACTTACAAAACGAGTTATTGATTTCCGTTGTTCTTATAAAATGATAGAAAATAAGGGAGTAATAAATTGTCTAAGAATAGGAGTAAATTTTATAATATCAAAAAATAATTATTGAGAGAAGGATATTCAAACTGGGCAATGAGTTGTAACAAATTGTAGGGTCAAATTGCAGGCGATACGAGTTAAGTCACAAACAAACCTCTTGGGGTGCCCTTTTTCGGGAAAAAAAAAAGGTTCTCAGGGTGTTCAATGGAGGGAAAAGACACATAAGGAAGCCCAGTGATAGATTACAAAAGTTTCAAAGTTAATTGCTGAAATGAAAACAGTTTCAGAAAGAGATAAAAGCACAAGGAGAACTTTTCAAGATACAATGTAGCAAACAATACTAAATATGTGAACTTCTATAAACTCATCTAGAAGTGGTTAAAAGAATTCTGTGTTACTTAAGGCCTCTTCACTTCAGGCAGAGGGATTCTATATAGCCACCATGGTAATGTTGATATTATAAGTTACTCAGGCACTAATTGGCTGAGTCATGAAATGCTCATAGTTTGCTTCTCGGTATTTTTTTTAAAAGGTACTTCTCAGTATTGTACTTCTATTGGATGAAGTCCGGCTGCATGGAAAACTAAAACAAACAGTTTTAGCAAGGTCGAGTGTGGAAGTACTGCGCCATGGCTAATGCAACACAAGTTGTGGTTGAAAGTTGAAAGATCTCATGGAAAAGCTAGGATTTTGTGATGAATCCTGTTCTCATGTATGGTGATAATCAATCAACAAAATCATATTTCATCAAGAGGACCAAATGAGATGGATTGTTATCTGGTTCACGAGAAGATTAGTGAAGGGTACATCTACATTCACTATGAAGTCAAAGAATCAACTTGAAGATGTATTCAGAAAGGCCTTGTCATGGAACGCAATGCAGGATATATTCTAGGCAAGCTGGGCAGGATTGGTGTCTGTCTCCTCTTGTGGAGGAGTGCTACTGTCAAAGGATATCAATGTACACATGAGTAAACAACTTGCAGATATCTTCACAAAGGCTTTGTCACGAGATGCAATGAATCTAAGCTGAGCATGTTAATAATTATGCCTCTGCTTGAAAGGGAGTGTTCAAGAAAAGTTACGTACATATGAGAAGCACTATACATTTGTATTATGTTTTCCCATTATGTTCGCTTAATCCTAAGCAAATGGCATACATGTAATTTGTTTATGAATTATGATTATGGTCGATGAAATAGAGAATTCACCGGAATGCCCGTTCCCATTGCCTACTCGCCATGACTTGTAACAAATAGTGGATGTGTTAACCCCTATTCGTGGACGGATTATTATCTCCATCAAGTGCATTTGATCTAAAATATTTCAGAATATAGGCTGACATATAAAAGGTCACTAGGTCAGTCTAACATTTTTCAAAGGCACATCCTGCATACCAACCTTGCATTATTGTTCCACATGCTACAACTAACTCCAATAATATTGTTGTTTTTGTTTTCTTATTTGAAGGAACTTCCTCATCTATTCCTCAGACATCCACACTGACCCAACCAGGCTGCCTTTTCCATTTCAATCTACATGTATTATGTACAGCAATCATTATTCTGCATATTCATTCCTTATTTTTCAATTTAATATATAATATAAGATGCAAAAGAAACAGCTTGATCAAGAAGACATGGAGATTTACTGCCAACTGGGTCTAGTTCATAGGACAGTGGTTCAGATTAAGTAACAAAACTAAAAATTAGGCAGAACAGAACTACAGAAGAACTGGAAACTGAAGAGATCTATTAAGTGATCTACCAAAGCATCTTGGGCTGTTATTTCCTCTCGCAGATCCAAACGGGCGCGAGCTTCAGCAAGCCTTACTAGACTTTCCAGCTGCCTCGCCGTTATTGGTGTGCCATCTGCTGAAGTATTGTGATCTCTCAACCGCAAGTAGAACTTCTGTAAAATTTCTGCTGCAGGTCTTGACATCCTAATTGAACAAAAAAATTGAGATTTCAGATGTGTACCGTAGTGCATACAACATACCAATGTGAGATCAGCAATGTATAAACTACACTATAAATCACCTAGGGAAGACAAAAGTTCTTGCATAAGCAATGTATTTGCGAAGAAGCGGACCAGGCAATGGTACAAAGTCTCTGTCTTTCTTCGGGTCAAGTCTCAACCTTGAAGCTAAGGAACCAGTCTTTACACCCAAATCCATGTTTCCATATCCTTGGAGTCCTGTATATATATATATATATATTTATATGGATACAAAATGCACATGTTTAAAGAAACTTCATGTCAGTAACTTGATGCACTAACAAGTATAACACAACACCTCTGCATTGTTTTTTTTGGGCTGGAAAATGCTCCCCACATCCTGCATGAAGCTGCATGAATTGCACAAGTGCCAAGGTTAACATGCAAGAAATGCAAAATTTGAAGCTTCATTATTCATGCTATTGTTGGAGATCAACATGCAGTGTTCATGCTATTGTTGGAGATCAACATGCAGTGTTTAGATGTTTACTTATTTGTCCTTGAATGAGATTAAACTTAATGTACAAGGGCATGCATATCAAGGATGAATATCTTTTTGGACTATGCTATGCTTATAGTATCAGTTGTGGCCAACCACCTCTCTCTCTCTCTCTCTCTCTCTCTCTCTCTCTCTCTCTCTCTCTCTCTCTCTCTCTCTCTCTCTCTCTCTCCCCACACAATCCATGTTTCTTGCTTTAATCATTTACTGCATGATATCAGCACATGAATCCTTTTAGGGGGAGAAGAAACATTACTTTTCACTAGTTTTGATTATTTCTACATGATATCAGCACATGAATCCTTTAGGGGGAGAAGCAACAGTACGTTTAGCTAGTTTTTGTTGTGAATTATGATATAGATCGTTATTTTGTTCTCTATCAGCTTAAGCTTTTAGAGTAAGTGGTCCTCAACATGGTATCAGAGCGGGAGGTCAAGTGTTTGAGTCCCTAGGGCTGTTGTGCTTTGTATTCTCCCATGGAAGGTGTGAATCCCGTGCGGTGCCCCTGTATTCTCCCACGGAGGGTGTTGTATGTATGTTCCCATGTGGAGCCTGCACGTGGGAGGTGGGGGTGGTTGGGGTGGGGTGGGGAAGGGGTGTTGTGAATTATGATATACATCGTTACATTGTTCTCTATCAGCTTAAACTTTTAGAGTAAGTGGTCGTCAACAATTTTGATTAAAAATAGTACCGACATCATTCGTTGTAGGGCAAGCCATTATTAATGGTGCAAAGAGTATTAATATCCAAAAGCTTTCTATTTACAGAAACATGCCAAAAAAATTTCAGGATTTTTTTTTTTTTTGGATCTGTGTGAATTTTATCTAACGCATAAAAAATTAAAAAAGCATGAAAATCCCATTTCAAGTTGTTTCAAATGATTCAATAATCTCTGCAGGGTTTCTCTCCAATTGACCTTCATACGATGAAACCACTTAATGTAGAGAAGTAAGAAACGGAATGCTTGTTGAAAGATTTGTGAGTCAACTTCTAATGACAAATGGTGACCATATAGCAACTATCCTTCTTATCAACATATCTAGTCTCAAACAAGAGGATGAAGCACATTGACGTGAAGCGATATTCGACAGGAAAAAAATTGTGGATTTTCTTTTTGTCATTACACAAATGAGATTTAAAGAAAGAAGTATGATGCCTAGATACAGCAAGAATATGCCATGGATATGGCGGGGACTTGGGTTTACAAATGAAGAATCAGATATGATACAATATAGACGTGTTGCCTATTTGAAGTTTCTGGGCGTTAAATATTAGCCAGCAGGTATGTAGGAAGAAAATGAGTAAAGGAGATGCCAAATAGCCAATTATTCAAGCTTTGGATCTATGCCCTTTCTTGAAGAGGAGTGTTGGAGAATAGGTTAAAGATAGTTGTAGATTAAATTTCTTATCCTCAGATGAGTTATTTATTAAACTTATAAAAATAGGATAAGTATTTATTTTACTTTATCCTCAAGGAAATTAGTTGTGGTTGACCAATTAACTCAAATACATAAATCCTCTAGAGACTACCTCTTTCTTTTCTTTCTTACTTTCCCTCTCCTCTTTTTTCTTCTTCTTTATCTTTATTACTTGTTTTAATAATTTACTACAGCAATATCCATTGTAGCTTTTAAGAATATACATTTCATACACAGTTTAGCATGCACACATCCATACACAAGAACAAAGTATATGGTACTCACTGCCATTATGTGGTCAGAGACACGCTTATCAAGAAGTTCATCTGGCCTATCCAGCAGAATAAAAACCAAATCAAATCGTGACAGAAGGGCTGCACTCATTTTCAGATTCTCATTCACGGTCTTTGCACGGCTGCAACAAAGTTTCACATAACGTTAAAACAAACCATCAAAAAGCAGAACATAAGGCAGCATTTTATGATACAAAATATGGGCTTTGTTTTTATATTTTATATGCATTTCATTTAAACATATGCTATCCCTAAGACAGTAAGACCTATACAATTTAGGGGCTCAGGAGGAACAAATAGTGTTGATCAATGATCAGGATCATTTGATAGGCAACTTGATAAGATACTAAATCAAAATCAAGAGAGTAGCTGGAGAAAATTGAATGGAATTTTACATGATCAGCTTAAGTAGAAACGAGAATAGATTATACCAAAGCATCACAACATGAGAATGAAAAACTGTGTAGATCAGGAATCTTGTGTTGAATGGAGCAAAGTGATTTTAGAGTATTAACCAATTGCTTTCTACCTTAGCCCAAAAGCCACACTTGGTCATTGCCAAGGCCTTGAAGACCTGGTTATGAAGTAAAACTCTAGGCTAACTTTAGAATCTATGTATGGTCACATAGGTGCTCAAGGCAGATTGCCAGCCTTGACAATCTTAATGAGAAGTAGCATATGACCTTTGAAGACCCTGCTAAGAAATGAATTGTTCTCTACATCAATTGGTCCTTGACAAGTCAATGACTCAACACACCACCTGAGAAAATATCACCTACCGAGTTTTCCAAAATTAACAGAAAGGAACACACAAGTGTGTACCTTTGTAAACCAATATATAAAGCATGCCTCTTATTGCAGTGAAAAGGAACACATAAATATCAACTGTTCTTTAGTATATCTCAAGCGCTGAAGCCCACTGTGATGATTGTAAAAATGATTCAGAACATTAGCTAGACAAGAGAGAATTGGATAATTTCCGATGATCTCAATGAGAGATTTCATCATCTTATATAATTGTATTCTGTCCCTAAATACAGTAAGTTTGACAATTACAATCCCTTTGATAGGGTAATTACAGTCAATCAAATCTCCTAATAAGTAAAGTTACAACTGTATATGACAGCTCATTGAATCTATCTACAGCTCATTGAATCTATCTAACTGATTACATGGGCTGACCCAGAACATGGGTCGACCTAGGCCCATTAGGTCGGTTTGACCTGTTGACTCATTTCTTTACACCCTCTCAAGCTCTGGATGGGAGAAGGTGACCATTGAGAGCTTGGAAACTAACTCCGAAAAACGAGAAGTGGAGTGGCTCTTGGTGAAAAAATCTGCTATTTGAGCAGCTGATGAGATGTGAAGGAGCTTAATAGTACCACTCCGAACATGTTGACGGATGAAATGACAGTCAACTTCAAGATGTTTTGAGCGTTCATGGAAGACATCATTTGTTGCCAGTTTCCGTGCACTTTCATTGTCCGTAAAGAGAGAGGTAGATGTAGGAACAGAAACTCCTAAATCCCGAAGTAACCAGCGAAGCCAAAGAATTTCAGCAGTAGTGTGAGATATAGCACGATATTCAGCTTCAGTTGATGATCGCGAGACGACTTCCTGTTTCTTGCTTTTCCAAGAGATGAGAGAAGAGCCAAGAAAAATGGAGAAACCGGTAGTAGAGCGACGATCATTGACATCTCCTGCCCAGTCTGAATCAGAATAGCCATGCAGAGTAAGATTCTGACTGGAGGAAAGAAGGAGGGCGCGATTGGAACTTCCTTGTAAGTATCTCAGTATGCGCAGGACAGCAGCCCAGTGAATATAAGTGGGTTGCGCAACAAATTGGCTCACCACATGTACCGCATAGGCAATATCTGGTCTGGTGATGGTCAGATAAACCAAGCTGCCTACCACTTCACGATAACGAGTTGGATCAGGAAGTAGATCGCCATCAGTGGTTCGAAGTTTCAGATTATGTTCAATCGGAGTAGATACAGGCTTCAAATCTGTGAGCCCGGCTCGTTGGAGAACGTCATTGCAGTATTTTGTTTGCGATAAAAGATATCCTGTGGGAGAGTAGGCAACCTCAATGCCCAGAAAGTACCGCAGATGACCCAAATCTTTCATCTCAAACTGTTGATGAAGAAAACGCTTCAAGGAAAGAATACCAGAAGCATCACTGCCGGTGATAATCATATCATCGACATAGAGTAACAGAAAAACACAGCCAGATCGCGAATAGCGAGTGAAGAGAGCGGAGTCATGAGCACTCTGAGAAAAACCAATGCTGATGATGCTTGTGCTAAACCGTTCAAACCAAGCCGAGAAAGCATTCTTGACATCGAGCTGATAGAGAGGCCAGTGTCTAACAGCAGCGACAGAGACAAAAGTGCGAACAGTTGTCATTTTAGCAACCGGAGCAAAGGTCTCCTCATAATCGACTCCATATTCTTGAGTGTATCCTTTTGCAACTAATCGAGCCTTGTAACGATCAACAGATCCATCAGATTTGGTCTTGATCTTAAATATCCATTTGCAACCGATAGCTCGTTTCCCAGAGGGAAGTGGAACAAGATCCCATGTTTGAGTTTTCTGCAGAGCTGCAAGTTCTTCTGTGATAGCAGACCTCCAGTGCGGATGAGCAATGGCCTCCTTATAGGATTGTGGTTCTGCCAAGGTATGAATTGCTGCAAGGAAGGACTTATATGATGGAGAAAATTGATCAGTACAAACAAAGCCAAATCGAGAGGGAGGGATTCTGGTGCGCAATGGGTACCTTCGATCTTGAGGAGGATCCGGCACATCTGGAGCAGAAGAGATAGGCCCATGGTCAGAAGTAGGAGGAGGTGCAACATCAGGAGCAGACGGAGGTTTGGGCCGCCGATGATATACCTGCAGGGGTGCAGGAGTGAATGACATATCTGCAGGGGTATCAGAGGGAAACAAGTCTGGAAAGGGATCAAGAGGATGAACCATAGATTGCTCAGGAGAAGGGGATTGAGTAGGTAAAGTGTAAAAAGGAATTTGTTCCAGGAAGGTGACATTACGAGAGACCCGTAACCGATTGGTTTTAGGATCATAGCATCGATAGCCTTTTTGTTCAATGCCATACCCTAAAAATACACAGACAGTGGATTTTGGTGAAAGTTTGGTTCTCTCATTATCATGCAACAGAACAAAACAGGTGCAGCCAAAAACTTTGAGATAGGACAGGTCAGGTTTACAGGAAAATAACTTTTCATAAGGAGATGTGCCAGATAAAACAGAGGATGGTGTTCTGTTAATCAGATAGATTGCAGTCAGGACTGCTTCTCCCCAGAATTTCAGAGGAACATATGAGGAATAAATCAAGGATCTAGCAGTCTCTAGGATATGTCTGTGTTTTCGTTCTGCGACACCATTCTGCTGTGGTGTGGCAGGACATGATAATTGAGGTAGAGTCCCTTGACTGGTCAGGTAAGAACGAAATTTGTGGGACATGTATTCTCCCCCGGAGTCAGACCTGAATACTTTAATCCTTTTGTCAAATTGAGTGAAAATCATGGTGGAGAAAGCTGTATAAATAGAGTACAACTCAGAACGGTTTTTCATTAAATATAACCATGTATACCTAGTGAAATCATCAATAAACAACACATAATAAACGGAGCCACCTTTAGTTGGCTGAGAGGCAGGTCCCCAAACATCAGAATGCACCAAATCAAAAGGAGCATTAGAAGAAGAAGAGCTTTTATTATAAGGGAAGGCATGTTGTTTACCAAATTGACAACCAAAACAAGTAGAAATGTCTGAAACAGAAATATTTCCAAATACACCACTAGTAAATAAAAACTTCATTTTATTTAAAGATAAATGTCCTAAACGAGAGTGCCAAAGGGCAAAGGAAGATGTAGAAGCAACTAGTGCGGCAGGGGAGATGCTGGAAGATGGAAGATGCAGCGTTTGGAGATAGTAGAGTCCTCCTGACCTAAGGCCGGTCCCAATCTGTTTCCAGGTGCGCGGATCCTGCACAGAACAGCCAGTCGAAGAAAATGAGACACGAAATCCAGAAGAAGTCAATTGGCTAACAGAAATTAAGTTGATAGATAGATGAGGAACACACAAAACATTAGTGAGAGAGAGCAACTTATTCGAAACGGAGCCAATAAGGGAGACAGGTAGAGGAGTGGCATCAGCAGTGTGAATGGTGAGAGAGCTAGCAGGGTTATAACAATGATGAAGTTTGGAAACATCATTTGTCATATGGTAGGATGCACCAGAATCAAAAATCCATGTAGTATCAAGAGTACCTGACGGACCAGAAATGGTCATAGCAGAATGACCATCTGAGAGGCAGGACCAGTGGAGGAAGCCAGAAACAACTGTTGCATGCGCTCATCAACCATAGCCTGAATCTGAGAGGTAAGATCCATTTGCGGAGGCACAAAGCTATCATCTTCAGCAACATTGGCCGCATAGGGTCGTTGTTGGTAAGATTGCAAGGGACCACGATTAGGCTGCTGACCAGAGTGTTTGTTCCTATTGTTTGGCCTTTGAGGTCTGGTGGGGCAGTCCCGTTTCCAATGTCCTTTCTTCTTACAATAATTGCAAAAATCATTGGTACCAGGGGGAAATGAGCGATCATTCTGTGGGGTACTAACATTTGCTGACAGGACATGTGTGGGTTCCACATGTTTCTTCCTTGTAAGAGAAAGCTGAGTTTGTTCTTCTGCCAGAAGTTCCGAGAGAGCCGTATCCACAAAAGGCAGTGGTGACCGATATAATAATTGACCACGAACATGTTCAAAATCAGGGCGGAGGGCCATAAGAAATTGAACCAGGCGAGTCTGCTGCCGATAGACTTCAAAAGTATGGGCATCATCAGTTGTTTTAAAATTGGGTTCCATTAGAGCCAATTGATCCCATAAGGCAGTCATTTTGATGAAAAAATCATGAATGGAGTCATTTCCTTGGTCTGCATTTTTAATGTCCCATTCTAATTGATATCTTCGAGCAGCATTAGACTGAGTATATAATCGTGCTAAATGATCCCAAGCATCCTTAGGATAATGGAATTTAGCCAATTGATTTCCAATAGATGGATTGACAGAATTAGCAATCCAAGAATTTATTTTCCCGATGGAAGATTCCCATTCCTCAAATTTCACATCCTTACTATCTGGTGGAGGTATTTGCTGATCAATATATTTCCACAATTTTTGTCCTTTGAGAAAATTTTGCATGAGATGAGACCAGTATGGATAATTTGAGCCATCAAGAATAACAGTAATACCTGTTACTGGTCGATCAGAAGCCATAGTAACCAAATTAAATGACTAACAGATGAAAAATCCAGCCCAGATGCTAAGTCAGAGAGACTGCAGATGTTGAAAACTTCCAATGAATGAGTCCAGATGGCTTTGATTTCCAATAAATGAGTCCAGATGGCTTTGATTGTGAGCCAGATCAGATCTGTGAGCCCCACTAAATAATCTGAAGAAGAATCACAGCCAGAGAATAATCCAATCCAAACAGATCCAAACTGATCCAGAAATAATCCAAAAAGAGGCCCAGGCGAGTAGAAATTGAAGCACAGATTAGATCTGTGGGCCCCACTGAGTGATCAGCTGGATGATCAGATCACACAGTGATCTTTACCTCAAAAATCCGAAACTCCTCTAGGTGGAATTGTTATGAAATCTTGTGAAATCAGAATTTTGAACGGTCTGGATGAAAACTATTTACTCAAATGTGATAAGTACGAATCAAGGAAAATGGCCTACCTCAGATGATCAAAAAATCTGGAAAAAATATGTAGAATTACCAGGGTAGAAGGACGACCAAGATGAGAGGATTTCCTGATGCCGGTTGATCAGCAGGTGGGCCACCTCTGATCACAGCACTTTTTAGTGCTTAATCTGACGGACAGAGTTATCCTGAACTTCTCTCAAATGTGAATGGATCAGCAACTAAATGGACAGAGCTCTGATACCATGTAAAAATGATTCAGAACATTAGCTAGACAAGAGAGAATTGGATAATTTCCGATGATCTCAATGAGAGATTTCATCATCTTATATAATTGTATTCTGTCCCTAAATACAGTAAGTTTGACAATTACAATCCCTTTGATAGGGTAATTACAGTCAATCAAATCTCCTAATAAGTAAAGTTACAACTGTATATGACAGCTCATTGAATCTATCTACAGCTCATTGAATCTATCTAACTGATTACATGGGCTGACCCAGAACATGGGTCGACCTAGGCCCATTAGGTCGGTTTGACCTGTTGACTCATTTCTTTAATGATGACATTCCCTGTTATGGAAATCAGGTCTATAGATTTGATAATATGTTTTTTTTTTCTGGAACAGAAAGTATATTAACAAACAGAAGAGAACAAACACATTTCACAACATTTACAGACCACCAGACTAATATACAAAACCACAAGTACAACCAAAACAAGACTATGTACAAGCCTGCTGAGGCTCTTTACATTCATAACTTGTCTGTGCAGGAAATGCAGGAAGCAGCTGAAGAAAGGGGCCCTCCATCTTCTCCAAATGCAACATCAGGGTGATGCAATAGCTTTATATGGCACATATATAGATTTGATAACATGACTATTTTAACGATGAGTGGAGGCCTCAATAATTTGGTCAATATAAAAACGCATGTTTCATTTGTTTGATTGCCACACCAAGAGTCCTCAATATGCAGTCTTCAACAAAATATGATCAAGAAACAATTCCACATTTCTTTAATTTTATTAAAATTGAACTAGTACAAATAAGTATGTCCCTCTGATAGTTAGAAAATTACCCTCCAAATGAAAAACAGAAGATAAATTGTAATCTGTAGTGCAGTCACCATGACTTCATGATTGTCCCCTAGAGTGGAGCCTGATGTTAATAACATTAAATAAGTCGAAAAGGATAAATAAATTACTTATAATGACCACCAACAGGATTAGCAGCAGCCAAAATAGATGTCCTTGCTGATAAACTTGCTACAAGTCCAGCCTTCGCAACAGAGACACATTGTTGTTCCATGGCTTCAAGTAAAGCCTATGAAATTCCAAGTAAAAATGGAAAATATGAGATTCAGCAAAGATTGAAGTAACAAGCCAAATGTAGAGTATGGTATTATTAATTGAGAACAAACTACCTGATGTTCTGCAGTCATTTTATCAAACTCATCAATACAGCACAATCCACGGTCTGCGAGTACCATAGCACCTATATGGAATTTAGATACAATTACTTATGCAAGCTATAAACAAGAAACAATAAAATGTACTTAAGAGTGAAATTCTGCTCTAATTGTTAATATGCCATCACCAAGTATCCAATTTTAGGCTTCTCAAATGATCTGGTAGCTTATTATCCAAAGAAATTTGCACCTATTGTTCCATATTTTCTATGAATTAATTCTTAGTCTGCCACAGTTTTTGACGAGCTTCCATACTGGCACGAGTTGGGCAAAAGATCAAGAATTAGATATTCCCCTTCCTTTTTTTATCGTTAACAATGAAATATATTAATATGAAGAGAAATTACAACCAAACATAATAAAGAAAGATATCCCATATGGGCAGACCAGTATAAGAGGAATATACCAGGCACCGCCCACAACTACATGATAGAAGCACTTAAATTACATAAATGATCTACCCCTTGCTTAGCCAGTGAATCTGCCATTCCGTCTGCCCATCTACTAATATGCTGAAAAGAAACTTGAATCATAGATGTTAAATGATGAATCTCGTTAAAATAGAATTGCATCTTCCAAGGGCCCCTAAATGAGCTCATCCAAGATATGGAATTGAATGAGTCACTCTACACTGTAAGGCAATGCCAATGTGACATACAGTAGATACGAAGAGCTTCCAAAATAGCCAGAACTTCCACTTCATAAGAATCTTTAATCCCAATGTGTCTAGAAAACATATACTATACTTCCCCTTAGTGATTCCTTAAAACACCATCAATGCCAACCAAACCCAGCTTACTATGTGCTGCTCCATCCATAGTAAACTTTAGGACTCCAAGTGGAGGAGGGCACCAAGCAACTTTCCTTTTGCTCTTTGAGGGTCCCATTGACAAACAAGCTCCCCAACTATGCAGAATATTATATATCTTTATATTTGAAAATCTCTTTCTAGTACATGCCCACTTTGCAATCCTCAAAGACACAATTGAAATAAGACCTTCACAAGATGATTCCTTTCTACTAAAAATTCAATCATTCCTCCTTCCAAATTGACCAAAGAATGGAAAAGAGAATGATCCTTCACAAAACCATTCCGCACCCAAACAAAGAAACCCCCTTCCATGCCTTAATCAATTCAACTAGTGAACGCAGAAAACACCAACCTACACGCTTTCTTTAATGAAATGCCCCCAAACAAAAGATTCAACATCACAATGAATGAATATATAATCAATAGACTCCCTCTCCCTCCCACAACGGCAACATATATCTGAGATAGTTTCCAAAGCCAACCCTCTCCTTCTTTAAGTTATCTGCAGTCGAAATCTTGTCTACCACTACCAACCAACAGAAAGCCTGCACTCTAGGGGAAGCAAAAACCATCCAAACTGAGGCATATGGAGACCACCTTTAAAGAAAAATGTTCAGAGGAGTCTGGCTTCCAAATGCGAGAATCAGCTACATCCCTGCATAAAAAAATTAGAAAGAAGACTCAACAATGACCCAAACTCTATTGAATCCGACTAACGAAGAATCCTTTTAACACTCACTTTCCAAGACATATTAGGCCCCAAATGGATCAACCCGAAGTCTACAGTGACGAATAACCATAGGCCCAAAGGCATCGGTTGAACGACCCCAAATGGATCAACTCGAATCATGTGGAGCTCACCAAGCCGATCAAGCACCTGTCATGTCTGTCTCGCCCCTCCAAGCACCCTCCATACCCGTCAAGCCCAACCAAGCACCTTCCAGGCTTGGCCAACCTAATTTAGCAACTCTCAGGCCCACTCAGATGTCAAGCTCAACTTAGCCTTATGGGACCCAACCAAGCCCATGCAATCTATCCAAATCTAGCACCAACACTGCCTGCCCAGGATAGTGCCGCAACCAGTGGCGGCTCCAAGATTTCGAGTCAGTGGGGTCAACAAAAGACTTATCTCCCGCAAATCGAATAAATTTGTTTCCCCTTTATCAACATTTGTCATCTACTTTCGATAATTCGACAAGCATAATATAAAATCCTTAAATAATCTATTTCTGATAATCCGACAAAGATAATATTGAATTCTCAAACGAAAATAAACAGAAATATTATTACTAATAGTTCTTAATCCAAAAAGAAAATCCAAATACATAAACTCCTACAGCTGCCCTCGACGGGTTTTCATGTGTTGAAATCGTTGCATAATAGCTTCATTATCAACTCTAGCAAACACATCATTTTCAATATGTGAAGTCATTCATCCATTGATCTCCCATTCGGTTACGCAACATGTTCTTTATGTACTTCATTGCTGAAAAAGCTCTTTCTACCGTTGCAGTCGCTACTGATAAAATCAATGCCAATTTTAGAAGCAAAGAAAACCAATGAGTATACGATATCCTTCTTTGTCTCCACTAATTTCCTAGCAATGTCACCAATTCCTTTAAGTTCTAAAAACTTTGAAGTTGATGGTCAAGTGCCACGAGGTCTATTGCAGAAAAATCAGAGGCATAAAACTGAGCAAAACGAACCAACCTTTCTTTGTCAAAAGCAGAAAATGAATTCGTGGGATTCAAGCAAGCCACACAAAGAAGCAACTCAGTATTAACCTCTGTAAAACAGTTGTTGAGCTCTTGAAGTTGCAGATCAATGACTGTGTAGAATAGTTCAACACGGTAGTGGTGTAAATTTATAATTTGTGGGGCTTTGCGTCGTGGCCTCCCAGAAACTACAAATATATCATCCATGTTCGGGATAGAAACACCATGTTTGTTGCAAAATGAAGACACTTCAATCAATAGAAAGTCTCGTATAACTCGCGTATGGAGAAGTAGAGGCGTGGCTGATTGATAGGAGTATTCAGAATGAGCAAAGCAACAACGAAAGACAAGTTTGTGGGCCCATTAATTTCTTTTTGTTTTGGTAGACAGTTGGCCCATTAACTTGCGATGGATCTTTTATGGTGACTTTTGTTCACCACCACAGCAAAAAGAAAAAGGTGAAAAGTTAGCTAATGTGGGGTCAAACTCTTAAATTGAGTGGAGTCAAAAGCTTCCCATAAGTTCAATTCATGACATTAAAAAAAAATTAAAATTTTTTTCAGATCTCAGTGGGGTCCTATGATGCCCGGACATTGCATGGATACGGCAGGGATACGCATGGACATGGCAAGGATACAAATTTTACACATAAGAAGTGAAGTATCGGATACGATACGACATGATACGTTGCCCATTTTGAAGTATCCGTGTATCATAGGTGGGGTCAATTGACCCCACTATGATCAATGTAGCCCCCCCCCCCCCCCCCTCTTTTTTTCACATGCATGGTTTGGATTTCCTTCGTTATCATCTGGGATCCTAGGTTCTAAAATCTTAAGGGGGAATTATCCAGTTGATTCATCCGTGAGATCTGTAGTCGGGATCAGCCAACATCGTTTTCCAAGGCATGACATTGCTATCTTGACATTTGTTGCATCCTATGTACCAGATACTCCAAAGTAGGCAACAAATCCTTATCATATCATCATATTTTATACTCCACTTTTATGGACCAGACTCTGTTTTTTCATTTCTTATGTTCAATTCTAGATTTTCAATCAAAAGAGTTAGATGAGGATTGGTCCTTTGCTAACCAAATCAATAGGACTGCAGTATACAGGGTCAAAGGAATGTCGGCAACTTCAATTTTCACATAGTTAAACTCGAGTATCAAAAGCATGTGCTTTATGAATAGGTATCGTTCCAAACCATCAAACTTCACTTCTTGCATGAAAGAATATATATGCTTACACGCACCGAGCAATATGACTTGGCTTAGTGAATTGAGCTGGCCAAGCCAAGAATATGAATTGGCTGGTTCGTGTCCAGAAGTTGCCCATGGGACTTGCCCGTGGGACTTGACTCCTCTATTTGCTAATCCGACTCAACTGTGTGAGTTGGAAAGCTATGCGAGAGACCTGAGGTTGGCCTTTATCCAAATATGAGTCACATTAACCATCACATATATTGGATGGGCAGTCCCAGGAGGCCAGGACTAGACCATTCAACTATCAGGAAGTAGGCCCAGATCCAGTCCACATGCCAAAAAAGAGCCAGTCAACTCCAGACAAATTAGGCTGGACTAAATCAGGGCTGGCCTGTCCCAATTGCAACCCAAGAGAGAGGACAGAAATGATAAAGTCAGTTAAGCTTAACGCATACCAGCCTCAAAAGCATAGTCACTTGTCATTGCATCCTTCACAACAGCTACTGTGAGGCCAGCATTTGTTGTTGCATTACCACAAACATAGATGCCTCTGGGAGAAACAGCTGCAGCTGCTTGCAGTAGCTGGCTCTTACCTAATCCAGGATCACCTACAATAAATGGAATTCAACATTTTCTTTGTGCAGTTGTGTTTATTCATAATGGTTCTTCATCACAAACTAAACAAAGCATTCAAATAAATAAATAAATAACGGTAGGAATATGAAAAAAAAATAGCATTCAGGACCCTAATTTAAGTAGGAATAAAGAGCATTTGTATTCTCTACCAACAACAATGACATGGATGTCTCCTCGTACAGGGACCTTGTTCTGATCCTTTGAATGCTTTTGAACACCTCCAAACAATGCTAATGCTATTCCCGCTGTGGACAAAGCAGAAGCAAATTAGCGACACATCTAGATAGATTATATCAAAGCAGGATGACCAGGTAGACATTATCATAGTCGCAAGTTTAAGTATCAGAATCAGATCCTGTATTGGCCAGGTGAGAAACTGATACATATCACCGACACGTTCCATACATGGTGGTGTATCAGCCTTATTTATGTGATTTCATTTTCCACTGAAAAGTAAACTACGACCAAGTAGCACTCCATATCTACATCGTAGTAATGCATGGTTTCTTGTTTTTTAAATCAAAATAAATATTTTAGTATATATTACTTGGCAGCTTAAAGTACATTTTTTTGTTTTCTGCTTTGAGTTTAAACATTTTCTAGCTGTTATTTTTCTTATTCTTATTTCTTACACTATGCAATGTTTTAAAATTTCATGCGAAATCCATGAGTCCTATGCTTTAAGATTGGTATCAATAATAACTACATTACCCTCCATTTTTCTCGATACAGATAATGAATTCTGTTGTATTATGCCCTCCCACCTATTTGATTCATATTATTTGTACTAGCACCATAAGCAATTCCAATATTAATCAATTAACATCAATTCCAGTTGATGAATAGCATAACTATCAATGGGGGGCACTAAGATGGAAAGGTCTCCTTATGGATAAGGGTCAGCCAGAAAATCAGCCTCATTAGATTATCCCTAGCCCTTGATTCAACAGCATCAAATTTTAATGATATTTTAACCATAGATTTATTTTATTTTATTTCATTTTACCCTTTCTTTTTTGATTCAATCCAACAGTGAGTGATTGTTTAATGAGTAAAGTTGGGTCTCGTGCAGTTGTGCCACATCATGGAATGCCAAGTGTGTGAGAGGGTCTACATTGATCAAAGGCTGGCCCAAGTGGGCCCCATAGAGCTGGACTGCACATCAGTCTGCTCATAGGAGAACAATTTCCATATTTGTGCATGTATCCAACGTTGTTTGGGCGGGTTGGATTTTAGAAGGGTGGACCCAACGTTTTTCAAACAATGTCATGAAATGGAAATTCCATGCCGTAAACAACATATGATCATTAGACATACATGCATATGATGTCACATCAGTGGAAAGCTAGATAGAGGAAAGAAACATGAGAATCAAATGCATATGTAAAAAAAATAGTTCCATGAAAAATGGATATCCAAATCACTTTAAAAAAACTGTAACTTAACCCATGCAAAGAATAAAAGAAAAATACCACCTTTGACCAGCTCATGTCCATAGATGGAAGGGCAGATGGATTGAAGCATCTGACGAAAGATGTCCGAACCATGCTCCTCAGAAAACTTAACAATGAACTCCAAATCCTTCGGTGAAAATGTATACAAATCAAACAGAACAGTATCTCTTGTATCATCACCAGCCTTTTGCAAGTCTTCAGGTTCAGATTGGGATTTTGAGTTTCTAATTGAAACTGCTTCCAGATACAAATAGTATAATCCCTGATTCTTGCTTTTTGACTTCCCTGAAAAATCCAATTTTAATTGAGCTTATGTTTTATATGTATAGTAAAGATATGAGAAGTGAGAGTAATGGAATAACTCAAGAAAAAGAATTAAGGTTTTCATATTGACTCCTAACTTAGGATTCACATCCACAAGGAAATGAGATGCAGCTGCAAGTGTCAGTGATATTATGCAAAATGCAGGGTACTTTAGGTATTTTAACTTTTTGTTTTTTCCCTTGCATATATACAGACCAAATGGTCTTCCATACAAAAATTTTAATATAATCCTCAAAGATAAATCTAACTCCTTTAAGCAAAAAAATCTTCACTCTTTCCCTTTCTTCCTCAAATCAAAACCAACCATCTGAAAACAGCAATTCCGCGTTGCAAAAGAATGGCCAAATTACTCAAAGATCGCACGAGAATAATGGCACGAGAATGTGCATGAAAAACTCGGGCGTATGAACAAATTACTCAAAGATCGCATGAGACTAATCGCGGATGTTAATCTCTATTAACGCTAGATGCTAGTTGGAGAGATCAATTAAATGCCCAAGATCGAGCGACCACACCCGCACCAATTTGAATTGCATAGAAGAGTAGAATACTCACAGAGAAATCACAAGTAAAAAAAAAGGAAAAAGGCAAAATCATTGTCTATTATGTGAAGATAAGAGGAAAAAAAAACAGTGTAAAGGAGGAAAGATGAGAAAACTCTCTTACAAATTCACTGTATCTCACACTTATGGACAACATAAGATACAAGAGCCCATAGCAAACAAGAATGTCTTTACATTTGATCCAATAGCATTCTGAGTCTAGCATAGCATTGAGTAGTGATACCCAAAAGATAAAACAATATTTTACAAAAAGAAGAAAGTCAATGTTCAAAGAATTACACGATATGACAGCATGACTCAAAAGGTGTTAAAATGGTTTTACCACTGACGGGAAGCTATCCAAATATTGGTTCATTAAATCTGCATAATTTCTTCATTAAATATAAAATGGACACCCAAAAATTGGATTTCCATCAAGTTGTAAGAAAAGTCCTAAGGATTGTAAAAGAAAAGCATCATCAACTTTTTATCAAATAATATAAAATAGAACTCAAGAATATAACAAAATGCAAGCGCACAACACAACAAATAGCAAGCGCATAAATGTGAGAGATTGAAGCTCCATATACCTCCTCCAACATCCATGTAATTGTTGATTACTTTTATAATCCCAATCACTGTTACGACATCACCAGGGATGCATGCATCAACAAGGTCTTCAGTAAGTTCACACTCTACTGTTCGTGGCACTCGACCTTCTTCATGATTTTCAGACCTCTGTAGTTCTTGAAGTCTAAATAAGGGAGGGGAGAAAAAATTAGTGACTTCAAACAACAGATGACAAGGAAACACAGCATTCGGAGAAGTGATATACATACCTTATTTTCTGAAAGTCGATAGGTCGAGCAGTGGATCTAATCGGGCTAAAACTTCTGCTTTTGCATCCAGTATAAATGCATGCTGTAGGTTGTGAGAATTTCCCATCTGGAAAAATACGCATTATAATAGCTCCACACTTCCCACATACAAAATTCATTTGCACCACTAGAGGCCTAACAGTACTAACTTTGACAACAGTACCACGGACTGAAACAAGCCTGCCTGTCATATCCACCAACACATGTAAGTATCTCAATTCATTGCAATGGATTTGATATAGTTTCTACTTTCTACAGCATTGAATAAAAAAGATTGATGACTGTCAAACAAATATCTATAGATTACCAATATAAGCAGCCTTCAAATTCTTCAAAGCGATAGCTGATTCAGGATGATTATGCAGCCGAATATTTATCTTCTCTTCAGCCTCAAATTGGCGGTTCTTCCACTTGGAGGACAGAGCCTGCTTACAATGTAATTTCACTCTTAAACAGTGAATATAATTCAAGAAATGCTTGAAACTTCAAGCGAGTCACACAGTTTTGATGTTGCACCATGTTAACGGCAGCACCCATGCATGAAAGGGCCTCTTTAGGTTCTACCTCCAGAGCTGCATAGAACTCTTCAACCTGACATATTTTTCGAAGTTGTTGGAAGTCAACCGGCAAGGAGAGGAGACCATCATCATCCTTTACCTAATCCATGATAATCATTACCAATTTCAACCTCTATGAAACAGAAAGAACTTCTAGAAGAATGGTAAGAAGTAATGTAATCAGTGAAAACTACAAAAGAAAATAAAAATGACTTATTTACTAACTAAGCATAAGATGATCTAAAGAAGAAAATGAATACTGAAAATGGAAGCTCGGGTCTGAATAAATGCATATACATATGGCAAAAAGTTCTCTCCTAACCCAGAAGTTTGGAAAAATTCACCTGAAAGAAGGCTTGATTTGAGCTAAGTTTAAATTAAGAAAGAAGAACAACAGTATTATTATAATGGTGCAGAATTATGACTGAAATCTGCATAATTGTAACTTTTATAAGTTGTTTCGTGTAGGTGTGGTTTTTAGTCAAATCTTATCGATATCTGAGGGAAGTTGTAGCATTAGGGACTATTTAAAGTGAGTTCTCTAATATTAGAGAACATGGATCGATAGGATAACACTTAGATCTTTTTGCTTCAAAAAGAAGTATATATATGTGCAAAAGACCTTTCTTATTTCTGGAGAGAGAGAGAGAGAGAGAGAGAGAGAGAGAGAGAGAGAGAGAGAGAGAGAACATAAGAGATTCCTTCACCGAGAGAGAGAGAGAGAGAGAGAGAGAGAGAGAGAGAGAGAGAGAGAGAACATAAGAGATTCCTTCACCGAGAGAGAGAGAAGAGAGAGAGAGAGAGAGAGAGAGAGAGAGAGAGAGAGAGAGAGAGGAGAGAGAGAGAGAGAGAGAGAGAGAGAGAGAGAAAACATAAGAGATTCCTTCACCCTAATAGGGCCAATTTAAAAAACTACTCAGTTGAGCTGATGTTAACCCTACAAAGTAAAACCTAAGGTTTTACTTGAATGGCTATCATTTTATTTGCAATATTTGTTTAATTTACTAAATCATGATTATCATCATCATCAACAAAGACTTGTCCCAACTATGTTGGGGTCAGCTGCATGAATTATGTTCTCTATTCCAATCAATCCTAAGCCAAATCCTCGAATAAGTAGCACTCCTCCATATCCATCCTTACAACTTCCATCCATGTCCTCCTCGGGCTACAGCTTTTTGGTGGTGGGCCATCAACTTGCACAAAAAACTTTTCCTCAACAGCGCCATTACTAGCCTGCATTGGACATGTCCAAATCACTTCAAATGAGTCTCTCTTAATTTGTCAACTTTTGATGTTGCCCCTAAATGCTCCCAAAAGCACTCATTTACCTAAATCTTCAACAAAATAATGATAATGAAACTGACAATGCCTAATGGAAGAGCAAGTTACAGAATGGAAGACCAAGCAGATTCTTGGAAAACCTGCTTTTGCAAATAAGATTCCTTTGAGTATAAGTCAAGAGGCCAGGAAATATAATTACAAACCAATTTCCAGAATTCCATCTCACTATGAGATTTGTGTTGGACTAAAATAGCAAGGCCTTCCATTTCACATGCATCCAACACATACACCCCTAAGATCAGGGGCAGACCCCGAGCTGGGACGTGGGGGCAGCCGCCCCAGGAGGATTTGAAAAGCTCATACGGGGCTATAGGCCATTCGGCCCATTCCCCCTTTGAAACTCGATTTTGCCGCACCGTTTTAAACCCAAAACCGCAGTTTTAGGCCTATTAGTTTTCCAGAAGAATAGTAAAAGTCAAAGTTAAAAAGGACAGTCAACTCTCAAATAAATTACTGTGACCGTGTTTGCCTTTCCGAGGTGAAGTGAAATCTCAACTACCTGCATCTCCTGTGGACTAGTCGTTTCAGCTAAAAAGGACTGAAAAGCACCAAGAGGCTATGATGCACGGATACCTCAAAATGGGCAACGTATCGTAACCGATACTTCCCTTTTTACATGTAAAATCCGTGTCCGTGTCCGTGCCGTGTCTATGCCGAGTCCGTGCCGTATCTGGGCATCATAGCCAAGAGGACCCCTCCTGTCTCCAAAGTCCTAGTGGGTCCTCATCTCTCCTATGGCATCCTATGGGGTTTTTTCCTGCAAATTCTCCTAATATTTAAATGATCACATGGGAGATGTCGTGCATGGGAGAGGGAGAGCTCATGTGGGGCCCACCTGTAATCCCCATCCTCTCCCAACGGGCTGATTTTTTTACCACCCCTGTCCATCCAGAGGACTTTTGATCCCTTCTACCCCACCCTTAACTGATATCTCAAGTGGGCCTTACAGGGTCATACCCCAGTATTAAATGTTGCTCCGTAGATTAAGGCCCCTGTATAGTTTTATAGATTATCTGGTCTACATCAAATTCACACAAAGTAACCATCCTGAATTCAATCATCATCATCATTGATGACAACCCGAATTCCATGTGGGTTTCCTAAATCCATGCGCGACCCAAACCATGCCCCACTCAAATTCCACATTCCTCTGGTCAGGCTCGGGTTTGGCCTAGCCAAAGACGCAACCCTAGTGAGAACTAATAATTCAGACCACTAAGTCAAACACGCATTTCATCGAACACTTTTCCTGCAATAGCTATTTCAACTTGATCAGAACAACAATAATAACACATGGCAGTTACGAAATGGGCAAATTCATCAAGTGGGTCGATTTGGCATGAAACATGAAAATGGGATACCTGAGAAATGAGATTTTGTGCGCATGGAGAGGAGAAGAAATGGGCGAGTTCAGTCATGAGCTTGAACCTGCGATTGTCCTCCGAAAACTCGACTGCAGGGAAGTAATTTGACCACATCTTCGACATGTCGAACGTGGTGGGCTCGATCGATTGGCCTTGCATTCTCTCTCCGTCTGTTATCTGCATCGTGCTTCGAATTCCTGTGGCCAAAAAGAACTAACCTGCGCTGTTGGAATGTGATAATGATATGCCGCTCTTGTGGGAGTTTGAGCGGGAGCTCAGCTGCTTCTTTTTTATAGTCTTTCCCGCGAGAATGCCGAATTTAAAAAAGGTTTGTGCCGCCAACACACTCATGGGTCATGGGTCTAGTTTCACTTTCACGCACAAGCCCATGTCCTCGAGTGATGAAAATCTCACTCACTCAATAGTCACTAGTCCTAGATCGCAGGGACAGGCCCAAATCCAGACTAAGGGGTCTGAGAGCCTGCCAAACTCGTAAGTGCAAGCGGAGGAAGCAATAGTTGACTAATAGTGGCAAATTTAGGATTCTTTTTTAGAGGAGATCAATAAATTTTTTAGACGATTTTACAGGAAAACTCCATAGATGACCGGTGCATAAAAAAAGAGTTGTAGATTCCAGTAGACGGAAAAGGTCATCTCGTCACTTTTGTTTTTTTTTTCTTTCAGCTTGAGAGTCGATATCGACGCTCTTCACAGTTTTGAGGCTCAGTTGAACGTCGATATCAACACTCTGTCTTCTTCTTTCTCTTCTCGCTCCAGGTTCTCCATCTTCTCACTCCATTTCTCGCCCAACCTACTATATTCAATACTTCCATCACCCCCCGCCAAATCTTCATCTCTCTCTTTTCATCCAGTCTCTCTATTCCACTCAAACCGGCACCTACAATTTCATCTAATCTCGTTGATTTCATCACTCGAGGCCACATTCGTCCAATCAACTTCAGATTAGTGAACCAGGGTTCCATGGCAGCAACCGTGGCCCTCGTTGAGTCGGCCATGCTGTCGCAAATTGAGATTAAATCACATGTCAAGACATAGGACATTGCCACATTGGGGACTGCCCATCCTTTCATCCTCTTCACATAATCATAGAAAGGAATTGGCATTGTTAAGAAGGCAAATTATATTATGAAACCATCCCACTTTCTATGGATGCGAACTATTTGATATCTTGGATGATATGACTTGGACTTTTTATTGGGAAATGGTGGATTTGAAGAAGCGAATTAATAGAGGTTGTGATCATATGGACACGTGCGATTTTTGGAGGGCAAGTGCGAGAAGCCACGACGGGTGATGAAAGAGAGTATGGTCGATCTGGATGGAGAGGAAAAGAGAAGGGAAGGAGGATAGAATGAATTTTATGAAGATGATAAATCTACATATCGTGGAGCAGTCACCACATTAAAGGAGAAGGAAGGGAAAAAAAAACAATACAAAATTGACCCACGGGGCCACTTTCATTCACACATATTTACGGGGGTCTTTTTCGTTCACCCACCATATAAAGGTTTTTTTCTTGTAAAATCTTTTAAAAAAATAAAATCTTGACACAAAGCGATAACTGAATTATATCACGATTTACATTAAAATGAAAAAAGAAAAGGGTTTCAGCTGATTCCAAAGCAAGTTTTTTCTGGATTCAACCGAGACCAAAAAAGTTCTTGAATTGTGTTATCACTGCCTTCACGTTGTATCAGGTTTTGTTATTTTATTTCAACCTAAAATAATACTCTAGAACGACTATAAAAAAAAAAAAAGTACTTACAAGTTTTTGTACTTTAAATTTGCAAAATGATAAATATCGGTTACAAATCGATATATCAGTAATCAGTTGAAACAAAAGCCAGCATGCGCTATGGGCCTTGAGGCTCCTACAATATGCCCATCATGACATGTGTGCTGGCTAACCACGCCCACCATTGCTTTGCAGTATAAAAACCAAAAGAAAGAATGAAACACAGGTGGCTCTTTGTTTTAACCTTCCAGTGGTACTATTAGCTGCAAGTGTCTCCTCTGCCAACTCACTCCTTGCGGCTGATGCACCGCTGCGGTCTCCACACCCGTCTCTCTTTCTCCTCTTTTTTTTTTTTTTTTTTCCGAATTCCAGGTTTTTCTTTTTTGAGAATTCATGAGGCCCTGTTTCTTTAGTGGAATTTCTGTCAGGAATTCAACATTCAAGAATTTCTAGACATGATGTGACCGGCTGTCCCCTGGAATTTCTAAACTCCATGTTTCTTTTCTAGCATTTCTAGATTCCAACCGCCTTTTGACCTTTGGGAATTCAGAAATTCCACTCCCTATGCATTTTTGTGGAATTCATGGATGTTCAAGCCCAAAGGGGCATCCAGAAATTCCACTTTGTCTGAGAATTCAGAAATTTTTTATACATGAATTCCTAAAATTCCACCAAAGAAACGGGCCCTGAATTTCCATATAAAGTGGAATTTTTGGATGCCCCTTTGAACTTAAGCATCTAAAAAATCTACAAAAATACATAGGGAGTGGAATTCATGAATTCTCATATGTCAAAAGAGACATTTCATGAGACTGGAATCCAGAAATGCTAGTAAAGAAACATGGAATTTAGAAATTCCAATGGACAACCTGTCACATCATGTCCAAGAATTCTTGGACATGGTGAATTTCCGGCAGAAATTCCACTAAATAAACAGGGCCTTAGACTAGATTGACCCAAGCTGACTCCATTATGAAATCATAAAGGGGTAGAAAAAAAGAGTATTTTTAAAGGGGTGAAAAAATAAGAGCATTTTTAAAGAATTTTCCGTAAAAAAAAATATCCATTTTAAAAACACCCCTTTCATTTTAGCGTGTGGAACCCATCTTAAGTCGATCAAATCATTTCACACATACTAACCCCCATGAATTGGTATAAGATCCAATTTTGACGCTCATTTAACTTTTGCTTTGCGTTAGATTGAAATCACAAGAAAGTGATGTATCTAAAACAATTAAACTTTGGTGTTATGGATCAAAGGGTTAGGATAATCTAATGGAATTGAGAATATTCACATATATAGATATCATCTTTATTATTCCATCCACTAGTGGCATTCAATGGTTGCCATACATGATAGTGGGTTCAATTGGTAGGAGCATTTAAAAACTCCACGGGTTTTTTCTAGCGCTCCTTTATATAAAAATCATCCAGTGTGTGACTCGCACATCGGATGACTGTGCGCCCCACCTTGGACTGGGACATGAGGGATCAAATGATCTCCCTAGGCCCTTCCTCACCGCAAAAAATAATCTCAATCGATCATCCCATCATCCTCGTCGTAAGCCCACAAGTTTAATGGTGTACAGTCCATTCAAATTGGTGTATAGTCGATCAAACGGTCCAGTCCATTTGGATATGTGCAAATCCAGGGAGATTGTGAAATTTAGGGGGACATGTGTATGGTCCAATCAAATGGACCATCAAATGGGCCCCACTGTGGGTGTGCACTTTCACACGGTGTGCATAAGATAATTTTTTCTTTTTGGATTTTTTTTTTTTGTGTATATACGAGTTACGCTACAAAACTCCCCAGTTGTTTTTTCACAAAAAAAAAAAAAAAAAAAAAAAACCTCTTTTAGCCAATGAAAGTATGGCACATGTCATCGATGATCTCCTAAACACTCTCTTACAAATATGAATCTTTTATATGGGGAATGTTCATATGCATCTTCCCCTCACTATAGAGTGAGGGACACTCCCCTTTTTGCACATGAAAAATGCATTTTGTACTTGAAAATTTCAAAAAAGGGAAGTGTCCCTCACCCTATGGTGAGGGAATTGAAGATGCATATGAATGTTCACCCTTTTATATATTCTCTTACAATACTAACAAATCATTGGCTATTAGAAATGGGCAAAAACTCCCCTTTTAAAATAGGAAAGTTTTTGAGAATTTCTCATATATATATAGGAGATGCTACTATAAGAGTAACTATCACTGTACTATGAGAGTAAGGGTGGGGGCCCTCACATCCATATCCAATGCCAATAGCCTAAATGTGAGGGCCCCACTCCTTAATCTCATAGTACTGTGAGAGAAACTCTCAAGAGAGCATCTCCTTCCCATAAATATATATATATATATATATATGCTCATGTGAGAGCTAGCTCTCTCCGTTAGAAAACGTAACTGAACATGCATGTCTCACCTACACTTCATCACTATCATTAACCATCTAGCAAAATAGGGATGATGATGCTCACGAACCTTCAACTACAAGTGATCCACGAGAGCTTAAAATATGATGCTGTTACAACTGCCTACATCAAATTACTATTGTGCATGTATGTCCATTGACTGTGCCTTTGAGTGAATAATATTATTTTGTAACCATTTATTCTCAATATTTGATGCAGTCTCTTTCGTGACCATGAGAGATTCACCTTCATAGGATGGACGATCTCTAATTCTTCGGTCTCAGCCTCAGCTCATTTCCTTATAGGATAATTTGGTGTATCATTCACATCACTTTATTTCTCAATGAGGTTAATGCATTTGGGACATTCCATTACACGGTACCCCTATTGTTTACCATGAAAGCATGTTATCCTATTATGGCCTTCGGGCTTGGTGAATACTTTTTTTCGATAAACCACTTGGTTGAGAATCTTACATTGATGAATTCTTTTGCACAGCTCATTTAGATGCATTAGATTCTCGGGATTGGTAATTTGTAATATCTTCGACCTTAATAGTGTGTTGGATGATCTCATCAACATTATCAAAATTTTTGAATACAAGTATATGCTAGATGTCTATTCTTAATCCATGAAAATATCATCAACCTCATTTAGGCCACAACAAGCTTGCATTGTCCTGAACTTCTCAAAATACTCAACAATCGTCTTAGATTCTTGTTTCAAGTTTCGAAAACTTGAACGCAGATCTCTTGAGTAATCGACGAGGAGGAACTTTTGCTTTAACAAAATTTTCATCTCAATCCATGACTTAACACATCCTATGTTTTGGCCTCATCTCTTCTTTTGCAACTTGGCTCGCCAAATCGCAGCATAATTGCGAAGCCGAGTTGTTACAAAAGTGAGTTTATGGGCGTCAGTCATTAGTTTGTGTGCAAAAGTATTTTTCATACACACTAACCAATCTGTAAATTCACTCGGCCTCAAATTTTCATCATATTTGGAAATCACGAGTTTAATTCATAAATCCCAATCAACACTGACTACTTGTTGATCTCGTGGATTCCAAATATTTTCTCCATCATCTCAGTGATTATAACCGAGCCGACCGATCGAGGGATCGTTCGGCTCTGATACCAATTGATGCAAATCCTGAGATTTAGGATTTTGGATTGTAGGCACTGCAACACAATCAGAGGTTTCCACATAAACAATCAAATGAAGAAAAACACTCTCCAACGATAAATGCCACGAGGGAAAATCTCTATTATCTCAAATTAATACAAGATTATTAATCTCTATAATCCCATGTATCATAAAAGAAACTTAGATCTAAGAAACAAGCCTAATCAAATTAAGAAACGTGATAAGAATCTTACCCAAATCAGAATCCTAACCCTACAATGGTTAAATAAAATTAGAAAATAATGAAATCTCTATATTTCTTGGGTCTTATATATGGCCCACGAGTTTGTCACCAATAATAGAACGATGTTGCCGCATCACATCAAAATAGATGAAAATCCTTTAGGGGCCGTGTACCTTTTGAGAATGGGATGGGAAAATGGGTTTTACATGTGCGTATGTTATTCATGCAAAACACTTACCATGTCAAAGCCATCATTTTTATTTGAGTACATGAACACATCCAACGGTTTTAGACGTAGTTGGATGTTTTTGACATTTTTTTTTTTTTTTACAAATTTCTTAAGACTATGAATATTTAGGATATGAAACTACATATTTTAATGTTATCATTAATATGAGAATATTGAGCGGTTCAAATAATGAATTGCAAGGCCCACAAAATTTGATCTATAGATTGTTATAATATACATATATATTGGATTTTTATAAGTAATACTCCAAATCTATGAAGACTTAAAAGAATCAACTTCAAGTCCTGAAATTTATTGGTCCAATAAACAAAAAGAATGACTTGGATTACAAATACAAGGCTACATGGAAAATATAAAAGTAGTCGATGGTATTATTTGATCATCTCATGACCAATCGCATAACAAAATATACTCACTATGTGATGCATGTATTTGAGTGTATTTGCAAGGCAGAAATGTAAAAATAGTTTTCTATTTTCTCAATTTATTTTTATATTATATATTAAAAAATATAATAATACATTATTAATACATATGTGAATCATTTTCATATATAAATAAACACAAATAAATGACTCGTAAACTTACTGGGAAATATGGAATATACCTATAGAGATTGGGCAGCCAGGACTTGGGAAATAATCACTATGAAATTTCCCCCCGATAAAAGCGGGTCAGACAAGGTCACCAGTTTGAGTCGACGCGTTGCATCTTTGCATCAACCTTGGGCGGGGCCCACTCTCTTTGTAAAAGGTCAAATATCGGCAATCTTCATCACGTGCATTCCACGTGGCGTACAGTGGCGAAGGAATCAATGAAATACGGTGGGTTGGGTATGAAAATTGAAAAACCATGGGCTGATCTCATTACCAAGTGAGTCACCCACAAACGTCAAACGCGTGTTCACGTCAATACGATTATGTACATCAGTCACGGACCCACAGTACAGATAACATGGATCTAAGATGCTCAGCTTTTTCAGATAGGTGGGTCCATCTTTCGGAAATGGATCCCCTATTTGGACCCCATATTTCATAAATGGATCGAAGACCCTGTTTGGATCAATTAGGGAGGCGTCACTTGGGGGGGGGGGGGGGGGGGGGGGGCGAAAAAAGGAAAACATTATTTCGCCCCCGCGCATGGCAACCCCTGATTGGTCCAACATGGGATCCGGTTTCCCATCTTTCTATCATCCCATTTAGATTACAATTTTGTGAACTTCGAGGGATAGTTCAGTTGGTCAAGGACCACAGTTTACACCCGAAGATTGTAGGTTCGAAACTACACTACCACACTGGGGTTATATGGGAGTTTATCCGGCTTCCCTTTAGGTCCGGACGGATAATCCGGCCTAAAGGATTGAGAACTTCCGATAGCGCAAAAAAAAAAAAAAAAGTGAGTGGCAAAAGAGGGACAAGTGTGAGGGACAGATGAAAACATTTTCTATTACAATTACACGTCAACCTTCCTAAAAAATAAAATAAAATGTGTACATATTGACCCGGAGGCCATAGAAGATGGGTAAAAAAAAGGGACAATTTTTCAGGCAAACCTATTTAAAATTAGATCAATGCATGTTGTGGAAAAATTTATGTATTAGAAAAGTTTATTTCTTCTTTGAGTGAAATAATATTTTAGGTATAGAGGATCAAGAAGACTTTCTTCTGGGAACAGTTACACAAATCTAGTTTACCATCTTTTTTAATTAGATTTTGAATGCAAACACACAAATACTCAAGTGTGAACAGTTTGCGTGGTTGCATGTGGTTGTTATATTTTCTAGACCGCCTGGTTTACCTATAAACAAGTCATACCCCTCGACAACTGGGGATTGTTTAGTGAGAATGTATCTGCAGTTATGTTACTTTTTCTATTTGTGTGGGCACTTTTTTGTTCTACATCTTTTATAAGGGTAAGAAAAGAAAAAACAGCCATAATCCTCATACACAACTCCCGTACCTAAATTACTAGTTACAACACATCCAAGCATCACACTAATTTAATTGTTTAAACTAGAATTCCAAAAAATATGCTTTAAAAATCAGTAAACATCAGGGTTATACATCAATGCGTTAGAATAATGCGATGGGTGAATGTTTTGCAAATTATCTATCTCATCGAGATTTCCATTTCGCAACCCCACTATGATTGCCCTATGGACGAGTCTTCACGGTACTTATGTGCCAACAATTTTCATCAAAATAAAATCACATCATCATCATCGGCAAAGCCTTGTCTCATTCTGATCTATCTTAAGCCAAATCTTCAGATAAATTATACTTCTTTATATCTATTTTTACTGCCTCCATCCACGTTCTCTTTTATCCTCTTTACGTTATCTTTTATGGTGGGTCATCAGCCTTCATGACAAAACTTTTCTTTACCGACGCCGTTACCGGCCTTTGTTGAACATATTCAAATCATCTCAAACGTGTTTATCTAATTTTATCCCCTATTATCCGAAAGCACTCATTTCTAATTTTGTCTTTTATAATTTTACCACACATCCATCTCAACATTCTCATCTCTACTACATTCACCCCCTAAATGCTTTCGAAAGAACTCATTATTTTTTATATAAGATACTTTATAAAACAGATTTCCTATTTCAATCATAATGATAACGAGCTGTACGTTCTTATAAGCCAACATGTTTTGAGTTGTAAATAGATTTATCCGTAGTAGGATGAAGATTGATCCGTAGTAGCAGAGACGGTGTCATCCGATTAAACATGTAATCAGCCAAAATCCGCTTTTATTAAAAACGGATTTAGTAGTGGGCTTGTTAGGGGTTTCAAGATTTTGACCCAAGTGATACCTTGGGCAATTTTGGATTTGAGTTGGCTATGACCCGCCCGTCCTTGCCCGTTTGTGACTAATTTATATTGCCCTTTCTATAAGATTTCATGCGTTGTAGCGTAAGTGATCGATCGTAGACAGATACCATTGACATGCCACATGGCAGAATTATATCAAACTTGATCGCTTCGTCAACATTAACAACAACTACCGAAACCCCACTTGACAAAAGTTGAAGAAAGGCTTAGACAAAGCTGATGAAAAGAGTAAAGAAAAGTTGAAAGCACGTTGATTGCTAAGCAATGCCCCATCTGTCTCTCTGTCCCTCCACTGTCTTTTCCCTTATTCTATTCCCTCTCTAAGCTGTAACACCAGTAACCCCACGTTATACACTCTACACACCTCCCTCTTCAGATTTCACAAACCCAACAGCAACAAACAACACACCACCTTCAGATCTCACAGCCCAACAACAAAGACTTCTCTTTGTAGACCTGACAAGAAGTGGCTTGGTTTTATATCTGCTACATTGTTCTCTAAATACTCTTAAGGAGAGAGAAAAGCCGTCCGGTAATAGTTTTTCGGGAGATCGACATATCGCGAAGAGATGACGGTTGGTGGCGGCGGTCCGGGGCAGTTCGGCGACACGACGCTGACAAAGGTGTTTGTGGGTGGGCTGGCGTGGGAGACGCAGAGGGAGGCCCTGAGAGAGCACTTTGAGAAGTACGGCGAGATCTTGGAGGCAGTCATCATCTCCGATAAGGCCACCGGAAGATCCAAGGGCTATGGTTTTGTAAGTCTATTGTTTACATCTATTATCCATCTCTACCGGTCGTTTCATTTTTGGTTTTAAAGCATTGGTCGTGACACTATCAGTTTTGCTCAAATAACTGAGTACATTCAGATGGGTATCAAATCTGTGATCCCGAGTATAACGGCCGCGTCAATTAGGACAGCCCCTACTTGCTTAAGCTGCCCATGGTGACATAACAGACCTTGAATGGTCCATTTATTGTCACCGCGGCGGCGTTTTTCCTTACCAAATCTTGACTATGAGTATAAGGGGATTTCGGATTGCTCTACACTATAAGTATAAACATATATTATATATAAATAGATAAGATACAAATGGATTATATTATATATAAAGAAAAATATTCAAGTGCATCCATCCCTCATCATTTTTTGTGAGGGACACCCCTTTTGGAAATTGTCAAATACAAAAAAGGAGTGTTAAGTACATAGGACTCCCCTTTTTGTATTTGACACTTTCCAAAAGGAGGTGTCCCTCACCAAAAATGATGAGGGATAGATGCACTTGAATACTTCCCATATATAAAAGTATTGGTCTTAAAGCATTGGTCGTGACACAATATCATCAGTTTTGCTCAAATAACTAAGTACATTCAGACGGGTACCAAACCTCTGATCCAGAGTATAACGGCCACGTCAATAAGGACAGCCCCTACTTGCTTAAGATGTATGGCAAGCTGCCGGTGGTGACATAACGGACCGTAAATGGTCCATTCGTTGTCACCGCGGCGTTTTTCCTTACCAAATCTTGACTATGAGTATATGGGGATTTCGGATTGCTCTACACTATAAGTATAAATATATATTATATATAAATAGATAAGATACAAATGGATTATATTATATATAAAAGTATTTTTTTATATTTATTTACATCCAAAACACTCTAAATCCTTGTTTAGATTGGAGATTTTATATTTATATTTTATTTATTTTATAGATTGATCTTTTAGTTAAAAAGTGACCCAAACAAAACCAGAATTAATGATGGTTTGAGACATTATATTGGATGTTAACTTTTGCATGACTTTTTTTTGGGTTCAAAACCATGTTTCTAAACCACCAACCAGTCAATTTCTTATTAAGATTGTATCTATTTCTATTATCTGTATAATGTATAAAAAAAAAAACTAAATACCCTCAACAAGATATTTTAATTTTCTGAAAAAAAAATATCTCTTTTAAGTATTTTTATTTAAAAATGAAGGAAAAAAGATTTAAAAGTGGGCCCCACAAGAAAGTCAATGAAAGAGGAGCCTCTTCTATTGTCTGGAGAGTCATCAGTCATGTGATTAAGCTACGCCGAACGCACTAACATGCGCTTACGGTGTTTTTTTATTACTTGGCAAATCAGGTGACGTTTAAGGAGGCAGAAGACGCGAAGAAGGCCTGCGAAGATTCGACGCCGACGATCAACGGGCGCCGAGCCAATTGCAATCTGGCTTCGCTTGGGGCGCGCCGTCCACGATCCTCATCAGCAGCACCTCAATCCGGTAGATCTTAACCGTCCATTTTCTCATAAATCATTTTATAGGATTGATGTTGTATTGGGTTTGGATATCCAATACATATTGTGCGTAAAGGGCATTGAGAAGAATAAAAAAGCCTTGAACCATGAAGTTTGTCCATGGAGTGGTCCATGTGGTTGTCCATGTAGCATCACTCGAGAAGAATTAGGCAAAGGCTTGTTGGTCCACAACGGGGCTGACATAAATTTGTGGGAAGGATGTATCCACAGCCGCTAGATCAATCACGGGGGATGGATTGGAGCTTGCCATGGGAAAAACTCAAGCTTGGGATAGGCCCAACCCAATTGGTTCAAAGTCCAGATCAGCTCACTTTTGAGCAAAATTAGTAGCGATCAAGTTAAGGATGGAAATAGGATCATTTAAGGTTGGCCCCAACATGCTTTTGGGTCAAACAGGATGGATTTGGATTTTGGAGAATCGGCCAGATATGGGCCTATGGGTTTAAGATTGATACTATTATTAGGCATGGGTTTGGGATCAAACTTAATACTTGGGGTGGTCTCACATAGTTATTTCCATCTCTCCTGGTCCCATCCCCAAATGGGGTCCACAATTGGGCCCCACAAGAAAGTTCTCATATAATATGTGAGAACTAGTTCTCACCTGAATATTACATATCACATCGATGCATATATGATAAATAGAATAAATTTATATAGCACATAATGTGCCATACAAAATTGGATTTTTGTGATTTTTTTAGTTTTTCCTTAACAATTTGTACTTGGTCTTAAAGCCCCAAGATCTGGGTTTATTAACAATCATCTGGGTCCAAATGTACTAACAAGCTAGCTTTATTTAAATGGGCTGACTCAGGCTGACCTATCTCCCAAATGGCCATACTAAGATCGGACCACTATGGTCCGTGTTAGACAGGGACCCATGCTTACCCTCCATAATTATAAATGAACTTGGGCTTGGACACAGATTAGTCCGGCCTTAATATGGCCTATTAACAGCCTTACTCTCAATAGCTTCCATATTCAGTTGTTGCATCTATTGTCTGTTAATTGCACTTTTAATTTTTCTTTACAAAAAAGAGAGAGATTTGATTTCCTTAACCTCAAGGTTTTGAATGCGAAGGTTCAACCGTTGGATCAAGGACTGCACCATCTTCCCCGACTTCTGTTCAATGGTACTTCCCGGCGGGGGCACCGCCTTCTCCCTTTCCCCACCACCATCATAGGATTCCCTTCCATGCATATGGGTAGGATATGATCTGGATGATTAGCTTCTTTTTTTTTTTTTCAACTTACATGATGTTGAAATCCTGATTACCTAAATTTTCAACTAAGTTTGGTTTGGTACCATTTCATTTCATTTTGCAGGTACTCTCCTGCCTACATTACAGATGTTGGTTACAATAGAGTAAGTTAATCATAAACTAGTCCAATAACCCGTACTCAGCACGGTATCTCCCTATACTGTAAAATAAATAATCACATATTAAAATTTTTTACCTCTTTCCATATGATAAGTTGGATAAAATAGAAATAGAGAAATTGGAGCAAAAATGATAAACTTACATAGGAACAACTGAAACATGGGTGGTTTGATGGAAAAATGAGTGGGTAGTTGCATGAGTAGTTACATAACCGTCGGTCAAAATTATAACTGACCGTCAAACTTGAATAAAAAACCTCCTAGCTTAATATATTATAATTTGCCAACGTGATACCATTGGTTAAAAGTTCCATCCGAGTTGCCATGACCTGGCTGAGTTTACCCAGTACTCAGTAGGTTCACCACATTGGGTGGGTCAAAATCAAGTCAAGATAAGAACCACACATTTTTTACATGAACCCCTAAACTTGTCCCATTGATATTTAGATAGAGGATTTTCATAGCGTTTATGAAATTGCTTTTTATGTGATGCAGAAGGTGGGCTACTCTGGATCCTACATAAATGGGCAGTACTCCCAGATATACCCAAGCCAGGGGATGATGGCTCCTAATGCAGTGATGCCCTTCTATTCCTTTTACCATTTCCATCAACCCCACACCATGGGAGTCCCAGCAACACACATCTTCCCCCCAACAACAGCAGGCCCCATAACCACAATCCCAGCCCTCATCTCCAAGCCACCTCCTGCAATGGCTCCTCCTAATCCTAACACAGGTATGTACATTTAGTTTAAATGTAATGGAAACCTTCCCACGCCCACTTCATGGGTCCTTTAGGGGTACCCCCATTTCACAATTTGCTATGTATGAGGACAATTTTCCATTGTGATTTGGACACTGTTGTGTGATTTGAGATAAAGTGACATAATGGTAAAAATGAAATTCCAGGGAAATGCCTCTGCAATGAAGCCTTTAATCTTATTTTCAGTAACTGATATACAGACAGTTTGTTTGGCTGTGGAATAGGCCCTCGAGTGCAGAAGAAAGTCAAAGAAGAAGACAGTTAAGATGGAGTAGTGGCCCACATCACAAACATGATCCAGAACTTTATCTCTCTCATCTTATTCTCTCTTTCTTTTTCTCTAGACTGATTGGATTCATTCATTCTATCTAACCGGCATTTCCTTGATGCAAAGTAGTAGTGCCATGTTTGTTTACCGATTTAGTTTATGGTAGATTACATGTGGCTTCATTTAAAGGGATTGTGTTTGGAATAAATGTATTTGAGAATATTCTCTCTCTCTCTCTCTCTCAGATGATCATATTGAGTTCATTCTTCTTGATCAAGCACTGTTAGGAAGAGTATGTAGTTGTTATGATCCAAGCCTGGTTGAGAAATCCTCTGAATCAAATGTGCGTATATACATTTGGCAGCACAACTGGTTAATAGTGCTCCATTAATAAATTGAAAATCTTGATATATATACTTGACTGGGGCCCATTTGCCTGCTTTGTATTGAATTCCTATGATAGAAAGATAGTAAAGTGGGTTCTAAATATAGAGGCAGGGAGCACCTGTGGAGCCAAGATTTTCTTGTCAGGGCAAGTGATGGTCAACTAATATTAAGACTGAGCATATAAGTAACTAGTAACGTAATTAATACAATTTTATACGTCGTTAATCATATGTGTTTCTCCTTATTGAACTTCTAGTGTATAGATCTCGTTGTAAGAGTGTCCAGGCAAAAAAAATGGATCAACCATAAAGAGTCCTGATGAGGACATTAAGCTCAAAATAGTATAGATTGTCAGATGATCTGGTCAGAAGTTAATCACTCACCCTTGCGGAGTGAAGGGACTGGAAATTCACGGTGGGACCTACTTATTGAAATCTGAATTGCTGAAAAAGAATGTCCTCTTCTTAAATGGATGTCCCTAAATTTTAATTAAATAGAAGGTGATCGCACCATAAAATTGAACATATGACTAATATATGTTTAGTTCAAATTGTAAATAATGTAAAGATTATGATCAATGTAACGGTAGGACAAAAGCAGAGAATAATTTAGCTTACCTCAAATTCCTAATTTCTACACGATTAGTCTTCAATTTTTGGGAGACATACTCTCAAAATCATGGAAAAGAGAAACAAAGGAGCAAATATATGCATCACTTATCAATAAAGAGGAAAGCATCCAAACATGGGGTTGGACGTCCCCAAGGTGTTGCTTATAAAATTCTTGCAAGAAAAAAACATTGCAACCAAAATTCATCACTCTAAACATTGCTTTAAGTAAACAAGAAAAAAAAAAAAAAAAACAGTAAGTTTGTTGGGTTGGAAATATGGGTGCTTATGGGTTAGGCCAGCTCGAGCCCGATCTAGGCCCCACCTATTTTGGGCAGGGTTTGGATGTATAAACTAGGCCTGTTTAATATATGGGTCAAGCTTGGATTAAGTGATAGAGAGCCCAAAGCCTGGCCCGTAAAGAAAGGGTGGTAGTAAGTTAGTGAAAATATGTCCAAACAATGGCCAGAAAGCTGGTAAAATTAATAAGAAGCCCAATTTGGCCTAACCTGATTAACTAAATGGGTGGGCTTGGGCCACATATGGGCCTGTATTTTAAAAGTTGGCTGGATTTGTAAATGCCTCAACTTGGTCAAATCCGGCCGTAAACACCCCTAGTTGGAAACCCTTGGATGTCCATTTTGGAGAGTTTTGCCTGTTTTGAAACATCTTTCCCTTGTTATCTCTTTCACCTATGAAATTCTAACCCCTTTGTGCCCTTTTGCTTTCTTAAGCAAACAAACAATAAATAAATAAATAAATTACGCTTCATTGAGCACATTGGGTGTAAGGATAAGGATATTTATACTCAAATCAGGCCTATTTAAATCCAAATTTGGGCCCATATGTTTGATTGGTTCCCAATTTAAATGGAATAAAACCCCACTGGACTGTCCAAATAAATCCAAGGCTTGATCTAACACAAGATCCATGAATCAAAAGATAGGCACTGTGAGGCTATTCCAGAGTCTACAAGGTCTTTTCAAGGAATTGTCCCCAAAATCTTATCGTTTGTAAATGGCTAGTGATAATAAAAGGTATAAAAGCCACCACCAAAAGATTTTGAGTAATTTATGGGAAAACCCCCATTAAATGGCCCTAGTACTAAAAAGGAGATGAGGAAGAAGGTGTTGAAATGACAGGATGGTGGTTAGATGGGCTTAGTTTTGTAGGTCTGTTTGGATTGATTGGTTGGATATGAGTCATGTGACGGTTTTGTTGACTAGAAAGAAAGAGATGGAGAAGAAAGATGGGTTGAGCAGGTGAGTATGGAGAGAATGAGAGCGGAGGGATTGGAATGATGACTCGACTAGGTGCAGGATCCAAGCGAGAGAGATGATGTTTTTTTTCCCATTAAGCAATTGCTTAAGCAAATCAAAATAGCTTCAACTTTTGCTTAAGCACTTCTTGGAGCAAAAGTTGATGCAATTGTATGAAATCTAATTGTTTATGCTCGGTTTGTGGGTTTTTCATTTCCTGATCCAAGATGTGGGCTTATTTAAGGGTGTAATGATTCGGTTAATCGTGATTTTTGGAAAAATCGTTAACCGAACCGTGTTTCACGATTTTTGGCTTTTAAAAACCGTGACCGTAACCATAACTGAACCGTGAAAAGCATTTAAAAACCAAACCATGGTTAACCGCAATTAACGATTCGATTACGGTTAATTGTCACTTAAAAAAAATTGTGAAAATTTTTCATTTACCAATCAAACTTACTTTAAAAAAAAAATATAGAGTTGGAGAATGGCATAATATGTTATTGTAAGAAGAAGAAGTAATTTTCATTTAGGCCCTTAGGTTTTTTTATTTGCTTATTAGCGAAACGGTTCGGTTAACCGTGTATTTTGGGAACATGGTTAACCGAACGGCAGTTAACAGTTTGGTTTGGTTAATAACCGTGGGTCGAGACAAAAACCGTAACCGAACCGTAAAGCACGGTTTTTCGATTTCAATAACCGTAACCGTAATCGAATCGTGAAACACGGTTATTAACCGCGGTTCGGTTCGGTTCGGTTAGACGGTTTTTCGGTTTTCTTTTCCACCCCATGCTTATTAATGGGGTATGCCCCCATTGGGGGATAACTAAGTTTTAGTTATTTCTTTTTATGTATTTTATTTTATTTTATAATGAGAAGGATAATATTCATGTGAGAACTAGTTCTTATATATTATATGAGGACTTTTATGTGGGGCCAGCATTTGGGGATAGGACAAGGGGGGATGGAAATATCTATGTGAGACCACCCCAAGTATCAAGTTTGACCCCAAACCCATGTCCTTAACCCTCTTTATCCGTGCCCCACAAGTTTATGCCTTCATATTTAAAAAAATATTCAACCGTCGATCCAATGGTTCAGTCCATTCAGATGTATGCCAATCCTTGAGATTAGTGACTATTAGGGGGTTCCTTGTTGGTTGCTAGGTTTGGATGGGTTGCGAGTTGAGCCTCGTAAAAAAGTTTTCATATAAGTTTTCACTTGAATATTTTCTAAGAAAGAATACCTTATCTTAAAAAAAAAAAAAAAGAGTAATGCTACCTGGACATATTTTTTGGCATGAATATTGGACAGATCCTTATCCTTATGTTACCCCTTGAATATTGAATTGAGGATGATTGATTCCCAACATCAACAAGGATCTTGATTAACATTTCTGATCAGTGAAATCCAACCATTGATTTTAAGCTGTTTAAGCTTCCTGAGATAGCCACTAATGTGGTTTCACAGACCTGGGATCAACTGATCCAGATTCTTGGACCCATAACAGTTTGATTCGAGGGTTTGGATTTAGGACAGGTGGTGTCCATCGTCATATGCACACACAAAATATGAAAGGGAAATTCTATATGCACCACCAGTTTTGATGAACACACCCACATTCTGAGCTCACCACAGCCACTTTATGTTTAAAACCTATTTGCTGAGCACACCCACCAAAATACCCAAACTGCCCAGCCCTCTCCTTCTCCATTCCCTCGTCTTCATTTCCATTCCCTCGTCCTCGTTTTTCAAAATTCGCACGGCAGAAGCTGAGTAATTCCGACTCTCTCCTACATCTTCTTCTCTTTTGCTCTCATCACCTTCTTCATCTTCTTGTACAAACAAGGTAAGGTCATCTTCTTCTTCTTCTTCTTCTTCTTCTTCGTTAAACTTTCCAATCATTTTCACCTTCTTTTTAGGTTATAATGTATGCGTTTAGGTTGCAATTTATGCATTTAGATTGTATTTTCACCTATTTAGATTGTATGTGGATTCCGTAATGCATGATTTGGATGGGAGTTTCGAACTCCAAATTTTTCCTTACCATTTGTTTTCTTCTTCTGGTTCACGGGGTGCTCGGCAAACCAGAAGCGTGCAGGTTAATTTTGCACGGCATATCGACACCGTGCATTTACTATATGCACGGCCAATGTCAACCGTGCATGTCATATATGCACGGCCAATGTTAGCCGTGCATATATTATTTGCACGGTGTCGATATGCCGTGCAAAATTAAATATGCACGGCTAACATTGGCCGTGCAGATATGAGATTGCACATTAATAGTATGCCGTGCAGAACAAATTTACAATGTTTTAACAATATTTGTTTTTTATTTTGAACAGATTATAAAATGCCTAGAAGACCTGCTCGTCGCGGTGGCAGCTCACTTTCGATAGGTGGACGGGCTAGTTCTTCTAGCGAGCCACCTAGAGTTAGGACGAAGATCGGTGTGCCAAGACCGCCACGTCGCCGAGGTTTGCATACTAGTAGTTCGAGTGCCGGTCGTCAACGACCAACGGCATCTGAACGAAGACGAAAAATGCGACAGGATCCACTCCCAGATTCGTCAGAGGAGTCAGAGGATGATTCATCTGAGGAGGATTCATCAGAGCATGATTCCTCAGAGGAGGAGGAGGCACAGCCGTCCACTTCTGCTGCAAGCGGCGGCAGCAAGGGATGATCATCCATCAGGCCAGGATGAACAGCCATCCAGTCCTCCCCCAGCGGCGGCAGGGGAGGATCCTATCCCCGGTGGTCAGGTTGATTTATCGGTCCTCCCTAGTGTCAGGACGCACGTGGCCATACCCATATGGGACGGGGAGGTAATCTTGCTTTTTTTAAATTTGTGAATTATTTGTTTTTCAAATAATATGTGTTGAAGTCTATAATAATATATATTAATTAAGTTTAAAACTTTTAATGTGCAGGAACGTGAGCCGCTTAAGTGTATCAATCATTGGCGAGGGTTGAAGGATTGGTACATACCTCGGCCCGGGGATGGGGCCGATATCGAAGTTCCTCGGTTTCGTGCGATTTGAGAAGAGTCTGGATTGGCTGGCCTTAAGTCATTATCGTACCGATATACTTCCGCCCCTTTGATATCCAGTTTCGTTGAGAGGTGGCAGCCCGAGACAAACACCTTCCACATGCCATTCGGTGAGATGACGATCACCTTAGACGATGTGGATACTCTCCTCGGCATCCTAGTAACGGGATTGCCTGTCCACGCATCGACCAGTATGGGATTTACCGAGCAAGTAGATTTACTTGAGGCTGGACTAGGCGTGGATAGAGCAACCGCGTCTGCTGAACTTCAAGTGGCTCGTGGTGGGGTAGTGAGGCTGGCCTGGATCAAGCGAGTGTGCAGTAGGGTGGGTCCTCGGTCGTCTGTTGAGCAGGTAGATTGTGCAGTTAGAGGCTATCTTCTGTTTCTGTTAGGCTACACAATTTTCACTGATAAGTCGTCCACCAGAGTCCCCATTGCGTACCTATCTTTACCTATCCAACAGAGTTCTTTCTTCTGTGGTTGCTTGAGAGCAATGGATGTCATTGAACCCTACCACCCACAGAGGGTTCTTCGTCAATTTGGGTATGTTCAAACCATCCCACCAGCACCGCTTGCGCCCCTTCGTGCGTCTCGAGGATCTACTGCCGGACAATACAAGGTCTCCTATAGATTCCTTGATCAGTATTGGGAGTCTTGGGAGGATCATGTATTATCACTAGCACACCGTGGCCATCGAGTACAATATGCATGGGAGTGCTCACCCGACTACATGGAGTGGTTTGTTAGGATTTCACGTCCTCGGGTACAGAACCCTGAACGGCACTCCCATTATCATCCTCATGAGGATCAAGATGACCCGACTCCAAGAGTGGTGAGCGTTTGAAATTGCAATTGTAACATTATGCATCCATTTTAAAAGTTATAATTCTCTTAATTATTAACATGTATAATGATTTCTTACAGATCCGCCGAGCGAGTGATAATCTTCGTGCTACGATTGCACAGCCTGGTTAATCTGCTGATTTTTACTACCGGGCAATACAGACCACTCTGGAGATCTTGGATGGCTTGCCGGTGACGTACCGACGACGTACGCGTCCTTAAGGAGATTTGCTGTTTTTGGATTTTATGATTGTGTCATGGGATTTTGTAATTTATTTTGGAACTTGGCGAATTATAAGCCATTTTTTTTAGGCAATTATGTAAAGGATCACTTTTACATATATAATGATGAATTCAAGTTCTTTCTTTTTGAGATGTCTAGTATGATGGCTGACTTTTTATATTTTAATTACTCTTATAGTCTATATTTGTGTAAAAGAAAGATTAGGCAAAATGGAATGAAAAGGACATATGTCAGCACTCTTATAGTATGCTCGGCCGTTAATAGCCGTGCATAACATGGTCTGCACGGCTATTATGTGCTGTGCATAACATGGTCTGCACGGCTATTATGTGCCGGACATAATATGGTCTGCACGGCACATGTTGGCCGTGCATAACAAAGATTGCACAGTATCTGTTAGCCGTGCAGATTCTGACAAGCCATTACATGTTGGCGTTGCAGACCATGTTTTACATCACTTTTTCATATCGGTGTGAGTTACATCAAATGATAATCAAATTTTTACATCAAATGACAAGCAAACGGTTACATCGAAAAGAGTTAAATTATATAATTTATATGGTTACATCAAATGAGAATCATTTTATATAATCAATCGCTGTCAAGATTAACCGACTCTTGTGTTGCTACACTATTTCCCAAAATGTCTCTGAATTGCTCAATGCGATTTGCATATGGGGTCTGCCATCCATCTGCATCAGGATGATGGTGTCTATGCCAATTTGTTGCAATAGGTGGCATGGGTGCTTCTGGCTTCATGAATACCTGAACGAAATGGTTTCCATTGACGAAACCAATCGCGATTATTTTGTGATCACTTGTTGGAATCGGGGGTGATAACAAAGGCAAGAAAGTCAGGCATTGCTGCAATGAAAGCAGGACCAATACGACTTTATAATACGAAGATATCAAGTGACCCATGTCCGGCATTGTCATCCAACGATCGAATCCTGGATTGTTTTCGAAGTAAGACAACGCGTAGTACAGCTCTCCAACCCTGTCATCTCCTCCATATATCAATGCATAATATTGTTGATGCCTCTGCAATTCAGTGCTCAAGTCCAATCTAACCTGTCTCCAACTGTCCTCGCCCATGCCAAGAAGGCCTGCTATAGATCTGAATCCACAGTTACCATCCGCTGCGACATCCTTGACATGTTGGATGTAGGGTCCCAAAGGCCGTGGGAGCGATTGCGAAAATGCACATGATCGAGTTCGACGGACACTAATCTTCTCACTCTTCTTCTTAACAGATGTACTACTTAATTTAAGTCGTCCACTCTCTTTCACCCCTACTGCGTATTCGAATGCAGACGGCTCACGAGTCGTAGACCGATCGAACTTCTTTTTCTTCAATGATGACCGACCGCGAGTATTCAATTTAATGTCCGGTTCAATCAGAGGTGTACATTCTGGACTTGCTATTTCTCTCAATTTTTTCAGTAGTTAAATTTTTCCAGCCTCATCACTTCCCCGAAATTTCTTATCGATCAAGTCGAACTCAGAAGTTGTGGTCAACTCAGGGGCTTTGTTCACCTTAGTGGGATCTAAATTGAGCTTCCGCCAAAATTGATGTACACATGTTAGTGGTATATGAGACCCTTCTCTTATACATTCTCCAATTTCATGTGCACATGGTAGACCATGGGTCCGTCGTACAACGCACCCACATGCATTCAAATCCGAACCAATATCAGCAGCTCTTACCGACTCATTTAATACTATATACAAAGCACTCCTTGATACAAATCCTCTCAGTTCACGGAATAGTGCCGGTTTGAATTTATGTTGCACGATGTTCAAACTCTTTTCAAAAGAAGCCTTTATTTCAGTAAATAACAACTGAAGCAGGGAATGGATAACCTGCCAGGACGAATCAAAACTACAGCTCGATGTACCAAGATGTCTCTTTAATTTTGCGTGTGCACTCTCAGCCCTGTTAGTGGTGCAGTTGCCAAAATGCATATTCTGATCCGTCCAAACAGACACGAATTGTTCCTTATGCTTATTCAACCACGAGTTCTTCACATAATCAACAGCATGTGGATACCCACAAAAATTCCGTTCCAAAGCACTTAGAAGTTGAATATAGTCACTTTCAGTTGGAGAGAGTACCAATATGTTCCAACAAGAGATAAAAGCATCCCATCTGTCGTTGGTCTCAAAGAACTTCTTACAGTTTGCCAAGATGTTCCTAGATATATGCCACCTGCATAATAAGTTTGCTGCATTCGGATATACAACTTTGATTGCATTCATGAGCGCTAAATCTCTATCTGTGACAATCACACGTGGCATAATGCATCCATCCATTACATCCTTAAGCCTCTCCATTGCCCATCTATAATTGGCCTCCCTCTCTGAATGAAGGTAAACAAAAGCAACGGAGAACGTCAATTGGGTAGATGTAACACCAACAATCTCAAGCAATGGAAGTCGATATCTATTGGTCTTGTACGTGGAATCCATTATCAAAACTTCTGGAAATGCACGTAATAGCTGAATAGATGACGGATGTGCCCAGAATAAGTCTAAGATTGCATCTGTATCATCATTGCTAGTGTGATACTCAATGTATTTGTTCTTCTCCAAATGCATCATAAGTTGCTGCATCTGTGATCGACCGGCCATCTCTGTCACCCTAAACTTCTGACGAGCATTGTAGATACTCTTCATCGTAGTGGTGTTGTGCACATTTCTCTCCTGCAGTGTTCGAAGGATGTTCCTTGGCTTCACCAGACTCTTAGACATATCAATCAAAACATTAATCTCTTCCGTAGAAAGCCTCCCAGCGAACGAGTGCCCTTCGAGATGTTGTGCGTTTGGATGATTGTGTATCCCACAAACCACTACTAACATCCAATCATCGTCACTAGGCAACTTTCGACCCTTCAAAGCAAATGGGCAATTACACTTCTTCGTTCCAGTTGCCTTGTTAGGATTCTTCTTTTCGTATATCTTCGATGAAGCCCTGTAACTATCACTTCTCTCACATGATAAAACTATTCTTGGTTTCCTGCCATCTCCACCAGCATCCGAAGTTTTGATTACAATCACCAAGCCATGTTTCTTTCCGACATCCCGTGTCCATTGGATTAGATCATCTCGGCTTCTGAATATCGTTTCAGTGGTGAAGACATTAGTAAAATCAAGAGAACACTGACTTGCACCAGTTGAATCAATCTCCTGAAAATATGATCCCAAAATTATTAGTTTATTAGTGCACGGTCCTGTAGGACCGTGCAAAATCACACTGCACGGCAAATTATAGCTGTACATTATTTTTTTGCACGGTTTAATATTACCGTGCAAGTTTATTTTGCACGGTTTATTGTGACCGTGCAAAATACTATTGCACAGTTAAAATGTGCCGTGCAGTGTGATTTTGCACGGTTCTGGAATACCGAGCATATCGCGAAAACAAAATAATTAACGATCTGGAAACGGACTTGGAGAATATACCTCCTCTTGGTAGATTGACAGTTGCTTGTCCATATTGAAAATGCCTGCTTTCAGTAGACAATGTGCCCCGGGGAGATGAGTACTTTCAAGGGTTGAAGATTCTTACGAGACTTAAGGATACTTTTAAATGGTTGAAGAAGATGATGAGGAAAGAGATGAACATAAACGGGCATTAATGAGTGCGAGAGAACGGTTACGAAACAATGGATGAAAGGGAGAATGAAGAATAAAAAGAGGAGGAATAGGAGATGACAACGGCTCCCCCACTGTGAAAGAACGAAAGGAAGAGGAGAGGAGGAGGTTGATGGTAAAGGGCTAGTTCGTCATTTCACTGGAGGGCAATTTAGTAATTAAAAAAAAAACTTAAAAGTGGGTGTATTCATAAAAAAAAAATGGTGGTGCATATAGAATTTTCCAATATGAAAGGAGGCGACCTGCCCAAACAGTCAAAAGAAGAAGCTCACGGCTGCCTGCCTGCTTCGGTCTACTCCTGCATTTCCATCAGTGGCGATGACCATGGCTCGCTCTCTTACATCTCCTCTCTCAGTTCCGCAATCAAAAATCCCCTCTCCACATCCATTTCCATGGAAATCAAGCAACCCTACTTCAGGATTCCTTCTCAAGTATCGTCAGAAGACCGCTGCAATGTGTTCTGTTCATGGAGAGAACAACACCCTCAATGGAAATCAACAAACGAAAAAGCCCCAAACTTTGCAACTACATGGGGTTTTTGAGGATAACCCATCTCCTGAATTCTCTCCAAAACAACCCCAAGAACTCCCAAGTATTCAATCCTTCATCCCCTTTTTTCTCTCTCTCTCTCTCTCTCTCTCTCTCTCTAAATATATCTATGTATCAATATCTTTAATTTCTATTGCTGTTTACAGGGCCTCTGACAATCGCTAATTTGACAACTTCTGGGAGTCAGGGATCCCGTATCAGAGTTGCATACCAGGTAAGGATTTATTGAAGCTGGATTCTTTCCCCCCTTTTTTTCATAATGATTTGATTGCTTGTGTGGAGACGTTTTTTTATTACCAATCTCAGAACATAAATAGAATAAGATATGGATGGTTTTGTTCGTGGAAAGCCAGACGTCCTAAACTCTCAAGAGAGAAGTTTTTGATAAACATAATATAGTGGAAAAGATTGATTATGCTTAAAAACTATCTAAAGTAACTACCCCACTATCTAAGAAACTACCCAGACACATATCTGAGAAACTATATCTGCAAGCAGTTGTTACATATTATCAGGGAATCTCAGTTACTGGATATGTCATTTCCTTGGTTTCCTTGTAATTTTTCTTTTCTGTTTCATATAGTTTCCAGTGGGGGGTCTAAATATGTAGGATAGTTAGTTTTTCTAGTAGAGGAAGAGAGGAGAAGTGATGTAGGGAGGGGATGAAATTCCACTATCTAAGAAAACAACCCAAACACATATCTGAGAAACTGTATCTGAAAGCAGTTGTTACACATTTCCATGGAATTTCAGTCACTGCATGTTGTCATTTCCTTGGTTTTCTTGTAATTTTTCTTTTCTGTTATATATAATTTCCAGTGGGGTCTAAATATGTAGGATAGTTAGTTTTTTAGTTTTTCTAGTGGTGAGGAAGAGAGGAAAAGCGACATGGGGAGGGATGAAATTCCATGGAAATGCGTCTACATTGGTGTTCTTTTATTGTTTTTACATAGAACTTCATCGATGGTTCCTTCAGCTGCTCTAATCCACTTGGTAGATACTTTAGGGCCAGTTTGGCAATTCTACTAATGGAGTCAAGTGAAGTAAAGTTGATTTTGAAGAAAGAATAAAATATAAGTGGGTTATGATGGTATTTTATTTGTAGTTGTTTGTTATGGAATCTTTCTGACTTTTTGTACGGGAAAGTGAAGTTCTTTTGTATTTTAGTGGATAAAGGTTTGCTTTTTGACTTTTTTTGAAAAAGATGGAGGTAAGGGATAACATCTCCCTCCAATGGTCTCTATTCATTGGTCAATTCCTCTGACATGCATGGCCCCTTGCATGCCTCAATTTGTTGCCCCTGCCATGAAACTTGAGATTGTCCTACATTGTCAGGAAAAAAAGGTTACAGCAGATGAGATATCGAAGAGAAAGCATGTATGAAAAGGAGTTTGGTAGCTGAAACTGTACTATGCAAAAGTAGAAAAAAAGTGAGAATCAGTTAAATGACTATGGAATTGGCAATAATCATCTTCTCTCGATCAACTCCCATGTTGGCCTATATATTTGCCTTTTCATTTATGAATTGCAGATTTGACTAATGCCTTAATTCATTAAGAAGATAGTAGCCGAGGCTAACTTGTGGTGTCACCTGCCCATGATATTGCAGTCCTTCAACAAGCACTGAACTTTGAAGATGATAAGCTAATATTTTGAGCCCTTCTTTTAATGGCCAAGATATCTGCCATATTGAAATCTCTAATGCTAACTGGCCCTGAAATGGACATCGCATTCACATTTTGGTGTTGATCTCAATTTCTGGGTCGAAAATGCGCGTCCACCTCGTAACTTTTTTTTTTTTTTAATTTTTATAAAGTGATTACAAAACATAAGTAGTTTATTTTAATTATTTTATGTAATCTTTCCGGGGCCTTTTTCAGGGTGTTCCAGGTGCATACAGTGAGTCCGCAGCTGCAAAGGCCTACCCAAATTGCGAACCAGTCCCTTGTGAAGAATTTGAAACTGCTTTTCAAGTAAGGAACCGTTTTTTTTTTTTTTTTTAAATCTTTTTGTTGGATAGATCAGAGAAAGTATATTCTAAATTTCTAGTACTATGATCTAGAAAGACAACCTTATTTATCTGATCTAGAAAGGACCCAAATGTCTTGTGTGTTCATATTGTCAGTTAGTTTATGAACAATCCTCAGCACCTGCATATGGTAGTTGTCTTTAGAATCATTTGCTATCTTTATGACATGTTTGGTTGAGGATTAATCTTTGCAACCAATTCAATTTATCATGGAGCAAAGGGCATTGATGCGACTCTTATTGAACTAATACCAAAGAAATGGTTAATTACAGCTTTCGGATCATTACCAATCCCCCCCCCCCCCCCCCCCCCCCCCCCCCCCCCCCCCCCCCCCCCCCCCACACACACACACACACACGCACACGCACACGCACACGCACACGCACACGCACACGCCCACGCGCCCAAAAAAAAAATGGCGCTTCTGTTCTGGATTTATTTTTATTTTTGCTTTAACCTCTTACTTTTGTAAAGACCATTTATTTGCATTCTCCTGGTTCTTTATTGGGTGATGAACCACATGAATTTATTTGTTTCCTTTTTGACTCTCGATTTGCATCTGTTCTGTAAAGATTTAGTTTGACAATTAAACTGGTTCGTGGTGTTGGTTTACACCTTTCCCCATAAAAAAATAGAGGCGAAATGTAATTGATAAGTCCCAGTTTCGTTGGTGACATGGAACAAAAGTTCCTGTCGTTCTTTGTTCCCCCATTTTCTGTATAAAATATATTCCATCCTCCTTTTCGACAGGCTGTTGAACGGTGGCTTGTAGACCGAGCGGTCTTACCCATTGAGAATTCTCTTGGGGGGAGCATCCATCGAAATTATGATCTTTTACTTCGACATAAGTTGCATATAGTTGGGGAAGTGCAATTTACTGTTCGGCATTGCTTACTAGCCAATCATGGTGTGGAAGTTCAAAACCTGAGAAGGGTTGTTAGTCATTATCAAGTGAGTTTGAATTTTTAGCTTGTTCTTTCTTTCTTTCTTTCATTTTCCTGGAAACAATACTTTATAGTTCATTTGAGGCATTCTAAAAGTCAGCAATGTTTCAGGCTCTTGCACAGTGTGAAAACACACTGACAAAGTTGGGAGTTGTTAGAGAAGCTGTAGATGATACTGCGGGCGCTGCACAGGTAAGTGATGATGCGGTTATGTTTGACGCTTGGTTTTTGTAGAATCCCCCGTGGATCAAGTTTGATGGAAGCAGGATTTAGTAAATGTCCTTTTTTTTTTAGCAAAAAGAGCATGCAGAAGTCAAATTGCATGACTGCATATTATTCACAGTTCTCGCCACATGACCACATAATTATGTGTTCTGATCTTCGAAGTTCGGCTTAATTCAGAAGTCCACGGACTTGAGTCAATGTGAAGACTTCGCTTGTGACAAAAACTTAGCATTAATTAAAACTTCGTAATGGACATGTGTGTTTTTTATGTTGAGAGAATTAATTAAAAATAAAATAAAATTGGCAATCCCATCCCTCTCATTGGCTTGAAATTCTACCAGGCCCATATGATTTTCTTACTGATAAAAAAAAGTAACTGAGTTTCTGACTTGATTTATCAACTCTCAGACTTTATGTACATGCAGACTCGACTCAAAATCCAGTCTCCTAGCTTTTGAACAGTGGTGGCGTCTTACGTGGGCTCTGTTATCCTGATGGGAACAAAGCCCAAAAATTTTGAATTTGAAGAATAAGCTCTCTCATCAAAGTTTATATTTTAACATGCTTGAAATGTTCATTTGATATAGTTTATTGCTGCCCAAAAGCTCAAAGACACAGGGGCAGTTGCCAGTGCTTTGGCTGCAGAGATCTATGGGTTGAACATTCTCGCACACGATATTCAGGTTTGTAAATTTATGTGCATCTACCTGTCTTAGCGAACCTGTTAATCTTGCTGCTGCTGTTATTGTTTGTTGCATTCTGGATTCTGTTTGATCATTATCTTTTCATCTGTTTTGTAGGATAATTCTGACAATGTTACTCGATTTCTGATGCTGGCAAGAGAACCAGTTATTCCAGGAATCAATCGGCGATTCAAGGTGGGCCCTTTAACATAGAGAGTGTTCCACCAATCAAATGGACATTGGAAACTTTCACGTTGATATTAATGCTGCTTAAATTTCAGTTTTAGGGTGTGTTTATTTGTACCCCTAACGGGCAAAGAGTTCCAATATATTAGCAGAATTGATGTTTATAAAGTTTTTTTTGTTGTTGTTTGGGACAGTGGAACTCCGCCTATGTTGGGGTATCCTTGACATAGCCGGTCCCAAGCCCGGACAAAGGAGGAGGGTTGTGCGTTAGGTAGCCGACAGCCAGCACAATACTCAGTCGGATTTCTTTATGGATTTGAGACCTAATGAAATTTCGTGGGGGCGTCCCCTACTTAGCGACGCGCTGTATGGTCCGGGTATAGTGATTAGTGAGCAAGGACCGCTACATCGGCGCCCGGGTGCAGTGCTAAATAGGCAAGGGTCTTCACACTTTATTGGACAAGTGTGTGGGGGGGGGGGGGGGGGGGTAAGGAAGCTAGTCCAAAATAGAAGGTTGAGATTGGGTACATGGAACATTGGGAGCCTAACTGGGAAACTTATGGAAGTGGTGGATACAATGGAAATGAGACGAATCGCAATTGCTTGCTTGCAAGAGACAAGATGGGTGGGACACAAAGCTAAAGAGATTGAGAGGACTGGGTATAAGTTATGGTATACGGGATTTAATAGATCGAGGAATGGGGTCGGCATAGTGGTAAATAAGGACTTAAAGGAAGATGTAGTTAATGTAAAGCGCTATGGAGATAGGATTATTGCAATTAAGTTAGTGTTAGGAGAAGAGATAGTGAACGTAATTAGTGCTTATGCCCCTCAGGTGGGCTTAGGAGATGGACATAAGGAGAAGTTTTGGGAAGACTTGGAAGGAGTGCTACTAGAGGTACCCAAGGAGAGATGGTCTTCATAGGAGGAGATTTGAACGGTCATGTAGGACGCGACGTAGATGGATACATAGGAGTACACGGGGGACATGGGTACGGTAATAGAAATGAAGAAGGGAAGGATATCTTGGAGTTTTCAGTGGCTTATGATCTCATGGTAACTAACACCTTTTTTAGGAAGAGAGAGGAGCATTTGGTGACTTATAAGAGTGGCTCATCGAGGACACAAATTGACTTCTTCTTAACTAGGAAAAGAAACCGCTTAGCTTGTAAAGATTGCAATGTTATACCGGGGGAGAGCTTGACTTCCCAATATAGGTTGTTGATCATAGATGTGCAGCTACAAAGGTGGACTAGAAAAAAGAAGTTGTATAGATGCTCAAGGACTAAATGGTGGAACCTGAAAGGTGATAAGCAACTAGCTTTAAGGGAAAGAGTACTAGAGGAAGACGTTTGGGCGATAGATGAGAGTGCAAATAATATGTGGGATAAGGTAGCAGAGTGTATTAGGAGGGTGGGGAAAGAAGTCTTAGGAGAATCCAAAGGGGGGGCTCCGGTACAGAAAGAGGCATGGTGGTGGAGCGAAGCCGTCCAAGACAAGATAAAAGTTAAAAGAGAGTGCTTTAAAACTTGGCAAAAGGATCGAATTGAAGCGAACTTGGAGAGGTATAAAGAAGCAAAAAGAGAAACCAAAAAGGCAGTTAGTGAGGCCAAGGCAAAGGCATTTGAGGAGCTATATAGGCGTCTTGACACTAAGGAAGGCGAAAGAGAGATATTCAAGCTTGCTAAAACCAGAGATTGGCGGACCAAGGACTTAAACCAAGTTAAATGCATTAAGGATGATGATGAAAAGGTATTAGTAAAGGAAGAGGAGATAAAGGAGCGTTGGAAGAGCTACTTCTACAAGTTATTTAACGAAAGTAGTAGTAGTGACATACAATTGGGGCAGCTTACCATTTCTAGAGAAGAAGCGAATCATATGTTCTATAGGAGAATCAGTAGGGAAGAAGTTAAAGAAGTATTGAAAAGAATGAAGAATGGGAAAGCGGTTGGGCCAGATGGTATCCCTATTGAGGTCTGGAGGTGCTTAGGGGAGGATGGCATTAGTTGGTTGACAAAGCTTTTTAATGTAGTGCTAAAGAGCAAGAAGATGCCTAATGCATGGAGGAAAAATATTCTTATACCTATATATAAGAACAAAGGAGATATTCAGAACTGTGTGAACTACCGCGGGATTAAATTGATGAGCCATACGATGAAATTATGGGAGAGAGTTATTGAGAGAAGACTAAGAAGAACAACAAACGTTTCAGAGAATCAATTTGGTTTCATGCCTGGGAGATCAATTTATGGAGGCTATCTTTCTCCTGAGGAGGTTAATGGAACAGTATAGAGAAGGCAAGAGAGATTTACATATGGTGTTCATTGACTTGGAGAAGGCCTATGACCGGGTTCCTAGGGAGATTCTTTGGAGAGTTCTGGAAAAGAAAAGAGTGTGTGTCGCATATATTGAGGCGATAAAGGATATGCATGATAGAGTTGTGACATCTATAAGGACGATTGGCGGCGAAACTAAGGAGTTTCCTATCACGATTCTTCTACACCAAGGCTCAGCGTTAAGCCCGTACTTGTTTGCCCTAGTTATGGATGAGATTACAAGACATATCCAGGATGAGGTGCCGTAGTGTATGCTATTTGCAGATGACATTGTTTTAGTGGATGAGACGAGAGAAGGAGTGAATGCTAAACTAGAATTGTGGCGGAAAACATTAGAGACAAAAGGGTTTAGGCTAAGTCGATGCAAAACGGAATATATGGAATGCAAGTTTAGTCAAAGTAGGACACCTGGTAATATAGAAGTAAGTTTGGGCACACAAAAGATTGTAGAGAAAGAAAACTTTAGGTACCTTGGATCTATGGTGCAACAGGATGGAGGGATTGATACTGATGTAAGTCACAGGATTCAGGCCGGGTGGACCAAATGGAGGAGTGCTTCGGGGGTCTTGTGTGATCGGAAAGTCCCCCTCAAGGTTAAAGGAAAGTATTATAAGGTGGCGGTACGACCAGCGTTGTTATATGGATCAGAGTGCTGGGCAGTAAAGCATAATCATGTCAAGAAGATGGAAGTTGCGGAGATGAGAATGCTAAGATGGATGTGCGGGATCACAAGGAGAGATAGGATTAGGAATGAGGAGATTAGGGGCAAAGTAGGAATAGCACCGATTGGAGATAAAATGAGAGAAAATCGACTGAGATGGTTCGGCCATGTTAGAAGGCGTCCAACGGAGACACCTGTTAAAAGGTGTGAAAGCATGGAGATTGCCAGGAGTAGGAGAGGGAGAGGGAGACCCAAGAGAAGTTGGAAAGAAACTATTAAACATGACCTTGCCTACATGGATCTAACGGAGGACATGGCCCTAAACAGATTTGATTGGAGTCGTCAAATCCATATAGCCGACCCCACCTAGTGGGAAAAGGCTTGGTTTGGTTTGGTTTGTTTGGGACAGTGGAATTCAGAAGCCATATTGGCTATTTTGGATATGTGCAATCCTGGTGTCCGACGATAAGCTTATCGACTTTTGTGCGAGGAATAGGATTCCTCAAGACTATGGACACGGGGATTCATTGGAATCCAATTTAGAATTCCATGGAACAACCAAATGTAAGAACGCTTAGGATCCTTCTTCTGGTTTCCAAGGGGGGATTCTGTACATCCAAACTAGGCCTTATATGTGAGATGATGTTCTGTACCAAATGTAAGAACGCTTAGGATCCTTCTTCTGGTTTCTAAGGGGGGATTCTGTACATCCAAAGTAGGCCTTATATATGAAATTATGTTCTGTATCAAATATCAGAACACTTGAGCATCCTTTCATGGGTTCCAAGGTGGGATTCTGCCCATTCAAACTAGGCATTATGTGAGACTATGTTTTCTGTGTTTCTGCATTGAATAATCATCAACATTGGTCTCCAGTATTTGTTTATTGGAGAAACCTAGGAAAAACAGTATGCAAATGTGATTTCCAAGAATAAAAAAATGGACCAGTGGCCATCCATTCTACTAAGTAATTCAAATTTGTTGAGTTTTTTTGTGGTACATGCAAATGAATACGGAACATAACATATGAACTACTTATGGCCTGATTGCATTTTCTGAAGGATTAATAATCAATCTAACAATAGTGTTATACTATTTCAGACAAGCATAGTTTTTTCTTTAGAGGAAGGTCCTGGTGTGCTCTTCAAGGCACTTGCAGTTTTTGCTCTGAGGGACATCAACCTTACAAAGGCACATTCCTGCTGCTCTTGTTGACTGCTTTTTTATTGTTATTGTTGCTGGTGATACAATTCTGAGATGTATATCCTGTCTGTGGTGTTATCATGTTTTCTTTGTGTTTATTTTTTTTTTCTTTTCACAGATTGAAAGTCGTCCTCGGCGTAAACAGCCCTTGCGTGTAAATAGTGACTGCACTAATGGGTCTATAAAGTATGCAATTAAAACTATCTCATTCATTATTCGTTTGGTTCATCTTACTGATGGATCCAAGTTCAGTTAGATCAATTTGTAATATTCCTTTGATGATTTGTGTAATCTTTTTATGGATCTTCATGCAGGTATTTTGACTATATATTCTATGTAGATTTTGAAGCATCAACAGCATCAGAGAAGGCACAAAATGCCCTTAGGGATCTAGAGGTATGGTTTCTCATTAGTGTTAACATGATTTCCAGATGGGCATTTAACTGCAGCTTTCATAAGGTGCCTCCTTTTCACGAAATGAAATGCTGATAAAGTTGCATGCAACTTGGTACTGTAATGCTACCATTACTGACCAAGTCGGTATGACTCAGCCAAGTTGCATAAGATTTGGTTTAGTTATATGGGTGCTGGTGCAACCAAGTTGAACAACAGCACCGAGATTTAATTCCTTGCTTCTCCTGACAGGAGTTTGCAACCTTCCTGAGAGTGCTAGGGAGCTATCCAATGGACATGAATCAGTCATAATTACCTGAAGCCAGGTAAAGAATCCATGTATTTGATGGTGACACTTCTATTTGTTGTAGACAAGCCTATGCTATAGTGTAAGGTGCTCACTACCTAAATCTTGAGGCTGTGGGTTCAAGTCATGGTACCAATCCAAAAAAAGGGAATTCGGGATAAAACTTTCACATGAATTTGCTTCTGAGATGAGAAGGTTAAGTTTATAACACCATATTAAGATTGGTTTATAGTTGGCCCTTGTTTTATGTTTATTTCATTCTTTTGTAAGCTGATCATGTGGTTTTGACTGTGTGCCGTTTAAAAGAAAAATACTTTAGTTGAACCCCATGGAACACTCACTTGTAAAATGTAAATCCCTCATATCAAACACCCCTTCATGAATACACTTGCCCAAATTCACTCTGACTGGTGCGACATATTCTATTGCATTGGTCTTCATCATAATTAATTTTAATATTATTCAATCTTATTTGTGCTTGACTTTGTGATCCATGGAAGATTCTACTTAGGATGAGCAAACAAAACAGGATCTTATAAAGAATGAACTTGCAGAAGAATATTCTCTGGATGCTTTTGTAGATGACTTGATTGATAGAAACAAAATCAAATGTGGGATTGCACATAGGAAGTTTTTGTAATGGAAGATAATGCAAAAGCGGAGGGGAGTGTATATTTCACTCGAGAGTGGGTGTCTACTCTCTATCATAGTTGCAATTTCGTTTCAAAGTTCAGACATCATTTTCTTTTGGTTCCTAATTGAAACATTTCTGCTGATTCATCGTTTTGGCTTTTCAATTTGGAATTCCATTTCAGTAAAAATATAAATATATATAAAATTAGATTATATAAAAATATTAAAAGTAAAAATAATCTATAAATTACATAGTTAATTCATTCTACTAAATCTTAATATCTCATTTCTACATGCCAAATGAAGAATTTATAAGCCATGTGTATATGTTGATGTGAAATTATAATATGCATTCTCAACCCATATATCCAATGATCAAGGTTAGAGCCTAAAATAACATTAAAACACGCACATGTTAACATAATCACTAAATCACAAGCACATGAAATCATAAACAAGTAAGTTAAAATGATTGTACTACAATATTGTTCAATAGCAGTAGGCCACATCACATCAAAATGGCTCACAGCCTGTCTAAATAATATCGTTTTTAATTAGTTTCATAAAAAACATTCCTCTCATAAACCACAACATAACGAAGAAACTTAATTAACTAAGCATGATGATGGTGATCTTTATCAGCTCTCAACTACTCTCTGCAAGACCTTCACCTGTTTCATCTCCCTCATCAAAACAAGGGGTACCCCCTTCCACTTGGGTCTTGGGTTGGTTGCTCCAAAGATGTCTGACTTTCGACATCCTTTGTTATAAAGAGAGGCAGTTCTTCAGCAACTGGCTCATCCATGACACTGACGGACCTACATACATTGATTTGGGGGCGGTTGCCCCCATTGGACCTTGGTCTGCTTCCAAAGCACACATGAAAAATCCTGGGTCCACTCCCACTCCCAAGACCGACTTGAAAATTTTGGGTTTGCCCCTAAAACCCAACTATCTGTTTGGGTCAGCCCCCATGAGACAAAAATCTTGGGTCCGCCACTGTTCCGGGATATGAATATTCTCCAAATTGATGGGGGGCGAAGTCGGTATTTCAGTCCTTTTTATCATGTCTCCATAATTTTCATAAGTCAAATGAGAATATCACTACATCAATTATTATAATTATTAACTATGGTCTATGCAGAAGATATCAAGTAACCTTAAGAGTTAACATACATTTCATGATGTTTCTGACATTCAGAGATATTCTAGAAAGAATGCTAGAACGATAGAGGAAGAGTCTTGTGAAAATATTCTCATTCGATGTGTTGTCTTCTTGGATTTCTCTTCTTTATATAGACTTTACATTGCCTAAGTTTAGGCTACAAATCACTACAAATCATGGAATCAAGATCTAATTAGATCTCTAAGAATGGAAGGACATCCTAGTATATACGTAGTTATCTTCTGACTAGATCCCATATATACAAGTGGGCTGGGCCTATTATCATACAAGTGGGCTGAGTCTATCATCACACAAGTTTACACTTTAACACCCCCCCTCAAATTGATGCGGAGAGTCAACCAGCAACAATTTGCGAACCAGGAATTCATGCCGCGGCCGTGGAAGACCCTTGGTAAAGATATCAGCAAGCTGGAACTCAGTGGAAATATGAGGAAGAGAAATGACTTTACGATCATACTCGTCCCGAATGAAGTGACAGTCCACTTCAATATGCTTGGTCCGCTCATGAAACACAGGATTTTCAGCGATTCGAATGGCACTTGTGTTGTCAGCATGAAGAGGAGTCGATTGAGTTTGGGAGAATCCAAGCTCTGAGAGCAACCCACGGAGCCATAGGATCTCAGAACAAGCGGAGGACATGGCCCGGTATTCTGATTCCGTGGAAGATTTGGAAACTTTATCTTGCTTTTTACATTTCCAGGATATCAAGGCGTCTCCCAAGTAAACACACCATCCTGTGGTAGAGCGGCGTGTGTCCGGACAGCCGGCCCAATCCGCGTCAGAATAAGCAGTTAGAGTAAGTGGTGTGCCAACTGGAAAAAATAAGCCGCGGGTAGAGGTACCAAGGATATATCGAATAATCCATTTGACTGCCACCAAATGATGATGCCGCGGGGCTGTCATAAACTGACTGACCAGATTAACAGCATAAGAGAGATCTGGTCGAGTAATGGTTAGGTAAACAAGGCTACCAACCAAACGACGATAGAATGTAGGATCAGGAAGGAGATCGCCGTCTTGTTGCCGAAGCTTGGCATTTACTTCCAATGGGGTGTCGACTGGGCTAGAATCACCGAGATCGGCGAGATCCACTAGGTCAGTAGCATATTTGTGCTGATGAAGAAACAAGCCTTTCTTTGATTGATGAACTTCCAAACCCAAGAAATAATTCAAAGGTCCCAAATCCTTCATATGAAACTTATCTTGCAGAGAGGCCTGTATTTGTCGAATCATATCACTGTGAGGGCCAGTAATAATGATATCATCTACATACACAAGGAGAATTGTGGATCCTCGGGATGAATGAAGTGTGAACATCGAAGGATCATACGGGCTCTGTATAAAAGAAAGCTGAAGGAGAGTGGTTCGGAACTTGTCAAACCAGGCTCGGGGTGCCTGTTTAAGGCCATATAAGGAGCGTCTTAAACGAGCGACATCGGTCTTGGAAGAAGAAGGAATGCCATTAGGGAGACGCATGTAGACTTCTTCTTTAAGATCCCCATGAAGAAATGCATTCTTCACATCCATCTGGTATAGAGGCCATGACTGAGAGGCAGCTATTGCGAGAACTGTACGGACAGTTGTCATTTTGGCCACCGGAGCAAAAGTCTCCTCATAGTCGATACCATACTCCTGCTTGTTTCCAAGTGCAACTAGACGGGCTTTATAGCGATCCAAGGATCCATCAGACTTCAATTTCACTGAGTATACCCACTTGCATCCAATGGGTTTGACAGATGAAGGACAGGTAACAATGTCCCATGTATGATTTGTTTGAAGAGCAGTAAGTTCTTCCTGCATAGCCTTTATCCAACAATCATGCTGCACTGCCTGAGAGTACGAGTTAGGGATAGAAATAGAAGACAAAGTGGTTAATAATGAAGCATGAGTAAAACCATAACGATCAGGTGGCTTTATGTGGCGAATGGATCGGCGAAGAGCAAGAGTCTCCGGAGGTCGATGAGGTGCAGGATCAGGGGCAGGAGGCTCCGGAGGTGGATCAGTTGCAGGATCAGGTGCAATCAAGGTAGGCGTAGTGAGAGACCCAGAGGCAGGATCATCTGTAACATTCCGTCGTTTATACACAAAATTCGGCTTAAAACGAGTAACAGGTGGGGGCATTACATCTGAAAAAGATGGTAAAAAAGAGAACGAGACAGAGTCATTCGAATCACCATGCCTTGGAAAGAAATATTGATTTTCAAAAAACACGACATTGCGAGACACTCGAATTCTTTTGGCTGTAGAATCATAACATAGATAGCCTTTTTGATTAAGAGCATAACCAAGAAAGGCACAGATGGAGGATTGAGCTGTTAACTTAGTGCGCTCAGTGGGAGGAAGAAGAACAAAACAAACACACCCAAAAGGACGAAGATGATCATAGAGAGGATTCTTTTGAAAGAGTCTAAAAAACGGTGTCTGGTTGTCTAATCGAGATGAGGGTAAGCGATTTATGACATGTACAGCGGTTGAGAGGGCTTCAGGCCAAAATCTAGTGGGAACAGAAGATGCTAACAAAAGTGAACGAGCAATATCCAAGAGATGTCGGTTTTTCCGTTCAGACACACCATTTTGTTGGGGGGTGTAAGGACAAGATCGCTGGGAGATAATGCCTTTGGATTGCAAAAATGTTTGAAAGTCCTTAGAAACATACTCCCCCCCTGAATCAGACCTAAGAATTTTAATGGTAGTGGAAAATTGATTCTCAACATAAGACAAGAAAACTTTAAAAACCGAGAAAACATCAGACTTAGCATGCAAAAAATAAATCCAAGTAAAACGACTATAATCATCAATGAATGTAACAAAGTATTTATAATGAGAATGAGAGATAACAGGTGCAATACCCCAGACATCACTATGAACAATATCAAAACATTTCATTGCTAAAGAATCATGAAGAGGAAAGGGAAGGGTTTTCCCTTTCCCCATCTTGCAGCTATCACAATTAAAGGAAACATCCTTAAAAGAAACTTTATTATCATTAATTAAACCAGAATTTAATAAAAACATCAAAGTTTTGGAATTAGGATGTCCTAAACGATTATGCCACAACTGGCATTTATTATGACGAAATTGAGAGAACAAAGCAGACTCCGAAGGGGGTTTTTCTTGTGACGAAATCTGGAGAGGAAACAGTCGTCCCTGCTTAGGGCCCTTCGCTAGCACCTTCCCCGATACTTGATCCTGCACAACACAACCAGATCGAGAAAAAAGGATGGAGCAATTACTATCAACAAGTTGACCAACGGATAATAAATTTGTGGTTAAGCGAGGGGAAAGAAAAACATTATGCAAGGGCAAGGAGTGAGGAACCTGGCCAACAGCAGTAATGGGAACACTGCCACCATCAGCAGTATTGATGCAGAGGTCTCCATCATACTCCTTAATATGAGTCATATTGACAGGAGAGTGTGTCATATGATTGGAGGCCCCTGAATCAATATACCAGGTGGATACTGAAGATGTTGGTTTACCTGACAGGCCAAGGGCAGAGAAAGCATTTATGATCATTTGTTGGACCATTTCAGGAGTAAGGGTAGAAGAAGAAGTGGCAGCAGGTGGTGCAGGCATGGCTGGTGAAGAAGCTTCAGGAAGATGTGCAGAGTACGCTCTCTGTTGCTGTGGCTTATTCTGAGGTCTTGTCCGGCATTCTGGAAGAACATGACCTTTGGTTTTGCAGTAGGAACAAAACTTCTGGTCACACTGAGTGGAAACATGTCCGAGTTTGTGGCAGCAAAAACATTTGACCTTGCTCATATCACGGGCTTGTGGCTTACCCCGGGCTATATACGCAACATCGATAGGAGCCGCCTGAGGAGCATTCTGTGTAAGTGCTGTCTGAGTCACCAAGCGCTGTTCCTCTCTAAGGAGTTCGCCCAAACATGATTCGAGTGAGGGGGATGGCACCCGGCTCATTAAGTTGGAGCGGACAGTTTCAAATTGTGGCCGTAACTTCATCAGAAACTGATCCCGCTGACTCGTCTGATGAATCTCTTGAATAGAGGATAAGGAGGCAGCCGGGAGGTCAGCATAAATAATCTCAGCGTAATCAGTCCACAGACTTGTAAACTGAGAGTAGTAATCCTGTATCGACAAGGTCCCTTGAACAAACTGCGAGATTTCATGTTCTAAATGAAACCTGCGAGCAGAATTTTCCTGCAAATATATCTTCTTTAAATAGAGCCACATTTCTTTGGCAGTCTTATATGGGCGAAGGTTCAGGATAAACTGTGCATCAACGGACCCCAATATCCAGGTCATGATCTGCCAATCTTTAACCTCCCATTTTGCTAGGAGCTTTTCATCAGTAGGTTTGGGATCCGAATCATCAAGATGTCCCCAGAGTTCTTTACCTTTAAGGTAAATTTGAAATTGAAAAGCCCAAGTGGTATAGTTTTTACCATTAAACTTGATCAAAATGATATCACCTTTCTCCATAATATCAATGCAGAGATATTCTTAGCAAGAAAAAACAGCAACAACAATCCTACTACCAGCACAATAAATTTGCAACTTGAAAACACACTAACAGCCACAATAAGGTGCAGATTTCCATCAGACAGCACGAATCAGTAACAATGATCACTAATCAGAAGCACTAACAATACCAATCAGTACTAATCAGAGGGATTAACAGTAGCAATACCACAGGGATATGCAGATTGAGAGGCTGATTAAGCATTCAACATGAAACAGCACACAAACAGTGCAAAAATTCCAAAACAGTGCCAAACGAACTGACTGTTTGAGGCTAGATCTGTGTGTGGGACCCACAGAGTGGTCTAATCACAGATCAAGGCTGAGTGTCTTGAAGAAGATCAATTGGACTTCCTCCAGTCCAAGTTTGATGAGCAACAGGTACAGATCCACAAAACTGGACGGCCTGGATGAAAACTATCTGACACTTAAATATTAGAATCGACAGAGGAAAAGAAGCCTTAAACCAACCTTAAATGGTGAAGAAAAAATCCAGAAAAATCCTTAAAAAGATCCTTGAGGTCTGTCGAACATAACTGAGTGAATCGCTGGTGGGCCACTGTTTGATCAGTGGTGGGCCACTGTTGATCAGTGGACAATCAGCAGTGAAGAAGAGTCTCGCCAGTAAGTCACCTTGATCAGAGATATTCCAGGTAGAGAGAAGAGAAGAAACGAAGAGATAAATCTTTAGGAGTCTCTCAGAATGAAGAAAATCTCTTAGAACCAAATCTCTGATACCATGACATTCAGAGATATTCTAGAAAGAATGCTAGAACGATAGAGGAAGAGTCTTGTGAAAATATTCTCATTCGATGTGTTGTCTTCTTGGATTTCTCTTCTTTATATAGACTTTACATTGCCTAAGTTTAGGCTACAAATCACTACAAATCATGGAATCAAGATCTAATTAGATCTCTAAGAATGGAAGGACATCCTAGTATATACGTAGTTATCTTCTGACTAGATCCCATATATACAAGTGGGCTGGGCCTATTATCATACAAGTGGGCTGAGTCTATTATCATACAAGTTTACACTTTAACAGTTTCAGATTAGAATTAATGTAGATAAAAATTCTTAAAAAAATTATGTGGTACAACAAGCTTTTCATCTTTTGAAAGCATACAATCAGGTGTGGGGGCCACCTTGCACACGTCTAAAGGGTCCTAGAATTCATTTGGCCCCAAAACAGTCTCCATATATTTGCTAAATTAACTGTCAGGGATTGGTTTATTAAAATAGTAAATAACAGGAAGTTTTCTGCAATTTTCAGCAGGTTACGGGCTATGATACCCGGATACTTGTACAAGCCCAACGTATCTGTATTGGACCAATATGATACTTGTATTGGTACCCGATATTGCACCGATACTTAAGTTTAGCATATCCTACTTAGCAAGTCCATTATTTCATTTAGTTCTTTAAATTTTATTACTTCTCAACATAGAAAATGTTAAAAAGGAAAATAAACAATGACAATTTCATTAATTCAAGCATGATCTAAAGGAAAAATTTGGACACTTGTATTCGTATCCGTGTCCTAGATTTCCTAAAGTGCAGAGTCGTATCTCCGATCCCTGTATCCGTGTCCGTACTTGTATTCGTACATGGGGATCATTGGTTACGGGTAATTACAGGTTTCAACTCGACCTGAACCCAATCTTACAGGGCCGGCATATATATATATATATATATATATATGCAAATCAAGGAGAAACAGCTTTCGGCGCATCTTTGATCTCAAATCCACTGAGAATAGATCCCCAATCTTTTAGGAGAACTCTCTCCAAACAATGGAGAGAAGAAAGAAAAAAAAGTGCCAAAGCAACTTTTATTAATAGAACATGTGAAAATAAACAAGAACCAATATGGACGTCGCATACAAGTTATATATATTGTGGCCAATCACATAAGAAACGCTAAACCTATCCTATATTTTAGCCATCTATCTATAGTTCAAAACAAAATAGGAAACTAGCCTAATGAATCCTACTACAATCAAATATGGAAAGTAGGCCTACTAAATTAGAAACTTTAAAGAAAGAAGTCATTGCACATGTCTTGGATGTCTTGGGTTCTACTAAGTTGGGGTTCCTTTTCTTGATAAAATAGAGCCCACTCAATAATTGATATATATTTCAAACAGTAGCTCGACTCTTAGTATCTTTGTTTCAACTTAATCGGGAAACACTGAAAGAAAGAAAGCTTCTTGAATGAGTAAATACTATGCAGGTTAAGTGCATGTTTGAACATGTGGGACCAGCCAGCTGCCTGCATGTGGCTGCCATACTTAGGCAACCAGGTTGGGACTTGTTCCATCTAGGCTGGGCTTGGTTCAGCAGGGTCAAGTTATGGGCCTGCTTCCCTGTTTCCCTGAGCTGCTCAACCTATTTGGGCCCTCTTGGTCTATATTGGATTGTGTGCATGGATCTTTTAGTGGCTGATTTGGATCTTTATTTAACTCACTGCATTTAATAAATAATTTGGAAGTTAATTTAGGCCCATTTTTACTATCCAATTTGTGTTTTGGCCCCTTCTTGATTGGGCTCTGATTGAGATGGATCAAAAGGTTATTTGATCAATCAAATGAATCCAAATAATCAAGGGCTTGATCAATTACAAGAAAAAAAATATCAGTCCTGCCAAAGGTGGGGATACCCTGAGATATCAAAAAAAAAAAAAAATGATAAAAGATCGACCATTTAGAGCGCCAGCGTCTATAAATTGCGTCCTACGATGGGACACTGGTATACAGTCTTGTGGCTATGTTTTTTGAAAAATAAGGACACCTTTTTTTTCAGTGTTTTTTTTTATTTTTATTATCTCCGACCTTTCTTACCCATGTGTTACTTATATATATGTTGGGTCATTCTCTAGTTTGACCCTTTGGCTCATTTTAAAATATAATTGTAAAATCATTTTTCTGGCTCCAAAGAAGTTGCTTTTTGATATTAAGGTAGATTGAAAATCTCAAGTATCAGTGAAACCAAGGAACCTGTATTACTTGTTGACAGTGTTCCCTCGTTGTTACTATCCAGGTCTGAAGAGGCGGGAACGGAGCACGTCGAAGAGAATGAAGGGTGGACTACTTGCACGTCAAACTTTTGAGGCAGATGGACTTGGACATATTTTGCAAACTAAGGTCAGAATGATCCATTGTAGACTCGCCGAAGTAATTGATATCTCAGCTTTCATGTGCTTTTGGAATCTCCTCAAGTAGTCATTAATTTATTTATTTTCAATATAATGTACATCAAATCAGCTTGGAATTTGATGTGGTTTAGGAACCACCTGTTACAGGTTTTATTTTTTTTATATATAATATTAGTGTAGATAACATCTTTTGGAACAGCCTCTTAGTGTTTGCATTATAATTTTGATAAAAAACTAAAATGTTTTTACTCTTTCCGACTCATGTTAGCCATGGGAATTGCTTGATTAGATTTTGTCGTTTCCCTAGCTGTATATGAAATCTGGTATTAGGATCTCTGGACATTGTATTAAAAAGCAAAAGCAACAAGAAATATAACAGAAGAAAGACATAAGAAATTGCGGGATGTGACGATTTTATAAAAATTGTCAGAAACCAAGCTTGCTCGCCAGGAAGTGAGAAAGTGACCAATTTTATCCCAAACAATGTAAACACTATATACCATGACTCTTCATTCTAACTTGGAGATGTATACAAGCGTGGTTTGGGAATGTCCAGGTTCCAATCCTAGGATCCAGACGTGTATATTGGACTGGATTGTATTTAATTGTTACTGTGTTTGCTCCATGTTTATAACCAAAATTGCACAAATATTAAACAATATATATAGTAAAGAATACTCTTATTATAAATCCCGCATCAATTTTGTGATCATAACATTTAGGGTTTCCCATTATTGCTATAGTATTTCGGTCCATTTGGTCTTGAATCCTGGACCCAAAACCCGCCCTTTGACTCTGAACTTGTACTCAGACCCTATATATTTGGGTTTGCTCGGGATCTCTCTAACTTTAGCTCATTCTCATTGGAATCAACTTTGCCTCAAAAATCATCCTGTTCCGCTCATTTGGATCAAAAGACCTCCATGAATGCCAACTAGTGAGATCCTTCCAAGCTGCTGGATGTGCAGATCATATCTAGACCTCTTAGGTTTACATTTTAGGAATATATATATATATATATATATATAATCCTTTGCTTAATGATTTTAATTTTTGGGATAGGAACAGATCAAATAAGTCTAAAGCTATATGAGAAAGAGAGAATTTTAGTATGGGAAGGCCCAGTTGGGATCATTGGCACTTGGTTGCCTTGCAGGCAATTTAATTGCAAATCTAATTGCCTATAACTCTGTTTACCTGCAATTGATTATTTCAAATAACGAGCTGTGACTTCACAGGTAACTCAGATTATCCAAATGCATGAGCCCTCATTTATGTGTAAGCTGAGTTACCTGCACTTGGTTTTCGAAGATCCAAGTGGTCTCGCATCAATTTAGGTCTCCTGATCTCAACTTTTGATTGTTTATTAGTGAGGAGGTTTATTGTACAACTCTTTTAGCCAACCAGCAAATCGCTGGAACAAGGGTCTGATGATGATGATGGCATCTGCTAAGAGCAGCCTGGCCCAGCCACACCACACGAACTGAACCATGGGGGCGAGAATGTGAGCCCAGTGGACTAATTGCAAGTAGATCAGCTTGATATTTGACTGAGTGATAAGATTCAGGCTGAGTTGTCAGCCTAATCATTCCACCAAGTAGCAGGATTTGAGTATAGTTGTTTTTTTTTTTTTTTATTTTTATAGTATAGTTATCAATAGGTTTTCTTTCTTAAATAAGCAATAATCCTTCCTTGATTGAATGATCCTTTTTAAATTGGTTTCTATCCATGTAAGTCGCATTGACTATTTAGTAAGATAGTAAGAGAAGATCAATAAGAAAATAATCAGAAAATTACTCCCAAATTTGGACACAAGGAGGTTTAGTCCATCCTCGAATTTGAACAATTTTTATCTTCTCCATACCAACCGGTTCATATTACCATTTGATTAGCTCTGGTCAATCAATCCTTTTCATCTTGATTGATAAAAGCGAACCCTTGCTATATTACACAACTTTTTTCTTTACATCCTCCAAAGAGTGATTATAATATAATAAGGGGGAACATGAGCAAATTGGATAGAAGTAACTGCAAGATGTAACCGAGTTGTAATCATGCGTCCTTATTCCTTTAGAAGCAGCTCAATACAAAATGAGGATTCTGAGGCCATCCTCATGTAGGTCCCCAACATAATAGTATAATGAATTTTAAAACCTTACAAGCTGTACAATAATTCTCTGGACAATTAGGCCAAAATGATGAGGAATATGAATATATATATAAGATGGAAGTTCTCTACTTCATTTCATTATGTAGTGGTGGTGCTCATACAGTCCTGCATGAGTCATTTTTTTCAATTTTTTTTTTCTGGAACAACCAACAGACTATTCCTAATTTAGGAGAAATGTCCAGCCTGTGGGGCCCACCTGAAACCATGACCCTTGTGGTGCAAAGTGTTTTGAAAAGGTTTCCCTGGCGCTTAAAACTGTGCCCAAAATATGGGAAATATTTGGCCATTAGAGGTATTATTTTAAGGGCGTCACAAGCTTACACAATTCCCATGAAGATGATGGATATGAAGAGGAATATTTGAAGCATTTTTTATAGGGGTGTTCATGGCCTGGGCTGATGCCGACCCAGCCGACCTTAGAAACACAGACCCATATACGGGCCAAGCCTGATATGGGCCATATGGCGTCTGCCTCTAGCCCAACCTACCTCAAACATGTCAGCATGAGCCTTCCAAGTTGGATAAAGCTCAATTAATATTAACAATAAAGAAAAATAAATTATTCATGTCTAAGTAAATGTAGCATTAACGAAGAAAAAAATATCATCCATCCATCTTATGTGGCTCTCTTGTTTTGGACCGATGCGGATCAGGCTTTGGGGTTTGCATCATTTAATCCAAGCCCGGCCCAAATATTAGATGGGCCCAAGTGTTAGATCCTACAATCTCATGCCCAAACTCGCTCTAAAGCTGGATGGCCCAGATTGGGCCTGGGCCGACATTGGAAACTCTACCTTTGTTTGAGACTTTAAAGGGGTGTGCGGAAAATAACTCCTGTCAGGCCAAGCCAACCTTACCTTCCGTAACCTTGGCTTAAATTGATTCAATTAAGTTCAAACTCCGGCCATCCCACAATTCATGGATACAAGTTAATGAGCTGGTTAACAAAAACAAAACAATTCCCATCTATTTAATATAGATGGATGCACACATCACCCGATGTCTTGGGCAAGGGCTAACGCCCTAAAAGAGAGAATAGAATCCATGTCCTTCAAACCCTAGTCTCCCTCCAACTTCACTACCTTTGCCACATCAAAATTTATTGATATGCCAAATTTGTGAAAAGTATGGTCCCACCTGATCGTTTGAAGTGCTTTACATTAACGGAATAAAGCACAACAGGGCAAACTCAAATAATCTTTGCACTTACCTTCAACAATCTTTTCCTTCCATGTTAGATTTTGAAAGACGCTTAAAAATCCTTACCTTATTAATCCCCACGCACAGAACAAACACACATTTCCATGGAAAATTTTGCAGACAACTCAATACATGTTAAAAATGATCTGCACTGTGATATGTTAACAAAGGGACAGCAAACTCTTTTTAGCTTTTTAAGTGGTAAGAATATTTTGAAAAAAAAAAGTTGGCAACATTTCTTATTTGAAACCTTTTCGTGCACAAGAACGAAGCCTAAGCAAAAGTGTAAATTATACATACATACCCCTTCCATTATATTCTACTATCATACAATTTTGTTTTAAGGGCACTTATGTCAAGGATAAGTCCAAAAAACCCCACATCACCATTTTCTACAACAAAATAAAATTTTAATTATTAGCAGCCCATGTCATCAAGAATTCTAGACACATAAATTCAGGGTTGGTTATGGGGGATTGGGTGGTGGGCAGGGAGGGTGGGGAAGCAATTTAATAAAACAACCCACAGGTTAGTTTGTTGCGTGTGGGTGTCCCAACACTGGGCAGTTGCCCTGATCTCAGTCAGTCTATCCATGAAAACCACTTAAAACATGCCATGGCTCAGATATGAGAGAACAAACGAGATCACCAAAACTCACTCACACCACTATTCACTTAAGAGTTAAACAGAAACTAAATGGCTACCACAGCACTAATCACAAACCTGGCCCATGTGCTGCCATTCTCTCTCTCTCTTTCTCCATGACAATTGTGTCTACTAGGTTGCCAACAGCCGTGAGAATAAAAGATAACCAAACTCACATTTCATACACCAATATATCCCTCAACACACTAATCACTTCAGTTCCAAAAACTAAATGCCTGACAGGACCAGTACAAACCTGGCATCTGTGCGGCCACATTCTCTATACAAGGTTGTCAACAGTCATGAGAGCAATAGTTGATGCTTTACATGAATTCAATCAATGGGTTTAGCATCAGGGTCAAGCTTCAAAATCTATTAGGGGACTCTTATGATCTACTAACCATGAAGTCCAGTTCTGGCCCGTACAGGAATCTTCATAATGATGTGGCCAAATCTGAACTGTCCGAAATTCCTTTCTTATTGAAGTTACACTACAACTGTCCAGAAATGTAGGACTCATCGCAGCAAAATGCAAGCAAGCCTCCTTTGTCGTAGAGATGAGAGGAAAACCTGGAAAACTCCCTGCCATATAACAATGGAAAAACAGCTCCTCAAATGTGCTGGCATGGTACTTGAAAGGCTAGATACTGCCTAGTCATATCATTTTGAATATTAACTAGGTACAACAAATATCTTCTGATAAAAAAACAAGGAGCAGGGTATCTCTAAAGATTTTTAATGGCATTCTGTTGGAAACAGTGATTAATAAAAATGACCATAAAATGAAGTTTTTTATGGTGAGAATAATAGTTGTTATTACTTATTAATGATAATGGCCACCTTGAAGATACAATATAGGAAAAGATAATTAGTAGTAATAATAACTAGAGGATGTGCATTACTTAGGAACCACAATTGACAGGAATGACTGAAAAGTAACTAATTCCATGAGCCTTGTCCAGGCTTCTTTAGCCAAGATTTTACTGAATTATAGTAAATCCCCATTATTGTCACAACATATTCAAGTTTGCGATACTTAATAATATCATGACATTAAATGAATATATCTTAGGGCCCATTTGTTTGCATTGAAAACATAGGAATTCATGGTCAAATGGGCTCCAACAAAGGATTATTAAAAAGGTAAGGAGTGAAGGAAATAAGACGGGAGATTTAGATGGGACTATGACCTTCCTAGTATTTAAAAACTAGGGCAATGGCTAAGTATTTATTTGCGACCTCTCCTTGATTCATTTTTCATTGAAGGGGAGAATATTTGACGGTCATTCTCAGACATTCACCTCTGTTTCTTTAATTTCAACCATTTTTTAGAAATACAAGTCTTAGAATTCACGGTGTGGTAATGAGGCTTTTTCGTACAAAATCTTTCACACCTGAAAAGGTGTGAAACAATTCCACACACCTCAGATTGAGAAGGCACTAGTACAGAGGACAGGTTGAAATATCAAATCCCTTCACATTTTACTTTTTGCGACTCTTGTGGGCACCAACTTTTTAATCTGAACTGTTCAGATCTTTCATTGATCCATAAAACCCCAAAATATTTAGATTCTTTGTCTTGAACATTCATAGAATTTGAGGTATATGAAGATTTTACATATGTGATATGAACTGTACAATGCTTACTCAAGTGACAATGGTGCTTCCACACAAACATGGTATTGTGTTTCCCATGTATTTTTGTACATATGCAAATCCCATTTTTTGTATTCCACGTCAAAAAAAGAGAGAACCGAGTTCACTGTATTACATATTGAACTTATTTTGTTATATAGAAAATTACTATATTGAAAAGTAAAATATATGTAGAGTATATGTAAGCAGGTCCTAGCTTCAGCATGGCTCATGCAACAACTAAACCGAGCAGAACTTAAGTACAAATCTCAAGCAACTTGCGAGCCAGCTTGGCTAGTTTACTCCCCAAGCCTCCACCAAACTATAGACCTCACATTTTTCATATGCAGGTTCATTGGAAACCACGGTTCATAACCACTTGTTCCATTTTTGTATTATTTTCTCAATAACTTTAAGTTACATTGATCATTAATCATTAAGGGTTATTTTATATTTAAGTGATGCAACCCCAGATTTGCGAACGAAATAGACAAACTCCACTAGTGGGGGTTGGCCGGATCCTTCAAAAGATTCCACGCACAAGAACACTCATGATCAAGGAAACAATCTCAGAACAACGTAACTCAGAAATCTTTATTGAAACTACATAAAGGTGCCTCTCCCAATAGAGGGTTGCATATTTATAGGAAGGGTTGGACATCTCCATTCCTACTAGGACTGTACTTCCTAAATATTAAAGGAAACTATATCTCTTAAAATAAACCAACTTAACTAAATTCAAAATTAAAAATACCCTAATCAATTCAAAACTCCGCAATAACCGTTTGGCCCCATTGGGGTCATGGGCTGAACCCAATCAGTCCCATCGAGCCATAGGTCATGTATCCAGCCCAGTTGACCTGGGCCTGGCTTGGCTTGCAACATCCAATACCAGTATAATTGTAATTATCCTGTGGATATGGATACACTACACACATAGAATTACAGATACCATAGCCATGAAATAAAGTTCAAGTGTTTTTCTATGTTGTTAAGTATTTTCTTTCATACTTGTGTCATAAGGATTCCTCTTTGGCTTTACTTTCGCTGCATTTGAAAACAATTTGACTATGTTTTCTATTAGCTTTCTGCATTAAACAATTTTCAACTATTAGATGAAATGCATCTGTTTGTACCTTTTGCACGATCAATCCAGTTGTGCATGTAAGATCAGATAAGTGTCGAATTGGGGTAGTTCCAATCCATGGAGTATGGTAAATGTGAAAACGAATGATCATGGTGGATACAGGGAAGACCCGCAACCCAGGCTTTGCTTTGGAAAGGAGCCTAACCACTCTTGGTAATTCCACTCAGAAGAACCAAGGAAGTTTTTTTTAATACTCAGTGCATGTCCTCATAAGGTTAAGAAGGTTTCATGTCGTCCAGAAAATCATGCAACTTTCTAATTCCTCAAGCAAGCACAGAGGGAGAAAAAAGAAGTTTACCCTAATTGCCCAGAAAGCACATAAAAATTCAGTTCAAAGAACACACTGGCCATGAGCAAATTTGATGAAGTACCAATTATTAAAAGCATAAACAGAAGCAGTCTAAATGGTTTCAGTCTGCTTACCTTCTTCAGTGGCCCCATTCATTGGTTCAGCTCTCAACTGATAAGACTCCAATGCCTTGTTTTAAAGCTGTCACTATTCCTCAGTCTCCATTTGATCTATAATAGAACCCCACATGCAGATAAACATAAACATCATATGACTTCAATAGAGAAGTTCCAACACCAAATGAAAGGGAGAAAATTATAGGGGTCTTGTTCCACAGCAGTGTGAGCAGTGTTGCACCTTCCTATTCACACACACAAAGTAGTAGAAATAGAAAAGGTCCAAGGCTCGGCAATTTAGTCCATTGATATGATGGGCCTCACTATGCATGATGTTCAAAGACAAATGATTAAAAAAAAAAAGGCCTTCAATCCAGAACCTACCAGATTGGAAAAACCAACCACTTTGATCAGTGGCCCACAAATGAACTGAAAAATCTGGGGACAAGTAACAAATGGGCAGAAGGCCAGAGAACAGATTTCTAGATTTCCAATCTGGGAGAATTCTGGGACATTATCCTTTTGTGGCTCCCATTACATCAAAGGTTATTGATAAAACCAAACGTCCTACACATACAAAACAGGGAAACACAGCAAAATGCACATTTTTTGAGACAAGAACCCTACAATTTTCCACTGTATGAACAGTGCACCGTTGAGTTGGGAATACCTGGGCCTTCAGAAACGTCTTTACTTTGACCAGTGTCATCCTTTCCCTGCTTCTTTGGACTCTCCAACTGCGATTCTCCTTTCCTCTTACAGCTTTTCTGTGATGGTTCTTCTTCAGTCCTTTCCTCTTTCTTATCATTTAATTTGACAAAGCCAGTTTTTGAGTTGGACAACTTTCCTCTACCACTTTTGCCACTGCCTATTTTCTTGCCAGAAGTTGAATGCTTCTCAAGGAATGACTTACGAAATTCAGTGAAGAAGCTAATTAGTACAGACATGAAACTATATCCTTTCCTAGGATCCCGTGCCACCGAGCAGAGTTGCGACAGCAGCACATCTAGAGAAGAATACTCCTTTAGAATCACAGACCTACTCTTCAGGGCCTTTTTAGAGATACCACGCGTGATCAGGTCCGTCCAATTGGAGTCTGTATCATTTAATTCAAATGATTTAACAGGGCCCGTCTCCGACCTGGATGATTTTCCTTTACCAGTTTTGCTACTGCCAGATTTCATGGCAGAAATTGGCTGCTTCTGATGCAACGAAATACGGAAATCTGTGAAGAAGCTAATCATTCCAGCCGGGAATCTGTTTCCTCTCAGAGGATCCCGTGCTGCCAAGCAGAGTTGTGAAAGCAGCTCATCTGGAGAGGAAGAATACACCTTTGGAGTCGCAGCCCTCCTCTTCCAGGTCTCTCTGGGAGTGAGGAGAGAACCACTGATATGGACATCTTTTTCTCTTTGTGATTCTACCTTAATTGAATCATTCTGAAATTCTCCACCACTAAACTCGAGTATTGGAGGGGACCCAGTCAGTTGTTCTGCTACTCTTTGCATGCGTTCTCCAACTGTGGATCGTTTTTTAGTTGGTGTCTTGGAATCAACATGCCTTTTTGCCCTTGCCCTTGTTTGCACCAAGTCATCCGAAACGATATTGGCAGCCTTAAACTTCTTTCGAGATGACAGAGAATCCAAGTTACCAGCAGCCTTTCCATCAGTGCTAGCACTACTCTTTCCACCAGTAGATGCCTTCTTTCCAGATATTATTTCAGCCAAGCTTTTTCGTTTCCTTTTGTGATGTAAAGCATCCTCAAGAATCTGTTTGTGTCTGTGAGATGTTTTACCTTGGGTCTTCACCTTTTCTCCAGAATCTAAACAAAGTGGTTTGCTTCCAATGGAGGAATCTGCAGCATTATCTACTAAACCTCCATGCACATGGAATGCAGGCATTACCCAATAACCCTTTGAACGATAGAAAGACATCAATTGAGCTTGAGCAATCACTAGCTCGAGTCGTTCCACTCCACCCGATGGTAGCAGCGCTAATTCCTTCACATACTCCAAAAGTCTACCAGGTTCAAACAGAGACACGTCCGCCCTGCTCCTGCTCGTGCCAGTCGCTCCCTCACGAATCCCTGCATTCTCAATCTTCTGATACCTGATTTTGGAACACATTTCTTCAGGCACACAGGAGCAGATCAGCCCCAACTCCACACGTCTAGAAACTTCATCTGAGGCACAGTTGACAGCATTAAGAAAAGACTCTGATGCACTCTGCCTTTCCATCTCTGAAAAATGTGTGTGAAAACTCTTTAACTGGGACTCTTCACACCAAGCAAAAGATTGATCCCCAAAATATGCAACCAGAAGGCGATCCTTTTTCCTATATTTGCTTGCCAGTTCCGATGAATCCGAAGGATCAAGAATTTGCCCGGGCCACGAGGGATGGCCTTTTATTTTACCCCAGATCATATCATAAACAGAAAACCCACCCTTCTCCTCCTGACTTTCATCTTCTCCTTTTTCTGCATCAGTAACCCCGCATTCGTCTGAAGATTTTAATGCCGAAACGCCAACAACTGAGCCTTCATTCACTGTAGCCAAGCCTTTTTTCTTCGGACTCCCACCAACAACAGAAGCCCCAACAACTTCACCAGCATGAATTCCTGCAATTTTCTCTTTATCATCAGCAGGGAAGCTGTTGATATCCGATGGAACCCCGCCGCTATCCAATTTACGAACGTCTCTTTTCTTATCTATTGAATCCCCATCTTTCAAATCCTGAAAAACTTTGCTCTCTTCTTCACCGATCCTAGTATTATCTTCAATTTCAAAACCCTTGGCAGATTCCGATTCCGGTAGAGCTGGGTCTTCTTGATTCGGAGCTAACTCACCCTGCCTATCCATTGAAACCCCAGAATCTTGATTTCCGACTTGTTTCTCTTCGATGTCGATTGGATTCTGGGGTTCATTTAGGGTTAGGGTTTGGTCAGAAGCGTCATGGTTGAGGTCGAGCTCGGTATTGATGGATGCCATAGAAGGCAGATTTGCAGAAAGCGAAAGAAATTATAACCCTAGAAATGAAGTTCTTGAATAAGAAGACGAAGAAGAAGATTGGAGAAAGCTAGGGTTAGGGTTTTGGAAGCGTACCTGATGAGGAAGATGAGATGAGAGTATGGTGTTAGTCTGCTATAGTTGAAGAACCGAGGAAATTAAAGATCAACGACGAAGGAGCGTTTGGATGCTATATCTTGTTTTTATTGAATGTTGACAACGAGGGTAGAAACTGTGGAAGAAGAGCGTTTGAGCGGTATCTGTCGATTTTCTTTCTCCTGTTGACGAACGCGCGCTCTATTAATTCAAGATGAAATGAAGTCGGTAGCGGTTTTGTTGGTGCGACGGGTGGATGGATGAGATTGAGAGGACAAACGTGGAAGTGACACGTGTTATAGGGCTAATGGGCCACACATGATGAATGGTTGGATATTGACCAAGGGGATAAGTACACGTTTGGTAAGTAACACGAGAGAAATCCGTGGATTCCTGCCCTAATTCTGTTTTGCTCAATCACTGCTGTCGTGCACAACGTCATCTGCATTGAAATTTGCCTTGCCAATACATAAGTGAAACTCTGTATTTTTTAGCTGTTTGAATTTAATTTGTGAGCCGCACATTTTTTATTATACAGTTGCACAAGAGCAACATTCATTGTACCTGCGAAAAATATATTTGATAAGGGAATTCTTCAAAATTAAAAGCTAAAGGGTGTGTTTGGCAGCCTGCCATTTGAATGTTTCCATGTTCTCATAAGATGAGACTGTCGAAAAATCTATTTGATAAGTACAAACTGTTTCAAGTTTTAATCTTGCAATAAGTTATTCCAAAATTTAAATCAACTAGTATAAGAAAGTCGGAATGGAAAAAACTTTTCTCTTATAGGAAACAAAATATTAAGACGATTGTTTTTATTTATTCACTGCCTTTTAAGGAAGCTCATTTAAAGAGGACTCCAAATGCTAAAAGGTAGGTCTCGTGTTTATAATCTCTAAAAAGATGGCCCCATTTTATAATTCTTAAATATGGGTCACATAATCACAAGCACAAAAGACAAGCCCACATTATAATTCTTATATGGTGGGGCCATGTGGGCCCAATGCCCTAATTTCTAAAGATTGGCACCACATTATTGTAATTTTTAAACTTGCCTCCCATGTAAAAGAAAAGATGGGTTGAACTTGCGTGGTCCCAATGAATAAGAAAATTCTAGGTCATCCCAAAACCTTACATAAAAATCTTGATTTTGCCTTCAAAATCGAACTACTTCTTTGGATCCCACATACACCATATTACCATCATATTGATCATGAGTAAGTAAAATATGTAATTCGCTCCTTTGTTTTTTCCAATTTTAATCACCAAATTCAAATAAGATGGCAGGACATGTTTCTAATTGGTGACCTAACTTTTAAACTGATTAAATTTTAATATGCATGGTGCCACCAACTCATAAATTTAGGACTGCATAAAGGAATTCTCAGATGTGGTAAGGGATGTGTGAAATAAATGGTATGATGAAGAAAGTCATCAGCACATGATCATTTCTTGTTAATGTATAAAAGTTAGTTTTTTTCATCCTTATCGTTTTGGAACTAGCAACAGATGGACATGCCAAATAACATTTGCAACGTAACATGTGTATTATGAATTAAATAACAAGCCTATTTTTTTACTAAAATTTTTAATAAGAAGTTATTATATTGAAAATTCATAGACATGATGATAATGTGATGGCTTATCCATTAGTATTTGTAGATGTCATGTTTCTTTACAAGAATATGAAAATTCAGCCACCAAACAAGTCTCGAATAACCTTTGAAAATTTTTAAATCTCAACCTCTTTGCTTTTTTACGGAAGTATTGAAATTAATTGTGCAATTGATAAAAGTAATTTTTTTTTTTAACTAAACAGCACATTTTACAATATAGTCTCTTAAAATATTTAATGGTACTCCAATAACTTTTGCAGAGCGAAGTCTATTTCCCTTTTTCAAAAGATTTTAAGGAGAATATTTTCCAAATTTCAACACAAGTTTAATTATTTGCATTGAGTACATTTTAATGAGAATATCCTTAAGATTTAAGTTGGTGGGTTAGAACCATGTATAGTAGCACCGAATAATCAATTGATTTTGTACACTTTCTAAAAATGGCTATGAATCAGTTAAATTAACAAATATCCAAAGCAATTGCGACCGTGGTTAGGTAATTTGATCTCATTTAATCCAAATGGGATTGCAAATGAAAGAGATTTAAAATGCTAAAAAAATTATCCAATTTCTAATACTGTGTTGGTTGAATTTGGACTATCTAATCTTTGCAGCTGAATCTTCTTTATAGGCTTACACATCGCATCCCACTACCTGGCTGCTGGGTTTCACAAGGTTAGAAACTCTGGCTCTTTTATAGAAGATTTAATTGTGGAGTCGTTGTACTGTCCTTTCGCTTTAATATAATTCTACATTTACTGTTAGAAAAATGAGGTCAAGGATTGTTGCATGTCAATGGAGATCTATGTGAGTCTAACCCAAGTATTAAATTTAATCTCAAATCCATGCCCCTAATCCCTTCATCCGTGGCCCACAAGTTTAATGGCTTCATATTAAAAAAAAAAAATTTCAACCATCGATCTAACGGTTTAGTTCATTCGGATGTGTGCCAATCTTTGAAATAAGTGACTATCAGAGGGTTCTCCATTGGTTGCTAGATTTGGATAAATTGCTAATTGGACTCCGAAAAAAAATTCTCATATAATATATGAGAACTAGTTCTTACTGAATATTTCCTTTCAAATATTCTCTTAAGAGAACTGATAGTGTCACTGAACTCCTCGTAAGAATTGATTTTAGATGGTTTTTTCTGCTCTCTCTCTCTCTCTCATAGAAGTCCTCATCTCGGTGAGCTTTTCATTCATAATCCTCCATTTTTAGCTTAATGAAGCTTCACCTTCATCGATAAGAACTCGAATAAATTCTCATAGGGAGAAAACACTAGCAATGTTCTGCGATTGTAGAAGATGCAGTGAGTCCGAGCGACCTGAGTTTCCAGACCATCAATCAAATAGGTCATGCAGTAAATATCCCCAAGGCTGAATAAATATCAATCATCTACCTTTTCCCTGATGGGCATTTTGTTGGTTCATTTGGTTGATAAATCTAATTGCATGCAACTCTATTATTAACCAGTCATTGGCTATGGCAAGGAACAAAACAACTCTCACATACAGTAACTCAGTTTTTATCCAAATGCATGAACCTTCATTTATGAGGAAGCAAAGGCACTACCAAGCATATTTTAACCTTATTCGAGACTAGCTTTTTATAAAAGTTTACAATGCACCCAAAACTACTTTAACTGAACACAATTCCAAACAGACACTAGAAGCCCTTCACTCAACCATAGCCGACACAGACATAAGACATCTTACAATTGCCTTAACCTAAGCAGATTAAAGATTTGTAGAAGAGATTCAGATAATAGAGAATGATGCATTTTCATTTTCTTCTTCTTCTTATTATTCACGTACTATACAAATAAAGCAGTGTTAACTGTAATAAACTGAAAAGGGCAAAAAGAGACAAGAATGAATGCCAATTTCCCCTCAAAATCCACACTTTCGTGGGTAAGAACATTTGAATATCCTAAAAATCAGCAACAGGAGAAACCAGGAGTTTCATTCTCTATACATTATAAAAGTAGCGATTTCATGGCCTAGAATTTTACAAGAGCCTCAATTGTTAATGCTTCTACGTCAGTACCTCCAAAGAAGGTTCAGAATAGCCGTCATGGTGACGTAACAACAGCCTGCGCCACACATGGCTCCAACAGTATTCCAAGTGGTCATTTTTCTTTTTCTTTGTGCTTTTTAATTTGATTTGGGCATACATCTCCATCAATCTTCCTCATCAGCTAGGGAGGCAAAAGAAAAGGGTCTGAATTTGTAGCCATCTCCATGGTAGAACTTGTTCTGGAATTCAACCCAATGGAGACGCAAGGCGTGAAGGAAGGCGCTGAGTGTCTCCATCATGAGCAAAATGAAAGCGGTAGCAAAGGCAAAAACAATGAGCCCGACCAACCGGATGACAATATTGTCAAACCTGCTAACCATCACCATCAGCAAGAAAGCCTTATCCCATCATCAATTTGGACTCATCAAGAAAATTCAACTTAATACAAAAAGAACTCACCAAAGCTAAAGACCAAAAAAGTCCAAACTCTCTCTCTCTCTCTCTCTCTCTCTCTCTCTCTCTCTCTCTCTCTCTCTCTCTCTCTCTCTCTCTCTCTCTCTCTCTCTCTCTCACACACACACACACACACACAGTAAAAAAGGAACTCTCATCCTAGAATGAGATGTGCTGAGGCTCTTAACCACCACCATCATCTTTTTAAATTTTTTTTTTTTATCATTTTCATCTTAAAATGGCACAAAAACGTCTTTCAAGAAGATGTATGCGGGCATGCAACTCATCCACATCATATTATGTCACAACCCATGTATAGTGTGGCATTGGTTGTCAGATATATGATTCTACCTAGTTAGTAGTGAGCTTCAACATAGATAGCAACCAAGCAGAGATTTACTAGGTCCAGAGTCCAGACCATCCAAAACATACAAACTGGGTGATGCCTGTATCCAAAGCAACATAGCAAATGTTGCATCCTAATATGATGCAGATGCATTTCAGTTGGCTAAGAAAATGATGAGAAAGAAGTACTGAAGACTATGTACTGACGCACTGGATACTGTAACATAAGGGAACCCTTGTTTTAGTTATTCAGAACACTAATAAGATTGGGCCCATTGTAGGCAGGGGAAAAACACATCAAAAGAAGTAGAAACTAATTATTTACAATTTCCTTGACTTAATTATACTCCTCTTCAGTGTCACCAATCAAAGAATCACTGTCTTTCAATCTAGAATATTTTATGGGACTGGTGTTGTTATTTCAGAGATGTGGCATACAAAACATCATCATTGTCATGATCTTTGCCTTATCATATTGATGATACACAGTTGATATGACTAACCAATTTATAAATAGTGAAATGCAGGCCATATGAAGGTTGTTTTCTCATCCAGTAGACGAATGGCCACCTATGACACATGGCGTTGTGGTGGGCTCCACTTGCCCTTCCAATATGCATAAGTGGGCTGTTGAATAGGGTTATACAAAAAATACGTGGCCATTTCATCAACCAAGCGAAAAAGCAGCCTTCATCAGTTTCATGTTGCTGTTTCATGTGTAATTTTAATGTATCGATTAATTTAACAGAAAATAAAACAAAAGAAAAAAGAATCTCAGATTAGAACTCACCCCCAAGAAAGCAGAAGAACTTTCTCATAGAAAACTGTTGACAACTCCGAGTGAGCCAAACTGAACAATAGAGAATAATTAGCTGAAAAGGACAATCAAACAGACAGTTCGAATCAAAAGGAGAGGTAGATCATGACTTGCCTGAGAGCCCATAACCGAAGGTAGGATGCGGTGTTTGAGACTGCCCCAAGCACAAACTCAATGGAATGTATCATTTGATGCACAAATACCTCACTGAAATTAAACTCTTCATGGCGTTGTCGGGCAGAATCAGGCTGTACTTCAAGGTCCATCTCAGAGGAGCCAAGAATCCCATAGGTGCGACCTTGAAATCTCTGAAATATCATAAAAGATTGAAAAACAGGTTAAGGGTAAAAAAGGCATATACCGGCAAGACATATACAAGACGAAAAAAGAAGATGAAGAAGAAGAAGATGAAGATGACCAAAGGGGAAGTCCCAGATATATCAAATGTTTATCTACTCCTGACTTATCCAAATACTCAGCTTCAACATGTACCTCCCTCAAATGATCAAATAAGGAGACATCAATCTTATCACATGGGGAATAAATATCTGACAAAGGAGTTGTGCAAGGAGTAGAATGAGAAAACCAAGCAACTGCATTCAAATAATCACTATCTATGATAAGCCTCCCTGAATGATGCTTAAAAAAAAGAGCAAAGCTTCTCTGATCGTCCACTGATCCTTTGATGCTTATTAGACCAGAGAAGACCTCCAAATGCTCCCCTTTATTACCAGGCAACACTCCAATTCAAACCAAACCAGATTTGCCTCTAGCAGCACCATCAGGATTGAACCTGAAAGAACCAACAAGAGGAGAGATCACTTGATCGGCTCTCTCTCCTTATGATGGCCACCTGTCAAACATGCATTCTAGTTAGAGAAGTTGTCCAATCTAAGCCCACCAAACTCCTCTTTCATGAGAGCTAGTCTTCCTACTCTAACCACAATCACATCAACTCCTTTTTCTTTAGTTGAAAATCATGTTATTCATCTCCTTGCAAATAGACCATGCAACAACAAAGAAAGAGAACCTCGAAAGAATATGACTAGAAGAAGGGTCTGAAAACTGCATCCATGAAATTAAGGTATTCTTGACTGTTTTCGAGAGAGACCAATTGACCCACAAACTTCAATAAGATGAAATGCCAAATCTTCTGAGAAAACTGACAGACAATGGATGATATGGTAATCTGCCATTTCCAATTCTACCTTCCACAGCACATGTCTGAAATTTAAGATGACGATATGCCCGTGCCTAAGATTACCCACTGTAGCAATTCTTCCACTCACTGCTTACCAACCAAAAGCTTCCACATGAGGAGACAACAAAAGAAGGGGGACCAAATGTAGAAGATAATGTGGCTTAGGCCCACTAGGCCCAGCCCAACCCATCAAGGGTGTTGTGTATATAAAATCCTGCTGTTTTTTCTCATATTTTCTTCCTTGTATAGATTATAAGATTTATTCTCTTTACTTGTATAGATTAGGAGATTGTTTATTGATTAGTCTGATTGCCCTTGATTAGGGTATAATGTAATTATAAATACACAATCGATCCTCTCTGTATGGGATCAAGTTTTCTCCCAATATTGTATTGATCTTCTTCATATAATCTTATCATAGATTATTTCATGGTATCAGAGCTATATCAATCTCTGATCATCTCCTTGGTAGTCATCCTTGATCATTTTCTTCAGCCAGAACCTCTCTGATCATCTCTGATCCAACGTGGCCCACCTGAGATCATCATCATCATCGGAGCTGAAGAAGCCCATATTGTTCGTCTATTTCTCCTCTTATTTATGAACATTTTTTCAAGATTTATGGGCCATCAGAGGTAGGAGATCCACCTTGTTTTGTGCTATTTCAGTTTTTTGCAACAATTTTCATCTCAGCCGTTCAATTTTGTGGATTTTGATCCATTTTGAGTGAGACTTTGGCCTGGAGTTGCGAAAATAGTTTCTCCTTCCATCCCCCACCTCTGATCTGCTCGAGATAATCTACTGGAGCACACGTAGATATCGATCATCTACTGGGAGATGACGATTTTGACGATTACTGTGTTATATCGTCTCTGTTTCACTGCGGCCCACTTGAGATGATCACAATCTGTTTAACAGACATACCCATCTTGGTCGACCAACATTATTGATAATTGTGGAGATTTTTTTGGATTTTTTCTCCCATCAGAGGACGGTTTTCCATCACCATTTGTGTTCAGTACATTTTCTCACACTGTTTTCATCTCGGCCGTCCAAAAACCTTGATCTAGGGTTGATCTTCCTGCGACCACTTCCAGTTTTTGGGTAAAACTTCTCTCCTTTCATCTCTTCACTCTGATCTGTGTTCAGATCAACCTGTGGGGCCCACGTGTGAATTATCCCCTCTGCCGACAGGGACGACAGGCCTCCCTTTGCTTCTGACAGGGACGACAGGCCTTCTTTTTGCTTCTGTGCATTGCTGTTTATTGTTATCTCTCTGTGACACCTTCTCCTCTTGATTTTTAAGAACATGGAAAAATATGATGTTATCCCCATTAAGTTTAATGGGCAGAATTATATAGCCTGGTCCTTCCATCTGAAGAATTTCGTAGAAGGTCAGGGCTTATTTGGTTATCTGGATGGAACAGTTACCAAACCTTCTACTACGAGTACCACAGACTCCAAAGCCATAGCCACCTGGTCCAAGGAAAATGCCAAAGTGATTACTTGGATTCTGAACTCCATTGATTCTTCGCTTGCAGTGGCTCTTCAAGCTTATACTACAGCAGCAGCTATGTGGGCTCATCTTAAGAAAATCTACCATCAAACCAACAAAGCCCGTAAATTTCACTTGGATAGTGAAATTGCTAAATTTACTCAAGGGGATAAATCTGTACAGGAATACTATAATGGCTTCCTCACTTTATGGACTGAACGGGATTCTATGTTGATTCAGACAGTCTCTCCTGGCTTTCTCTCCGAGGCTCTTAAACTCCAAGAAGAAACTCATATTAGCCAGTTCCTTATGAATCTACGGCCAGATTTTGAATCGGTTCGGTCTGCCCTAATGAACCGAGAACAGTCAGCTAATCTTGATACCTGCGTTCAAGAAGTACTTCGCGAAGAACTTCGTCTCACCTCCCAGCGGGCTATTCTTGACGAACCCAAGGCATTCCTTGCACCCCTTCCAGCTGACTCTGCTCTTCTAGCAACCCCAACTCCGAAGCCCACTCAATGCTATGAATGCAAAAGCTTTGGTCATATTGCCAAGAATTGCCGCAAGAAGTTGGTTTGTCGCTACTGCAAGAGGTCTGGTCATCTTATAGATGACTGCCGCAGCCTCCAGCGTAAGAATGAGGTGCTGCCGAAGAAGCCTCCCTCCAATCTGCCACGGCAGACTAATCCTTCCGCCTTCCAGGCTCAAGCACCATTGTCTGATACAGGAAGCACTTCCTCGGGGGCTGTATCTATGACTCCTGCTCAGATTCAAGAACTGATCCAGAGCACGGTTACTTCTGCATATGCGTCTATGGGCATATCTGGTGGTTGGTATCAAACTCATTCTCATATTGCATATCCTGCTTTTCATTCCTCTGCCTCTCTTTCTTCTCCTATTACCTCTTCCACTTGGTTTTTAGATTCAGGAGCATCCAATCACATGACATCTGTGGAACATGGATTTACAGATTCCCACCCTTACCTTGGAAAAGAGAAAATAACCACTGCTAATGGTGATCAACTTCTCATTTCAGGAGTTGGTACCATTACTTTATCTAGTAATTCTGGCAAGCACCTCACTCTTCCCAATGTTTACTTTGTTCCCAAATTATCAACCAATCTTCTTTCTGTAGGACAACTTATTGATGATGGCTATCTTGTTCACTTTTCTTCCTCTGGTTGTGTTATACAGGGGCGACAAACTGGGAAGGTGATCGCGACGGGGAGTAAACATGGGCGCCTGTTCTTGCTGGACATTGGACATTATTCTCTTTTTGCTTCTTCTTCTAACTTCAATAAAATGTGGACTGTTTGGCATAAACGTCTTGGTCATGTGAACAATGCAAATTTAATTTCCTTGTTTAAATTTGGTTATTTGGATTCCACTATTGATAATAAAATGATGTCTTCTTTATCTCAATCAAAGTGTGAAACTTGTTGCCTTAGTAAAAGTCATATTTTGCCTTTTCCTGTTCATAATGCTCGTGCTTTGGCATCATTTGACATCATTCATTCAGACGTTTGGGGAATTGCTCCTACCTTGAGTAGGACGGGATTTAAATACTATGTGACCTTTATTGATGACCATTCTCGTTATACTTGGATTTACTTTATGCGTATGAAATCTGAAGTATTCTCCATTTTTCAAAAATTTTATAACATGGTTCAAACTCAATTTCAAAAAGCTATCAAAATTCTTCGATCAGATTCTGGTGGAGAATACATGTCTCATGATTTCTCTGCCTTCCTTTCTGATAAAGGAATTCTTCATCAAAAATCTTGTCCACATACTCCTCAGCAAAATGGGATTGCGGAAAGAAAGAACAGACATGTTCTTGAAACTGTTCGTACTCTGTTGATTGCATCGTTAGTCCCTCCCAAATTTTGGTGTGATGCTGCACATACCGCTGTGTATCTTATCAACCGTCTTCCTAGTACTGATCTAGGAAAGACTACTCCTTACGGAGTTCTCTTTGGTCAAACCCCCTCATACTCTCACTTGCGTGTTTTTGGTTGCCTGTGTTTTGTTCATCTTCCTCCTACTGAGCGCACAAAGTTATCTCCACAAGCTGCTAAATGCATTTTTTTGGGTTACAGTAATGAACACAAAGGTTTTTTGTGTTATGATCACTTGGACAAACGCATGCGTATCTCTCGTAATGTTATTTTCTTGGAACATATTCCCTTCTTTTCTTTACATTTGGATAGTCATCCTATTGCTGTCTCCTATCTGCCACAATTCTCAGAGTCTACTTCTCCATCACCTCCTCTTAAAGTCTATGTCCGGCGGAATAAGGTCTCTCCTCTGGCGACTTCCTCTCCTGATCCTCTCCCAGCGCCGCCTACTGAGTCTTCAGGTAATAATACTTCTTCTAACACCATTTCTCTGCGACGCTCTAGTCGTCTTTCTGTTGTCCCTAACCGCTATGGATTTCCTGCTCTTCTTACTTCCTTGGATAGTACTCCTATACCCACCTCATATTCACAGGCCTCAAAGATTTCTTACTGGCAGGATGCTATGACTGAGGAATTGGTCGCTCTTGAAGCAAACCAAACATGGGAATTGGTACCAGCCCCGGATAGAGCCTCTGTGATTGGCAGCAAATGGATATACTCCATCAAATTACATGCTGATGGGACTCTTGATCGCTACAAAGCAAGATTGGTTGCACAGGGTTATAAGCAGGAATACGGAATTGACTATGAGGAAACTTTTGCACCAGTGGCAAAAATGACCACCGTTCGTACTCTTCTTTGTGTTGCGGCTGCCCGAAATTGGCCTCTTTGGCAAATGGACGTCAAAAATGCTTTTCTACATGGGGACTTGAGAGAGACTGTTTATTTAAAACCTCCTCCTGGCTATGCTTGTCCTCCGAAGCATGTGTGCAAATTGAGGAAAGCTCTTTATGGACTTAAACAAGCTCCTAGGGCTTGGTTCGATAAGTTCCGGACAGCAATTCTTCAAGCTGGATTTCGTCAAAGTCACTCTGATAGTTCCCTCTTTTTGAGATGGACATCGAAGGGCTACACATTCCTCTTAGTCTATGTGGATGATATGATTATCAGTGGCAATGATAATGCAAGCATTACGGATCTCAAAAACCACCTTACTCGCCACTTCAGAATGAAGGATCTTGGTCCTCTCACATACTTTCTGGGACTTGAGTTTGTGCGTAACAAATCAGGCATTAGGGTCATTCAGCGTAAATATGCGACAAATTTGATCAAATCGGCCAGGCTTGATGATGCTGTCCCTTTTGATACGCCTCTGGAATTGAACAGCAAAATCAGTTCCGATGATGGCACTCCCCTGGATGATCCATCTGTTTTTCGGCGGATAGTTGGTAGCTTGCTCTACCTAACTATGACTAGGCCGGATATCTCTCATGCAGTTCATACGGTTAGCCAGTTTGTTAGCAATCCCCACAAACCGCACCTTGCTGCTGCATTACGCATCCTCCGCTATGTTAAAGGGACTCTTCATCATGGACTCTTCTTTCCTTCTGATACTTCTCTGCAATTAACAGCTTATGCGGATGCTGACTGGGCTGGCTGTCCAGACTCTCGGAGGTCTACCACTGGCTGGTGTATGTTTCTCGGAAAATCTCTGATTTCATGGAAGTGCAAGAAACAAACCACCGTATCAAAGTCTTCGGCTGAGGCAGAATATCGAGCGATGTCATCCGCCAGTGCTGAAATTATCTGGCTCCGCCGCCTTCTGTGTGAATTCGGTGTTCTTGTTAGTCGTTCCACCCCTCTCTATGGGGACAATACCAGTGCTACCAGAATTGCCAACAATCCGGTTTTCCATGAAAGAACAAAGCACATTGAGATTGACTGTCACTTCATACGTCAACATGTTGTTACTGAGAAGATAACTCTGCCTCATGTCTCTTCTTATAACCAGTTGGCGGATATTTTCACCAAAGCTCTTCCCAAACCGCGTCATCATGATCTAACTAGCAAATTGATGTTTTCAGCCTTACCACATCAATTTGAGGGGGAGTGTAGAAGATAATGTGGCTTAGGCCCACTAGGCCCAGCCCAACCCATCAAGGGTGTTGTGTATATAAAATCCTGCTGATTTTTCTCATATTTTCTTCCTTGTATAGATTATAAGATTTATTCTCTTTACTTGTATAGATTAGGAGATTGTTTATTGATTAGTCTGATTGCCCTTGATTAGGGTATAATGTAATTATAAATACACAATCGATCCTCTCTGTATGGGATCAAGTTTTCTCCCAATATTGTATTGATCTTCTTCATATAATCTTATCATAGATTATTTCACCAAAGCCTTCTGGAACAACTTTAAAAAAGCCTTCTGGAAGGACAAGATATTCAGATCTGCAAATCTGGATCATCCCTACAGATAAAACATACTAAAGAAGACTCAATAATGAAACGTACTCCTCATATTACAAAATTGCAAATCTGGATCATCCCCAACCCCACCATTGCAAAGTTTCACAAACAAGGGACATTTCCCTAACTGACACCCTATATTACCTTCGAAACACTTCCTTTGAAGGACACCCAAGGTTTTAAATCTCTACTCAGACTAATGAGTCAAATCTTAGCGATGTTTGGAGAAAAAACCTAAAGAAAACTCAAGGATTGACACAACAACAGAGTTACATTCTTAAAAAAAAAAAACCTAGGATATGATGGTGGTGGTGATAACAGCAGCAGCAGTGACAATCACAACAGTTTGCACCAAATGATGGCCCAACATACCTCTGAATGAAGCTTCTTCAAGATAAAAGGTTTTGGGAAGAGCATCCATGGAACTGCAACAATAGCCAAAAGCAGCAACACGATCTGCAAAAGAAACAACTAGTTAACCAAGATGACAACTACAAACAAGACATTAGCGGGCACTTGCATTAGGAAAGGATGACTTTGAACCATATAACCAAACCTGCAAGGGTCTCTGGCCCCAGAACAATTGATTGTCACCAAGATCATCTGTGGGACTCAAGAACATGTAAATCATCACATGATACAGATCAGCTTGGGATCCCGTGCACCACTTGATGATTACGAGGAGTGCAAGATATCCAAAGAGGCTGTTAAGAAAGATCATCTGCGGCAAAAATTGGTACCTGCAGAAGAGATAAAAAAGTTTTCTTTATTCCTCGATACTTCCAAATTAGACAGGAATAGTTGAAAGGGAAAATAATGAAGGAAAATGTACACCCACCGTATGTCCAGCGAACTGCCAAAAAACTTTGCATTGAGGTAACTTAGAATGATTCCCAAATTCATCTGAGTCACACCTAATAAAATAGACATCTTCATTTTTAGGGAGTTGAGGAAAGGAAGTTCAGAACGACTACCACGCCAGCTAGGGTCGACACCAAACTGGTATGGTTCCCGGTATTTTATTAGACCAGTGGAATGGGAATCACTGAAGAATAACCGTCAAATTAGTTTCAAGAAAGTTCAAACTGCACACAATACCATCACATAACAACAGAAGAAAGTAACCATCATATAGTCAAGATAAGATCAGCAGCCAATATAATAGGAACGGGTAGCATAAAATAAAATTAAAAAACACAGAAAATGTAGCCGGAAAAAGGCATAATCAAAATTATATTTGTGATGGAAAAATGTAAGGACTAAAACAAGCAGATTCTTCACTCTACGAAATTCACTCCTGGAAATTTGACAGCTCCTTATGGATCTCCACCATTGACCATTTCAATAGAGTCCATTTATCGTGACTTCCTAGGAATTCAGAAAGAGGAATGTCTATGAATAAACAAAAGTAAATAAATCATTCCTATTTGACCAAAACTAACAGGAAAAATCTCTCGCATAAGGAATAATTTGTTTAGTATCTTCTGGACTCTTATGAGGAAAAAATATATGGGATTGATTATCAGTAAAGTGGTGACTCTCCAAAGTTTCTAGAATTGATAAAGATGGTTTAAGCATCGTCTCAAACTCTATGGCATCAACATATTAAATGGGAGTTCTGGCAAGAACAAGATTGAAGATCACAGGTAGATCGTTCATTTTCGAGGATCAATAATGCACAAAGTTAAGGATCCTAGAAAATTCAATGTAAATAACTATAAAAAAGGAAGCATATCGGCAGTTTATTGTGGAATGGTAGAAACATTAAGTAACAAATACCTGCATGTAGGATCCCGGCATTTATATGCAGATGCACCAAATATATGAAAAGGAACAGAGAAGAACTCATTGTAAATCAATCCACAATAAATCGAAAATAATGCCATCAAAAGTATTATATAGCGGCCCCCAAATGCCATCTCCATAAAGTCGCCAAGCTTCTGAAGAAAAAACAAACAAATCACACATTCGAAGTTAAGAAACACAATAAATTTTATTCTGGGTGACCCACATTTTTAGCATTGATTCCTCTAAACTTTGGAAAAAAGTAAACTGTACAGGGTGGGAATGGTGGGATGTGCAACCATGCAACTATAGCATTAACGCAGTAGTAGTGGTGGTCCTGATGGATGTAGCACAAATGGTTTCTGAGGTCCAATGCAGTAAGTACTTCCTGAGGCAATTAATGTTTTGTTATCTCTCTCTTTCCCACTACATAACTATAAACTCATTATGAACCTAAGTAGAAAGAGGTTTGTTATAAGAAAGCAGTACGCTTAAAAAAAAAAAATGAGTCCACCCAACAAGCAGCTCCCAGAAAGACAGTTAATGTTTCATTGCCAATTTTCCCTGCAATTAAAATTTGGGTGGTGTGCATAAATGTCACCATCAGATGATTATCACCTTGTGCTTAGACTCCTATGGGCCCTAAATTTTTAATTCAAACTGTTCAAGTTGTTAACTGACCTATTAAACCCCCCAAAAGAGTTCAGTTTCATGACTCAAATATTCATTGCTTTTGAGATATATGAAGATCTTACATATGTAATCTGAAACATTCAAAGTTAACTACTGAAAATGGCGCTTCCAAACAAACATGGTATTGAGTTTCACATGTGTAAATTTTACAGATGCAACATTCGCATATGTAAATGGCATTTTCATATCACATGTGTAAAAAACAAAAAAAAACCCGGCGGAGTTGGCCAACCGATCTTATGCAAGGACACTGATTGAAGCAGAGTATTACGAATCAGCAACACCTCCCACTAGATCAGTTATGCCCTTTCCTACTTGCTTTGGTCTAATCAAATCATCCCCACTTCATCTCTACCATGTGCACCTATAACACTCTCAGTAAGGTTTTAAATTCTGATGCAGGCCCTTCGTGCTGGTTGGGACCTAGAAGACTTTTTTTTTTTTTTGATAACATAGGAACCCGCCGACCCTCCTTCGGTTGATCATTGGTAAACCTACAGATACATAGAACCACCCACTAGCCCTATGTATCGGTTAAGGCCTTAAAGGGATTCGAAGCTATGATACCCGGATACGGCATTTTGCCTAAGGTACCAGTGTGGACACGGTACGATACGGATACAGGTACGGGATACGGCAAGATACGGTTGGGATACGGGCCAAAAAAATTAGGATACGGCATTCTGGTATTTTATGGAAAAAAAAAGAAACAGAGAGTTTCGATTGAAATCTCTAACTGTCTTCATCCGTTTCTTTATATATTTCATGTATTTTTTAACTAAAAAATAAAAACCCTAACCTTATTTCCCCTTTCATGTAGACAAAGAGAAAGAAAAGAAAGATTTAGAAGAAAGTATCAAATCAAAATATATAATAGGAGGAGGAGAAGGACTGAAGGAGGCAACTGACCTCTGTAGTTGAGTGCCGCTGCTCAACAAAGGGCGACACTCCATTCCCGGGTGTTGGAGACAAGGTGGGCAACAGCGGACGCAGGTAGCGATGTGGTCGCGTCCACAAGGACTCATGGCTGGTGTCTTTGATGATGGCGACCTCCATCTCAGGGTCTTTATCCTCCTCTCTCTTTTCTTTCTTCCTTCTTCCCTCCCGTCTCCGTCGCTGCTTTTTTTCTTTCTTTCTTTCTTTTCGTTATTTTGTCAACGATGAGATAAGATAAAAAAAAAAGGAAAGACTGAAAGGGCAAATGTCATCCAAGTGGATTTCTGTCTCAAGGCCCATGCTGATGTGACGAGACAAGACAACTAAGGCAAGCATGTGGGTATGTTCCCCACTCCAAATTCAAATGCGCATGTGTCCCCACTCCAAATTCAAGTGAGGCAAGGCCCATCTTGTGGGCTTTGGAACAAGTCCAGCTCGACCCAGCTATATTAAAAATATACAGCAGCAAAATAAGAAACTCTTTACTCTTTTAAAGATTTTTTCTCTAGTTTGACAGCTCCAATAAAATTAAAAAAAAATATTTCATTTAAAATAAACTCTCAAATAAATATTTATATTTATATGTTTTTAATAATGCCGTACCCGTATCCGTGTCCTAAAGTTTTGAAATTGACGTATCGGACGCTCGTTCCCGTGTCCCGTATCCGTACCCGTGTCCGTATCCGGGCTTCATAGATTCGAAGGCAGTACCTCCAGGTTAAAACTGGACTTCCTAACCACACGAACATTTAAAGTGTGGGTACATTTTAAGTGTGGGTTACATTTTAAGTGTGGGTATTTTTTTTTAAGTGTAGGTATTTTAAGTGTGGGTATTTTTTTTTAAGTGGGGGTATTTTAAGTGGGTGCCAGCGCAGAGGAATATGCCATTCTAGTCTTAGAAAATTACAAACAAATCAAGAAAAATAAAGAAATAAGAGGAAAAGGCTAAAATTGTGTAGATTTTGTGATAAGTTGTACCTTAAATCAGTTATAGAAATACTCAGTATTTATTAAAAGTTACCAAGATGTTCATCGGTTCATGCAGCTAAAAGTTAGCACGATGTTCAAGACCTCATGCAGCTAATGGATCATTAAACACATACAAAGCAGCAAATTACCAATATATAGCAATTATTTATACCTTCACACTCATAATAACATTTTTTTTAATGGTAACTTCACACACATAATAACATTAAAATAACAAACCTACAAACATAGTATTAACTAAGGAATGGGGACTTGAGGCCATGAGCAACCAATTCTTCTATACTATACCGAGTTTCAAGCTGGCTTCACACCTATCTTCATCATCATTACCATAATCTCCACTCCATATTGGATAATTATGAAAATCCAATGGTTAGAATACCTTAATTTTTACAACACACAACCTAGGGTGTCTCTTTACACCAAAAATTGTATATTATCTTGCAAATTGAACAAGATACTGTATATGCCAACACACTCATGGTTGAGTGGTGTTGGCACCTTAGTTTCACATGCATGCCCAGGGATCGATCCCTAGGTCTTCAAGTTTATAAAATCACTCCTAACCAGTAGCCCAACATAGCTGGGAAAAAAAGGCACGAGATCCTGTATATTAGCTAAATAATTAGCTATAGAGTTGCACCCCAGTGGTAGATGATGGGCAAAAATATCATGTATATGGGGATTGGATTGATCTGAAAAATGGACCATGATTATCTGCATCTGAATTAATAGTATGATCAGTCTAACAGTATATACAGCCCCATCACCTACCATGGACAAACATTGAGATAGAACAGTTTATTACAGATTGTGCCTGACTGCATCATATCTAGGATACATTTGAATGTACATAACCAGTCCTCCTCACATACTCAGTACGCACATGTATGAATGCAAGCATATCTGATGAAGACCCAGTTTTATTGCTAGCTGAAAAATACATGAGAGCATTTGATCAAGCACATGGGGTCCTAACACGTGTCAATGTTTAACCTGATTGGGATCCAAAACAGCCTCAAAATATGACCTTAGATAAAGGCAATTATTGATTGGTGATAATGATGATTGAGTTGACTGGATATAATTAAGGACTAGCACACTAACCCGTGCTAAGCACGAGCATACTTACCAATAAAAATCAAGTAAAAAGAAAGTCAAATCAGATAGAATCATCCTCAAAGACTTACCGACAGAAAACAACAGAAAAGAGGATTATGGTAGTACCTCAATTTTTTTTAATCCAAGAGTCTGTGGTGTAGAAATGGAGTAAGAGAAGTTGGGTGGAAAGGAAAGAGGAGTATACTGTATATGAGATTTGGGATGGAAATGATGTGGTTGAAAAGAGGAGAGTGAAAAGTGGGAAGAAGTAGAGTGGTTGCATGTGGAAGTGGGGGTATAATGTGGGTTAGTTACAGAGAAGGTATATAACTTCCGGTCAAAATCAATGATTACAGTCAAAATTGGCTTTAGAAGGCTCTTTTTTTTTTAATATTTTCAATCAAGTGCCCTTATATGCAATGTTATCTTTCTTGAAGCCCTTTTCTTTAATTATACTAAGGGAAAGGGTGTTTCGTTTAATTACCAGAAAGTCCAAATTAACTAAAAGGAGTGCATGCACAAAATGACTTGCACCCGATTAGTTTTTCTTTCGCCTATGCATCCGTACAAACTTACAAAAGATACAATGCAACAAGGAACAAGATATAACAATCATGTGGCATGCACACGAAGACAAGAACCTGAAAAAAAGAGACTCACCATCTCACATACAAATGCCTTTCAGATTGTATCACATGAATCATGCTTTCGACTCCTTATAGGGAGTTTCTCTTCTAAGTGTCTAATATAACAAAAGGTATTTATATAGGGAAAATGTTCGCCTACGAGCAACTGCAAGTGCAGTCCAGCACTGTGGGGCCCGCTTGGGCCACCTTTAATCAATGCAGCCCCCTTTATACTCTTTCCATCCCATCACTTGGCATCAGGCTCAATTTCACAGACACTGAACCTTCACTCAACGTGGGATTGAATCTCAAGAAAATCTACTTGCCATTAATCTTTAAGGATGTTAATCAACAGTTGGGATAATCTGGTGGGGCTGATTTTTTTGGATCCCCCTTATTCATGAAGAGGCCTTTCCATCTACCCTCCTCCCATTGATAAACTTATATATAAACGGGCCCCATGAGCTGGACTTAATATAAGCTATATGCAGTGTACATCTCCCTTTTATATAGTCATCACATGTTTGCATTTAGAAGTAGTTTCTAACTCAAAATTATTAGAATAAAAAATTAGAAGAAAAGAAGGGACTTCCAACTTTCTAAAATATCTGATGTCTAACAGAGAAAAGTAAATAACTATTGTATGTAGAATGAAACCATGTCACTTAGTCATTCTAAAAGAGGCAAGTAATATTGCTACAACTCAAGAAAAATAAAGCCATAAGTTCTATAGAAGCAAATCAGGGTGGCAGAGAAATGTGAGAACCAAAATTTCCATTCAAAATGTAGTAAAAGGATAATGTACAACAGGGCAATAAAATTAGAAGGCCATCCTCACCACTTGGCTTAGGCACAAGGTGGGGACTCCACATGTACCCTTTTGGACTTCTCTAACATTAATATGACAGACGTTGCTATTCCATTGCCAGAATTTTGTATATATTTGATACAGTTGCGAATTGCATTTGGAAATGGAAGACAAGCTCCCTTGTGTATCCGTCTGATGTTCGAATCAATGTTGAACCCAAATATTGTTGAAATAATGGTCGAACTTATTGTTGAAGATCACAGTGGGACTCAGTCTTATGTTGTTAAGATGGTGGGACCCATCTGAACCTATGATGCTCAGGTACTTCATGGATATGGCGGTGACACTCCATGGATATGGTAGAGACACAGATTTTACCCATAAACACTATAGCATTGGGTACGATATGACACGATTCATTGGTTATTTTGAAATATCCATGGATCACAGATCTTAATTGGGTAACTCATTGTGGTCTAATGTTTGGAAATCATGGTGGAACCATCTAATGCTAACAATCCATTTAGGAAGCCGTCTAATGTGTTAGTCCATTGTGGGGCATATCTAGTGTTGGTAATTACTATGGGTTCCATTTGACTTTTGAATCATGGTGGACACATTTTATGCATGGATTCTTTAGATAAGTGGGGAAAGATGGGGAAAGTGAGGAAAGGGTCACAACTGGAGATGATGAATTCTCTACCCTCTAGTAGCTTCTTGGCTTATCCAGCAAGTTTGTAACCATATGGTAGCAGATGTATTTCCCCAGCACATCTGGTTCCCCAAACTCATCCACACGTCTCATGTTTTTTTTAAAAATACTATCCATAGTTGACTGTCAACAGTCAATAGTGAGAATGATTGATCTCTTTCCTTTTTGATGTCTAATTAGAGTCTAGTAGCATCTAATTAGTAGGAAATAATTGTTGGATTGAGTGATTGAGGGGATTGATTGCTTAATAATTGTTGGAATGAGTGATTAAGGGGATTGATTGCTTAATGTAAGGGCTGTGAAGGTATTATAAATACCATAGTCATTGTGCTTAGAGGGACAATCATGAATGGATATTATCAATAAAGAGTATTGTTCTATTTTATTTCCTTCAGTTTTTTTCTCTTGCCTTCGTTTCTTTAACATGATGCCTGCTGTTTAGTATCATCACAGTAGATCGGTTTCTCCACTCTTGCTGATATTCACGCCACAACTCAGAACAGTCGCCGCATACTGTTTGTACCCTGTAACAGCAAGCTGAGTGCTGTTGGGGCCCCTTTTTGCACCGCTAAAACTCATTTCCAGCCACCTGTTTGTTGCTTATGAGTTGCTTTTTAGATTTAAGAAATACTAATAAAAAAATTCACATTCATATGAAAAGCACAACAAGGATCATCTTTTTTCAAATTATGTCCCTTAATGTTAAGATGTGTGAAATTCCATGGTTGATTGTAGCTTAGGCATCTAAGCAAAATCCTGATGATAGAGGATCATTAAATACTTTCCTTCAACAATAAGATATTTTAACAATAATTAAAACTTCTTGGCAAATAAAACTCATTCATATTATATTAATTTTCTCTCAGAAATTGTAATTGAAGAAATAAATAGACAAAAGGGAAACAAAAAGAACATACCCGAGATCGAAGCTTGTTTTCACGAACTATCAGCATCAAGGATCCCAATAACAGGCATATTCCATGACCCCAGTCCCCAAACATCACGGCAAAAAGAAAAGGAAATGTAATAACAGTATAAACTCCAGGATTCGCTTCTTGATATCTGGCCACACTGAAGGAATGGTAAACTGCATCAACATTTTGAAGAGTCTACTAAGCTTAATGAAGGTGCAGTTATCAAGCAACAAAACTGAGGGCATGAAGAACTACGGCTTATAAATGTAAATTCAACTACATATATGTAGGAAAAAAATTATTGTTCATCAACTAAATCATTAGAAATGAATATGCTCCACTAACTATAGATGACAGCAAAAAGTATGGTATGGAACTGAGAATTTTTAGGTTATCAAGTAATAAAAACCTTCTGCTTTCCACACAAACTTGTTTCGGAACAAGAAAATCATTAGGGCATATGAAAACCTCCTTCAGTACATAAACTCTTCCAATAAAATTAGTTATTACAGCATAAAGGTATAGGGCAAGACCATGCAGAATACTTTTTTTTTTTTAACGGTAGAGTATGTAGAATACTGAATGATATTTGAGGATATTATGCAGCAAAGAGCCCTTAAAGAAATCCTTCAACAAAAATCAAATGGACCAAAAGGTTAGGATAAAAACATTTGTTGTAGAAGTGGAGAAATAGAATTTCTATGAATTTAAGGTCAAATCCCTCTTTACTCTCCAATAGAAAGGCAAATGCATGAGATCTGATGGAGGGAATACCATAGTAACCCCACACATTGGACATCCAGATGCAATGCCATATAAAAGAATCACCACTGCTATAGATAGGGATTGACAATAACTCATGGAACCATTATGTGTGTCATACACATGCATGCATGCATCAATTATTTATGTGCAGTTACTTTTGATTAAGCAGGTATTGCGTGTAGGTTAATTGCATAAATGTAAAAAAATATCTGTGTCCATGGGAAATGAGCAATTTCCAAACCAAACCAAACCAAACCAAGCCTTTTCCCACTAGGTGGGGTCGGCTATATGGATTTGACGACGCCAATCAAATCTGTTTAGGCCCATATCTTCCGTTAGATCCATGAAGGCAAGGTCATGTTTAATAGTTTCTTTCCAACTTCTCTTGGGTCTCCCTCTCCCTCTCTTACTCCTGGCAATCTCCATGCTTTCACACCTTTTAACAGGTGCCTCCGTTGGACGCCTTCTAATATGGCCGAACCATCTCAGTCGATTTTCTCTCATTTTATCTCCAATCGGTGCTATTCCTACTTTGCCCCTAATCTCCTCATTCCTAATCCTATCTCTCCTTGTGATCCCGCACATCCATCTTAGCATTCTCATCTCAGCAACTTCATTTTCTTAACATGATTATGCTTTACTGTCCAACACTCTGATCCATATAACAACGCTGGTCGTACCGCCACCTTATAATACTTTCCTTTAACATTGAGGGGGACTTTCTGATCACACAAGACCCCCAAAGCACTCCTCCATTTGGTCCACCCGGCCTGAATCCTGTGACTTACATTAGTATCAATCCCTCCATCCTGTTGCACTATAGATCCAAGGTACCTAAAGTTTTCTTTCTCTACAATCTTTTGTGTGCCCAAACTTACTTCTATGTTACCAAGTGTCCTTTTTCACTAAACTTGCATTCCATATATTCCGTTTTGCATCGACTTAGCCTAAACCCTTTTGTCTCTAATGTTTTCCGCCACAATTCTAGTTTAGCATTCACTCCTCTCGTCTCATCCACTAAAATAATGTCATCTGCAAATAGCATACACCACGGCACCTCATCTTAGATATGTCTTGTAATCTCATCCATAACTAGGGCAAACAAGTACGGGCTTAACGTTGAGTCTTGATGTAGACCAATCGTGATAGGAAACTCCTTAGTTTCGCCGCCAGTCGTCCTTATAGATGTCACGACTCTATCATACATATCCTTTATCGCCTCAATATATGCGACACACTCTTTTCTTTTCCAGAACTCTCCAAAGAATCTCCCTAGGAACCCGATCATAGGCCTTCTCCAAGTCAATGAACACCATATGTAAATCTCTCTGACCTTCTCTATACTGTTCCATTAACCTCCTCAGGAGAAAGATAGCATCCATGGTTGATCTCCCAGGCAAGAAACCAAATTGATTCTCTGAAACATTTGTTATTCGTCTTAATCTTCTCTCAATAACTCTCTCCCATAATTTCATCGTATGGCTCATTAATTTAATTCCGCGGTAGTTCGCACAGTTCTGAATACCTCCTTTGTTCTTGTATATGGGTATAAGAATACTTTTCCTCCATGCATTAGGCATCTTTTTGCTCTTTAGCACTACATTTATCAACCAATTAATGCCATCCTCCCCCAAGCACTCCAGACCTCAATATGGATACCATCTGGCCCAACCACTTTCCCATTCTTCATTCTTTTCAATACTTCTTTAATTTCTTCCCTACTGATTCTCCTATAGAACATATGATTCGTTTCTTCTCTAAAAATGGTAAGCTGCCCCAATTGTATGTCACTACTATTGCTTTCGTTAAATAACTTGTAGAAGTAGCTCTTCCAACGCTCCTTTATCTCCTCTTCCTTTACTAATACCTTTTCATCCTCATCCTTAATGCATTTAACTTGGTTTAAGTCCTTGGTCCGCCAATCTCTGGTTTTAGCAAGCTTGAATATCTCTCTTTCGCCTTCCTTAGTGTCAAGTCACCTATATAGCTCCTAAAATGCCTTTGCCTTGGCCTCACTAACTGCCTTTTTGGTCTCTCTTTTTGCTTCTTTATACCTCTCCAAGTTCGCTTCATTTCGATCCTTTTGCCAAGTTTTAAAGCACTCTTTTTTAACTCTTATCTTGTCTTGGACGGCTTCGCTCCACCACCATGCCTCTTTCTATACCGGAGCACCCCCTTTGGATTCTCCTAAGACTTATTTCCCTACCCTCCTAATACACTCTACTACCTTATCCCACATATTATTTGCACTCTCATCTATCGCCCAAACGTCTTCCTCTAGGTGAATTCCCATATGAAAGTATTGTGCATAGCAGTACATTGTATAATGCATGAGAAAACTTGAAATTTTTTTTTTATAACAGTAAAATATGAGAAAACTTGAATGTTAAACATTTAGCTATTATCCATAAGTAAAATTAAGCTCTAAATGTGTAGATAATGAAGTTAAAAGGAATGGCCCCACTCAACAAAAGGAATGGACTCTCTCAACACTGTCATAAACTTTTCAGACATTTCTACCTTTAAACCCTAATATCTCTAGATTCAGAAATTCAATTGCAACCACACCAAATCACAAATATCACTCAAAAATTTCAAAGTCTCGCAATGATTTCAGCTCTCTCTTGATAGGAGCTTAGACCATAAGAACTGTATTTCATAAGACTAAGAGATCATATTCTGCTAACAAGCTAGTTATGCAGACACATCTATAATCACAAAGCTTAGACATCTAAATTAAAAAAAGAACATTGATGTGCAACCATTATGTTCACCAACTCTTGTGTCAATAAAATATGGCTATGTTAAGATGTTCAACAGTTTTCAAGACACATTGGATAAACTTTCGGTATCTAATGATCCCAAGAACAATTATAAAAAGTCATGTGGTGCAAATCTAAGGAGTAAGGACAGACCCATATGCATCAACAATTTCTTGAAATGCATTTGTGAAGCGGTTGGTTCTGAAATATGTTGGTGGTGATTCCACAGCATCCATCACATGAAATATTGTCCCCATTTGTGAATTGCTATCAATCATTGCACGTTGTAGTGCCTCCTGAATCTGTTCCATCAAAAGATAGAAGTGCATGTTTTAGTTGTGTCAATCAGAATACCATAAAAGAATCTAAAATAAAGCCGGTCTTCATTTTGTTAAAAAATAAAGTATCAATGAAGTCAAGTATTGACCTGAGGTTCTGCGAAGGAAGGACACCAGCCCTCTCCAACTAGACACTTTTTCGTAACATCAAAATTAAGCATGTTCAATGTATCATACACGGCCTTCTCTTTTCGTACCTGGAAAAATACAAAAAAGATATAAATAGAAGTACACCACAAATTGAGCAGCAGATACATGCCCCAAATATGTGCTCAGTATTATTACCACCATACAACCAAAACAATATGCATGCAGCTTTCAGCCTTCAATGCAGCAGGTGTAGGATCATTCTTTCGTATGAATTATGTGTCTTACAGAACCAAGGCACAGATCGCAGGTGTAGGATCATTCTTTTTGTATGAATTATGTGTCTTACAGAACCAAGGTACAGATCATTCATTTACCATAATGGTCCACTTTAGCAAGTGGGATCCAATAGAAGCAAGGGCATTATTTCTGTGGCGGATCCCAGCATCCAACGTCACTTCTAACTCTGCAAGACGTGCTGAAACCTGCAAAGAGTATCATTGCTAAACATTAGAGGTATATAGGATGATTTTTTTTATTGGTGATGGTGAAGGATGATAATACATTCATTTAAAAAAAAAAAAAAAGAGGATGATAATACATTAGCCCAAAGAATAACTCCAAATTATCCACCCTATCTCTTGCGCTTCATTTTTTTTTTTGTGATCTATCTAAAGTTAGACCAAAATGTTACGAACTCATAACATACAAATATGCAGATTGTTGCGACCATGAGGTTGTGGGTTCAATTTACGTTATGAGAGAGAGAGAGAGAGAGAGAGAGAGAGAGAGAGAGAGAGAGAGAGAGAGAGAGAGAGAGAGAGAGAGAGAGAGAGAGAGAGAGAGAGAGAGAGAGTAAAAGAATGAAATTTCTATATTTAACTATAAACCCTACAAAGAAGCTGATATACCATTCATTTATTCCAAAAAAAAAAAAAAAAAACACTTGATCTAAAAATTGCTTCTTGAGGTGAAATAGTTGCCCCCTTTGAGCCTACCTACCTCTTTAGTTATTTGCCGCTGTTTATCAACAGCCTCAGGTACAGGGTAGCAATTTGCACCAAATGCTTCACAAATTTTCAGTATTTTTGATTTAGCCTGCTCCCCTGAGAAGAAAACAACAAAAATAGTTTTCTCAACCTGCATTGAGGAAAACAAAGGAATTAGCACAACAAGTCTGAAATGTTTTTGGACCTTAATAAATATGACTCAAAATTGAATTTCTTGACACTACCCCAATATTGAAGGAATCGAAATACATCCTCCAGTTTTATAGATAACAGAATACACAAACACATTTAAAAAAAAAAAATGAAGCGGCAAACCATTTCAGAGGACACTGGATCCATGACATGTTGTTCAGCAGGTGCATGATGGAACAGCATATTGCCCCGTGTAGCACGGAAAAGCATCCTCTCAAATCTTAAAGCTCTAGACCTACATATGATACCACTAATAAATCTCAAGCCAGCTTTGTTTGAAGACTTAGACTGCATTTCCTGTTAACCAAAACGCATTACTGTAAGGAATCATTGCAACAGATTCTTGACACAGCCTGCTAAATTAAAAAGAGGGTAAAAGACCTGTTCAAGCAATGAAGCAGTATCCATGTAGTCATCTCTAGAGTATACATTTTCATCTAATTCTCTCTCCTCTGGAACTAAATGGCCCTGTGCTGAAACAAGGAAGCCACCTGCCTGGAACAAAAAAATATAAGGTACAGGAAACGGCACTCATAACAAACATTCAAAAAGTTGGAACAGTAGACTGAATGAGGAAAGGTTCAAAAAAATTGATATACAATCATCCATCACAAAGGGAATCAAGCATATGAATTATGCATGTCAAAATAATGTACAGGTTAGAAACATGGCCACCATAAACATCAAATAAAAAGCAGACTTTTAGAGAGCAACACTTGTGCATTCTTCAGTCATATTGTGAAAATAGCAAACAAAACTATGGTACTGGAAGGCACATCTACATGCTGAATGGAGTTGTGGAGCATGCAGTCTTTTAGCAACTGCCAAATGAAGCACATTAATCTTGCAAGCCAGTACATTAGTGCGGATGGTTGAGAATATTATATGTGATTCTTCAAACTATAAACAATCCAAGCAAGGTCACACTACATAGATGGTAAAAATCTTACTAATGTTACTAATCACATGACCTTTTTTCCTCAGCAAATCTTAAGTGTGAAAATATATAATGGTAAATTGTAAGTTCACACCACAACTGCCGTGAACGGTGAACCACGCCGCGACGCCACGTTGTATCATTTTTCAAAGTCAATTGCAAATGCAACTTTGAACCACGTGTAATGTACAAACCACCTTCAGATATTAGCAGAGCGGAGTCCCCAAATTTTAATGAACATCCAAATTTGAAAGTAGTTCTTAGTTGCACAATGAACAATTTGAACATTTTAAAAAGGCATGACTATTGATAGGATTTCAAGAGACCGACTAATAGTTAAGATGAAAGATCCCATATGTTTTTGCAAGGCGCAGAATGACCTATTGCGAAAACAGTCAAGAAAAAGAAGTACCTTTAGCAATACTAACTTGAATTCCAGGAGCTCATTGTATGTTTGTCGTAGTTTTTCACTATTTGCATTCATTTCAATAAGTTCTGTTTCATGTTCAGCAAGTTGTATCTGATATTAAGAGCATCACATCTATTAATCCTTCCAGCATTCTGAATTAGTCCACACAAAAATATTAACTTATTGCTAAATGAAGATTAAGTAATAAAGATCCACACCTCTAGATCCTTCAAATCAATATCTGGTTGCAAATGAGGAAGAGCAGAAGATAATAAACCGGCCTTGTTAATTTGATCTTTCAAAAACCGTAGCTTCCTTGACATCTCCCCGCACCGTTTAACCTATGGAATTGTTATCAGAAATTTACTGGTAAACCCATGCAAGGATTTCATAGTTTCCAAAAAAGATGCATCATAATTGCAGCGACCCTCGTCACAAGATATTTGAAAAAAAAAATCAATAATATCTATTGGTCAATGTTGGCATAAATAAATGCATTCATCTTACAGACTTCGCAATTGGAAAAAAGAAGAAGAGGATAATGATACAATTGACCAATGAATTATTCATTATTATCACTAATATGCATTTAAATGATAATATTATTGAATCATCAGAACCACTTTTATCACGTTCTTAGCCCCTTTCCACAGAGTTTTTAAATCAATATGCGGAATTACCAAATCATTTCAAATGATGGCTGACCTAACTTTTCTAACACACTCTATATATGACTCAGGAAGTTCATTTTGTAGTTTCTGGGAAAAAAGGGTAAATGGTAACTCAATGGACCCTGTATGCAGATTGCAGAATTCCTTCATTAGTAATTCATCAAATCTTAAAATTAGGGACCACTCACACTGAAAGATCACAATACCTAATCATTTTTTGGGCCAAAATAGAAAAAGATTTTTAACTTCTTATCAATCTGCTCCCACATCAGCAGCTGCTCATGCTTCTCGCCACTTCTCACAATCAAGGACTGCTATCTCAGTTAACCCTCAGACATAGACATCGATTTTTTTTAAGGCTGTTTCAGTTAACCTAAAAAATGGATCATTTCATTGGTTTGTCCAATTCAATCTTCTGCTTTGCAAAAGGTACAAAATAGAAAAACAGAATTAAAAATATCTATGTATATATCTCTTTAAACCAGGGCTTAAGGTCACTTGTTTAAGTGTCATCCAAAAAAAAAAAAAAATTTATATGGGAGATTTAAGAATCAGGTGAGAAAAAGAAAATTTGAAACCATACATTTTATAGAAGAACAAAACCTATTTCAGATAAAACAGGCCCGTTTCAGCCATTAAGCTCTATTTAGACCAATTCAAACTATTGTTGCTGAAACAAGAAAATTTCTAGCAAAATAAATAAACAGGTGTTTCAACTTGAAGTTCCTTCTAAAAATATGTGTTTCAGCCATTTCCCCTGGATCTGGAAAAGAAAAAAATTGACAGTGATGTCCATTCGAGGTTTAAGAAAATCCTAATGAAATTGCTCATCAATGATACTAAATTGGTAATTTGCAATAAAAATAAATGAAAATCACAATGCCTGCCTTAAATTCTAAAGTAATTCATCGTGTACAATATATCAGTTAATTTCAATTGCATATTCAAACTAATGATTTGTGTGTGTATGTAGTTACAAGGGGAAGGTAAAATCATTCAACCCATCTGATCAATTCACAACTTATTCACAAGCCTTAAGTTCCATAAGATCATAGCGATGCACATTGCTTGAATGGTGCGAATAAGGCAGCTTCTGTAAAGTAGGAAAGGGAGTCGTTTCAGTGAACCCGACAAACATTTCCTAAGAAAATATCTGAAAGGATAAAAAAGAACCTTCTGACAAGGGCAAATAATCTTGGGTAGGTTATACCTGGTTGACAAATGTTCGTTGGAAAGGGCTTTTATCAGAATTTAACTGCCAAAAAGAAAATTATGACAGGATATCAGATAAACCATCATTGTAAATATAAGTTACCTGCTACTTCTAAAAACATATATATCAAATAAATCAACTCAAATAGCCGACCCCAACATAGTTGGGACAAGGCTATGATGATGATGATGGTGATAAATCAACTCTAAAGATTATTCTGATCAGTAGAATCAAATCAAAAAGTTAATAACACAAATGAAACCGTAAATATCAAGAAGACTGCAGAATATTCTGGTTTAACATTTTTTTCCCTGATGCCGCAAACAGTTAATTAAGATTCAAAAGAGCCTCTCAAGGCTCACAGCATCAGTTATCACATTGTGAGTTCTTGACAGATTTGCTTGCAATGACTGACTTTATCCAAGCCTATTCCATTTTTCGTCATTACATAATTGGTTCAAGAAAAGGAAAAACACAAATAATTGCCTGTGACTCAATCCTAAACCCACACCACTAATGGGAGGTGCCTAACCAGCATTCTACTTATGATGTTGGCTATGATGGGTATTCGGTCAACTTACAGTCACTAAAATCTGATTACCAGAAGAGAAGCGAAATAAAAGCCTTCATGCAATTGTAACAAAATATGAACTCAATTGCTCAATACAATTTACCAAGCAGGCCAGCTGCATGGTGAATCAATCAGAGTTTTGTTCCCCTTTTCTAAACCAAATCTATGAGTTTTCACAGTTGACTTTTCCTCTCTCCTGTTTTTTCCTTTTCGAACTGAGGTTTTGATTAATTACTCATCAAGTAAAAAATTATCATATTTCTCTTGTTCTTTGTTGATTTTTTGGAAGATCTAGGAAGAAGAAGAAAAAAGAATAGCTTATAAAGGAGAAGAAAATGAATAAATTAATTTCAAAAAGAAAATTTACAGGAGTATAAAAGAAAAATATACAGCATGAGATAAATATACCATATTGTAAACAAAAGTATACCCCCATCCCCAAAATAAAAAAGAGAAAAATTATCCCAAACACTTGTTCGACAATTCCCAATCCCTGTCTTTTACTAATCCTCCCATTTCACTTTTTCCACAATATTGTATTGTATGTTATAGCAAGGGAATTACATCCTCAAGTGGTGTAAAAATATGCCAAGAATACCCGGGGGGGGGGGGGGGGGGGGGGGGGGGGGGGGGGGGGTTTGGGTTTGGGTTGTTGGGGTGGAGGAGACACTAATTCATAAGAATAATGCAAGAAAGGTTGATGGGAAACAACACTCCAAGACAAGCTAGGGAATGGATATCTGCCGGTTCCAACTCGCCAATAAGAATCCTTGAGCAAGCCTACCAACTACCCTTGTGAAAGTTTCCCCTGAAATAGCCAAAGGCCTTTGGAGTCTCCACTTCCATATAAAGTATCAAGAATCTATCCAATAATAAATTGATTATAAATTTTCTAGTCCAGTATAACACCTTTTCTGTTTCTCACACATAACACAAGTCCCCTTGATATACCTTTATTAAGAATTTTAGTCGTGTGTCATTATCAAGGAATACGATGAAGTTCCATGGTGGTGAAAAGAAACCTAACTTTTTTGTTGGCACTCCATAATTAACTAGTTTTACTGACAAAAAATAATAATTTCTCTAAGTTCACTAAATCATACACAACCAGTATTCTCCTTGTCATCAAATCAGAATCATCAATTAAAATTTGAAAATTAGAGTGAGTACGATAATGAGGATATTTGGAAATCAGAGTTTTACTACATTCTTGTTTAAATCAATTCCCGCTTTGCAGCAGCCAAGCCACAGCAAGCTTGAATAGTACAACTTGTATGGAAATCAACTTACTCATCCATCCTAGCCACCAAAATAACAACAATTATTTATGTACTTGAGCTCTCACCATTAACGATACTAGAAGAAGGGGAGGGGGAGAGAGAGAGAGAGAGAGAGACGACTCTTGCTTTTGCTTGTGACAAAACTCACATTTATAGCATGGAAGTACCCTTAATTCCTTTGAGTCTTGTCTTTTTGTTGTCACCAATCATCACAGGGTAATATACAATCTTCACCTCTGCCCCTGGATTCTCCTTCTATATGATGCCCATCCTCTAACTTCTCTTATCAGTCCCTTAATAGCGTTTTAATTTTTTTTAAAGAAATCTCCACTCTCAAGTCTCAATGCGTGTGTAAGTATGAAATGATATTGATTAAAAAACTGTAAACAGTTCGTTAACTCAATTGTAGTTTGTTTGATGGTTTCTTCTACTTTAATAATAGTAGTAATTCCACAGCTAATATATACAATAAATCCTGATTTGTGAAAGGAACGCAATCACTTCATAAAAGGTCATTGCAAGCTCTGCCCTTTGCTATGATGATTCATGATAAGTCGATCATTAGATGGGCCTTGTGCCACCAAGAAACCATTCAAAAAAATTTCCATCATCTTCCAACAGTAAGATAGTGGTTTTCTGTGGTAGTAACTAATAACAGTTAATGCAGAATTAGGGTTAGATTACGGGGAGGGAGCATGTGAAACAGCCACCCATCCAAGGAAATCAGTGCACAAGTCAACTAAACTCATGTACCATGTGAAATTCAATTATCGTACAGGTACCTCATATCTACTGTGAAGGAGTGGTTAACGTGACCTACATAGTACATAAAACTCACTTCATAGTCTAGCCTAATTACAATATATTCAAGTTATATCTCCTATATGATAATATGCAGCATGCGTATTGTCGACTTACCCATATCCTCATATGTAAAATAGGCTGTGAACTCCATATCGAGAACAAAATGGTTATATATATATATATAGAGAGAGAGAGAGAGAAAAACTATGATGGAGCCACACAAGGCAATCATAACAAAGTACATGCAGCTGTCACGATAAACACGAGACAGTGGAAAGATTACAGAGTAGCCAATGCTACGAAGTTTTATATCACAGTCCCAATTCTTGAACCATGCCGGAAGGTATGAGATATACATGCAACCAATGATGTACCAACTCACGTTATAGTCAAGTCCTATTACAACATCCAAGTCACATCTGATAAAGGGATCCTAAATGAAGCTTAAACATTGTTGGGTTAGTCATGTCCTCAAATGCAAAGTAGGCTGCAAAATTGATCTGTTGTGAGATACCTCGTAAAAAAAAAATGGTAGTAAATGCGGTTTTGATGGAGGCCATACAAGACCATTCTAACACCATACATGCAGCTGTCATGGTAAATGCAAGAAAGTGGGGAGATTATGGCCAATGTTACAGAGTCCTACACCAAAGTCCTACTTTTTGAAAAATGCCAAATGAAATGAGATACATCACTAAATCATACACATACAGGCAATGATGTTCAACTATGAGACTAAACTTCCTCTATAATAATCGAAGAGCAGCAAACAACAGGCATTTCAAAATAAAAAGAAAAGAAAAAGATTATTTAAACCCTGTTTCTCCCATAATCACAAAAGGTTATTTTCCTGCTTTGTAAAAAGATAGTAGAAGCCAAGGCATAAAACAAGAATTACTGAGGTGCAGAACTCAATATAAATTCTACAAAAATCTCATATCACCCATGCGTTTAATTGGTATTCAATTCCAAAATTCCATAGCAATGCCTTTCTTTCTATCAAAGGTTGTAAAAAAGTGAAGGATTAAAGTATGGGGCAGGAAGGGGGTGTATCAAATTATCTCCCCTTCGTTCGAAACTAGTAGTAGTGCCACCCACCCATCACCCAAATAAATTAAACCCTAGGAAAGTGGCAGTCTCATCTAGATTTTCACCTCGCTCCTCCCCTCGGAATGCTCCTCGAATAAATCCCCAATGTACTACAAATTCTTGGCAGTCCAATACTGAATTCCAAGGAGTTCTACGAAATTGTATTCCCAAAAGTAGCCTAAATTAAAGAAGTAAATGTGAAGATCCACAAATAGCCATTAAATCATCTCCCCTTCTATGGAAAATGAATACGTAGTCAACGCCATAGTAAATGAAATCATGAGAAAGTAAGGTCCCATCTATATATATCAACCTTTAATCCTTCACTCCTCACCTCTTTATACCATGAATTCCTAGGAATTCAATTCCATGCAAAGACTAAACAATAACTACTCGCATTCAACGTCAGCTCTACCTAGCAACAGATCTACAGTACAAACACCAATTGCAAGAAAAAAAAACCATAGCAAATAAAACAACAGATTTCGGAAACGGATTGAATCAAAGAGAATAGGAAAGAGAGATGTAATTTCTGCTCTTACATCCATGAATTGGAGAAGGCCGAGATCGCCGAGGTAGGAGACGACGAGTTGTGCGGATTCGACGGGGATGATGAGCTGAACGGAGCTCATCTTCTCGGATCGAAGAAGGTCCATTGGAGGCAAGTTCTTCAATCTCTGCATCTTCCATACAACGACCGATTGAAAAGAGAAAGAGAGAGAGATGAAACCCTAGTTTTTACTCCTACTTTACTTCTACTTGTACTTCTACTTCTTCTTCGGATCTGCGTTTTGTGATATGTATATGGCGATGGCCGATGGGGTTGGTTTCCTGATGGTTTTGGAGAGGGGGATTCACAACTGTCATTGGAGGAGGGAAACTCCCGCACTGGACCCGCTTTGAGAAAAGTCAGGGCGAAAAGAACTATATAGACTTGTTTGGGTCTACTTGGGAAAGAAAACTGTTTACGTCTCAAATGGGTCCCACAAGGGTATGGAGTTTTATTTTTATTTTATTTTTTTGTTATTCCAAACTTTAAAAAATCTTCAATATTTTTTTATTTTTGACCCAACAAGACTAATCTCCCGGCACATGCATGGGCCCCGCAATACACATGCACCAAGTAAATTTGGATAGTGTCACACACAAGACATTGGGGGAGTAAAGTGAGTCCTTATGCCTATGAACCAATACTCATGCAGGTTTTTTCGGGTTTTTCATTGCGTCACATTCTAAAAAATAGAATGACAACAAATTTATGGTTACGTTGACTTAATTTAAATGAACCAATGTCGTATCCAGAATGAGACATTTTAATTAGGTTTATCGTCATCATCATCAAAGCCTTATCTTAACTATGTTGAAGTCAGCTACATGAATTTTGTTTTTCTATTATGATCTATGTTGAACCAAATTCTTTAGATTTATCCATGTCCTGTTCGGCCTATTACCTTCCATTGGTGGGCCACCAACCTGCATAACTGAGCTTTTTTTTTTTTTGTCGGCGTTGTTGTCAGAATGGGTTGGACATGTTCAAACTATTTCAAACGAGTTTTTTTAATTTTATTTTCTATAGATGTTACCCCTAGATACTCTCAAAATCGCTCATTTTTAATTTTATTCTCCCTAGTTTTACCACATCCACTTCAATATTCTCATCTCTGCTACATCAATTTTGTGCATATATTGCTTTTTTATTGGCCAATATTATGCTCTATAGGTCATAGCTAGTCCAATTAATGTCTTGTAAAAATTTTTCTTCAATCTTATTGACATTCGTCGGTGACAAAGCACTCCAAAAGTAAGTTTCTACTTTAATCATCCTGCTTTTTTTCAGCTAAGAAAGTAAAACCGTAATTCTTTTTACAACTTAAAATTTATTTTCATTCTGCTTGTTTCAATTAACTAAATATTGATAAAGTATAAAAATAAAAAAGGAACAATGGAAGTACTTTCCCACTATAATTTTGACTCCACCTCGTGAAAATCAAACATAGCGAGATTAGAGGGGCTGCACGAGGATACTTGCGTGTACTCAAACATTAGTTACTAGCCTATTTACTCCTTCTAAACATTGAGTTAATATTGGCATAATTAAATTATAAGAAGAGTGAAAGGTGTTAGTCACCCCCATTCAAGGAGAAGATTCATGATTCATAGATATAAAAATGATTTGGATAAATTATTCACAGGAGCCAATGGATGCAAGTCAACTCCCTCCATAAAAAAGAATGCAAGTCAACGATTCAGTGGGTCAACATGCAGAGGGAATATTCCATCCTCCAAAAGAAAATGGAAACAAAATGTAAATGGAGGAAAAGGAGAAAGAGTAGTACAGTTTACTGTCTTCATGCACCATCCTCATATGGCCACCTTGAAAATGAGAGGATTGGACTTTTTTCTCTCTTTCTTGGTTGGAGTAAAAACAGGTTCAGAACCTCAGAGGTGAGTCCAAAAATGCATTCATTGCATTTTAATGCATATGCTAACAAATCTAAGAGGGGTTAATTCAGGTGGCCTAAGACCACGGTTTGTATCCTAAAGTTTAAAAATGCACCACCACACTAGAACTATAGGGGAGTTTACCCGGCTTTCCTCTAGACCTGGAGGGATTAGTCCAATCCAAAGAGTCGGAACCCTCCGATAGCAAGCCAAAAAAAAAAAAAGCATATGCTAACTCAAGTAAGAAGGAGAGCACACGATGTAAGTGTTGTATTCCGAATATTGAAATCACCATAGTGTGATTCATATCAACATATGTATAACATGTGAATTTCAGAAGCCGTCCATGGCCATCCTAGGTGGGCTACCTATGGACATCATACATGCAAAATATGTTCACCCCTCCGACATTGCTCATATTCATGTTTGGCAATCGCATCAATCCTCTGGAATTTCTCACCGATTTCTCAAAGTTATGAAAAACCCATATTCGACAATTATAAATACTCGAGTACATATTTGAGCCAATGAAAAATGAAAATCCTCATTCTTGAGGATTTAAGATTGATTCCCTAATAGGATTTGAAAATCTTCATTTTTATGAATTTACACACCGGTATGCATTAGTTTTTCTCAGCTTTATGCAGCTATACACATCAGTATCAATGTAAAATCCTCAACCATATGAATAAATTTATGTTCCAAGGGTAATGAGGAATTTTTAAATTTGCGGATTCCTCACTTGATACCAAAACGTGCCCTAGGGTTAGGTTTGCCTTTTAGGCATGGGTTAGAACAACAAATTTTACAAAAATAAAATATTATATATGCAAATGTTACATTAAACCGAACTTGGCTTTAAAAATCTGATTAGGTCGAAATCCATAAACCCCACAAAACCACTATCATGTCCACCCCTAAATAGGGATCTGCTCAGATACAATAAGGATATGAAGGACAAATTGTGGATATGACAAGATACGGATGTGAAACGAAAAAAAAAAAGAGTAAATTATCTCTTAAATTTCTTTAGCTAACCACAATTTTTTTTTTATTTATTTGCATCGAATCGTTCCTCTTGGAATTCAAATTCGCTACCGTTGGCTTAACTAACCATTTATACCAAAACCTCGAGGTATTATTAGAGGCAGCTCAAATACTTTTCAATACTACCAGACATGATATGTTGCTTATTTTGAAGGATCTTTGCATCATAGCTACAATTGATTACATGTTAGATGTGCTCATATAAATTACTAGTAAGGGAAGTCTAGGGGTACCTAGAATATTGTCATGCGAGTCCTCTGAATCTCATATGATAACAGCCAATCTGTCACCTATCGGTGCAACTTGGGCATCCCAGATCCAGTACTGGCTAACCCAAGCTTGACCTGAATGTATGTAGGTGAACCCAGACTCAAGCTAGATTTAAAAAAAATACCAAAAACAGCTGATCCCAAATGGAAAAATCTTATCCCGATTCAAGTTGGTTTTCCAAATATTGTGTATTTTACGATGTACATACATTTGGCTATAGGTTAGTTTGGCCCACCAATGTAAAATACAGGTGCCTTAATCACAAACCTGAACCCGACCCGAATTCCATGCATGTTTGAAAATCCAGGCCTGAGACTGAACCCAAGTCTAATTTTTGGTTGGATTTGGCCTGAACCCTGATTTATGGATAAATAGTGTTACCTGCATTTGTTTGAGAAAGCTCGAGATGGGTCCCTTAATCTAGTGCATTGCATTCAAGGCAAAACATTGGGCCCATGATCAAATATGATTGATTATCGGGATACCAGCCCAGTCTCATACCTACATTACTCTGTAACTGACCCGTTTTATGACAAGTTAATGAAATGTGATATCAAATCCACCTTTTGGGGTCAGGTTTCATATTGGTTATATTTTAAAAAAACGAAGATATAAAAAAAAAAATCGCCGCGACGTATGCCCTAAATAAAGGATGATTCAATTAAGAGGACTTTGGGTGATAAATCTTATTAACAAAGAGCCTGATGGGGAGCCTGAGCTGCGGCCCGGCTCCTGGGGAGCAGGGCCGCAGCTCAGGCTCCCCATCTGCCCATGTAGACTTTCTTATTAACAAATATGTCAATGAGTCCTGCTATATGGACTAACCCATGGACCGATCCATGGACTAACTCCATAGTTTTGGGGGGAAAATCACATCACATCATGTGATTTTCCCCCCAAAACTATGGGATTTGTCCATGGACTAACTCTATGAGTTAGTCCATGTAGACTTTTTGTATGTCAATTGGTCGTAAATGGGGGCACGTTGGTCCGGGTCAGTGCAGCTAAAACTCAAACTAGTCTGAAACCCGACCTGGTTAAAAAAACTGAACCCATACCCACCTTAACCTGAAAAACGCATTAACAAACCCACCCTGGTAGGGGTGAGTTACCTGTTTAACTCGACCAACTCATATCGTGTTATTTGGACATGGCAGATGGTCCACTGAACTAGGAACTGTACTGGAATCAGGTCCAACAGAACTGTACCAGTACCAGAATTAAAATTATAGGTCCAAACCCAAATAAAGGCCTGGGCTCAGACCCAAAAACTCATTTGATATAATACCATATATATCATATACTGCTGTGGAATTGGGTATATATAATGGTCCTCGAGTATGAAATCCATGGACCCAAAACCCAGATCTGAATAAATAACACGTCCAAATATTGGACACATGCCTGGTTTTTTGAATTAGGGTCCTTTTTTTTGCTAGGTAGGAAGAAGGATGGCTTGAAGGATGACAATAACAGCTATTGGTTGATAGTTATCAGATGAACCAAATGGACCCAACTCGATGGACTACACACAACAACACAATGCAAGTTTTGGACCTGGTCTGGGCCTCATTGTCCAATGGGCCCAATATTTTGGTCTATGCCATACCTTTAGGAGTACTAGTAATCAGGATTTGCTACCCCACCACCATCTCTAGACATTGACTTAGAAGATAATGGACCTTAATTTCCATTGTGGACTTGTGGACCTTGGCAGAATGGATCTAATGCATTGATTATTCTGATGAGCCATGCGGCATTTTTTGCTTGATGTGAGTTGGGACTTGATTCTCATGGTAGTACATTGGCCTGTTGTAATACCTTGGGCCAGTTTGGGCCCAGTTTTATTTCAAGGTATATAGTAATGGGTTGGATTAGGACTTTTATGACCTGGTCTCAATCCATTAGGGGACTTGTTTAAACAAGTAGTTAAGTTGTTTAACCTTATCCCTTAAGAGAGGAGGATTTTCTTCGTAGAACCGGGGGGGGGGGGCTTTCCAACGAATGAAATTTGGGGTTATCCCCAGATTTCTCTCCCGTACTCCTTTTTCTTATTTAGTTCTTGTTTTTGGCTAAAGAGGAGAGGAGAACACAGAGTGGAGAAGAGTTATCTTTGAAGATCAGCTGGCAAGACTCGTGGGGAGGAAGAAAAGGCCGGAAGATCTAGTGGATGCAGTATACAAGGCCCCATATCGACCGAGCTACAATTTTCTACACAAGAAGGTGAGTGATCTACCTAAATATTTGGTTATTTAATCAAGACAACTGATAATAGGTATGGATTTATTCACTTGGTATTGCACGTATACAGTAATCTCTCTGTAATAGGAAGTAGACATCAAGTATTTTTTTTGATTCCAGAGATTTATGTAAGAAGGGTTGATTGAGCAATACAAGTGATATGAAGTACAAATCCATAAACATCCATTGAATATGTGTAAAAGTGGTGATACAGAAACATGTCGTCAGTGTTATATGAATGTCAATTTCAGATGTGGGACCCATCAGTGGGCCTGATCTGAGATCAGGACCACACATCCTGTAGAAAACTCTTGGTCGACCACAGGCATGTGAGCCATCTGAGATTCTGATCGGTGGGACCCACTGTTCAATTGGTTAACTGAATCTCAGGCGTGAATGAGGAGGAATTTGTGCCGAATGTGATTTCAGTTGTGGGACCCATCAGTGGACCTGATCAGAGATTAGGGCCACACATCTTGTAGAGGGCTCTTGGTCGACCACAGGGATGTGAGACATCTTGGGTTCTGATTAGTGGGACCCACTATTCAATAGAGTAAAGGAATCCCAGGCGTGAATGTGTACAGTTAGGCGACAATGGTTGTGAGACCCACCTGTAGATCTGATCCAAAATCAAGACCACCCATATTGTAGGGGACCCATGGGCGACCCTTGTAGAGGTGGACCCCTAAAGGGTAGGTCCCATCTGACCGTACAGTTAGTGATCATGTGGATGACTGATGAATTTGATTTTTGATGAAAGTATCCAATTTCTGTTGTGATCTATGGGCCACCAGGAATGATCTAATGGTAGATCTAATCCATTAAGAGTAAATTATAACCTTGGCAACCTTAGGAATCAGATCTGATCTTATAATAGGTTGGCGGGGCCCACTGTTTGGTGTAATCCAAATATATAGATGATGGATTGTTTTTCTTTAGAAGAGTTTGAGTGCATAAGGTTATGACGTATGAGACTCAGTATATGGATACCCTGCTGGTTTAGGGATCAAGTCAGGAATTAGGATGTTAAGAATTGGTATAAATGTTATATCTTAGATTTGAGGGATCCATTGGTTCACTTGATAAATGATCAGGATTAGCCATTTGAATGAGCCCTGATGGGTGACCAGTCCGGGCCTGATCCCAGGTGGAATTTTCTAATGGGGTCCACCATCATCTTCTCAACTTCCTTTTGGATACATGTGCCTTTATTAAATTGGGGACATCATAATATTAAATGAGGTAGAATAATTCCGATTATTAGTGTATAGTCTCTTACTGACATACTGAGACTAGCCATATAAACACATTTATGGACATGACTCATTTCTAGGAAATTTGAAACTATTGAACCTCTCTTTGAGGGAGTCTTATTGAACCATTGAACCTCTCTTTGAGAGAGTATTATTGAACCATTAGAATCATCGATTGAAAACCTTGAATTTAATAAGTGCTATGACACGATCATGAAATTAATGTTAGAAAAACTGTATGAACATAAGAGACTCCATAAGACACTTTTCTTATCTTATGATCTTACTTTCTATATGGAAAAATTATTGTTCTATCTTATTATTCGAATTATGAATTTAGGAGTATTACTCACCAGTTTTTCTGATAAGTGGTTGGCCCCACTTCAGGTACTGGTCTTTTGGGGGAGCTTGGAAATGAAGGCGTTCAGCGATTGGATTTTAATTTGTAAGGCGGATGAGAGCGTTATATTGGAATTAAACATTAGAACTTTATAGATAGATTATTGTTTTCAATAAGGATGAACTTGGTTTCTTTATGAATTTTAATGTTTAAGATTTGTTGTTACTTTTCTTTTAGTTAAATTAATTTCTTAATAAATTATAAGCATTGCTCAATTCTTTGTCATATTTGATTTATGTGGTGATCTTAACTTGATAAATGTGATGTCCCGAAATTTGAAGAGCTCCAGGCTTCGGGGTGTTACACCTGTTCATTCAGTCTCCTATTCTTTTAGATCACATTTGGTAAGAGGTGAGAAATTCACAGATTTGAAGATTCCTTGTTGCCTTTAGAACATAGCTTTCGTCATCGAGTATTTGTATGGCTAAGGATTTCTAAAGTTCGAATTTGGAAACATGTAAGAGGTCCACATATTTGAAGATCTTGGTTGCCAAGTGTGATCTTATTGTATCTAAGGACCAGCAAAGTTAAAAATATATTGCATTTTATACAGATACATGTAACATGATATTACCTTTTTGGTTTTTGCTTGGAGATGCGTAATATTAATTGGCACTGACAGGTTCAATATAATTCAGAAATGAGATGAAAGGAAAGCAACTTTCCCACTTCTTCAGTTTCTTGTGTAGGACAAATTCTCTCGATTTCACTGAACCTCTTCTCCTCTGATTTAGTTTAAAATGAGGAGAACATGACATAAGTTTGGTCCATGTGTTCCCTTTAATTTGACATGGTGACAAGGACTGATGTTTTTTATACTGGTTCAAGGGTCGGTAGAATTCATGTTCCAAGTTCCAACCTCTCCCTCTTGCAATGAGCAATTATTAGCTTTTGACTTCCCAACTTCTCATATGAAGATTTTAATTTGCACTTCATCATCTCCTTACCTAGACCAATTATATCTAATTGGATCATGTTGGGAGACATTTATATTGTATATGTAGATAGACACTATGCCATCATCATCATTGTCATCCTCATTGCCAAGTTTTCAACATGTGGGGTTCAATTAGGCTTTTGTTTCCACCTAACCCATTTGCAACTTATTTCTATGTTGCAATGATCCAAGAAAGTTGGGCCACCAAGCTGCGATCACTTTGTGCTGGGTTTGCTCCATAAGAAATGGGTTTGGGCCTAGTCCAAGTGTATCTGAAGGTCAATCAGAGACCAACTCCAGAGTTCTGCCCCACATATATATTGCAAGCAGGATTAATCTATGATGAAATGGAATCATTCAGACCAAATTATCAGGCTTCTGGGATAATCTGGGCCTTAATTTAGGGTTGATGCTCTGGATTTGACGGGTTTAGGCCCAACTCATCTGTCCCATTTGCAATCCTCTTCTTTCCTTACCGCGAAAAGGTATGGGTGCGACTTGGGCTGAGCCTACCCATACCCCCACCAACTCAACCTGATGAAAACCCAAATCAGAGTTGGGTACTTTTGGGTTGAGTCAGGCGTGTGAGCTGAAAACCAAAACCCGAATCGAATAGAGGTCAGGTTCAAGTTGGAGGATAGAAGTCAGGTCAGGTCAGGTTCTGCTTGTGTATTTAAACCAAAAAAAAAGGAAGAAAGAAAGAAATGGGTAACATAGACTAGGATGTCATGGGTTCACTCCACTTGGGTTAAGTCAGATTTGAGTTGGCTCATCTGGAACACAGGTATGGTTCAGCGTGAGTCCAATTGGTCATTCTGGAATTCGGGTCAAGTTCCAAAAACCCAACCCGAACCATCTTGTTATGCATCACCATCATGGGACACTGTCCAGCTTGTCCTTCAGTTTTTAATAAACTTAGGGGACATAATAAGGCTTGACAAAGAGATTGGGCCCCACATCCTCAAGGAACGTGGCCCATTTCCCAATATGAGGGCTGTTTTCAGTGGAAAGGACTTTGTAGTTTGCAAAGGCTTGCCAAGATTGGTCCCTTTGATATACCTTTGGGATGAGTTTGGGATGTCCCAACTCCCAAATAAGAGCTGAAAATCTTGAAACTAGGATTTTGTGGATAGGCTGATTCCATTGGGCATATAAAGTGGGGCCCACTTTTGGCTAGGAATAAAGAAATTCCTAGACAGACAGAACCTAAATTATGAAAGGTTCCATGTTGAGAGAACTTGAATTGCAGCCTCTAATAAAGGAATGGTTTTGGGTGGAAGTGACCCAATCCAATGAATAATTTTCTTCTATTGGAATAATGGGATTCCCCCATTCATCTAGAATATCCTGGCCATACACCCACTGTTTAGTTCTTTCATGTTTAAAAATGGTCCATGGAAGATCCAAACCATTCATCTCTGTGGGACCTGCATCTATGTTTTATGATTGGGTCAAGGGTCCAATTATAGTTTATTTTAAACATTGATGGGTTCAGTCATCAGATGTGAGTTGGAGGGTAATTGGGACAATTGAGTTGGGCAATTATAGAAGGGGAGAGGAGGGTGGTTTGACTTGTGTGGGATGGAGGAAGTGGAATTTCCAACGAGTGAATGTGGAGTGTCCACGTCTCCCAATGCACCAAACCTCGTATCCCAGCCACAATCCACATATGTGGAAACACATTTACAAATCCAGATACTAGTGTCTGTGGGGGCCACACTCACAGCAGACGCTTGATAATTCAATTTTTTTAACCTCTCCCGATCTCATTTCTCAGACCCATCCATTCCTCAAATCTCGATAATGCCATCCCCACATTATTTCTTTTTTATCCCAACTCAGGGGCTGAGGCTCCTAGCCCTCTCGGGAGGGGGCCCTCGGATATAGTGGGGGACTCTCGGTGAGGGAAGTATACCTCTGGTGACCTATGAGGTACAGAGTCTTGGGGTGTTCGAATTTACAAGCACCTCCTACCACTCTTACCTATGGAGTAAGAAGTAGTTCTTTACAGGTAAAACAAAATGCATTTACAAGCCCTTTATGCATAGGCCATAGCCCATTTCCACCCAAAGAGGTGGATACAATCCGACGCCTTCCCACTTTAGCATAGAAATCAGTGTGGGATCCGGGAATTAGTCCTAGCCAGGGCAGGTTTGTGGTGCCCTAGAAGATAAAATGCACATGACCCTTACCAAACATACCCTTAAAAAAAATAATAAAAAACAATTCGTCCCCTGGAAAGAGGTTTTTGTTTTAAATGTATGTCAACATTTGTTGCTTCTAATAAGGCTTTGGAAATAAAATAGGAACAAAGAAAGTACTCTGCCCTTTCAAGATCCGTGCAATTGCACTCCCTGTATCGATTATCCTCAGCTGCAAAAATAGTTGCCCGCCCATCTACCTTTTTCTAAACATCTATTTCACTTCATTTGGAGTTATGTACATTGTGGGATTGATTTGTTTTTAAGAATAGACAGTTGGATTTATATTTTTTGTTTTTATTTTTTTAGCTCTTGTTAATATGTATATATCTACACACAGTCACGCGGAGGTTGTGAGTTCGAAACTGTACTATCATACTGAGGCCACAGAGAAATTTTAATCAGCTTTTTCTCCTGGATCCGTAGGAATTATTTGGTCCAAATGACTTAAACCTGCGTTATCACAAAAAAACAAAAAAAAAAGAAAAGAAAAGGAAAATCTATACACAGAGTCACTCAAGTCCCTAAAACGATCAATTACTAATTGCTCCTGTAGAACTAGTGCAGTGGATCCAATCTGGCGACAAATGATAATCTTTCCAAAGTGGAATTTGACCACTATCCATTCACTGGGGCGCTATGATATGATTGCTTAGATCAACAAAAGTACAGCTAGCAAGAGCCAATGTTGAATACTTTGCATGAGATTTCGCAGGCAAATAGCATAGGATAAGTCCTCATAAGCACTAACAACAACAACAATTGCCATAGGCAATATCCTTAATTTCATTTTTAGCCTTTTCAAACATTATTTTTCTCCACTAGCTATTGTACCTAAAACCCATAGTCCTTAATTTCATTTTCAATTGTTTGTGGGTCCTTAATTTCATTTTCAATTGTTTGTGGGGTGAAGTCCTTAATTTCATTTTCAATTGTTTGTGGGGTGAGGTAAAAGGAAATGAAATAGTGTCAAATCAAGAAAAGAAAACAGTGGATGAAGTTAGTTGTAAAAGCACAAAATGACAAATAAACTATTTTTAGTGGCACAATATATGATAAGAAAGATGTTCTAAAAAGTCATAAAATGAGAAAACATATACTCTAAGGGCCTGTTTGGGAAGGGGGGAAAATGAGGGGGAGGAAAAAAGAAGAGGGGGGGGGGGGGGGGGGAAGAGATGGGGGGAAAATGGTTTTGGAGGGTGTTTGGGAAAGGGGGGATGAAAAATTGTGGGGGGGGGGGGGGGAATGGTTTTGGAGGGTGTTTGGGTGAAATGGGGGGCAAAAGGTAGCATAAATTTTCCCCCCAAAAACCAGGGGAAAAAAGAGGGAGGGAGAGGGGAAAGTGGGTTAAATTACAAAACTGCCTTTCTAACCAATTTTTTTTGTCTTTTTAAAACTTTTGCAAAAGCAAGAGTAAATTGGTCTTTTCTCTCTACCTCACAAACAAACAAAATCCTACTTTTTTATTTTTCTTCCCCCTACTTTTTTACTTCCCAAACAAGAGGAGGCTCCCCTCCCCCTTCCCAAACACAGTAAAAAAAAAAAAAGCACAAAATGATAAAATGGTGCTTTTTACTCCCAACAAACTCTACCTTTTTTTCTTCTTAAATTTGGCACAGAATTCTACTACACCTTACCCAACTCTTTCAAATCCCACATGAACATGCCATATTGGATATTTGGCATAGAGAACCACTCCAACATCAATGCCAAAAATGACATGGTGTTTGGCATTGCTGTGAAATATCAAACTTGGCATATGGGAAAGACTCCTATCAAGTGGGTTTAAAATAGCTGGTTTCCTCAACCTATTTTGAGTTTTCACTTCCACTTGAGCAACCCTGAGGCAGATCAAGGAAATCTTCCTAGGGAGGAGTACTTTGTAAAAATATATATTTCAAGGAGGCAAAATCTAGATACTAAAAATTTTCAAAATCACATCCCTTGAGTGGAAGTGCTACGTTATCACTTCCCTTCTATTTTTCCAATTGCTTTTGTTACACCTAACGCGCTGGGTGCAAAATATAACAAATTCTCAATCTTTGACTTACACAAATATGCAAAATGTCACCACTGCAGCGGAGCTAATAATCATTAAGGTCGACTATGTATATCCAAGAGAAGACCTCTTTGAATAGGAATTGCCCCAAAATTCCCTCTAGTTAGCTGGAAACATTCCTTCATTATGAATTTATTCAATCACTCCAATAAGGAATATTTCCTTAGTCATGTGCACTTATTCCTCTTTGTTTGGATATGATCTCCACGGAATATTTATTAAAGAGGGGAAGTCGGAAGTGAGAATAATCTAGAGTAAGGGCTGAAGGATATAAGGTAGAAATGTATATGAGACTTTTGACTTTCTCAGAATTTAAAAAATACTAGAGTGAATGATTGCTAAGTATTCATTCTCTTCTATTCTTGATTCACTTTCATTTAAAAGGGAGGTTATTCGATCGTCGCTTTTGTATATTCAGCTTGGATCTTCATTTTTAACCACCTATAATATGAATTCGTATGTATTCTATGCAAACAAAAAAGGCCCTTCAAATTTAATTCAAACAAAGTTTAGTAGCATAACCATCCACAAGTATAAACTTTAATGCCTACAATAACATTTGCACATCTCTTTGTTTTGCATAACCCATTTTGGGACTGAATTGTCCCAGCTAAGTTTACTAATTGGGTTGGTTATTTTAAATCTTGGTTTTGAGTTAAATACCTTCTAATGAAACTATTAAGAAAATGCCAAGTATCTCATAGTACCTTTACTTTTCATTTTAGAATGCAGAAAAGATATATAGTACTTCAATTATTGAGGCACCTCTCTTTCATGGAAACAACCACGGATTGATATTATTGATATTCTTCTGTAGTGTAGATGGTGAGGCACTTGTGAGAGTGTGTGTGAGTAGGTAGGTGTGTGTACTTACCTTTTAGAAGAAAAGAAAAAAAAAGGTATGGGTTTTTTTATTTTTTTTTATTTTTTGGGTACCTTAGCTATAGACGCTGGAACCCTTATATATATAAATATATATATATATAGAGAGCCTGTTACACCCGGTAAGGAAGCCCACAATGTGGGAAGAAAGCCCGGCACACCCGGGAAGGAAGCCCACCGAAGTGGGAAGAAAGCCCGCATATATACATATGGGAATATATGGGGGTGAGATGGGGGTTGAACCCTTGACCTCCCTAATAAGAACCCAACTCCTTACTGGTGGGGTAATGATGGGTTCTTAAAAAAGCATGGGTTAAGGAGTTCAGGTGATGCATACCCCCTGGGAATATAATGCTTCCACTACTTCGTCAAAATAGGTCATCTGTCACCTCTGCGTGTTCATGCTTTATAATTCTACCAAACGACATAATTAAGAACAAATTTGTTTTTATATAACACAGGAATTCATGGCACTTCGATGGAAATGGAAGGAAGGAAAAATGGAAAAATCAATACACAGCTGTTGCCATAGTAACTTAAGAAAGTATGGGTCCCGCCTTCACCCTTCACCTAATATCATTCACACTTCACCTTTTTAATAATCTTTCATTTGACCATAAATCTATATATTCATTTTCTTTGTAATTTAATACAAACAAATAGGCTCTTAGAATTTGAATGGGCAATATTTGGTATTCAAATATTCAGAAAGAGATAGATACGAGAGTTGATTTTGGATTAAGCGGAAATTCATAACCAGATCAAACATAGGGCTTTTAAAAGTTTTTGAACTAAGGATTTCAATTCAAAACTCAATACTACTGTGTAATATAAAAAACACACGTTTAAAGAGTTTACAAAACCTGAATCATATTATCATTGAAAAGCTCCACTTCTAACCTGATATGAGAATGGTGTCTCACCAGAGTGGTAAGACACGTTAGTTCTCACTGGCAGGTCCAAGGTTCGACCCTAGCCTGCCCACCTATCTTTGCATATGTGGTTTTTCCTCTCCTCGCATGTATGAGTTATCTCCCCTTGTTTATGGGTTCTTCTCATCATATGTATGACTCTCCAGGGACTCAACCCCCTTAGCCGGGACAAAAAACAATCCATATATTTTTAAGCCTATCAATCCAAGAATACTTACATAAGCCCCGCTTGACTCTTGAATCTGATGCGATTGTAGATTCCATATGTCCTTGTCCCTTCATTAAAAAAAAGGTTGACCACAGTCGGCGACTTTGGTGACATTATCTTGATTTCGGTCATGAAATTGTGAAAACCAAATTTAAAAGTGACTAATATGTACAAACCCCTTAGAACGGCTCCTTACTCGAGTGGTAAGGAGCGACAATTCCCACCTGATTGCTCAAGGTTTGAATTCTTTGTATGCTACCTCTTTCCGCATATGCAGAGTCCCTTCTCCTTTCCTACATGAGTAGGTTGTCTTTCTGTATATGAGTGGGCTCTCTCTTAGGTCACAGCTCCTTGGCGGGGGTTATTTTTATTTATTTTTTGGTCAAGACCCCTATTATTTAAGCCTATCAATCCAAGGATGCTTACATAAGCCCCACTTATGTCTTGAAATCTGGTCACTTATGTCTTGAAATCTGGTGCGATTATAGATTCCATACGTCCTTGTCCTTCCTTTATCTTTCTTTAAACTTTTTTAACCTAAAATAGCAAATATCTTCTCGATAGAAGGACAATTTTGTATGTGTTGGGACTGGATTTGAAAAATATACTGCCACATTTTGAAGAGATTAAAAAATTGTTTCGCCTTTCCTAGGTTTGATTGTTTATAGCAACATGCCCATAAACTATAGGTAGGAGCAAGGATTATTTTATCCCAAATAAAGAAAGGGCAGGAGATATTGGGTCAAGATCCTTTTCTATCCAGTTAAGGGATGGTGGGCTCTCCAAAACTTTATGTTCTTTTTTTTTTTCTTTCATATATATATATATATATATAATTTTATGTACCATTGCTGTTCTCTCAGTTTCTGGGGTCCATCAGAACTATTCATACTTTGGACAACTTGCCAAGAGACCTGAAGAGTGGCAACCATTTTCAAGCTATTCTTGCTGGCCATAGTTTCTATGATCCAAAATTAAGACAAAACAACTTTTCAAAGTATGATGCTAATCAAGTTCACATTTGTGTAACATTATGGAAAAGTGATTCGGACTCCTTTATGGGAAATAGTTTTTTCATGAAGCTGTCAAAATTTAGTAACTTTTATCAATTTTTCTTGTAAAAAAGCAACCATGCTAAACTGTGCAAAGATAACAACCATGATAAGGCAAATCCTTTTTTTTTTTTTAGATCTCTTTTTTACGGTGTTATATAAACATACCCCAAGTAATAAATCACTGAATTAGAGATGAAAATAGGTGGGATAAGGAGTCAAACCAGACTAAGGGGCTAAACTACATTACCCATATTTAAACTAAATAGTCAAACCAGACTAAGGGGCCTTGTCTACAGGTCCGAATTGAGTCCCAATTCTATGTGGTAAATTAAATCCTACCAAAGTGGTAATCCATCTGTCCAGATTTGCACTCTTGCCTATCACCCTTCCCCCGTTCTATATGATCAAGAAGTTAATTTTCTGATTTGGGTCTTTCAGTTCTTTATATTTTATCTTCTGCCTTGGATACCCAATAGAGCTATTTATCACTAATCCTTCTTTTATTTAGTGGGACTCGGACTATTTTGCACTAACATGCTATGTTTATCACTGGTGTCATTGTACCAAATTTTTTTTTCAGTATTCTTTTCCTTTCTCAAGTAAACTTACTTTGAAAAGTTAAGAGAATGGGCCCTAGAATGATTTCTCGAACCCACTCATGTGACACAGGACCCCTTTTGAATTGGCATATATATATATGGGATTTATTCAGGTGGGAACTGTTCCCACCCATTATGTGAGAACTGTTCTTACAGCCGTTGGATCGTCTAAGTTGATCCAACGGCTGCCACGTTTTACATATAAAACTCCATTTAGTTGTTGGGCGCCTGAAGAACTTTTCATTTCCCCCCTTTCCATTTCGTTCCAAAATGTCCAGAGCAAGGAAACGAATGCTCTGAGCCCTTTCATCTTCTCTAGATCTTCCTCTTCCCCCGTGCGATTACTGTCCATCGTCTCCTCCATCGTCTCCTCTCCATCTCTGAGATTACTGTGCAGCGTCTCCTCTCCTCTCCATCTCCATCTCCATCGTCTCCTCTGCATCGCCGTCGGAGCCCTCTCTCAGCGAATATCTCTGAGATTACTGTGCAGCGTCTCCTCTCCTCTCCATCTCCATCGTCTCCTCTGCATCGCCGTCGGAGCCCTCTCTCAGCGACCCAGCGAGGAAGAAAGGTCAGATTCTTCTATCATCCCTTTATTTTTGGGGTTTTCTAAAAATCGATGGAGAGGAGGAGAAAAGGGGAATTTTGACGGAGTGGGTCGCTGAGAGAGGGCTGTTACTCTCTTGATCAGATTTTTTTCCTTCGATCGATCAAACTATAACTTGAACTGAGTTAGAAAATTGTAGTTTGTTTTTTTTTTTTTTTTTTTTTAGACTATCAGTTCATGCAATGGCAATGAATGGATACGAGAAATGGTTCATCGGTATAGGTGTTCAAAATACTAAGATGTAAAACAGAATATGAAAACATGGATCTAAATAGAGAGAACGTTGCTATTTTTCTCTTAAAATCATTCAAGAAGTCATAGGAGTTATATATTTGTTATAATTATTTCTATTTAAAAGTTCCAATCTAGCCATCAGATGGTTGCCCATTTTATGAAAAAGGTCCATCTTTTTAAGGGAAGCATGTCTCAAACAATATAAGATCTGCTTCATTGAAATGGATATTTGGCTTTAGGCAATGTCTCGTAATTTTGGGAGAGATTCTGTGCACTTCTGTAAATTGTTATTTGGATTGTGTGTGTTTTTTGATGCAATACATTTGGTGAATAGCCTAACATCAGAAAATATCATATAGATACATGGGTGGCCATCTATTTTGATGGGAATGCTCAGGCCTAAATCGATATCACAAATACTAAAAGGAAGAGAGAAATATATGTAGAATAAAACCCACCTACCATGTTCTTGCACTGTAGCTTTTTCCCCTGGTTTGAATGAATAGCTGGTGAAGAATCTCTGTTAATAACTGTTGGTAGAATAAAACCCACCTACCCCGTTCTTGCACTGTAGCTTTTTCGCCTAGTTTGAATGAATAGCTGGCGAAGAATCTCTGTTAATAACTGTTGGTTGGTCGGTTTCGAGTGGCCTTGATTATTTTTTTGAAAAATCTAAGGGTAGATCATTTTTTCCGATTCTTCTTGATTCAGGCATGAGCCTCTTTGTAATTTTTTTTTCTTTTTCTTGTTGCAGAGTAGAATGAATTTGAATATGATTATGAGGGAACTGAAGTTAGATTTGATAACTAAAATAGTTTCATGTATCATGTAGTTGAAAGAAATTTTTGTATGGGGTTATGTTCTGAGACCATTCCTAGTCGAAGAGAAGCAATGAATTTTTTATCTTTTTTTATACCTGACATTAACAGTAGAAATAAATCTTGTTGGTGAGTGTCAGTAGCATGGGTAAGATGCTACAGGACTAGATTATCATCTAATCTAAGATTTTTCAACCATGTCATTCAATATGTTAAGGCAAAGGCATAACCTATATTTGTGACTGCTCTTTTTTTTAGGTCGAGAGCATGTCTTCGTCGTATTCTGTTTCTAGTGATTACGTGCCAAAATGCTCATGTGGAGAGATGATTTGTCTCACCTCTCGTACAAAGGCTAATCCAAATAGGAAGTTTTGGAAATGTCCCAATTGGAAAGATGAAAAGGGCTGTGGTAGATTCATATGGAAAGATGAAGCTGACCACGAGAAGAATGTAGCAGCGCTTATCGAGGATATGAAGAAGACAATGGACAAACTGAATGAAAACATATGTGTTGTAGTTGAAGAGATGAGACAGGCAACTGAAGAAAGGAAAAAATCAAACAAATTTCTTTTTATAGTGTTGTTTGTCAGTTGTCTTGTAATTGTGATCTGCATGATGAAAAATGAGTGATGTCTATTTTGAATGTTTTTTGGGGGTGATTTTAATGACGGTGGGCTTTGATGTTATTCATACTTGACACTTTTGTATAATCAACTTGCCACTGGGGAATACCTGTAGACATTTTACATAGTTCATCTAATCCTTAACATTTGATCAAATGGTCTTTTCATTGTTCAGCTTTTGTGTTGGATTGAATTTCACTACTACCTATAATCGATTGTGTAGATCAAATGTTATTTTTGTGTTTCAAGATTGCGAAGCTGCGGTGTTATTTTTGTAGGAAAGGCAAACCTGCACGAGTTGGGGCTTGGAGCAACTGGAAACAATCCAGTAGGACCAGTAGCTTTGTGGTTGAAGTTTTGTGAATCTTGAAATCAAGCATTCAATATTTTAGTAGGACCAGTAGCTTTGTGGTTGAAGTTTTGTTCCTTATTGTTCCTGGGTCTATCAATTTTATTTATTTTTAGTTGCTTCCATTTATCAAAGTCTGAACTATTTTATTTATCAAAGACTTGGACCAGTGCATCTTTTTACTCGGTTGATTTCTTTATTGTTGCATTGAAGTAGTCCTTTTCTTTTCTTTTCTGTATGAAAATCTTTATTTCCAAATGCATGTTAAGAGTCCTAATGCTTTTAAGACTTCTTTTGTTACAGGACTGTAAGAAACCCACACTCTATTGAAAGATACACAGGTGGATCTTCCTCAGGCCCTGGAGCAATTGTTTCAATTTTTTTAAGTTAGTGGCATTGCCTACAAAAGAAATGTAGAAATATTTGGTTTTTAGTTCTATGTTCAGACTTCAGATGCTTTTCACCCAAACTGCAGAACAACAGTTCCTGTAATGAAATCGGTGTAGATGACAGTATCTAGTTAAACTAAATATTGTTTGAACTATATACATACCCAATTCTTTCAATTGGTGATAAACTGGTCAACCACTATTCCAAACATAGTAAATAAGGCTTGGTACTTCAAAAAAAAAAAAAAAAAGGACCCGCAATTGGGCCAAGTTAGCTGATCGGTTATGCAAGATCCCGATTAGGTGGGATGGATTTTTAATATTGCAGCCATTTTTCCTTTTAAGAACATGTGCAAGTAAATTGGGCTCTGCTCCCTTCCCATGGCCATACTAGAATGAAAAAGACTAGGATATTTATGGTTAATGGTTACATACTCTCCCGTATCAAGAAATACAAGGGCTAGAACTTTGGTAAAAATCTAAGCCAACCCCAAATAGAAAGATTGTATAAACTTACGATGATAGCTCATAAGAAAGTTGATCTAAATTTCTTCTGCGACATTAACATGGGTTTCTCTCTCAATCTCTACACTAAATGGCAGCTTGTATATAACTTTTGTATGAGTGCCTGAGAGGGAGGCTCTCTATTGCACCACCTACTTAACTTTTGTATGAGTGCAGTGCCTGAGACTAAAGTTCTCTGCCGCACCACCTGCAGAAAAAAATTCAACGCTGTCTTCAAAAAATCAAGGTTCTGTAGATGCTTGTATCAATGAAAGTTGAGTATACATTGGGCTCCTAAAAATAGTAGCCCCTTCACCTGTTTTAAACCTGTATTATCATCCATTCAACATCAATATCCACTCATCTGTTCAATCATTTTCACCTGTTTTAAACCTGTATTGTCATCCATTCAAAATCCATTTTCAACATTCAATCTGTTTTTTAACCTGTATTATCCATCCATTCATTCAATTCAATTCAATGTCCAACTTCTTCTATACCTCAAAATGAGGAATACACGTACCAAATTAACAAAATATAAAAGGAAAGAATGTTCAATCTCAAACAAAATACATCATTGAGAACCAAAAGATGGGACCCTCGTCACCCAAGCTAGAGCTGAACCAAACAACTCAGAACAAATAAGATAGTTTACAAAAAACAGATAAGGTAGCTGAACCACTGCAAGACTGTCACAGGGAATGGCAAATCAGAGCCCATCTGAATAACATAACTCCAGCTGGGACGATCTTAAACACTGTACAGACAAAAAGGAAAGAGGAGAGATCCCTGCAGACCAAAAGGAACACCATGAACTAAGCCCAAAGCTGCTTCTGTACCAGCTAGAACAACCACCAACTGCTACACATACTACTACATCAGAAAAGCTGACAAGCATCAACAGAAGATCCTAATGAGCTGAGAAAGTGATCAACAAGACTTCAAGCATCAGATGATCCAACATAAGCATCAATACATCCTGCATCAATACGTCCTGCCAACGTTACTATGATAAATTTTTTTTTTAAAAAAATGGACTGATTAATAAGAAGGGTAAAAATCAATACCTACTAATTGTGTTAATGCCTCGTCCTCAGAATATCTCTCTAATGCCTCATCTTCATTGAATAACTCATTGTTGTTCTCTACACTGCTAAAATAATAAGTACATGCAAAACAGATAAAATAAAAAAAAACATGTCAATGTATATTAAATTAAAAAAATGCATTGATAGGAAAAATTCAACAGAATGGTACCTCTTGTTAAGGCCGGGGCAATTGCGTCTGTCATGTGCAACCCCACGCTTGCCACATCCGCGGCAAAGTCGTTCTTTCTTCCTTGCTTTTTCCTTCGAGGACTTCAATCTCTTTGGACGACCCTTTGTAATTGCATGCTTCGGTGGAAGATATCTCTCAGTAGGCCTTGCACTTTTATTTTTTCTCTTAGGATTATCTTCTGCCATCACTGCCTTTTCATTTATCTCGCGAATCCTTTTTTTAAGGTCTTGTAGAACTGATTTCGCATGGTGATATGCTTCCTTACTCAATGACGCTTCATCAATAATATTTGCAGCATCATATGATAAATCTCCATGTCGTGCTAGCAATGACCCATCAAACATAGAGCACATAGTTTTGTCAGAATCATCGTCTACCCTCGCATACCTTGTCCATCTTTTCAAAATGTATTGTTCAGGCAATGTGTATATTTTCTCTTGTTTCAAAACGCAGATGATGTGTCCACATGGAATGCCTTGGAATTCAAATAGTTGACAAGAACATTTTGCTTCTTTTTCAACCTTTTTGAAAATGACAACCCTTTCGATTTCATTTTTATCCTTAAATGATGAAACATTATAAACTCTTTGTTCCACATCATCATTTACAACCTCAGCAATGCCGGATGTTATGTACATGAACTGATCTTGAAACTTATAAAACATCTTCTTTGTGTATATTTCTGACATTTGCCTCTCCATTGGCAAGTCCGTCATCAATTTTGGCCTTCCATTAGAAGTGTCATGAATTGCCTTTAATTGACGGTATTTTTGAGTTTCAATCCCTTGCTTAAATCGAAACATAAAACCACACAGACCATTCTTTTGTGTCACATATTGCTTTAAAAATGCATTTATACTTTCACTCCTTCCGGTTGTAGACATCCCTCCAAAAAAAAGGTGTCTCATATATACAGGCACCCACATATGACGGATATCATACATCCCATTTAGCCAATCGTTGTTTGCGACATCCTCTTTTATCAACATATTCTTCCATCTCGAATCAAATTCCTCGGTTGTCAAAGAGTTGAATGCGATTTTTTTAATAGTTGGGATCAATTCATTCTTATGTATTGCAATTCCACCTAAATTCTTTTGTAAATTTTCCATGATGTGCCACAAACAGTAACGGTGGCTCGTACTTGGAAGAACAAACCCAATGGCTTTTGTCATTGCAGGGTCCTGATCTGTCAAGATGGACTTTGGTGGGTCTCCTGGCATTGCTTCAAGCCATTTATTTAGAACCCAAACAAATGTATCAAAAGTCTCGTTTGAGATTAGGCAGCATCCAAATATTATGGACTGATTATGATGATTGATTCCAGTGAATGCACCAAAAATGAGACCATATCTATTTGTATTGTACGTTGTATCAAACGAGACAACATCACCAAACTCCTCATATGACTTCTGAAAATAATAATCAGCCCAAAACACATGTTTTATGTGGTCCTCATCATCTTTCTCAATAGAAAAAGCATTCCTTGAATCTATCTCCTTCCATTGTCTAAAGTGTTCATAAAACATATCACCATCATTGTCCTTTGTTTCCTCATTTTTGTCTCTAATATGATTTCGAAAGTCTGTTTCTGTGAAACCAACTTTATCTCTCCCACCTGACTGCAACACTAAAATCCCCATTTGTTTATTTGGTCTGATATTAGCAGCCCCATAAGTATCTATCAATTTTTTTTTTGGGGCGTCAATTCGACGATGTGACCGTAGCATGTGGGTCTTTCTAGGGGTACTTAATAGGTGAGAATGTTCTACAACAATTTTAAATACAATCCAGTGTCCCCCTTTCATTTTTTTTAACTGAAGATATGCACCACAATTCTCCCGAGTATCTGAGGTCCTTCTTTCACCACCAAGTCTTTTTTTCTTACAACCTTCTTTAGAGCACACAAATTTTTTTCTCACTACTTGGTTATTGACCCTCTTCTCCGAACTTCGTCTAATGCTGAAACCCGCCGCTCTTGCATAAGTGTTATAAGCATTGTAAGCATCATCTATACTTTCAAAAACTTGACCAACTTTTAGTAATTTCTCCTCGTCAACTTGTGGCACAAATATTTTAATTGGTAAAGATGCTACATCGTCAATCTTTTGTACGTTTTAAGCACACCATGACAATACATGCAGAACAAAATAAAAAAAAGGAAAGTAATTAATCACCTATTTTAACATAATATTATTCTTCTATGGATAGAGAAGGTGAGAAAGGAGATATATAGAGAAACAAAGATGGTAACCTACTTGGCTGCAAGCGACTTCTGCTGCTATCGGAGACTGTGAATGGATCGGAAGACAAAGTTGCAAATCGAGATCAGGATCATGAGATAGATCTGTGTCATCCATTAGGGACTATCTCTTGACGGGTCGGAACCCACAAGATTGCTACATTTACAATGACATGACAAATTCAAGTTAGGAGAGGGATCAAATACTGCTACTGTTAGGACAAATTCAAAAGATTGCTACTAACACTCACCAACATGATTCATTTCTACTATTAATGTCAGGTATAAAAAAAATACTTTCGTAGAGACAAGGGTGGGTAACCCTGTTATATACGCGTTTGCAGAGACATGGTAATTAACGACAACCAATAACATCAAATAGGGTGCAGATATAAATATTAAGGGGTAAGAAAATGGTATCCAAACAATTACAGCACAACCCTCAAACTCTACTCTACAGATATCCATCCTTTCCCAAACATACATATGAACAATTGTAATTATAATTCATCAAAATAGATGGCCACCCATGTATCTATATGATATTTTCTGATGTTAGGCTATTCACCAAATGTATTGCATCAAAAAACACACACAATCCAAATAACAATTTACAGAAGTGCACAGAATCTCTCCCAAAATTACGAGACATTGCCTAAAGCCAAATATCCATTTCAATGAAGCAGATCTTATATTGTTTGAGACATGCTTCCCTTAAAAAGATGGACCTTTTTCATAAAATGGGCAACCATCTGATGGCTAGATTGGAACTTTTAAATAGAAATAATTATAACAAATATATAACTCCTATGACTTCTTGAATGATTTTAAGAGAAAAATAGCAACGTTCTCTCTATTTAGATCCATGTTTTCATATTCTGTTTTACATCTTAGTATTTTGAACACCTATACCGATGAGCCATTTCTCGTATCCATTCATTGCCATTGCATGAACTGATAGTCTAAAAAAAAAAAAAAAAAAAACAAACTACAATTTTCTAACTCAGTTCAAGTTATAGTTTGATCGATCGAAGGAAAAAAATCTGATCAAGAGAGTAACAGCCCTCTCTCAGCGACCCACTCCGTCAAAATTCCCCTTTTCTCCTCCTCTCCATCGATTTTTAGAAAACCCCAAAAATAAAGGGATGATAGAAGAATCTGACCTTTCTTCCTCGCTGGGTCGCTGAGAGAGGGCTCCGACGGCGATGCAGAGGAGACGATGGAGATGGAGAGGAGAGGAGACGCTGCACAGTAATCTCAGAGATATTCGCTGAGAGAGGGCTCCGACGGCGATGCAGAGGAGACGATGGAGATGGAGATGGAGAGGAGAGGAGACGCTGCACAGTAATCTCAGAGATGGAGAGGAGACGATGGAGGAGACGATGGACAGTAATCGCACGGGGGAAGAGGAAGATCTAGAGAAGATGAAAGGGCTCAGAGCATTCGTTTCCTTGCTCTGGACATTTTGGAACGAAATGGAAAGGGGGGAAATGAAAAGTTCTTCAGGCGCCCAACAACTAAATGGAGTTTTATATGTAAAACGTGGCAGCCGTTGGATCAACTTAGACGATCCAACGGCTGTAAGAACAGTTCTCACATAATGGGTGGGAACAGTTCCCACCTGAATAAATCCTTATATATATATATATATAATCATCTAGAACTTACTTAATCTAGAGTGCACTCCACTGTGGGCCAGTGGGGTTGATTGCAGCAAAAGTGTGGTTTCCTCTTTGATTGAAGTGACTTTTTTCATGATTCATATATATATATATATATATATTAATGATTATAATCAGCAGGTGGTTCTCTGGTGAAGTCAGAAGGTCAAGTCAGAAATTGCAACTCCTTCAACGTATCGTGGCTATGGACCCTACCATTATCACAAATAAAAGTCATTGGGAATTATCATCTTGGGAGTGGTTAGGATATTTTAAAAATTTGTTTTTTCTCAGGATCTTATTGAGAAATAAATATTGTGAGAAATAAAAGGTTTAAATAATTAAAAATAACAAAATTTTAAAAAAATGGAATACTATTTTAAAAACAACTATGCTTACAAGATTTCTTATTTTTCAATTTTATGCTTAGTTTTGCATTTTCATTTATCCAAGATGTATGAAAGCTATAATGTCCTAATGCTTTCACATGTATTTTTATGGGTCATTTACCTTTTACACATGTGATAGTAAGATGAGATTTACATACGTAGATCTATATTACTAAAGGGATGTACTCTTCCTCACATAAAGACACCTGGTGCAACCTCAAGCTTTTTGCAATGTCATTTCCGGAGTTGCCCTTATTCCTAAAATCTCTATATCTATTATACACTCAAAAGACCTAAAATATCTCCATGAAGAATCATATTCCACTCGAAAGCCTAAAATCTCTCCATGAGATCCCTAAATAAGCCAACACACCAGATGTGCTAAATTTATATCAATCAATTCATGGGTCTCATCCCGGATAATATGATTTTATGGACGGTTAGAATAGAGATGGTGGACCCCATTCATCTGGGGGTTCCACTTAAATAGGTTAGGTTTGGTCAATTTGTGAGGTCTATGATCATTTGATCATTTGACCTTTATCAAGCAATTCATGGGTCTCAGCCCGCATCATATGGTTTTATGAATGGTTAGAATATAGATGGTGGACTCCATTCATCTTTGGGGTCCCACTTAAATAAATTAGGTTTGGTCAATTTATGAGGTCTATGATCATTTGATCTTTATCAATCAATTCATGGGTCCCAGCCCGCATCATATGATTTTATGGACGGTTAGAATAGAGATGGTGGACCCCATTCATCTGGGTCTCACTTAAACATATTTGATCAATTTGTTAGGTCTACGATCATTTGATCCTTTGATCTTTTTAAATAAATTCATGGGTCCCATCCCGCATAATATGTTTTATGGACGGTTATAATAAAGATGGTGGACCCCATTCATCTGGGGGAGGTTCCACTTAAATAGGTTATGTTGGGTCAATTTGTGATGTCTATGATCATTTAATCCTTTGATCTTTATTAAGCAATTCATGGGTCCCAGCCCGCATCAGATTATTTCATGGACGGTTAGAATATAGATGGTGGACCCCATTCATCTTGGGGGTCCCACTTAAAAAGGTTAGGTTTGGTCAATTTGTGAGGTCTATGATCATTTGATCCTTTGACCTTTATCCAGCAATTCATGGGTCCCAGCCCGCATCATATGGTTTTATGAATGGTTAGAATATAGATGGTGGACTCCATTCATCTTTGGGGTCCCACTTAAATAAATTAGGTTTGGTCAATTTATGAGGTCTATGATCATTTGATCTTTATCAATCAATTCATGGGTCTCGGCCCGCATCATATGATTTTATGGACGGTTAGAATAGAGATGGTGGACCACATTCATCTGGGTCTCACTTAAACATATTTGATCAATTTGTTAGGTCTACGATCATTTGATCCTTTGATCTTTTTAAATAAATTCATGGGACCCATCCCGCATAATATGGTTTTATGGACGGTTATAATAAAGATGGTGGACCCCATTCATCTAGGGGGTTCCACTTAAATAGGTTAGGTTTGGTCAATTTGTGAGGTCTATCATCATTTGATCTTTATCAAGCAATTCATGGGTCCATCTCGCATAATATTGTTTCATGGATGGTTAGAATATAGATGGTGGACCCCATTCATCTCGGGGGTCCCACTTAAATAGGTTAGGTTTGGTCAATTTGAGAGGTCTATGATTATTTGAATTTGATCTTTATCAATCAATTCATGGGTCCCGGCCCGCATCATTTGATTTTATGGACGGTTGTAATAAAGATGGCGGACTCCATTCATCTGGGTCCCACTTAAAAATATTTGGTCAATTTGTTAGGTCTACGATCATTTGATCCTTTGATCTTTTTAAATCAACTCATGGGTCCCATCCCGCATAATATGATTTTAAGGATAGTTAGAATAGAGATGGTGGACCCCATTCATCTAGGGGGTTCCACTTAAATAGGTTAGGTTTGGTCAATTTGTGAGGTCTATCATCATTTGATCTTTATCAAGCAATTCATGGGTCCATCTCGCATCATATTATTTCATGGATGGTTAGAATATAGATGGTGGACCCCATTCATCTCGGGGGTCCCACTTAAATAGGTTAGGTTTGATCAATTTGAAAGGTCTATAATCATTTGTTCATTTGATCTTTATCAATCAATTCATGGGTTCTGGCCCGCATCATTTGATTTTATGGACGGTTAGAATAAAGATGGTGGACCTCATTCATCTGGGTCCCACTTAAAAATATATGGTCAATTTGTTAGGTCTACGATCATTTGATCCTTTGATCTTTCTTAATCAATTCATGGGTCCCATCCCGCATAATATGGTTTTATGGACGATTATAATAGAGATGGTGGACCCCATTCATCTTGGGGGTCCCACTTAAATAGGTTAGATTTGGTCAATTTGAGAGGACTATGATCATTAAATGACATTATTTACACACCATTCTCACGTATCTCGAAAAATAAACACCTAAAAACATCAGGAACCCCCCCCCCCCCCCCCCCCCCCCCCCCCCCCCCAAAAAAAAAAAAAAAAAAAAAACAACACGCACCCAACCCCAATGGCCCAATCCAAACAAAAAAGGTCGTCCCCTCGTCCGCTAGAGTGATGCTATCTGCAGATAGTTGATTTCTCCCACCGGCGGAAGCAGCCAACTGACACGACATCCACAACTTTAGGAGATAAAAAAGGGCCGACGAACAGACAATGCAAGATTCGTCACTTAAGGTGCTGAGGTCCACGTGGCGGCCAGCTATTGAGCACTATAGTTCGCAGTGCTTGACGAATGGGGAACGGGTTTTTACCGGCTATAGGCTGTAATGGCTGTTCGTGTTAGGCGATGGCGATGAGTTCAATGATGGTCCCATTCTCGCGTGCGAGATTGCCCAATTAGGAAATCTGCTTTAGAAAAAAAAAAGTGTTTTAAGGTAAACGGTTGCCGTAAGAGGAAAGGTTGTTAATGTGGACATTCTCGTGCTTCTCTTTTTTTGAATTTTTTTGAGGATAACCAACGGCTTGGATCGTTTCTCACTTTCCTTGGGGTAGTGCATTTATGGTGAAGATAAGCACACTTCAACTGCTTCAAGAGGTAGGAATAAGGAATGGGAGAAATGGTTAAAGTCGGGTCTGATTTGGGTTGGGTTGGGCTCTTGAATAATTGGGTATGGCCGCCTCAACTTAGGACTTCATCTATATATGCTCGTCTTTGATTTTGTGAGTTTTGTTTTCCGTTTTTCACTTTTTATGGTCATTTTTTTATTATTTCATTTGGAATTTCTTATTTTTAGAGCAGAGTCCGTTTATATTTAAATTTAAAACGAGATGAAGTTATAATAAAAAATGAATGCTTTTGAAAGTACTTAGGAGGCATCACCAAGTGATAAATTAAAAAAAAAAAAAGGCACATTTAAGATGGTTTGAATATGTTTGGCCAGTAATGAGATCGTTGAGAAAGGCTTTGTTATGTAGGTTGATGACTTACCAATCAATTGAAAGTGGGTAAGCCAAAATGGATATGGATGGAAGTAATGGGGATAGTCTAAAAAAGTGTAACTCATTTGAAAATTCTACTCAAAATAAACCGGAATGGATAAGCAATATTCATGTAATTGATCCCAACTTAGCTAGGACAATGCTTTAATGATGGTGATCTAACTTCCTTTCATTTGTGCTTTAATTCATGACAAATACAAAAGCTAAATCCAAGCTTGACTAATTGTCAAATTGATTAGAAGTGTTAATACAAACTCGAGCGTGATTGCTTGCACAGCGTCGAATTCAAGGACTTCATGATATAATGGGTACCACAACATTTAAGAGGTAAGATATGAAGGATACAAGGTGAATATGTAGATGAGACCTTTTATTTTCTTTAAGACTTGATTCAATAGAGTGATTGTTAGTTAATTATTCTCTATTAAAAGGAAGGTCATGTAATGGCAATAGTCCCATAAATGAAAATAAATGCACCCTGTACTAATAAAATAAAGTCCAAGTTGGGGTTGGCAGTGTAAGAAAAAACAATTAGATTAAGCTCACAGTCATTTTCAAAGGTTAAATTAAACAGCACGCATGACATCAATTCAAACTCAACTCATGTCCAGTGGTGGAACCAAAGGGGAGCTGGCAGGGGCCATGGGGGCCATGCCACACCCCCCCCCCCCCCCCACACACACACACACACACACAGTTTTTAAAAAACCTCTTCTCTATTTTAGAAATTTTATTAATTTTTATATATGGCTCCTCTAAAATTTCTGAAAACCCTTTTATTCTTTAAAAAAACTTTATGAATTCTTACATGTGGCCCCTCCAGATTTTCTAAAACCTCATTCTTCTTTAAAACATTTTATAGTTTTTTACATATGGATCCTCAAAATTTTCAAAAAAATCAACTACACGTTTTAAAAAACTACATGTGTTTTGATATGTGAGATCCAAAAAAGATTTTTTATATAGTGGCCCCTTCAAGGAAGAATTTCCGGATCCGCCCGTGCTCATGTCAATCAGTTTCATGTTGTAATTATAAATCCAAACCTAAAATTACCAAGTTGTGTCCGGATAGACTTAAGAATTGCATTCTACTTTGGGTAAAAACATTCCTTTGACTGAATTATGATTTGACTCAGTGACCCTACTTTCGGTCACTTGCACGTGAGTCACGTACATCGAGAAGTTTGGGATAAAATGGAGGGTGGGTGTGCAATGTGCTCCACATTTGTATTGGGAGGTGGTAAAACATCATGTGGGGGTTGGTGGTTTGGAAGCAACCAATTATAAATTATGTAGGTGAGATTTGGGCCGGCCCAATTAGACCCGCCAAAAATCCGAACTTCATATGGGCCTTGGGTATTTAGGATATGGGTCGGGTTCTAGCCGAATTGGGCTGAGTATAATCTATAATTTGATGGGAAAATGGGGAGGAGTAACTTGGAGCAAGTTGGGTTGGTTGGATTTGGGTTGCCGAATTTAACCTTGTTTATGCTAGTTGTGTGATCATAAAATCTTGGTTTGTACATGATGTTTGTGCTTTTTTGTTTCCTGTATTTCAAGTTAAATTTGTGGTAGTAAAGTTGATTCTAATTAAGGAGTATTCAAAAGGTAAGAGGTGAGGATATAAGGTGGAGATATGGATGTGATCCAAGTAATGAATTTCTTATGGTGATAGTTGATTATTTGATGACTATATGTGAATCTTTACTTCTGCTATGATTTTGCCCCTTTCTTGGAAAGGCAATGCTTCGGAATGTCTAAAAAAATACCAAGCCAACCAAAAAAGCGAGGAGTTTATGAATTAGGGAAATGAGCTTTAAAAAAATTGGCAGTAACATGAGGAAAAAAAATATCTGCCAAAACTGTAAATTAAATTTGATGGATCATTCAGACCATTTGTCAGTGGTGCTAGAAACCCATGGTAAAAATTCGATTGTAAATCCCAAAGCATGCTTCCACTTTTTCCATGACTTACACACAGTGGAATAAGCTGATGGAACAACTCAGCTTCGCTTAAATAGATGCCCATTATAAAAGGAGAGCCCTCACATCAAACAGAAAATAAGAAGTCCTTGAATATTAAAGAGTCAAAATAACAACACTTCCTCTCCTCTGCCTCCTCTAGAGTCTAGCCCCATGATGTACTTAAAGACAACTCTTTCCAATGTATCCACCGACCTACAACAGGCTTCTGAGCCATCCATGGCCTATGTAATGGACATTTTTGGTATCCCCCTAAAAAAATAGGGGGTTTCATGTAATTTTAAACATAGGAGTCCCAAGACTCGTGTTTCAAATAGTGGTGGTCCAAACCTTTTGACCCAGGAAAATCCTAACCCAATGTCAGAAGAAGATTAGTCATGTTGGTGCCCATCACTTCCATATCTGGGCAATTTAACTGGCCCCCCACATGCCTAACTACAAAGGGCAATGTATCAATAGTCTTAGCCTTTTGACCTATAATTTAGAAGTCTCCATCATATTGAAAATCACCTTCAGCCTCTAACTTCTACAATTTGTTAAAGTACACATCTTTTCGTTAATATATGTTTAACAAAAAATAACATAAATGCCCTTTCAAATAAAAAAAAAAAAGAGGAAAAGTTTAGGACCTATTTGTTTAGGTATGTTTACGTATGAATTGAATGCTTATGAATTCATTATCAAATGAACTCAATATGAAGATTATTTAAGAGGCGATGGGTGAAAAATATAAAGTCATAATGTTGATAAGACCTTTACCTTTTTTTACGTATCTGAATTACTAGAGTGATGCTTGGATATTTAATTTGCTTCTTCCTTTATTCAATTTTCATTGAAGGAGAGTTTATTTTACCAAATACGTAATTTTATTTACCACATCGATAAGGTCTAACAAATAGATCCACGTGGGATTTACCAGGCCCCCCCGGGCATGTAGGGTTTAGTCCCAGCCCAAAGGACTGGGATACCCTTCGTTATAAAAAAAAAGGTCTAACAAATAGATGCGGTCTTTTTTAATTGTTGACACTTAAATTCATGTTTTCTAATTATGGGAGGTACATAATTATTTGGCGGGCCAATCAAGTGCGACAATTCTTGACTCAACTTGCGCGCTTAATTGGAATCCGGCATAGTAATTAGGCCTTGGATTTGGTTTAACATCTTTGACCAACAAAAAATAAGTTGGATGTAGTAAAAAACTTTTCTTAAAGATGAGAAATTATAATTATTAAATAGAATATTAAAAAATAATTTAGTCAAAGCGGGGTTTAAAATATTTAAAAGAATAGAGTGATTTATTGCTCGTTTGTTTGCATGTAATTAAATTATTATGAATTTTAAAAATTATGTTGTTATAAATGTGACTAAAATTGAAGAAATAAACGTGATTATCCATGGCCATAAAATAATATCTCCTTTAATGGAAAATATATAACCCCCTTAAAATCAATCTAGATTGCATCTACATCTCCCGCTTATAGCTTTCACACCCCACATCCTTAATATTATTTTACTCAAATTCATTTTACTAATTCAATTTCATTTAGCCGGGCAATGTTTCTTAATAAGAAAATGAAATAAAAAAAATGGTTGTTTAAAATTCTTATAACTAAAATTGGGAAAAATTAAAGAAACAAAGGTATAGATAAAAAAATGACTATCAAATAATCTCTCCCTTAGTAAAAAATGAATTGAAGGAGATGGGAAATGAATACCTATTAGTTATTCAAAATTCAGGGGAGTCAAGGTTTCGTCTTTATCTCCACCTTATATCATTCATCCTCATGTCTCTACTGATACTTTGTTAGAGCCCATTTACTATGAATACCTAACTATATTTTCAACTCCATGCAAAAAAAGAAAACGTCTTCTTACGTTGTGTTTCTGCACACTTGCTGTAAAAAGATATGGAAAAAGTGTCAGATTTTTTCTGCGTCTTCCCTTATAATATTTGTTAGTGTAGGTGACAATCATTAAGAATTCTACCAGTTTTAGTCGTCTTTTCTTTTAGGTAAGGAGGGGATTTTGGTGTCTCACCTTTGGGATTGGACTCATGTTATTGTTGAAGAGGCAGATGTTGTACATACAGGTCTTTAATGTACATTTACGTAATTTATTTTTTTAAACTCGTTATTTTGTTGTTCGGTAGTATTCTTCTTTTAAAAAAACAAAAAAAAATAAAATAACTTTTCTTTATAAAGGATTTTAATTTTCTACGTGAGGAATTGAAATTAAGAATTCCTCTTTCCATGAATGACAAAAACTTGTGGAGTGTGAAATTACCTCATTGCACAAATAAGTCCTCATAATATACAATTTCCAAAAAAAAGAAAACACTCATGATATAGAGCAAATATCTTTTCAAAATATTTTTGCCCTAATCACCATTGTGTCCTGTATATTTTTGTAAAAGACTAGATTTCCATTATTCACAAAGATTCCTCCTCTCTACCGTACACAAACAAAAATCTACTGAGAGAGGCCTTGCTGTAATTAGTGTTACTTTTTTTTTTTTTGGTAGCCTTTTGCTTCCATGTTCTTTCTTTCATACGTCCCATCTGATCATTTGGGCCAGAGAGCAACTGACTGCTCCTTGCCCTGCTTTTCCATCTCTCTCTTTGTCTCCTCTTTCTTTGATGGTCTCCTTTTATTCCTTTGTTTAGATTGATAGATTTTTCTTCATTTCATTTCATGTAACCTTCCTTTTCTGTCTGTTAAATGATTCAGTTCAGACCATCCATCTGATTTTTTTTTTCTTCTTCTTCTTTCCAAGTTCCAACTACAAACACTTGAAATAAATTCATCTACAAATGCTCTTTACAACACTCCTTGTCTTCTCCTTCTTTCTCAAATAGATTCTTCTAAGCAAGAAACAGTCAAAAAGTAAGGAAGAAGGAGAGAAAAATCAGTTCTTTGTAAGATATACATAGAGAGTGAGCAGTTTCTGGTTCTGGGTTCTGATGTTGGATCTTAATGTTGTATCTGATTCCACCTGTGAGGAGGAAGAAGAAGAATGCAGCCCGGAGACGGAGAAGCCTCTCAAAGCTCCGGGAGGACACGTGGATAATTCCGGCACCTCCAATTCTTCGGTGGTCAATATCGACGGGCTAGGGGAGGAGGATTCCTGCTCCACGCACGTCGACCGGGCCGCCGGCGGTGACACTCTTCTTGGGTTCGGCTTCAATATTCTGAAAAGGGGGAGCGGTGTCGCCGGAGATGAAGAAGATGATCGTGGATACGGAGAAGATAACGGGGTATCTCTGCAGTCAGGTTTCGTCACCAGGCAGCTGTTTCCGGCGCTGGAGAGAGCTTCCGGAGGTGGTTTATGCTCGGTGCCTGTATCCGCTTCTTCGGCGACATCACCGGCTCCCCTTCATTGGGGGAACCTCAATTGCGGTCCGGCGGATGTAGGGCCGCCGGCGCAGGTGAAGAAGAGTCGGCGGGGACCACGATCCCGGAGCTCGCAGTACCGGGGAGTGACTTTTTACCGGCGGACAGGGCGATGGGAGTCGCATATCTGGTGAGAAAATTTTCGAATTAGTCTCTTTCTTTCTACCCCAATTCAAGTTTTAATCTTTCTGTTTTGTGTTTGGTCTCTTTGTGTAGGGATTGTGGGAAGCAAGTGTATTTGGGTGAGGCAATCTTCGTATACTCTGTTGTCTGTTTAATTGAATTGGGTCAGTGTAAATTCTCATTTTGATCAATGTTTGATTGATGAATCTGGTGTGTCTGTAGGAGGATTCGACACTGCTCATACTGCTGCAAGGTAAATGTGTTCTTGATACTATAGAAGGAAGACAAGAAGTAGAAGAAGTTCCTTTAATGGTAATTGAATTTGGGTGTTTTGATTTCAGGGCCTATGACAGAGCTGCTATAAAGTTCAGGGGGGTTGAAGCAGACATCAATTTCAATCTTAGTGATTACGATGAAGATATGAAACAGGTAGTTTGATCTCTCCCTATGTCTATCTTGATATTTGTAATTGGGTTGTCTTTCAATGAAGGGTGTCTGATTTTATCTGATCTCAATTCATTTGTTTTCAGATGAGAAATCTAAGCAAGGAAGAATTTATTCACATCCTCCGTCGCCAAAGCACTGGGTTCTCGCGGGGGAGTTCGAAATACAGAGGGGTGACCCTGCACAAATGTGGTCGATGGGAAGCTCGTATGGGGCAGTTCCTTGGCAAGAAGTGAGAGACAATTAATATCATTTGTGCTTCTAACTAATCTTTCTCTTTGATATAGATTGGTTTTTAGCTTTGCTTTTTGTCTTATGGTTATAGACCTAAGATGGGTGTTAAACATTAGATCAAGATCTTAATATTAAAAAAAAAAAAAAACCGCCCTTCTTGTCTGATAAAATTACTAAATGCGAATCTTCAGGTTAAACCTGTCATCTATAAAGCACTTGAAATCTTGTTGATCTTTGAGGGCGGAAACTGTAATTTTTACTGTTTTCAGCAATGTGAATACTATACTTGCATGCAGGTACATATATCTTGGGCTATTTGACAATGAAGTGGAAGCTGCAAGGTGCTACTGGTCATGAATTATATCTTTCTGTTAGTGCATTTGTTACCTTGAATCTCAAGCTTTGTAGGTTCCATCCAATACAATTCTCCTTTTCTATGAACATCAGGGCTTATGACAAGGCGGCTATCAAATGTAATGGAAGGGAAGCGGTTACCAATTTTGAACCAAGCACATATGAAGGAGAGATTACTCCTGAAGCTGATGATGGAGGTATATTTAATGCAAATGATCTCATTTTATTTAAACCATTCAGCTGAATTTCTTTAATTCAAAGAAAATCTCTCTATAAGGTGACTTTTCCTTTTTGATCTTTGATATTGATACAGGCACTGATCGCAATCTTGATCTCAACCTTGGAATCTCCACCCCTTCTTTTGCTCATGATCTGTCAAGGAATGATAGCTCGGGTTTCCACTTCCATTATGGCTCCTTTGAAATACCTGAAGCCGGGAAAGCCTGGGTAACAAATTTAAGCATTGGAACTTTCTTCTGTGTCAATTGATATTATATTATATATGTATTTGCTACATTGAGGACTTCAACTCACACACTCTCATTCACACACCCATGTCTACCAGCTGAGCAGCTTGGGGACATTGTGCATTGGTACTTGGTAGTATTTCAAAATAGGGAAACATGTTCCAATCAGTATTGATTGTGTTTTCTTGATGAAGTGTTAGCGGGTTACATCTCTTTCCTTTGTGCAGCTCTCCAATTATAACATGCTTTTATAGAATGCTTGCTTACTCCAAGGAACAATTTGGGTGCATTTGGGTGTATGCCAAATCAAAGCATTTGTTTTTTTTTTTTTTTTGTTTTTTTGAGTAAAATGGGAAGCTATATATCTGCTATATTTCTCGGCACCTACTATATCAGAAAAAACATTAGATTTTGAAGACTTTTTACGCTTTTAAAGCCCAAAATTGATATCAGTGCTACTCACCTATGTTAATGTAGACTTAAAAGTTAGGAATTGTTTCAATTTGTTGTGTGGTTACGATTCCCCAAACAAACATCCCTACCATCTTGCATAATAATTGAAGCATTTGGCATTTGACATTTATTCTACAACCAGGGGCAGACCTATACATGGGGGATTGGGGGCTGAAGCCCCCACCCAACTGGAAAAAGCCAATGGGCTCTCTAAAGCCTATTGAGCTCAGCCCCCATTTAAAAATTTGTCCAGCCCCCATCCTTTTCCCCAAACACACACTCTCTCTCTCTCTCTCTCTCTCTCTCTCTCTCTCACACACACACACACACACACACAAAAAAAAAAAAAAAACACCAAATTGGATGAGACCTCCAAATCACACTCTGTATCTGACATTGGCACGCCATCGTTGTCCCTCTCTAAGTAGGCGAATTCCTTGCAGCGCGCCCCCGCCGCCACCTCCCATTCTTCCTTTTGTTTTTAAAAACTCATCTCTAGGTAGGTACCCTTATTTGTTCAGTTTCTTTGTTTTCATGTATTGATTGGCAATTTGCTTATCTTTTGCTAGATTATTATCCTTCTAACACCATCTCTTGTCACCGTACTGACATGGAGTCTTTAGGGGAACATTTGCCTAACATGAGGAAAATCATACGGATTTTCTGTGTGGCTCATTTTCCAACGATCAATACAATAATTTTCTACACAGAAAAAAGACTTTTTTAAAAATGATTTTCTACAATAGAAAGCAGATAATTGCATATGAGCACAAACTGGGTGGCTCACTTCGAGATCCGCAAAAGTTCTCTCTGATTCACCATAAGACCTAACCAAAGTAGGGCTTTTTTTCCGTTTTCTTCTCTTAAAACCAAAATTGTAATTAGAAATTTGAGATCATTCAACACTTTATTGTCTTCATCAAAATTATCATTTTCACTTTTCAAATGAGTAAAGTATATTAAGCGGTTTAAATGTATTTGGATTTTTCTAGATGTATTTCACAAAATTCTCAAATTAAATTGAAAAAGATATAAAATCTTGGCCATTTTCTTTATTTTTATTGACTTATATACAATGGCTAAGAAGAACAAGCCAATGGTTATTTTGCGTTCATTCATTTCAAGAAGAGAGCTTCGATTTAGAAGGATAGGAGAAGGATAATAAAGAATTTGATATAGTGTTGGCTCTTTATCTCATATAGTGTTATATATATAAAAAACTATTATGATTTTTTAATAGCTCTTAAAACTCAACCGACAAGTATCACTAAAACTCATAAACTCATCTTTCATGTTATCGTTTTAAATAAAATAAATAATTTTCAAGCCCCCCTCAATCGAAAATTCTGGGTCCGCCACTGTCTACAACCAAGCAATCCTTTCCATTAGGTCTGAGAAAATATCATGATTGTATCATGCTTCGAGAAGTTATCATTGTAAATATGAGTTATATCTTATGTTGATGTTTGTTTTCTAACAATACTAAATAAAGTTATCACAATAAAGCATCTTATCATGATTTGGATACTCCCTACTATTAGTAGAAATTCTCGTGATACTCATCATTATTGGCATGACAATGAGCTCCCAATAGTTTGAACCCAGGACCTCTTTCAAGGATACAAGATTTTTACCATTAATTTTACTTTTATTAATAAAATATGTTTTAAAAAAAAAAATCAACCAAACGGTCTCTAATGCCAAATAAAACACAAAATAAATTTTTTTCTTTATCCAGTTTTGTAATTTAAAGTAAAATTACATGGTTTAAGATTTTCTGTGCTTTTTTCACCTGATGCCACTATATATTTGTGACTGCACACAGATATTGACTTGTTTAATTCAGGTTTTAATTGTAGCTGTTTTCCAACATTCAATTGGAATTGATATTTAATAGCTCCATCTATAGGATCATATACATTGAAGCCTTATCCCATCTAGTTGGGCGTGGCTTTACTTCTCCACCAACCTTATTTAAGGCAAATGTTAACATCACTGCTACCCATTATTATAAGGATTTTAGCAAGATGTCACAGTCAAGTGCATGACTGATGCTAACTCTGTAACCAGGCTTGGTGCAGCCTATGAAGAGTTAAATCTGGGAATTGAGGGCTGGCCTTGTGGATAAGGCGCCTGCTCCCATAGCTCCCACCAGGTTTCGAACCATGGTGTGAGCCCTTTACTTCCTATGACCTGGCCACTGGGCCAACCGAGCAAAAAAAAAAAAAAAAAAAGAGTTAAATCTGCTTTATACAATCGCTTAAAAATATAAAGAAACTGTCTGGAAGCATGTACTCAGACTCTCTCCTCTTTGTTGTGCTTTCACAGACAGACAATTTCGTTTCAAAGGGTCCACCCCAGTGCTTATCCGAGCGGCCTCCAGTCTGGAGTGGTGTTTACTCAGGTTTCTTTCCTAATTTTGAGGTAAGCTTTTGTCAGTTACTTTGCATTTAAAAATTTATCAATAAGATTAAGGAGCATGTACCAGGTTTTTGTTGGGCTAACAGTAACATTCCTCACCATCAGATCACCCTATAGATATGGGGGAGAAATAGCTAATATTCCTGCTTCTGGACTGTTATCGACATACCTTGAATTTCATTAATTAGCCTCCTTTCTACAGTGACTCTGATCAAGGTGGGGTTGTTGGTACACTTAAGCAAAGATTATGGCTGTATGCCTCTATCACTCTGGTCCTCAACTTCAAAGACTGATAGGGTTTCTTATCTCTGGTTTATCAATTTAGATCGGCTTGGAACGTAAATCTGATCAACATCTTCCTTATAATATTTGGCATCGTCTCCCTTCTGGACATCGTGAATCTTAGAAAATTTTGGTTTCTTTTGTGTCACTGTCAAGTGGATTTACTGGTTGTACACATGGAGTCATGCGATGTACTGCAGTGCTTTACCACATGGATTAGTGACCTTGATCTGGTGCATCCCAACAGGAACAGGAGGTCCCTCAGAAAGTCTGTTATTGGATTGAGAAAACTAAGATCATCCTGGCTTGATATAATTTTTCATGCTCTCCACTTCATTCTTTTAATTCTCGCCCATCTATGATTAATCCACCCCCTTCACAATTACTACCCTGATAAATTGAATTTCACCCGTAACTTGACACCAAGTCGATATGTATTCGCCACTAAGAGTTCTGATGGGATCCCATCAGAACTCTTATTTGAGGTCCACAAATCACAAGGTAGGATTATTTGATGTGGTTGTTTCTTAACTGTAATTCAAGATGAAAACTTTCCATCTGTCCACCCCCACTGATTGGCTTGTATTCGAGCGGGCCTCATAAGGACAGAAACTTGAAAAATAAATCAACCCAGCTTGATGCTAGTAGGTTCATTTTTTGAAGTTTTTAACTGTTCATCAATCTTCCGTTACAAGGCATAAACTTGAAGATATGTGTGGTTGTGAAGCTTGTGCCCAACTTTTTGGGCAATTAGAGCGCCTTGCCACGTCTCAGTCTTTTATAACATTGAATTAAAGGAAAACATTTAGATGTTTCCAAACTATAGACCTCAATGCAATATACCCCAAGAATATTATGAATTGATGATTGCAAGTGACGCCATTCATTTTCTTCTTACCATCCATTTCACAGCCACCAAACCAGTGGTTTCCGATCATTTGTTGTGAGTCATGACTTTTGGGCAAAAAATCCTTTTTCAATGGGGCCGCCCACTATTTGGATATTCTGGAGTGCAATAAATGTATGCCTAATAGGAATCAAACCTTTCATTCAATCATGGTTTTTTTTTCAAACAATTAATTACAGAACAGTAGGAACAGATCTAATATTTGCTTGTAGTGAAGCCTCACTGATAAATAATATTCCCCTCTACCATTGCAGGAAAGAATGATAGAGAAGAGGGCCGAAGTTGGTCCCCCACCAGCGCTCTCCAACTGGGCATGGCAACTGCATGGCTCCACCTCCATGCCGCTATTGTCTTCTGCAGCATCATCAGGATTCTCTACCGCAACTTCAACAACAGCTGCCCTTCCTCTGCCCCCTCAACCACCGCCACCTTCTGCAGCCCACCTCCATTACCCCCCTCAGTACTACTACGGGAGCTGAAGTCAAACATTAAAGCATAAGTTGACAATATAAGATTAACTTGAATTTATATACCTAGGCATATATTCCGCTATATCATATAATACAAACACATATCATATATATATGTGTGTGTGTGTGAATGATGAATGTGTTTTAGGACATTATGGGGAATGTATTTTTAAGTTGATGTGAGTGAACAAAACATTGGTTTTGTGAAGAAACCTTGTTCTACTTTCATGTTTTCTGTCAAACTGAAGTATATACCCAGCCATGCTTTAACTGTATACTATGATTGATATCTACTTCTGATGGGTGTGAAAAAGAGAAAAGGCTTGTAATGATGCTCTTCTCTGTAAAAGAAAAAAAGCTTCCTGTGGCCAGCCTTCTAGCATTTAAAAGCATCCCCATCTCATCTCCAAGAGCCTTTTTTTCTTGTCTGTAATAGGTTTCAGCTGAGAGGGGTCTCTGTCTTAGCTTTCCTGACTGAATCTCCCAAACAACGTAATGATGCAGCTTTTTGGTGGGGCCAGGGTTCAGTGATGATCAGACTGGTATCCGCCATTAAATTAAATATCCAGTTAAGTTTATATCTCATATCAAGCTAACTTCTAGACTGCTAACCCATGATTGGGCCTTCCTACCTCACATTTGTGGTTGACCCATAACCTTGTGATTGCAAATTTGATTCTCATCAGACTGATATTCACTGTTGGATTAGATCATGGTGATTTTTTTGTTTAATCTTTTATGCCATTAAATTGATAATTACTTGTCTGTTAGGGCTAATTAGTAGACTGTTCCTAATCCATTTGACCTTTCTACCTCACCTCATGGAGATTAGTGATGAGCTGCACTAAAACATAATAGTGCTTTTATTGACAATGGGGCCCAAGTTTCCTGAGCCTTCCCTTTACAGCTGTTGATCATCTGTGTCAATGACTACTTCCTATTTTGAATGGGTGAGCTCAAAAACTGCAGTAAATGGGGATTAGGGCTATCTATTGGTTGGATCAGTCTGACTATTTGGGTTAATGAGCATGGGATCGAACCTGACCCATTTATTACCCGGGCTGCGCATGTTAGCCCGAACCCTAAATTCACAGGTAGGGTCAGGTTGATGGGTTAAAAGCAGAACAGTTTGGGCTGGTTTGGAATGTTGAGTCGCATGTATAGTTAGTTCAATTTGAACCCAACCCATTTATAAGTAGGGTAGAAATGTTAAGCCGAACCCAGAATTACTGGGTCGGGTTGAAGTTGGGTTCGAGGTCAGGTAAAACGAATAGCCTGGGGAATCACGGCCATTGTATTGCAGGAATTAATGATAATAGCAATGGGTTGTTCAAAATAATCAGGACAAATTTCTTCACTGTCATACCAAAAGTCTTCTAAACGGTAAAAACACTGATCAATGTGAGATACTGAGTTACAATGCATCCCAGGGTTATAAAATTTGACTTGACTTGTGTCTCAACTCAATGGGCACCGAGTCAAATAGCTCCAATCGAGTCCATTAAAAATATCAAACTTGCCCTTCTGAGTGCTGGGGCGAGTCAAGTTTTAATTTTCCATGCTAACTTGCATGATTATGGGTTCAAATTCTTGACCTTATATGCCACTTGCACTTTAATTGCTGATGAGAATGGTCAAGTTGCTAACTTTAACTGAGTATATTGGGCTCATCTTCTTAGCTTTTAGTCTTCAATGTTCCTTTGGTGATTCCTTGGGTTGGCCATGCCATTTCCATCATTTGGGAAAGGAAACTAATCGGGTTCAGGTTGGGTATGTAGTAAGTAGGCTATCAATTGACCCAGGTCAGTCATGTATCGCTGGGTCCCAATCCGATAATTGAGGTTTTGTACTAACGGGAATGGTGGGCTCAATGGGCCACACCCAGATCCGTATTTAGGGCCCTGATCTCTTTTTGAGGGTTCATATCATACGGGCCAGACTCAGACCTTTGGGCCTCGGGATTCAGGCCTGTTGGACTATAGTTATAGATGCATGTTTTTTCAGACTTTAATTTGTGCGAGTTTACAAAGATTTATATCCTATAATTCTTAGTCGTGATGAGAATGGTATAAAAAGGGCTCTTTGACTAAAAATGGAGCTTCAATGGGCTCAGGCCTTCATCAAACTTGGGCCTTTATGGGCCGACTCAGACCTGGGATCTAGTGTCCAAGTCGAACTTGGATCCTTCAATCCTTATAAGGTCCAGACTCAGGCCTAGGTAGGTCAAGTCTGAATGCAGCTTGTAGACAGCCCTAATCCATAGTGTACCTGGGCCTGAACCTGAATTACTTACAAAGAACCTGTACCTGGATTGGACTCGACTTGGTCCAGGATATAGGACTTGTACCCTCACTCATATGTGGATTAAAAAGAAGAACTTAGAGCCAGATTTGAATAAGGGCCGGACCATACCTGAATAGTTGTAAATTTAAATAGTACTGAAGTCCTAGGGTTTGAAAAACATGGATCTCAAACAGGACTGGACCTTTAAGCAGTGTGCAAGAATGCCGGCACAGAGAAAGATTAATCCCCAAGGGGCCCACGGGCTGTGCCGGGCCGAAGACAAAAGTAGTGGGGAGAAAAAAAACAATGAAGACCTAAAATATAATGGGCCAAGGAAATTTAACATTTTTTGCATGAGAATGTCCTCTATACTGGATGACTAAAACTGGATAAGAATCTGTTCAGGAATTCAGAGTTTAATGTGGCCCACTTGAAGAATGATAAAAAAAAAAGAGTGAGGGGAGAAAGATTTTTTCAGTGAATGTTGAAAACTAAGAGAAGTGGCCCTCAGATACACATCTAAAGGGACAATTACAAATCTTAGGTAATAAAGAAAGTAGATGTTGCATTAAGAAATAAAGATGAAGATTTACAAATGGCAATCAAATAATCTCTCATTTGGTGAAAAATAAATTACCCTCAGTAAATCAACTAAAAAAGTTATGGTCTCATCTACATCTCCATCTTATGTCCTTTACTCCTCACCTCTTTTTAAGTGTTAGTCATTTGAATCTATTCTAACATAAACTCCTACTTCGGTTCCATGCAAATGAAAGACCTAAATGGTTGAGATCAGTTTGAAACTCATGACAAGTCGATACCTAATGTTGACACAGCGATGCAGGTTGATGATACTCACTATATAGCAACAAAATGAAGTCAACAATTACCAATTTCTTCTTTGGTCTTATGGTTAGTCTCCATGAAAATAGACTGAAAGATCAAAGGATATTGGTATACCCATCTCAAAAAAATGAAATCACAATGTGCCTATATGCATTGTTGAATTGGCCTTTTCTTCTTTAGAGAGTGAATTTCACTTTCAAGGGAAGAATTCAAAATGGGTTTTTAGCTCTGTTCAAACATTTGCATGTAGATGCCTTGACTAGTTGATCTCTTCCAATCATATCCTATCTGATAACATCCTTTTTCAAGCGAAATGAAAGGGTCAAAAGCATTTTCAACAGAAACCATTAACCTGTCTCCCACTGAGGTCTCACGAGCTGTGTTCCTTTCCTTCCCATCAAACTTGGACGCTTATGCTGGGGTAAATGTAGGAAAGTGAACTTTTCCAATCATCCCAATTTCCAGATCTCCTTGGGTTTCCAGTGTCGCACAGATTCTAAAAAACAAAACAACAAAAAAAAAAAAAAACATTTTTATTTTAAACTTCCATGAACAGTCAAAATCTTGACTGTTTTGATGGGGCAAGTGAAGGAACTTGGACCCTGTAGGGGATGCCTTTGGGGCGGGTCCCCCCACGGATGTGGAGTCCACTATCCGGGGCACATTTGTATACACTTTGGGGGTCTTACCACTGTGGTGCCCTTAATCATGCGTTTGGCTCCGTAGAGTGGCCTCCCCAGGAGTCGATCCCATGACCTCACCTTAAAGTGATTTATGGACTTACCCTGGTACCACTTGGGCTACTAGCTCAAGTGGTACCAGGGTAAGTCCATAAATCACTTTAAGGTGAGGTCATGGGATCGACTCCTGGGGAGGCCACTCTACGGAGCCAAACGCATGATTAAGGGCACCACAGTGGTAAGACCCCCAAAGTGTATACAAATGTGCCCCGGATAGTGGACTCCACATCCGTGGGGGGACCCGCCCCAAAGGCATCCCCTACAAAAAGGCCGGCCTTTTTTGTAAGGGGGATTCGTTGATGTCAGTGGTGCCACTTGGGCGACCCACCGTAGCCCTCCCGCCTCCACAGAAGAGCCATTTGTTTATTTGGCTCCTTTGGAGTGGCCTCCCCAGGACTCGAACTCGAGACGTTAAAGTCTTAAGAATTCACTCCCTGGTACCACTTGGGCTAACTAGCTCAAGTGGTACCAGGGTAAGTCCATAAATCACTTTAAGGTGAGGTCATGGGATCGACTCCTGGGGAGGCCACTCTACGGAGCCAAACGCATGATTAAGGGCACCACAGTGGTAAGACCCCCAAAGTGTATACAAATGTGCCCCGGATAGTGGACTCCACATCCGTGGGGGGACCCGCCCCAAAGGCATCCCCTACAAAAAGGCCGGCCTTTTTTGTAAGGGGGATTCGTTGATGTCAGTGGTGCCACTTGGGCGACCCACCGTAGCCCTCCCGCCTCCACAGAAGAGCCATTTGTTTATTTGGCTCCTTTGGAGTGGCCTCCCCAGGACTCGAACTCGAGACGTTAAAGTCTTAAGAATTCACTCCCTGGTACCACTTGGGCTACTTAGCTCAAGTGGTACCAGGGAGTGAATTCTTAAGACTTTAACGTCTCGAGTTCGAGTCCTGGGGAGGCCACTCCAAAGGAGCCAAATAAACAAATGGCTCTTCTGTGGAGGCGGGAGGGCTACGGTGGGTCGCCCAAGTGGCACCACTGACATCAACGAATCCCCCTTACAGACCCATTCAAATTTTAATTGCTCTTAATTTAATTTTTCCATGTCTGATTTGCTTGGGTGCACTTAATTCCATTCAAGATATCTTGGCTTTGAAGTTCATGTATTGTTGAAAATAGGGGTTGCTGAAAGTCAGTAGCTGGTCATCCCTTGCAGAATAGCTAGGAGGATGCCGGGCACTCGCAGTCTTTCAGCTCCCCAGCAATTGGCCAGCCGACGATGTTGTCAGCCAGGCAACAATCTCGCAGCTCCCTGACGGTTACAACCGTAGGCTGGCTGAAACTGGACTACTTTTGCTGCACTGCTGTTATCATTTTTTTGGCTAGTTGGATGAGTGGTACTAACTTTGTGAGGCTATCTATCTACCTGCCCACGGATTGAGATGGGACGCCCTTACCATTGGGCTCTCCCTCACAGGTGTCTTGGGTGCTTATTGTGAGGGTGTTGCTTGAATTTTGGACTCGAGATAGCCTTTGTAAGTATTTGGTGGCAATTGTTGAGAGATTGAAGAAGCTTTGAAACTTGAAACTTGATGAAAATGACCTGAAACAAAGGCAAAACAGTGAGCGTACGTCCCACTGGGAAGTGGGAATGCCAAAATTTCTGCAAACATGTAAATTCAGAGGCAAAGAAAAATTATTGTCAACTCATTTTCATTAATATATAAGATTTACTAAACTGCACAATACTATTCCTCTTTGTTAAAATAAAAAATAATGGGTCGCAAACAGCTCTAACCTAACAAATAAATGAATCACATCATGAATGTGCCTTGATTTTCGTGTTTCAGGCACCCATCTTTGCTTCAGTCACCATCACATCTTTGCTAATCATTGCTTCATGTTGAGTCTGCATTTAAATAGTTCTCCTTTCCTTTGAACTTAAAAATCAAGGCTTTCTATAGGCAACTTCTAATCCCCTCATTTTCGCGGTGGAGAAAATGAATCCCTATTCCAATGGCTCTTCCACTCTTCAGAGAAGTGGGTGAAGTTAGGAGGACGATCAATGTTGTCAACTGGATGAAGATTCTCAAGCTGACCATGCTGTGGCTGGTTGTGATCACCTAGCTGACCATAGAGTTGGCTGATCGACGATGTCATCCGATCCCCTAGCTGATCATTTGTTGGCTGGTTGAAGATTCCCCAGAACACTATGCAAATAGGTCCATGACAATCTCCTGTATGACCACCATGTTGTCAGCTGGCTGATAATAACCCCGACTAGCTGTTGGCTAACTGACAATCCCCTAATTGACTATCAGCATACTATCTCAGCCAGTTGATGACCCACTGGTTAACCATGTTGGTGGCTCACTGACTATCAGCTGGTTGATGATCCACTGGTAAATCATGTGGTTGGCTCGCTGACAATCCGCTAACTGATCATTGGTAAGGGATTAGGGACCTTTCTAAGGTTTTTTTTTTTTTGTCACATGCTGAAGGCTTTAGCCCTTGTTCCAACCTGAGATTTTTAAGATTTTCTCACATGAAATCTAGGTGCATAAAAATGTCAGTTTGCTCCAAATCATGATTTCACAAAATTGGGAATCTTAAACCAACACACTTAGTTTTTATGATTCCTTGTTTTATGTCAAAGCACAAATCCAACCATCAAACATAAAAAATACTTGGATTTCAGATGATATTAGACACCGGCCCAATTTAGTTTACTAGAGGCTTAATAAGGAATAAAAAAAAAAAAAAAACATGAAACTTTCATGTGTGGTTGGAGTTAATAATGACAGAGTTGCTAGCCACCTCCCCAGATCCGAAGCACACGTCTGCACAAAAATACAACGCGGCACAAACACAAATCGCAGCATTGGGCAGTTTTTGTTCTGCATGGTTTCAAACTCGAGACCTCTGGCTCTGATATCATGGTAGAGTTGGTAGCCAATAATCCGAAAACCAATTGGTGATAGGAAACTGCATAAACAGCTATTTAACAAATAATGACGAAGACATGAAGATAGGGCCCAAAACTAGGTGACATAAAACAACCAATTGGTTGGGCTGGGATCATATTAGACAGCATAAGGCTTACGGTGGGTAAGACTTGACCTAAAGATATGAGGTAAACAATTGACATGCCCACATATTCAATACGACTATTTGTAACAGATGGGATATCTTAGGGCCTGTTCGTTTGCATAAAATACATCAAAAATCCAAGGAAGCGGATTTAAATTAGAAGGGTGATAGCATGGAATGCATTTCCCATCTTTCCCGAATTCAATTTCTAATTAAAGGGGATATTCACCTTTGATCCTTCTTGTTTAACCACTTACATAAATACAAAGACCTAAAATTCTTTGAAATTCAATTACATGAAACAAACAGGCCCCTAACATTGTTTGCATCATGTTTTGAACGAGAACATGGATGGTCAAACTGGTTATCTAGATTATTGACAAGGTGACCCACATTGGACCACATCCAATAGAAGACGTACCTGCAATTCTTCAACATATACTTACATGCAGCAGAATTCATCACACAGCCATTCACATGTCAATGCCATCATCCATGCAGCGGACTCATCTTTCTCTTGCCTACTTCATGATCCAAGGGCATGATAAGATACAAAGTAATGCTTGCACATAAACCTGTAACTTGGTCCCTTCAGGAGGTTATAAGCAGCAGAGTTTTTTTCTTCTTATCAAAATGAGATTGACCAATGAGAAGAGCTCTTCAAGAAGATGGTTCAACAGTGAATGTTATGACAGCAAAACTTCAACAACAATGGCACACCACCAGCAGTTGAAGCTTTTATTTAAGAGAGAGAGGCTACTAGTTCAACAGTGACTCCCTCCCCTGTAGATTAAGTCCCTAGCACAAACACCATCAGAGTCGGCTGGCTCTTCCAACATGGGTTGTTCTTATTTCCTATATCTACTCTAGAATATTCCTCTTCACAGAACCCAAATCCCTATCGCTGAACCATGTACATAATCTCACAGGTGAATGCATAAAGGTTATCAATCAGCATTCTGGCTAGTGTGTTCAGACACATTCTGTCGCACAAATTGCCCTTTTATCCGTGGCCGCTGCTCTGCCAGCATCTTCCTGCTTTGGTATCGCACCTGAAAAGGGCCCAAAAAAAAAAAAGCACAAGTCCACCCATTGAAGAATAAACATAGATAAACACAAATAAAATAAAATAAAATAAATATGGTCTATGAAAACCATCTCATTTGTTTACATTTTTTTTTCTTTGTAAATACAGAGAGATCCCCTGTATTCTTTAAAGGTTTAGGATCAACTGCTTCTTGAGCACTATCAATTAAGATAGAATCAACCCTAAAAGACTACTATTGGTGTTTTAATGTGATGGATCCAGCATGAACAATTAGTGGACCACCTCTAGGATGAGCACATAGCTGAAAAATTGTGCCGATTGAAAATTTTTTGGGACACAATAAGAGAAACAGTGAAAGAAGATGATACGTCCAACATCCAAAAGATTTCACCATTAGCAAATCCATGAACTGGCCTAGCAATTGATAAATCTAAGATTGATCAATGTATTCATTAATGCCTTCCATGTAGAGTCAATGCCACTTGGTAGATGATACTTAACTAGCATTGCATTGAGCCTCTTTACATGTTTGGCTTTATTAAAATGTCAAGTTAATTCTTAATTAAGCATACAGTTAGAGAACAGTATAATCCATTGGTAGATTGAAGTACGACTTGTTCTCTTCATCCATTTATTATACTGGACAAAAAGTGTCGGTAATTTGTCCTGCAGTTAGAGATCTTCATACATGGCTTTGAAGTAATCTTTTTTCCCCTGTTTAGTCTCTATTATGGGCAAATGACAGCGATACCACTTGCTAAGGAACAAATTAGGATACTCACACATGGATTCTTGAGAAAATTAACTATGTAATTATCCACAAGAGAGAAGATAAATGCAAAATCCAAAGCCGACTACCTTCTTTTTGAAGCATCTCTCCTTCCTCTTTTGCCGGAATTTGGTCAAGGCAGCCACTCTTTGTGCAACCCGGTTCTGGTCCACACCGCTTCCACTTCCAGTCCCACTTCCACCAGCAGCCCTGCTCGTTCCAGCTACCTCATGATTGTTCTCCATGTTCATTCCTCCTGTTCTCACAGCAGTGCTGCTTCCATTATGCTCATTGCTTCCATGATTACTTCCTGAACCGCTCCCGTTCAGGCTGTAGTTTCCATCATTGCCTTCCATAGGCCCACCGGACCCATTAGATGACCCGCATTGTGTGGCAGCGGCTGCTACATCTTTCAGTGACAAGTCATCATCCTCTGGCAGTGGTTGCTGCATGCGATGGATATGGTGATGATGGTGGTGGTAATGGTGATGGTGGTGCTGTACTTGGACTTGATGTTGCGACCCATTTGACTTTCCCACTGCTGAAACGGCTGTATCAGAAACATTCTCATGCATCATTTGTTGTGGTGGGCCAGCACCAGATTGCTGCACAGGTTGGAATGCAGATCTTGGATGCACACACTTGACTGCCGATTCTGATGCTGACTTGTCCTCGAAAGCAGTGGGCTTGGTGAAGGTATTGTTGTTGTTGCTACTTTCATTAGAGCCCTGGTTGAGAGGAGTAACATTTGAAATGGATGGCATATTATACATCGTTTCCATCTTCACTGCTTCTGAGCTATTATCAACTGGAAAAGAATTGCTTCTTCCAAGTCCTGTGGCAGCCTGAGTGGTAGCTGCAGCAGTATTGTACCTGCATGGTAGTGTAGTTTATGAATATTTTTCTACACCATAATAAATGAGAAGTTTCTTGAGTTTCTGGGTATTCCTCTTCACACCTTGAGAAAGCTGACATATTCGAATGTCTCAGAACATTTCTCTCAACATGAGTGGCACTGACATCTGCTACTGATCTTAATCTCTTTAAGCTAAGCTCGAGAGTATCAAGAGTTGCTTTTTCTTTGGTTTCTGAGATCTTAGATGCATTGTTTGGAGTCTCAGTGACTCCATTTTCCATCTGAGGACTGACACTACCATTAACTACACTGATCACATCACTAGCTTGGGTTCTCCATTCACTGAATTGATTGTTGATCTCAATTTTCAGAAGCTCCTCATTTGGTTGGCTGTTTCTCTGAGCATCTTGTAAAGGCAATTTATCTTGCTTTGTACCTGTTACATGGGCAGAGGCAACCACTTTCACATTTGATTTGAGCTGAAAATCTGAGTTACAAGGTACTCCAATCTCCAAGTCTCTGCTCATTTCGACATTGTCTTCAGGATAAAATACTACATTAGAAAAAAAAAAAAAAACTACTTGGGAAAACCTAACACCGACAGAATGCATATTCAAACATTTTAAGCATACCATGAAATTGTCCCTTCTGTTCCTGGCACTCCGTTGTAGTCATTGGCATCCATTCCTTGCAGAATGTTTCAGGCTTTGGATGGACAACCTGGGCACAGGTACTATCATGAGGATCGGTTAATTGATCCCAAGGTGACATTGGTTGGGGGCTGTCAACCTCTATAGCTCGTTTTGTCCATGAAATCTGTCAAATGAAACCACAAGCACACTCTATCTGTAAGTCCCTTTGCATCTTAGTTTTTTTTTTTTTTTATATGGTTTAATAGGAAAGCTATTGCAAGTTTGCAATGCACTTCATGAAACTCCACATAGAATGCCTAGCTTGGTCATACATTGATATGGTTGAAACAGAAAAGGATTGATTTGTTTTCAAGAACTTAAGGACCGATTTTAATATATAAAGAACTTCAGGGTTTCTTTTTGTAATTTCACAAAAATAAATGAATATAAATATATGGGAGTCCTTCAACCCTAGCGAGGACAGCAATCTCTTCTTTTTCCTCAAAACTTCTTTTCTCCTCGAATCATCTTTCTTCCCTTTCTCAAATTTACCAATTTTTAAAGACCTTTGCTGATTATCTCTGAAGTAAAAGTAATCTCAGAAATCCAACATGGCATCAGAGACTACCATTTTGAAATAGGCTCGTTGGCAAACAAGGGAGGGAGTCTTTCCAACCGCGGAATCACAAAATGTTGAGTAACCTAAATGCACAAGCTAATGAAGAAAACTAGAAGGGGTGCACTGATATATGTTCAGAAGCAAACTTGAGATGGAAATCTTAAATATCAAACCTGAGTGCCGCTTCCATTATCACTTCCATCCCTGAAATTCAAATCAATGCTGCCATTTTCTTCCTCACCATTGCTCCCAGTGTTGTTGTCAGTGTCATTGCCGCTCTTTAGTTTTGCTGACTTTTGAGTTTGAATGCCACTTACACTGCCACTACCGCTAGACTGAGAAATTGAAGAGAGTAAAGTAAGAGACAGCATTAAATATCAAAATCAGCCATAAGAAATTGCATTAAAAAAAGTTCTTAAAGCAATTGGGCATTTTCACCAAACAAAACCAAGCAAGGTGAACACGTGACAAAAATCAGTGTGACGGTGCTTCTTATAAAAGGTCAACTTGGTAAAGCAAACAAACTGAATTTTTAGATGCGATGAAGTTGTGCCCGGCAATTATAAAGGTCATCACCCAGTGCGTCCACCAAAGCAGGTCCGGGGAGGGTCCAAATTGGAGATGGGCCAAACCTTTGGCAATTTTGTACAAAGTGGGCTGCTCGTAGGTCTCGAACCTGTATTATCACGCATGGCACCTGATACTTTTACCATTGCACCAAAGCAATGACCCTTGCGCATGACAATTATATCTATATCAAATTATCAGTACAAATTTCCAGAAAAAGGTATCCACGACTTACACTGTGACATCGTCTCCAAACATGCTGCCAAAGATTTTTAAGTTCATTCTTTCGGATAGGCTTCACCAAAAAGTCAACTGCACCCTTTGATAAACAACTAAAGACTATACCCATAGAATCATGAGATGACATCACTGCACATAAAACTTATCAGGTCTAACAGTAAAAGTATCAGATAAAAATAGAATTTTCGTATGAAGCATGAATATTTACAAAGTTAGCCAATAGTGAGAAGGGGGGTCAGGAAAAATACTCACTAATCACAGGAATGTTCTTCAATGTTTTGTGGTTCATAATGTTGCACAGAAGACCGATGCCAGATAAACATGGCATGACTACCTCAGTCAAAACTAGGTCAATATGATTCATCGTATCTTCTAAGATTTTCCACGCTTGTAAACCATTTGCAGCAGTCATAACTGTCAAGGAATTATAAAAGTAGAAAGTAGCTTATAAATCATGCTATAAACCAACATAAATCCTGAAGCAAAGAAAAGAATAAAAGATATATATATATATATATATTGAAACGATAAGAAGATATATTGAATCTTATTAAAATTTTCCACCAAATAAACAAAACCAATTAAGGTTCAAAATAATAGATTCAAAACAATTACATTAAGGACTGAAAAAATGGGACAAGCAGCTCCAATCTGTTAGTGTTAAAGTAATTAGTTTATTTGCTTAGTTTTTATTTACTCAAGGACTGATCCATAAATATGTGATAGAAGGCCATTTGCTGTTGTTGCTGTGAGAGAGGGAAGTATAGGCCATTTGCTGTTGTTGTGAGAGAGGGAGGTATACTTCCTTATTTCCTACACGGTATCAAAATACGTTTAAGGGTGCATTTGTGCAATGCAAGGATTCCATGATGGAGAGGAGAATTGTTCTGATTTTCTTTTTTCTTTTTCTTTTTTTTTGATAAATGATAAAATTTTATTCCACCAGAAACCAGACAAAAACAAAGACAATGAAAGCTACAAAGAACAAGGGAAAAACACTAGAACATATACATCAAAAGAAATAGAAGTGAGAAAAACTCCTTTCCTGGCCAGACCATCCGCCATAGAATTAGCCCATCTTAAAATATGATGGAAAGAATTGTTCTGACATTCTTTATAGCCCATCCTTTTGTCATTTGGTGCAACAATTTCTTAAATAGTTGGTGCCACAAATTTTCCTTGCAAAAAAGTTCAAAAAAATAAATTGATGTTCCTTGATAGAGAGGATTTCAATTTTCTATGTTGGGGGATAGGAATGTAGGATTCCTCTCTCCGGTGGAGACGTAGACAACCCTAAAACATAGCACCTTAAAAGAAAAGATAATAATGGGGTTTGGGTAGGTGCTTACCGCCTTCGAGGGCTGACACAGAGCCTTATTCCTTCCCAATTTTTTTGAGAGGAAAGTCAATTTGAGGTCGCTTTTGACTGTGGTGCTTTTTTCAAAAAATCTTACCCATGTTGCTGAATTTTGACTGTGGAGTTTGCTGAATTGGGTTCCTTAGTTCATCCAAAAGTGTAGAGTTGAAGAAATCTCAGGATTGATATGCTGCTATTCAAAGTAATGATCGACGGTGGTTTAGAAGGTACTTAAAAATGTGGTTTGAAAGGAAGTTGTTCTTAATTGGATCAGATGTGAGTTGTTTCAAGGTTATAATCGAGGAGTTGTCATCAGCTCTGCTCTTGAGCAGCCTTGATAAAGAAAATCCCTATCTTGTAATCCCCTCTTTCACGGTTAAGGCCACAAAATTATATTAACGAGAAACTTAGTTGATGGCAAGAAATAAAGGTAAATTTGGGTATGCCAACATTCCATTATGAAGTTATTGTATTTGCATCCAAATCTTAGGCTTTTCACTGCCACCCCCCACCCCACCCCCTGCCCGCGCGCAATTGGATATCAATGACATGCAGATTATGCGAGAAATCTAAACATTCCCTAGTCACTAATTTCATTCAGACGCATCAAAACATTGTGGATATAAATCTTGGAATCTATGACGAGATCAAGAGCTTCCAACATCCAAGAAAGGAAATTGCTGATTAATTATATGAGCAGAAGGCACTAAAAAAAAGGATTTTAACAAAACATGACAAGCATGAACAAAATAAACCTTCTCTCACCTTCGTAACTGCAATTACGAAGCAAGGCGCTGACCACTTGTCGAGTTGAATCATCATTCTCCACCAGCAGAATTTTGAGCGACCTGAGGGGAAGAAACCTCTCCCATTGCACCAAAGGCCCAGGTGGGCTCTGCTGCTGCTGTGTAGGAGGCAGTGGCTGTTTCTCCACACCGGCGGCAGCCCGAATGACCAATTCAGGATGACCATTCATGTCCCCAGCCAAATCGTTGATCCTCAGCTCGTCTTCCTCAGAGAGGGCATGCCCCTGCTCCATTACATTGTCTCTAACATCCTTAAGATCATCTTCTAACTCGCGGTTCAGCTCAGTGGTCTCCTCTGTCCCAACACCATCTTTGCTCGCCATCAGCCGGATTCAGAAAGACCAATGATAAGGAAGGCAAGAAAGCCAGTTACAAGCCCTCTCTCATATTGGCTTCACTTCAACCCTTTTAAACTTCAAACTACCCAGATTACAGTTAGCTCCCAATCACACAATTCACACACAATTTACACAGGTTAAACGGAAAGCAGATCAAAGAACAGAGAGTAGTACCGATTCATCTCCAGCCATACTCCACCCATCATCCTAAAACCCGCAAAGCCCTCAAATTGAGATTTCCCCCATACGACAGGAGCTAATAATCCAAAAAACAAATGCTCGTTAGAAATCCAAACAGGAAATACAGATTCACCAAACCGATTAAACCTAATTAATATCACAACAGTAGATTACTTAAAGAAACGACAATAGAGCTCAGCTGAGGATTTCCGATTCCTAGATAGCTGCCAGTTCATAGGGGGATCAAAACAACAACAACGATCGATCAATCATAACATAAAGTACTAGACACAGATCTTACTGAAATCTTGAGGAATCTAACAGATAGGTGGAGATAATGGATCTACCAAGAAAACTATAGCGATTCAACAAATCGAGAAACATAACTAAAATCACAACAACTGTAAAATATCTAAGAAACAACACAAATTTCATGGAAATTCGATATACAAACAAAGCAACTTCACAGGAAGAGAAAACGACGATTAGAAAAAAGGAATCAGGCAAAAATCTGAGTGAGATCATGAGAAATGAAACCTACATCATCATCATCGGAACCTGATCCAATCAATCAACGGATAATCGAATGAGAAATCTACGGAAATACCTACCGAGAAGCGGCGGACTACTTAGGCCGTCGATCTAGAAAGAAACGGGCAGGATGAATGGCTGGATCGACGCGTGAACGAACAAGTTATCGGGAAAGATGGAGGGACAGAGGGAAGAAGAGGAATTAGGGTTTTTTACTTTGGATTTCAGCTGAGAGAGAGAGAGATATTCAAAGGCAGTGTGGGGAGATATTGAGGAGTACGATGTAGCTGACGTGGAGCAAGGGGAGGCCTGCAGTGGTTGGTTCGGCCACGTAGGACGGAGATAGTCCGACGTGGACTGGGGTCGGGTGACGTGGGAAAATCAAAAGCGGGACGCGCAGCGTAGGAGCTACACATCGGATCTGAAATGATCGTGGCCTGTCCACGTGGCGCAATGAGGGCTCCGTTAAAGAATCGGTCGTGTACGGTATCGTATTCGTGTGTGCGCGCTTGTGTGAAGCGCCTCCGTTAAAATAGTCGTTTACGAGCGTTACGTAAAAGACTCCGTTTAAAGAGTCTTAGCAGTAGTTTTCACGTGGCAGTTAGCACATTGTCTATTTCTAAGGGATAGCTCAATTGATTTAGGATTATAATTTGCGTTAGGCTTGAAACTACACTACCACAAGGGCTACAGAGGAGTGTATCCGGCTTCTTTCTGAACTTGAAGGGATTAGTCTAATCCAAGGATTGAGAAAAAAGTTAGCACGACTGCCTTAATAAGGGACTAATAATAAGCATAATAACTTGGTTTGAGTTGACAAAATAAGAAAAGAAAAGAAAAAGCATGCCAATTGGAATTATTGGGTAAAGTTGTTCATGGCCCTGGCCAGCCCGTTTTGGGCTTTTCTTGGATATATGATTTGAGCCCGTTCAATATTTATGTCCGGCTTAGATTAAGTGATCGAAAGCTTGAAGCCTCGTCCGGCTCGACCCAAATAAGGAATGCTTGTGATTTAGTGATATTTCCCACATAATTACTAGAAAACCCATGCAACTCATAAAAGCCCGATTCATCCTTGCTAGATTGCTACAATGAGCAGGCTTAGGCTTGACATTTACAGCATGCATTAGGCTTAGGCTGGATATGGACCAATATTTCTAAGGTCGGGCTGAGCCTGGATTTGCCTTAGCTCAGTCCTAATAGGCCATGAACACCCCTTATTGTGGGACCTACTTAGATTTCACGAGACCCCATGGTGACCAGCGCCCATTGGATTGATTGCAAAGAGCAAGAGAAGATCGTCTATGCACTTAGAACCCAAAGGGCCCCTTCATTTGGAGAACTACAAATTGGTTGACTCGGAGGTTTTTCAAATGCTCAAGTATTATCCAGTATTTAGGAAGCTGCAATTTTAAGACTTTCAAAAAGGCAAAAAATTACATTTTAGAATATTAAATTTGGGCCATTGAGATTTTGAAATGCTCGCTTGAATTTGACAATGCTTAGTTTCGGAGATTTATGAATGCTGAAATTTCTGCATTCTCAAAATTCTACTAAAGAAATTGGAAATTTCCAGAAGGCATTTCGGAAATCCTAAACAATAGTAATTTATGTAAAAAAAATCTAATAATGAAACAGCCCCTAAAGAGGTTGAGGGATGAAGATATAAGGTGAAGATGAAATTGACTGATTTTCCAAGGATTTGAGTTGCTAATGTGACCGCTAATAATTATTTTTATTAAAGAGAATTATTTGATAGGTTTCTGCTTTTTTGCTACTAAAGCAAAGTTGTATCCTCATCCCCCACCAATTTCTTAAAAACCCCTTTGTAAAGAAAATTTATGACATTTTACAAATGATCCCTCAAAAACTCCTGAAAATCCCTTTTTTCTTTAGAAAGTTTTATGAGTTTTTATATATGGCCCCTCCAAAATTTCTAAAAACCCCTTTTTTCTTTAAAAAAATTTATAATTTTTACATATGAAAACCCAAAACTTCAAGAAAAAAATTACTATATATGTAAAACTATATGCATTTTTCATATATGACTAGATGAGCCCCAAGGTTTTTTTTCTACATAGTGCGCCCCCGCCCCCGCCCCCAAAAGAAAAAAAACAGAAACAAAAACAAAAGCAGAATTCCTTGGGCCACCCCTCGACTAAAAGAAATTACATACTACTGTGCGTAGAGTCCATGAAGACAGTAACAGTCCGGAATAATAGATGAGCCAAAGTATGTGTGGCTGTATTTGGAGAACGTCTACATAAATGAATTGAGTGCTGCTACCTACACACTACAAAAAGCTTTCCACACACCGTATTTTAAAAAAAAAATTAAAATAAAAAAATTCCTAAACTACCCCTATCCTTATCTATTCCTCTTCCTGCTCCAACAACCCCACCAGCCGCCGCTTTTCCTACTCCAGCAGCCCTCACCCACCCTCATCCCCACCCCCATCCCCAGCCCTACCCCCACCAATCCACCATCCTTTCAGTGTTGCCAAAGCGAAGGGAGAGAGAGGGCGGGAGAGGGAGAAAGAGGGAGAGAAGGGGGAGATGGGCTAAAGGAGAAGGAGAGGGCGGGCAGGGGCTACTGGTGGCGGGGGAGAGAAATAGGGAGAGGAAGAAGGAGAGCGAGAGGGACGGCGAGGTGGGCGGAGCAGGGAGATGGAGAGGGATAGGGGTAGTTTAGGAATTTATTTTTATTTTTAATTTAAATATAGTGTGAGGAAAGTTTTTTGTAGTGTGTAGGTAGCAGCACTCAAATGAATTTTCCAAATGACGGATCTGCCGAACTGGATTCTTGCCTTTGTTTATTCAATTTTAGCGACTTTTTTTGGAAATCTAGAGAAGAGACTAAACCTACATAATATAACCCAAAAGCCTAGATAACTTTTAGGTGCTCAGTAGAGCCTCTATAAGCCACAACACACACTTCCCACCGATGTGGGACTTGTTTTTGTTTTCTTTGATAGGTATGCATTCCCGAGAATTTATAGGAATTCAATGCCTACAGACAAATTGGCACTTACAAAGCCATCATATAAAAATGTGTGATCTGTGAATGGTCAGATCTTCAAAATGGGCCCACCCCCGCATTGCCATCTAATGTAACACTGTGACGCACATACTGCACTGGCAGCAAATATGTAAACAAGCATCCAAATAAAATCTCTAGGAGCCTTTTGCAAGTTTCCTTTCTGGGTTTCATGAGTTAAAACTTATTCAAAATGATATTTAAGTTATTTAAACTATATGGGCCTCTTTAACTACATTATAATGCATAGAAATTGAATACATATAATTCATATTATAAGTGTTTAAAAATAAAGATCAAATGTGAATTTAAAAAGTGAGCATCAAATAACCTTTCTTTTAATAAAAATAGAATCAAAAGAAAATGGGAAATGAACTAATGAGGCATGGCCTATGCCCTATAGTTCATTTTCCATCTTCTGTTGATTCTATTTCACTAGAAGGAATGGTTATGATTCTCATTTTTTTAGATTATATGTATTCAATTACTGTGTATTTTAATACAAACAAATAAGTCCTACATCCAAATGAGCACTAAATGAGAAGTCTCCACATGTTTTCTCTACATCTAAAGGGAGGGCTTATTTGGATGTAGAGAAAAGTAATAAAACACATTTTCTTATGTTTGGATCTACTATCAGAGAAAATTAATTCTCCTCTTAACTTTCTCTAATGAAATTAGATTTTATTTTATTTTTAAATAAAACTGGCATTTAACTATTTAATAATTACTTTATTTACAAAATGTTTTGAAATAGTTCTCCTATGTAGTTTTGTCCAGTCAAATCCAAACACCTTACGATCACGGCCAGAGAAATGTGGTGAGTCACAATAAGAGGATTCTCGGACTCCACCCTCATAGTTCTCTACTTATATTTTCACATATTGGGATTCTCTAATGGCGACTTTAAACTTGGACCCACATCCACATGGGCTCACTTAATTGACTTGGCCCATGACCCATATTCTAGAAGATATGTTGACAACCATGAAAATATCACTGTATTACTTTGTTTGCTTTTATGTTTTGATATTAATTGTAGATACCCAATCAAAGGATAATCACTTATTGTAATCTTTCTATAAAATATATTATATATTGAGGAGGCTCCAAAGGGATGGCAGCACGCACTCACTTCATTCATTCATTGAAAAAAAAAAAAAGACACACCTCTTTATTTTCCTAGCTGATTTCAGGCAATAGGCAGTCTACACGTAAATCAAGGTCACATGTGTTTAAATAACTTGAGCCGACTCTAATTAATAATTATTTTGTCCTTTGTAATTATAATATATTAAACTGGAAGGTTTTGGATTCAATTTTGACCGGAAGTTATATCAACTATCTTTTATCTCTTTATTATAACGACTCATAACTGCTCTCCACTTTTCTTTTCATTTCATAGACTTCGTTTCAATCCAAACTCTATCATTCCCTTTGACTCCATACACATAGTTTTTTTTTTTTTTTTGCTTTCTTTCTAAAACAATTATGGATTTCTTTATACATGAATATTTAAATTGTAATATTTGCCATATCCGTGCTCAGCACGGGTAATTATGCTAGTAGCTAATTACAGGCATTGCATGTAATGCTTGAGATCAGACAACCAAGTTCAGAAGATCCTGTTTCCCAAACCTTGACCCTTCTTCACTCTTTAAACCCTTCAATAGGACCCCTATTAAAAAGATATTTGATAAGACAATAACTACCTGCACTGTCATATACAGTTAAATATTAGATATAATACAGAAATATGAATAACGTAAGGATCGAAAACATAAGACTTAAGATGTGCCTGCTACAATCTATGTCTTGGACTGTGGTTAGAAGATCTCCAAATAAACAGGGATAAGGCCAATGTGGTGATGATAAAACACCCAGTCGTTGTAGAACACACTACCCATGTTAACATGTAATGCAGTAAGGTGTTCATCATCAAAGTTTTACCACATTTGTCTGTGGCTGGCTTTGCAAGTTCTACTTTTTGTTCAACTCTATTTGATGTCATGTTTGCAGTAACACCACCCAAGTCTTACCCTACTATATTCAAGGTTTATATTGGTCTCCCCAATTTTCCTCGAACTTGTAATCTATAAATATATAACTAAGATACAAATATTAGAGCAAAAGAGAAAACTTGGATACAAGTAAAATAAACCTGTTGGCACTCCCAAACAACTACAAGCAACCCTGTTGGCACTCCCAAACAACTACAAGCAAATGCATTTGACAGCAACAGTTCTCAGGTAAAGCTCACTGTCAAGGTACCATGAACACAGCAATTACTTACTGATATGTTATAAAGTTTCTTCAAAGACCTAATAGTCAGGAATGGAAGCAAATCGATATCCTGCTGCACCCCTCCAGGAATAATATGCAATCCGGGTCTCATAGAAACCTGTAACAATGACCAAATGTGAAAGAGTTAATACATATGTCCTGGCAGCAATTTAGACGCTATGGTTGGGTGGATGTGAACAATGAACAATCTTTTCATGTTTAAAATTGGACACTGAAGAATTTATATAAATAACTGCTGTCCACCCAGTCATAGCTTCTTATAGGTATACCGTACACTGATCAATGGTGTAATTAGTACGGACTGGTCTTCGATGCAATCATGTAAAGAATGATTTTGTTCACCTACAGCATTCAGAATGGTTCTAAAAATCGGCTGAGTAGGTTCAGACTCTGAACCTATCTAGTCAAGCCACCCTCCAAGTCATCCCTTGGCTGAGTTCTATGGGAAAAAAGAGCCACAATCTTCTTTTTTTCCCCATTTTATTGCTGTGAGAAGATGCTCGAGGCTTTTGAGGTCTTTCTGGACTGATATTGAAAGATCATAACCACATTTCGTGGAAGATATATGCACTCAAACATCAGAGATACTGTTAATCCATCTGAGTGAAAATCAAATGCGGCGGGAATTATAGGGTGTGACTATTGATAGCACACCCGCCTCCCACAGCTCCCTCTAGTGTTCGAACCCTGGAGTAGCTTTCCCTTATATCTCTTGGCCACTAGGCCACCAAGCAAAAAAAAATCAAATGCGACCTAGTACTACTGTACTTCATAAAGAATAATTAAAAAACTCGTACCTAAGAATTTTAAATTCATAGGACATCATTTTCAATTTTTTAAGCATTTTTAAAAATCACTTCTCACAATTTTTAGGTGTTTTAGGGATCTAGAATGTGTCTCAGACTCTCAGTTCGGCTCAGGTGAGTCAACACAACTCAATGACGACCAAGTTGCCCCTAATCTAACTTTTAAAACCTTGCCATTTAGTGAACGGTATCAACCATGATCCCAAAAGTGGACCTGACATCATTATGGTACTGCTCTGCAACCCTAAACTCATTTAAATCCCTATTATCTCCACTACTGGAAATAATCAAAGACTTTTGACTCAGGCTGAACCCATCCTGCCAGGCCCAAGTCCAGGTCCATGTGGACCTAAGGTTTATGCTAGGAGGCCTAAGGCCCCTAACCATGCAACGATAAATTCAATAACGTTTATTTTTGCAATTGTAATTAATTAAATGGGTCCCTTCCGTAGTATCAAAAGAAGGGGACAACCACTTATAATTTTCCCAAAAGGGGGATATTAATATACCACTTAGGGAACCTACTTCCTCTCCTAATTTTTCTCCCTTATCCTTATTTTCTAGATTCAATGTATCTCAAGATTTTTTTTTGAATGTTTTTTAATTTTTTTTACAAACAATAATCGGACCAATGTATCTCTAAAGATAGAATTAGGAGTTTCAATTTTGTTTGCTATCTTTAAGAATAGTAGCCAAATGTCTGGGAGATTTCCCTTTTTGTTTTGTACGACCTTATGGTCTATTTAAAAGGCCTCAATGTGTATGTTTATTCTATTCTACAATGAATGAAAATGAAAGTTTTCTCTTCTCTCTTTAAGGTGTGCTTCCTAGGCCACAAAACCTAGATCTAGAGGTGCTAAGACAAGCTTGTAGGTGCCTTAATTGCACAGATCCTCTTGACCAATCAGTTATATCAGTTTTACTTGCATCTAAACTTCCCAAACAAATATAACCATAATCAATGAAGATTTTTTTTTCCTATTTTTCAGGAAGGCCAAAATTATTAATATTTTGTTTTAAACCAATATATCAGTTGACATGTATCAGTTTCAAACCTGACAATACGGTCATGGTTTAAACCATGATATGAACTTACAACCCCGAGATCATTGAACTTCATCAGTACCATCCATTTATGAGAAGGGCCATCATGTCTCAGCTAAGTTGGGCTAATGTGGAAGCTCAGGTCTTCAAGTATTTGAGATGAGCTAGGGCTCAGTTCTATGAGCACACGAGCCAAGCTTGAGTTGGGGTTTATTTCATGCATGCATACATGCACACATACATACATGAGGACGAACCAAGCTTACAAGCTCAGGGCCAAACCCTGCTCTTAAATATACATAAAAATAGACATGAGGAAAACAAACCAAGCCTAAGCCCAAGTGCAAGTTTGGCTCATATAAACAAGCCCACAGTCAAGCCAAGCTTGAGATACTCCTTAATCTCAAAAGTTACAGGTTGTCATGGGACTCGGTGGATCCAGGGTCTGGCCTAATTTTTTTATAAACCGCATCCAAGACATGAAATAAGTTCAGGGTATACCATTTTTATTTATTGAAATGGCTGTTCAGGCGATAAAATAAAAATAAATAAATAAATACACAGAGATCGGATTGGAATATCCAAGCCTGAAACCATTCTTTAAAGGCTCTCCTAACTAAACAGCTGAAACGAAAGGATGCAAACTAGATAATGATTGGTTGCAATCTACCATACATTGTTGTGCAAGCCTAGGACAGCTAGATTATAGAAATTAGAAACATTCGATGGAAAATACTAAATCACTAGGTCTTTTTGTATCTTTACGACATAGTGGAACTTGGTACTTTTTTCTAAGTTAACATTGCTTCTTGTCCCCCCAAACCTTGACACCACTGGAGTTGATAAGATGGACCACTTTGAAAAGAATTTATTAGATTTTTATCAAGAAAGATTTCTAATATAACAGAATAAGAAAGACCATAGAATGGAATTCCTGCTTACGATTATGAGGTGAGAAGCTACAGATTGGTGAAGCATAGAAAACTTAAAAAAAAAAAAAAAAATGAAGCTACAAGGCGTAATTTGGGTCGTTCCAACATTGATAAAATCCTAGAAAGGAAAATGGGACAAGTACAATGACTCCTTTAACAAGTCGAGCATGGAGATTAAACGGAAGAGTAGCTGAAGGCATCCAAGAAGGCTAGTGGGTAAAGACAATAAGACATCCAAGAAGAATTACATCTTTGCTTCTTTGTGACCATGTTTTATTTAAAAAAAAAAGATTCTTAACTTTCTTCCAACTCAAACATCTTAATTGTTAGACAGGAAGAAAAGTAAATAGCATGGCACACAAAGGGGGTGTTTATAGGGCCTTATTAGATCTCCTCTCACGTACTCTTTTTTGGTTGATATTTTGCCTTGGGTTGTTATTGATTGCTCTTTTTTTTTTTTCCATATTTTACCATTTATTATTTGAAACAAGATTCTATGTTGTTAATTAAAATAGAAAAGAACAATCACATACTTGCAGTTGCATTACAAAATAAATGTGAAGTCATGGCAAATCACATACAATGAACTCATCTTTCATGAAGGCATGGCATCAAAAACTAACCAAACCTCAACTGCATAATCCTGATTGAGAAAATTTGCACCATCAAGTTGAAATTAAACTAATATCGAGCATGATCACACTCTGATCGCTAAATTCAATCCGATTTCTGAGTTCTCAACCTAGAATTTATTGGTCTCATCAAATTTTTTTAAAAATAGGCAACAACCAGATTTATTAATAAATATAATATAATAGAAAATCATATACTTTATTCAACATTTAAAATCCCAATGAAAGAATATAATCCAATCCAAACTCTCACTCTTAGATCTAGAATTTCTTGGTCTGAACAAAACCCTTCCAACAAAAAGAGAGGACATTTAAAAACAAAAATGAAAAGAAAAGAAAAACTGTCCGGGCATCTTTGTTTCAGACGAAGCTATTAAAGAAGATAAAACTAGAAACCCTAAGAGAAGGCAAATGTCATTTTTATTTGAACTCATTTCTTGAGCTTAACAAGATCATCACCAAGGGGATTTACCACCATGCCGCTCCAGCACCAAAAGTATGATTGATGCTACTTAATGTCTTAATGTTTGCCTCGAAGTGCGATACTGGAATGCCGATTGCAGAGCTTGCAATCTGACTAGAGTACAATAGTGTTGGAGCTTGGAACTTAAAAAGAGCAGACAAGTGACATAATGAAATAGACGGGAGGGTTTTCCATACGCAATGTTCAACATAAAGATTTGTTCATTGAAAAAAACAAAAAGAAACAATTGGTATTTTGATTCTAAAAAGTCCCTAAGAAAAAATAAATCTAAAATTATCCACAAAATCCTCTCTAATGACATGGGATCAGTGTTCAGCAGTCATTACAAGTAAACCAATGCTAGCGTTTTTTAGATTACTCTTGTCCAAAGTGCAGAGGATGCAAAAAGTAGAAAGAAGTAGGAGAAATGGTTTTTTACTCAATGGGGTGGAGGAAACACCATTTTCTCTAGTAGGATTTATTCTTTTAATATTAAAAGGCGACATGAATCGTTTGCTCATTATTTTCATTTTAAAAAAAATTGTTTTCACCCCTAAGTTTCTCCTCATTTATCAACCTAGCAGGGATTCCCCCACTTGCCATCTTTTCCTCATCCAAATAGGTCCTTAGGATTCATTATGAATGAGGATAAAGCAAGTCTCCTCATCCCCACAACCCCATGGGAATGTTTGTGTACAACAGATTTTTGCAGCATTTTATTCTCACATTGATTTCACTTTTTGCATGACACTGAAGATATCATTTTCTCAGGTTTCCGGTTTCTATTGTTAGGCGGGCAAAACATTTTCCAATGTGACATGTCCTCTTGTGTAAGCCCCCAAAAAAGATTTTCCACTCTTGGGTCTGACTCAAATCCACTTTTCTCTAAATTGCTGAAAATGCCTTTGATTCAAAAAATGTCAAAAAAAAAAAAAAAAATCATTCTCCCCCTTACAAACCATTTTCATTTTCCACAAAATGCTGCAATCAAATGTACGCTTGAGAGTTAGTGTGGATGAAAAGAAAAGGTGGGCAAACTGCAGGTGAATACATATCAAAAGCTGCACTAATAGACAGTTTTCTCCATATCCAAATGACCCATTGAAAGAACAATAATTGCAATAATGAAATCGACCCAGAAACCAAAATCAGAGAAATGGGTCTTATCAAAAACAGCCCCTCAATTTCCACAAATCTCAATGGCAATCAATTCAGATATATATATATATATATATATAGAGAGAGAGAGAGAGAGAGAGCAAAAGGGGCAATTGCATACCAGGAAGGAAAGCAAGGATTCCGAGAAGTAAGAGGCCAGAGGCTTGAGAATGATCACCACCCATGTGACCCGTGAAGATGAAGATGGAGAGGAAGAGAAGCAGAGATCCCAGCGAGAGGAGGATAAGGGCAAGTAGAATAGACTTCCATGGGATCTTGTCTAGGGATTTTGGAGAGTAACTGAATCGAAGGTCCTTTTCCCTTTCCCTTTCTCTTTTTATTTCATTTCCCCTGGTTTCATGTTCGACTCTCTCCTCACCAGCGAGAGGCGTGTAACGGACGTGGCGTCGAGAGGACATAGCGATCGGATTCGGAACAGAGGTATTTGGGAATTTTCAATGAGGCAGTTCGTCAAGCACTTGAAGGCCACTTCGTCGTCTATGCAAGATGCTTTCCAAGGTCAAAACCCGGGAAACCGATTTTAAGGAGCCTCTTTGGGCTGGGTTAAAAGTCGCCCCGACCCTATCCCTACCCATTTATAAAATAAGGGCCTTCTTTTGCGACGTGGACCGCACTTGTAGCTATGCGGCCCACCTGCAAGCTAGATAATTACGAGTTAATAAAAAATTGAGAATTTTATCGGAAAAAATATATTAGGTGGCCACCATATCGAAAATGTAATTTTAAGTGTCATTGTATCAAATTAGTTATTTTGCCCGAAAATATAATTTTTTTTAACATTCTCTACTAGGGTCCCTATCGACAATTTTTTTTAATGTTAAGGGTCCCTAGCGACCCTGTGTTGCGTTTGACCCGTTCATACATTTTAGGGCTTAGAAGCCCGATTTTCTCTCTTGTTTGTTTTATTCTTCTTCCTTAGCGTCGACTGCGACTCCACATCAGTTGCCAGGCGTATTCACAGTGGTTTCCTGTGGTCCTCCATCGAGCTATGGTGACATGGAACTAGGAATTATGAAAAGGGTTTCTGAAAAGTAAAAAAATCATGTTTTAGGGCAAAGTACAAACTCCACCTTTCCATTTGTCTGCCTCAAATAATAGCATATGCACTTTAATGTTCTCCACCAAACAATAGCATATGGATTTAATGGTCTTCAAGAGGTGGGAATATCCTACGGAGGGGAAGCAAGTCGAGCATGGTCGTTTTTTTCTAAGAAGGAATGAGGGATGAGTTTCGTGCATTTTTTAAGTGTACATCGCAGGGTCGATAGAGACCTTTAACATTATAAATAAAGGTCGATTGAGACTCTACAAACAAAGTAAATGGGAGTTCTGTGAAGGTTAGGATGGACCGCAGGGTCTCAATCGACTCTTAACATTACAAATGAAGGTTGATAGGGACCCTAGTAGAGAATGTTAAAAAAAAATACATTTTCGGGCAAAATGATTGATTTGGTGGAAGGGCACTTAAAATTATCTTTTCGGTATGGTGGTCACCTAATCTATGTTTTTCGATTAAATCTTTTTTAAAATTAATAATTTATTTATATATGAAAAAATTAAAAAACATCTAATCACAAAAGATGCGATTTTGAGAACTTAAAAATAACGCCTCAGCAGTAGGGTTGCAAACGGGACGATTTCGGATCGGAACCATAGTGGACCTGAACCCGTTTCTAAATAATGATTTCGGATTCAGTTTTGACTCGGAACCTGTTTTGTTGGTTCCAAACCCTGTTCCGATAGGAAAACCTGGATCCGGTTCCGAAATCGGGTTCACCTAGATGACTGAATCTAGTTCCAAAATCGATTTTAATTTATCTTTATTCTTCATTTCTCTTAAAATAAGTATATCATTCAACTTATAACAGTGCATCAAGTCTACTACCTCCAATATTATATATAAAAATATCCATAAAAAAGTTAATTTTGAGGTATAATTTGCAATATCAAAGGCTCATTTGCCATGTCCCGAGTCCACGGGTCGGAACCTATATGGATCTGGAACCAGACCCATTTATCAATCGGAACCTAAATTGCGTTTCGAATCCAAACTCGTTTATGAATCGGAGCCTAAAATATGTTTTAGACCCGGTTTTTTGTGGATCAAAACTTCCGAATAATTGAATACCCGTTTGCAACCCTACTTAGCAGTCAGCAATCAAGTCGCAACTCACGTCCTATCTATTTAAGAATAGATCGTTGCACATGTAGCTCTCCTCTTAGTCTCCCCCACTTCCCCAACAGTATAAAATAGGAAAAGAAAAAAAAAAGGATCTTCCGAATTTTGAACGAGCATCAAACTCGAACTAGTGGCAATTTGAGATAGCAGGTACAAGTGGGTTAGATTTAGGTTGATTATGGGAGTCTAAGTGGGCTCGAGGCTAAACCACTCCCGACATAGAAATTGCCAGAACTGAATATGGGAAAATCTATGAATCATTTAACTTTTGTTAATCATAGGAAATTGTCGGGCCATATTCCTTATATGTATCTTGTGAGAAAAAGGTGTAGATCATCTGGTCCACCTGGGGCTATATATGCCAATCATCAGATCATCCTAATCCCATTACAGATGGCCCTCCTAGACTTTTAAAATTTATCTTGTATTTTGAATTTCGATCTTGTTAGTTTTATGGTCTCAATACCAGCATATGATGTAATAAATTGATTAATTTCTTTATTTTTCAATATATTCATGCTTTCCATTTCATGAGATGAATGATGTTTAATTATATACTTGCACATAACCAATACGAATGACATGATGGTTCATGAGATAAACCGGAGTCCATAAGTATATTAGATGTAATACATGTGTATGGATGAGATCCACATATAGGAGACATGTACACTTTGATCACTATGAGATAGTGTGATTTGTTTCGATCATCAGAATGTAAGATTCTGGTTCAGAGTGCTGGTACATTAGATGTATTGAAGGACCATGAGAAGCACCTTATTTAACACTGTCTTTACTTTAAGGTCTGCTCTCATAATTCTAACTGTAGGTCAACACGTCGGTGATTTGAGTACGTGGTAGTAGGATTGTGGGAACATTCAATGGTCAAGATGGAATCTATCTTTAATATCCCCTTGTGCTATAATGGATTTAATCATTGGTAAGTGTACACCCATTCCGATTAAGAGTTAATTGGAAAGGTACCTATGATCATTATAATTAATTGGGGCTCAAGGATAGTAAGATGTGGATCTAAGTTTGGAAGACAGGTCTTATTTATAAATACTAAAATCACAGGGCCTATTTATAAATCATATAAATCTTAGGGTTGTATATACAAAAAAAACCTCTAATTAAAAATGGGTACAGCTTTTACCCAGCCCATAAAAGAACTCCTTGTTCCGGTAATGGATCGATATGTGTCCAACCGTCGTCTTAGGATAAACTATTTCAAATTAGTCCACTGCCACAACCACAGCTAACATAAGTTACGAATAAGTTTTTGATATATTGTCGGATCACTGCGGGCGCATGGGTCGCTGCTCGTATAATGTCGATTGTCCATTCTAAGGGGCCCACAAAGGTACCAACCAGGAACAAAAACATTTCTTATAAATCTTTTGCTAGTTTTTCCTGCTGATCCCCTTTCTTTCCATCTTATAAACATAGTGAACATATAAATCATAAGAAGCATCTCATCATATCACAACAACAGAACTTGAGTTTTTTATTCCATCAAACACACGACAGAACCTTGAGTTTTATTCCATCGAACACCAATTCCAGTGTTGACATGTAATAAAACATCACCGAACAATTGATAGATTCAGATTTAGCAAATCATCAGGAAAATCCACTCACCTTTGATAAACAATCGTCATCTTTGAATGCGAATTTGACATCAGCAGTCTTCCTCTCTTTCCCCTAATTTGCAATCCACAATACTTTTCTCTTAGACTTTCTCCAAGGAAGATGAATTGATAAAGTAGAGGTCGTTGGTTCTCATATATATAAAAGGGAAGATGAATTCTAGTTACCTCTAACTTCCTATTTAGAGTTGTTTTACAACTCCATTCCTTCCCAAACTCTCACGTGGGATACTTGCTAAGTTACTAAAAGTATGGACTTCTACTTCCATTATAACTTGAGCCAAGCTATAACTAAAATACTACCTGGGCCAGACTAATCCTAGGCCCAAGTAACTCAGGATATTACATTTAAATTGATGTAGTGACTTGGTTCAATATAATTTTGTTTGGTTATGTGCAGATATTCACAAGCCGAGAAGCCCTGATTAATTGGGCTCGTGATGTTGGGAGAAGAAATGGTTTCATTGTTGTAATTAAGACATCAGCAGCACCTAACAGGAGAAATAAAAAACCAAGGTTGACCCTTGGGTGTGAGAGGAGTGGGTCTTATAGAGACACGAAGATAACTAAAGATGTGAATGTAGGGAAGAAATTGAAGCTAACCGGTTCGAAGAAATGTGGCTGCCCATTATCATTACAAGGCAAAGTGGTTGGCTCAAATGAGGAATGGATGTTGGATGTAGTATGTGGTGTGCATAATCATCCAGCTGCAGAATTCCTAGAAGGGCACTCATTCGCAGGGAGATTAACAGAGGAGGAAACATCATTGCTGGTAGACATGTCCAAGAACATGGTTCTGCCAAAGGATATTTTGGTCACATTGAAACATAAAAGTGAGTTAAATGTAAGCACAATGAAGACCATTTACAATGCACGTCACAGGCATAAAGTTGCGGAGAGGGCTGGACGGAGTCAGATGCAGCAACTGATGAAATTATTGATAGAGCATAAGTACATTGAGTGGCATATGAATTATCCTGAAACAGATACTGTCATTGACTTGTTCTTCACACACCTTACCAGCCTAGACCTACTGCGTGTATTTACTCATGTGTTGATAATGGACTGCACTTACAAGACCAATCGGTATCGAATGCCCTTATTGGAGATTGTAGGGGTGACATCCACAGAGAAGACTTTTTCGGTATGCATTGTATATCTCCAGAATGAACGCGAAGACTGCTACACCTGGGCATTGGATATTTTGCGCACAGTTATTGGTGAGGGTGTTCTTCCTAGTATTTAGTGTCACTGACAAAGAGATGGCTTTAATGAAGGCCATATCTAATGTTTTCCCCAGTGCCGAACATCTTTTATGCAGATGGCATATCAACATAAATGTTTTGGCTAAATGCAATAAGTGGGACCGATTTATCATGAGCAAGAACATGTTGGTCTTCTCGTCCAATGATGAACATTACAATCTTCAATTCAATTTATTTCTAAAGGAGTTCATCACCTATACGGAGGCACTTCAGTACGTTAGAGCATCTTGGTTAGACACGTACAAGGAAATATTTGTGGCAGCCTGGACGGACAACGTCATGCATTTTGGCAACACTACAACAAATAGGGTGGAGAGTTTACATGCATAGCTGAAGCGGCAGCTTAGATCAAGCCAAGGGGACTTTTGAAGACTCTTGGACGAAGATTCATAACCTACTGCAACTGCAACATACAAATATTAAGGCATCATTTGAAAAAAAAGTAAAACGGTTGTGCAACATAACTTCAAGCCTTCCGCATTTCTAAACATACAAACAGATGGAAATCACTCACAGAGATCGTTGAATTTGGAACGGAAATGCACTGAAGATGAAGAAAGCAAAGCGAGCAAAGTTCAGATGGGGGTCTTTGTTGGGGACCTCGTCCAGATCGAAACTGTTGCGGTGGGGGAGCTCGTCGAGATCTGCCTGATCGTCACCTCGTGAACTCACCGTCGGAAGACCTAGACAAGTGAATAGAACTGTGTAAAAGGGATGAAAATGGGAGGGAAGATAGATTTGAAATGCAGAGTGTAGGGAGAAATAAGATGAGTCCAGGGAAGGGTGTTTTAGGAAAAATGCAGAGTGTAGAGAGAAACAAATGGCCTATTTTACACTTAATATCAGTGTGTAAAGAGATGCAGTGTGTGGAGAGGCAAAATCAGTGTGCAGGTAGCAGCACTCAGAGAAATCCGAAATCATCCTCAACAGATCTTGAGAAAGATTGGTCCAGTTGGCCATAACAAGTATGAAAACGGAGATTACAAAAACAAAAAAAGTTGATAAATTATTACTATCCTACAACAGAACTGAGAAAAAATTGGAAATCAAGAAGAGGAACGAAGAATTGAACGGAACAAAAAGGGAAAAGGTGAAAGAGAAACGGAAAATCAGAGATGCAAAGGAAGTAAACATGTACTTTCTATATGTATTTAGGGCTGGATTGTCGGGAGTTGCAGGCGCAGAGGAATCCTTCTTTCAGGTGGATCCACGCTTGGAAAGAAAGGATGTTAATGTCAATTGTACATGAGCCAATCAGACTCGATCTCCTCATTTGATTTTGAGTTTCCATTTTATTTTGATCCCTCCCAATCCCCTCTCTCTGTTTATACACTAATTACTGATAATATCACAATACCCAGTTTCCTCCTAAAATAACTTTCCATTTTGGAGAATCAGATCTTAATTAATGTACTCTTTAAATCTTAGGAAATGTCTCTCTTAATTCTCTCCATCACCTATGGTTTACACACTTAATTTAATAATTAGCAACAAAAGCCTGTGCTAAAAAATCATATTCAAAATTAGTATTTTCTTTGAAATATCATTGATAAATATAAATGAATATCAAAGGCTTGTGCTAAACTCGAGTCGAAAAATTAAATATATATTCATATTTGGTGTTTTCGGGAGAATATTAATTGATGAAAATAAATTAACAGAATAAATATACTATTAATCATCAAGGTCCTGATTTTTTGGTCCACGCATAAAATCTATTAGTGGGGCCAAGCTTCACTTCTATAAGAGTTAAACCCACCAACAAATTTTTTTTTTCACTTTAGACTTTAATAAGAAGACCCGCTCATGAAATTTTAATGTGACCATGAAATTATTGCCATAAATCCATTGTGGGGCCAAGTTTCGCTTCAATCAAAATTAAGCTTATCATTGAGGACACACTAATAAAAGATTTAATGTTCCATGAAGCAATGCTATAAGTTTATTATGGGGCAAGTTTTTCTTAAATCGGACTTAAGCCCATCCTCGTAATTTTTGCATATAGGATTTTATAAGAGGGACCCCCACCAACGTGTTTTTCATAAGTTTCAATGCTACTATGAAGGTGATATTATAAACCCAAGCATAGGGCACGGGCACTTTAAAAAATCCATAATGTTTCAAAATTATATTACTTTTTAAATCAACAACTTAAGTTTCATTCAAGGAACACTACTTGAATGTATTAAGTGTCCCACTCATCGATGTTTAGATAATATGAGGAGATTTTTGGAGAGGATGATATGCAGATAATATGGAGGAATCTTTGCTCTATTAGTAGGAGAGATTTTAGGACAGCTAAAAGGAGGAAACAAAAATAGATTTATTGTGATTTGAGTCAGTTACTTACATTCCTAATATGGCCAAAAATTGATGTCTCGTTTTGGTAACACCACCTTAATTTAGTTAGGGACTAAAAAAATATATTTTCAAAATCAGTTGTGATGCCACATGGCATCCGTGATAGCTCTGATGTGGCGCCATGAGATTTAAGAGCAATGATGTAGCACCCTCCAGAGCATTAGAGCAAGGCAAGCCCCCAGTGGATAAAATTACAGATTTTCTGTATAAAATAGGTGCATTTGATTCGTTCTTTGAATAGGTATGTCCCACAATGGAGAAATCGCATGATTTTATTTAAGTGTATATTTCATATAGACAGGTCCCACAATGTATAAATCGCATGATTTCACTCAAGTGTAGGTCCCACAATGGATAAAACACGTTATTACGTGATTTTATTCAAGTGTATATGTCAAATAGGTAGGCCCCATAGTGGATAAAACAAATAGTTTTTTAATTAAAAAAGTGCATTTGGTTTATTCTTTGAATAGGTAGGTCCCACAATAGATAAAACACATTAGGTTTTTTTTTTTTTGTATTGTGTTTGTATTTTAAATAGGTAGGTCCCACATTGGACAAAGCACATGATTTCATTCCAACATGTATTTCATATAGGTAGACACCACCGTGGACAAAATGTAATTCTTTTATAAGAGAAATAAGATTTTTTTTACAAATTGAGTTGCACGTATTCTAACTGATAATGGATAAGTGTTCATAATTTTTAGGTGATTTGAATGTAAATTATGTGGATAATTTGGAGAAGATTGAGAATAAATTGAATGAGTACTTGGGCATGATTTGAGGAGTAAAACTTGTGATTTTGGTGATATTTAATGAAGATGATAATCGAAAATAAAATTGAAAGATTTTAACTTATGGAAATATAGATGACACACAAGTGACAATTTCCATTCCAATGGAGCATGACGTGCGTGCATATATGTAGGTTTCTGGATGCAAAACCCAATGAATGATAAATGTGGATATTAGCTCATCACATGCCATTATAGCTATTGATACAAAAGTGAGCATTGAAGAAAATAAATTTCATAGGCCCAAGTTATACTCGGATGGTTCCGATGCATTGTAGAATAGTGGGATTAGATATCTGGCAAACACAAAGTGGTGTATGTAGTATGTACTATTCTGCAACAGGTAATTAGCAATTCTACTCAATGTTTCAGACATGCATCTTACACAAAAACAATTCCCTATAAGTAAAGAACTTCAGCTCAAATCTTAACAATTTTTTCTTAAACTTTACACGCACACACACAAAAAAAAAAAAAAAAACTTCCATCCATGTTAGTTTTTTGAGGACATTCAAGTGGTGAGTGTCCATTTGTAAGAAGTGGGTTGTAAGAAGTAAGTAAGGAACGTCAAAAGATGTGAACACTGAAGTATATAAGGTGGAGATATCAATGAAACACTCACAATCCTAGCATTTGATTTATCTAGCGAGATGGCTGAAGTAATTATTCAATACTAAGGAGGAGACTACTTGATGATCTTTGTTAGTTGTCACATTTCCTCCCTCAATTTTAGTCCCTTCGAGAACAATCAATTTTAGTCCCTTCGAGAGCAAGGTACTACTTTGAATTTCGAGAAATTCAATATGTATCAAACAAACAGCCCCTTGAAGTTCACACCAGTTGCATCAAATATTCACTTATGGAAAGCTAAGGAAAGTTTTTTTTTTTTTTTTTGGTAAAAGATCATAAAGCTGAAAAAGGTTGCATTAAGCATTACAATCCCCAGAAATAAAAGGCCATAGTTAAAATTAAAAACAGATGAAAGATGCAATCTTTGGACACATTTGGATGTGCCTTTGTGCACCCCAAGTAAGATTCCAATGCATCTATATAAAATCGGATCTGGGTTTGTTCTATTATAGCTTTCCGCTGATCATCAAATGAATTTCGCAGAAAGGTTCAACAAAAAAGACCATTGAAGGGGGCAACTGATAGAAATCGAAAGAACAACACTACACATTGTGCTGTACCACTTCTCCACTCCAGAAAATATATCAATGAATTTCTGAGTGCAGTTTTTCTCTAGTTTTAGGCGACCCCCCTTCCAATTTGTGTTGCATCCAAATGGGCAAATTAAGAAAGGAATTCAGAATAAAACAGAAAACAACAAAGGTAATTACCAAAGCAAAGGGGATTTTCCACCTAGGGAAGTGGAAATTGATGTCACTTGACAAGGAGATTCATGCAGAGGAGAAGATGATCATCAATGAAGGAGTTGGGTTTAAGAAATAAGAATGGAAGAAGATGAAATGGTATTGAGATAAGGATTTAATCAAATCCGTCAAGATATGATTAATAAGTTAAAATGAATGGTATGAAAATATATGGTAACTTGAACAAATTAGAGATTTCCTCGTATAGAAAGGATCAAACTAATCCAAAGATTTTGGATAGGATTAGAAGATCATATGGAAGTAAGGGAGGAGATTTGGAGAGGATGATTTTTGGAGATGTATAGTGGCCCATGTCAAAGCCAAAGCCATCGTGTTTTTTTCTTGTATATTTTTTCAAAAGGAGAGCTCCCTACCTGCTGAAGTGGCTCTCTCTACACCCTCCCTCCGTATTGCTTTAATATATAAAATTGGACTCCCATTCCAATTCCATTTAAGGATATATCCTCTTCAAACTTTCTGATTATAGTTGAAAGCAAAACGGCCTGCATTTCTAAAGTAATAGTTGATCATGATATGGACAGATGATGGCCTTTTATACAGAGTAAAAAAAATCAGTAGAAGCCCAAAAACAGCAGTTCATATATACTTTATACTAAAAACAAGCAATTGGTCATCACTCACGTTGAAATACAATGGAATAAAATATAAAGTAACACATGAACCCACTGTTTACTTTCTATTAACTGAATAACTGATTCTAAATTTAGACTCAACTTCTAATAATAAAAGTTCAATAATTGCTCGGAACACTTCATATGAGAGTAAAATAGGTTTAACAAAACACAGCACTCCACAAGAAAGATTAAAAAAGAAAAAAACTCAATAATTGGTGCATATGATCTCAAATTGGAGAGCGGCAAGAACAAGAACTGGACTCCGGGGCAACAATGGTAGCCAAAGCTACGTCCTCTTCATCATATATATCAACCGTCGCAACCTCTAAGATCACATCAGCACAAAATGCTCTGTACCCTTCATCGTTTGCAGTTGACACCGCATTGAGTAGGCAAAGAGACAGTTGATTCTCCAACTCGTGCAACACATCGAGCGAAGTCAAGTTGAAGAGGAAGATTAACTTGCGAATAAGTGAATGTCTCTTGACGGGAGACCAGAGTTCATTTGGATTGTCTTCTAGTTCATAGGTTAGAAAAGAGGAGAAAGGGAATACCCTTGGAAGGAATGATCCGTCACTTATTGTAGTAACATCTCCTTCGTGGGATCGCCAAAAACGCTGTTGCTTGTTTTTGAAATCGATATTGAGGGTTATCTTCGTTCCATTAATGCTCTTGAATTTGTGGGTCATGTTAACAATTTGTTGATTGCGTGTGAAAGGTATGACGTCACTGTTGAAAAAGGAAAGAGAAAATAAAGTTAGAAAAAAGAAGAAAGAAAATGGGTTGATGAAATTAAAGATAGTATGCAATGTTAAAAAGGAGATGAGATGTCACCTGTGATGAGGTAGAAGGTCATCTATGCTGTCCGTGAGATCAGACATGTCATATGGGTCTTCCATAATATCATATAGAAGCTGGTCCGAGAGATCAGACATGTCATATGAGTCTTCCATAATATCATGTAGAAGCTGGTCCGAGAGATCAGACATGTCATATGGGTCTTCCATAATATCATGTAGAAGCTGGTCCGGGAGGTCCTCCATGTAGAAGTTGATCTCGGCCTTCAATAAAAATTCGAATAGTAGAAAGTAGCAACCTAGAGAGGCTTGGCGCCTTGACACTCTCTGTCTCTCTAAAGAGATGCGAAATTGGGAAGGCTTTGTTTGTATTTATAGATCCACAATCCTAGTACTCCCAGCCCACCACCCTTTTGTGTGAGTATTTTTAGAAAGTCCACAATCCTAATTGACTTTGGTAATATTAATGCTCACAGTTGTTGTTGAACTTTCTAAATTTTCTGCACTAAGATCCTGGTCTTTTCTATTGATGCAAGGATTCATGGCCATGTCAAGAAGAGAAAAAAAACCTCTAGCCCATACATAAAACTTACCTAATTAAGGATGCTCGTGCAACCCTCATATGGTTAAGGCAACATCAGGTGGGCTCCACATGGGAAACACTAACTCTCATTTAATTTATTCCATAACAGCCCATGTACATCTAATTGGGTTGTTGTGTATGGTCGAGCGGCCCAAACGCAATCCGAACAATTAACATATTCCTGGGTTTAACATATTCTTCCACTCTTAAAATTCTCCTAAATTCTCTCAATCAAGCCTTCGTTATCTCTAATCTTAGATGGTGTCTTCCTGCAATCTCTAAAACACTATCCTGCCTTGTTACTTCTCAATCTATAAATCCCGCCACATGTATAAAATGTAATGTCACTACTGCTATAATCCCCTGTTTCAACGAAGAGTCCGGATCACCTACATAATTGTTATATTTTGGAAACAGGGATATGGACTCACAAATCCCATACTCGGTTCCTATTAACTAGGGTGGCTATAAAGCATGCTTGTTTATCCTGCCAGTATTGTTTCTTGAAAACTTCGTTGCTGTAGGTTCGATTCAATGGAATTTTTGTGTTTTTATATTTTGAGAGACGGTTGGATGGGCCCACAAGAGTCTCATGGCATGGGAAAATTAAGGTGTTGTTGGGATAATCATGATCTTAAGATTGCAGTATGTAGTATTTATTGGGCGGACAACTTCAAAACCTGAGGAGAGGACTGAGGTATATCCTCTTACTCCTCATTCCTTTAAGAGTTTTAATTGGATTAGTATACTTCTTTTCTAAGGGTTAACATAGGACCACTAGGGATTCCTTAGAATCTGGCTCAAATTCGATCCGCCTTGGATATTGTTTCATTCATCAATCTCCACGACCAGCCCAAAGCATACCCAAGAGCCTCCATTGGTTTCTGGAGTCCATGCATGCAAGGGTGTTCCTTGAAGATAAAGGGATTAGACATAACACCTCCATGCAAGTGAGTTGATTTTCTAAATTGACCCGTCAACAAAGGCAAATAACAATTTCTTGGAAGCCCTTATTGATATGCGATTATCCACTATTTTAAAATTTTCATAAATTCAAATGAACTCCAACAACCTTGCCCCATCTAGCCCTTATCCATTTATATATTTCAATGTGATCATCTCATTCCATTTAAAGTTTTAAATCATACAACTGTCTGGAAGGCTCGACTTCAATGGATTAGAAACCTTCATCAAAACCTTCACCCCATTAGATTAACTTTCATCTTAAGACAAACTCATTTGTCACTATCCCCTTTCCAGGGAGGATTGTGTTTCTCATCTAATGGGTTTCCATATTTCCAATGCTCAAAAGTCTTGCAATGGACTCTCTTCCAACATGGACCCATCTTTACGAATCGGGATGGGCCACATTTAGAAACTACCATATGTGGCCCTCTACTTTGGGAATTAGAATAGGAGGCCACTTAGAAAAAGTTTGTAGTACGTGGAGCCCATATGTATAAATCACTATTTGGGATCCACTTTTAAAATCACAAACTTTTAAAGTTTCCTTAAATATAATAGATATATTAAAATTTTAAATTCACCTAACGAATACTCATTTTAACTTGGCTAGATAGAGTTATTGAGCAAGGTGGAGTTGTTGACTCTTTAATCTCCAAATCATAATAGATATATTAAAATTTTGAATTCACCTAAAGAAGGTTAACAAAAGTGGACTCTTGATCTAAGTTCTAAGTAAGATTAAATTCTCTCTCCAATCAAAGTTCAAATTGAAATTGGAGTTCCCATTTCGCAATTGAAATAAAATTTGAGCTCCAATTTTTCAATCAATTTCGAAATCGGATTCCAAATTTAAAATTGAATCTTATCCCTTTAATATATAATAATAGCCCATCTAGATATAAGACTCCAAATTGAAGGCATTTTCATGTTCTAAAATTAAGTTCCACAAAATGTTTAATGATCGAAATCTAATTTATATAAAGTATAGCAATGAACTGTGTTGAAATAAAATTAAAAATGAGAGCTGCTCACATCATTTTCCTCTTTCCACACTCCCTTTCTCTCTACACCCACCATTGAAATGTAGGAATTTCAAGATTTTCTTTACACACCCCACATAATACCCCCACCCTAACCACCACCGCCCTCTCCAACAGCAACACTGGAGGGAGAGAGATACGAGAAGGGGTAGTTTGGAGACTTTCCACAGGAGTATATTGGTAATAAAAAATCTTGAGAGTTGCTAAATGCACACACAAAATTGCTCTATAAACACTGCTTCTCTCTACACCCACCACTGCTTTTCTATACACACCCTATATTTCCTAAACTACGCTAACCTCTACTCTAGCTCTCAACTTCTCTCTCCCTCTTTCCCACTCCCTGCCCGCCTGTGCCCTCGGCCACGCCCACCCTCCGCTCTCGGTCTCACTCCCTTTCCTTCTCCGTGTCTCTATCCCTATTGTTCTCCTTGCCTCTATCCCTGTCACCCTTTCTCTCTCTCCTCCTTGTCTCTATCCCTATCCCTCTCTCTCTCCCTCTCCTTGTCCCTGTCCCTCTTTCTCTCTCCCTCTCTTCTCGCCTCCACCCGCACCTCCCTATTCCCCTCTCCCTGTCTTCCTCTTTCTATCTCGCTCCCTCTCCCCCTCCCATGGTGTTGCCAAGGGGGGCGAAAGACCCGCACCTCCCTATTCCCCTCTCCCTGTCTCCCTCTCTCTGTCTCACTCCCTCTCCCCCTCCCATGGTGTTGCCAAGGGGGCGAAAGTGGCTACGGTGGGGTGGGCGTAAAGAGTTTGATAGATGTCTTTTTAGATAATTTTCTACATGGGTATTTTCGTTAAAAAAAATTTATAGTGCGTAGTGAGCAACTTTGTGTGTGCATTTAGTAGGTCTCAAAAAAAATTTATTTAATGGAGGGTGTGGAAAGAAAAAAAATGTTGTGCATTTAGCGGTACTCATTTATGGCATTGGCTGGAATGATTTGGTCTATTTGATAGGAAATTCTATATGCACCACCATTTTTTATGAACACACCCACATTCTGAGCTCACCACAGCCATTTTAGGTTTAAAACCTATTTGCTGAGCTGACCCACCAAAATACCGAAACTGTCCAACAGCCCTCGTCTTCTCCTTCTCCTTCTCCTTCTCCATTCCCTCGTCCTCGTTTTTCAAATTTAGCACGGCTAACAGAAGTTGAAAAAATCCGACGTCTCCTGCTACATCTTCTCCACTGCTCTCATCACGTTCTTCTTATTCTTCATCTTCTTCTTCTTGTTCAAACAAGGTAAGTTAATCTTCTTCTTGGTTAAAGCTTTCCAATCATTTTCACCTTCTTTTTAGGTTGTAATGTATGTGGATTTAGATTGTATTTTCACCTATGTAGATTGTATGTGGATTCCCTAATGCATGATATGGATGGGAGTTTCGAACGCCAAATTTTCCCTTCCCATTTGTTTTCTTCTTCTGGTTCGCATGGTGCTCGGCAAACCAGAAGTGTGCAGGTTAAATTTGCACGGCATATCGACACCGTGCATTTACTATATGCACGGCCAATGTTAGCCGTGCATTTCATATATGCACGGCCAATGTTAGCAGTGCATATATTATTTGCACGGTGTCGATATGCCGTGCAAATTATATGCCGTGCAAATTACATATGCACGGCTAACATTGGCCGTGCAGATATGAGATTGCACATTAATAGTATGCCGTGCAGAACAAATTTACAATGTTAAATAATAATTTTTATTTTTTATTTTGAACAGATTAGAATATGCCTAGAAGACCTGCTCGTCGCGGTGGCAGCTCACTTTCGATAGGTGGACGGGCTAGTTCTTCTAGCGAGCCATCTAGAGTTAGGACGAAGATCAGTGTCGCAAGACCGGCGTGTCGCCGAGGTGTGCACACTAGTACTTCGACTGCCGGTCGTCAACGACCAACGGCATCTGAACGAAGACGTAAAATGCATCAGGATCCACTCCTAGATTCGTCAGAGGATGATTCATCTGTGGAGGATTTATCAGAGCATGATTCCTCAGAGGAGGAGGAGGCACAACCGTCCACTTCTGCTGCAGCGGCAGCAAGGGAGGATCATCCATCAGACCAGGATGAATAGCCATCCAGTCCTCCCCCAGCGGCGGCAGGGGAGGGTCCTATCCCCGGCGGTCCGGCTGATTTATCGGTCCTCCCTAGTGTCAGGACGCACGTGGCCATACCCATATGGGACGGGGAGGTAATTGATGAGTGTTAAATATTACATATTTTACCCCTCATTAGTTCGGATTTTATCAGCATCTCATATGCATATCATTTGCTTTACACAGAGATTTTATCATTCTATCACATTAAACGGATTATCGGATTATCATGTATAAATTCGATTATCTATAGCGCATTTTTATGTAATTTCTCTTGTGTAGGTGGACCCCGCGACTACCCCAACCCTCCGGCTAATGTCTCAAGGCATCATTAGTGTTGAAGAATTCCAAAATAAGATGAGAAGAAGTCATTTTCCAACACAAAGGAGTGGTTGGTGTATTTGTTAGAGTTTTGGTTGGTATGAAATAGGTTATGGGTTCAAATCCCAATAATTACATTTTTTTTTACATAGAAGATATTTCATCCAACTCTAACATCTCCACCAATCAAAGCTTGTCATGGCACAAATCCATGTGAAAGGATATGAGCCAATCAAAAGCCTCCAAAATGAAAGACCACAAAAAGCAAAAAGCATATTTGGAAGGAAAGTTTGTTGCAACCAATCAAATTGAAGCAATCCATGTGAAAGCAAAAGAGCCATTCAAAAGCCTTCAAGTTGCAACCAATCAAATGGAAGCAATCCTTGTGAATAAAAATGAGCCAATCAAATGTCTTCAAAGTTTCAATAAATTGGAATGTTTTTGTAGAGAATGGGGGATCTTTTGGCAAGTTAGTCTTTTAGCAATTTTATTTTACCTTCTGCTATACTTTTAGATTGTAATTAGGAGCTTTTTTGTAACTAAAATAGAGAGTGTGTGTAATTGAAGATCATTAATGAAGATTTGGAGCACTTTCTTGATGTTTAGTGGCTAAAGCTCTTGGATTAGGCTCTCCTTTTGAAGCTAAGTAATGTGATTAGTTCAATTCCATGCATATTTTAGTTTAAATTTCCTACTTGTGCCTTAATTGATTAGTAGATTTTAGATCTAGTTGTGCTAAACTCTCTCATTTCTCATGCTCTATCTCTACACTTGATGCTCGGATAATCTCAATTGATGCTTTGTAGTTTGATTAAGTTCTCTCACATAGCATGCTCTAGAGCCCTTATCTTTGATCTTTTGTAACTTGATTTTGATGATTTATTGTTAGGGTAGCTAGATGATGATCTAGGATCTTGGCCTTTGATTTTCTTTTACTTTGATCTTCATTGTTATATCATCCAATCCAATTAGGCAAGAGATTGCTAATTGGATTGTAGATTTGGGAGTTGAATTAGAACATGCATTGTTTGAATTAATTACATACTTAGTGGATTTTGGATTGCCTAATCTCTTATCTTGATTGTTGTTAATTTAAATCTTTATTTGATTTGTTATTTTCACTTCTAGATTTTTAGATCTACACTTCACACCACTTATTTTAAAATCATACACATTTCACACCACATCTTCACCTTAAATCTTCCATTTCCACCACCATTCATCCACTAGTTTAGTGTAGTTTGTTAGATTAGCTTAGACCTTGTTAATTTCATATTTTAGATTGTTAATTAATAGTTTACATTGCATAGTTTAGTAGTTTTAATTGTTTACTTCAATTGTCTATATTAGCTATATCTTAGTTCAATTCTAATTTAATTGAATTCATTGCTTGTCCATCCTCTCTCCGTGGGATCGATAATCCAGACTCTTTAGTCCTTTACTACTTGACGACACCGTAGTCTTGCGGTTAAGCGTTGCACATATAAGTGTCGATCAGTAATCTTGCATTTTTTAAATTTGTGAATTAATTATTTTTCAAATAATATGTGTTAAAGTCTATAATAACATATATTAATGAAGATTAATACTTTTAATGTGCAGGAACGTGAGCCGCTTAAGTGTATCAATCACTGGCGAGGGTTGAAGGATTGGTACATACCTCGGCCCGGGGATGGGGCCGATACCGAAGTTCTTCGGTTTCGTGCGATTATAGAAGAGTCTGGATTGGCTGGCCTTAAATCATTGTCGTACCGATATACTTCCGCCCCTCTGATATCCAGTTTCGTTGAGAGGTGGCAGCCCGAAACAAACACCTTCCACATGCCATTTGGTGAGATGACGATCACCTTAGACGATGTGGGTACTCTCCTCGGCATCCCAGTAACGGGACTGCCTGTCCACGCATCGACCAGTATGGGATTTACCGATCAGGTAGATTTACTTGAGCGTGGAGTAGGCGTGGATAGAGTGACTGCGTCTGCTGAACTTCAAGTGGCGCATGGTGGGGTAGTGAGGATGGCCTGGATCAAGCGAGTGTTCGGTAGTGTGGGTCCCAAGTCGTCTGTTGAGCAGGTAGATTGTGCAGCTAGAGGCTATCTTCTGTATCTGTTAGGCTGCACACTTTTCACCAATAAGTCGTTCACCCGAGTCCCCATTGCCTACCTATCTTTACTGATGGACTTGGGATAGGTCCGTCATTATGCATGGGGGGCTGGCGCACTTGCGTATCTTTATCGCCAATTGGGGACCGCTACGAGGGCAGATGTGAGACAGATTGCTGGATATCTGACACTGCTCACGGTAAATGTGCATACCTCTTTGACTCTAGTTTCCATTTGCCTATCTCTGAACTATTCATAATATATTATTTTTATTTATATAATTAATAATCTCTAACTCTTGCAGTCTTGGGTGTACGAGCACTTCCCATTTGCCCGTCCTCCTGCAGCATGGGGGTTTACGGCTGCAATGCCTCATGTAGCTCGCTAGAATCCTGGCCAGGATTCCCGGATTGCAAGGGAGAACGTCAAGTTGTTGCGGGAGAGACTGGATGGCTTACATCCGCGCGAGTGAGGTGAGCATCCAATAGACATGTTGCTATTTATTTTAAGTTTTTTTGATGATCTCTATTTTTTGTTAGAATATTAATGAGTTGTTTCAATTACTTGACATAGGTGGCTTGGGATCCGTATACCGATGCCAAGGCTCCGCATCCATTCCAACAGAGTTCTTTCTTCTGTGGTTGCTTGAGAGCAATGGATCGGATGTCATTGAACCCTACCACCCCAGAGGGTTCTTCGTCAGTTTAGGTATGTTCAGACCATCCCACCAGCACCGCTCACGCCCCTTCGTGCGTCTCGAGGATCTACTACTGGACAATACAAGGTCTCATACAAATTCCTTGATCAGTACTGGGAGTCTTGGGAGTATCATGTATTATCACTAGCACACCGTGGCCATCGAGTACAACATGCATGAGAGTGCTCACCCGACTACATGGAGTGGTTTGTTAGGATTTCACATCCTCGGGTACAGAACCCCGAACGTCACTCCCATTATCATCCTCATGAGGATCAAGATGACCCGACTCCAAGAGTGGTGAGCGTTTGAATTTTCAATTGTAACATTATGCATCCATTTTAAAAGTTATAATTCTCTTAATTATTAAAAAATTTAATGATTTCTTACAGATCCGTTGAGCGAGTGATAATCTTCGTGCTACGATTGCACAGCCCGGTCAGTCTGCTGGTTTTTATTACCGGGCAATACAGACCACGCTCGAGATCTTGGATGGCTTGCCGGTGACGTACCGACGACGTACTCGTCCGTGATAAGAGTTGGTGTTTTTGGATTTTATGATTATATCATGGGAGTTTGTAATTTTTTTTCTAGAAATTGGTGAATTTTATGCCACTTTTTTTACGGCAATTATGTAAATAATCACTTTTACATAAATATGTACTTTTTTTTGGGTAATTGATGAATTCAATGATACTTTTTGAGAGGTCTCCTACAATGGATGCATTTTTATATTTTCAGAGATCGTATAGTCTGTATTTGTGTAAAAGAAAGATTAGACAAAATGGAATGAAAGGGACATAGGTCTGCACGGCCAACAAGTAATGTGCCTGCACGGCACATAATGGCCGTGCATAATGTGTTATGCACATTACTTATTGGCCATGCAGATTTTGATTTGCACATTACATATTGGCCGTGCAGACCATGTTTTACACAACACAAAAGAATAAATTGAGCATCCAACTTCTTACATTCAACATTCCATTATATAATTCATATGGTTACATAAAATGACAATCAGTTTATATAATCAATCGCTGTCAAGATTAATCGACTCTTGTGTTGCTACACTATTTTCCAAAATGTCTCTGAATTGCTCGATGTGATTTGCATATGGGAGCTGCCATCCGTCTGCATCAGGATGATGGTGTCTATGCCACTTTGTTGCAATGGGAGGCATGGGTGCTTCTGGCTTCATGAATACCTGAACATAATGGTTTCCATTGACGAAACCAATCGCGATGATTTTGTGATCACTTGTTGGAATCGGGGGTGATATCAAAGGCAAGAAAGTCAAGCATTGCTACAACGAAAGCAGGACCAATACAACTTTATAATACGAAGATATCAAGTGACCCATGTCCGGCATTGTCATCCACCGATCAAATCCTGGATTGTTTTCGAAGTAAGACAATGCGTAGTACAGCTCTCCAACCCGGTCATCTCCTCCATAGACCAATGCATAATAATGTTGATACCTCTGCAATTCATTGCTCAAATCCAATCTAACCTGCCTCCAACTGTCCTCGCCCATGCCAAGAAGGCCTGCTATAAATCTGAATCCACAGTTACCATCAGCTGCGACATCCTTAACATTAAGGATGTAGGGTCCCAGAGGCTGAGGGAGCGAATGCGAAAATGTACATGATCGAGTGCGACGGACACTAATCTTCTCATTCTTCTTCTTTACAGATGTACTACTTAATATAACAGGAACACTCTCTTTCACCCCTACTGCGTATTCGAATGCAGACGGCTCACGAGTCGTAGACCGATCGAACTTCTTCTTCTTCGATGATGACCGACCGCGAGTATTAAATTTAATGTCCGGTTCAATAAGAGGTGTACATTCTGGACTAGCTATTTCTCTCAATTTTTCAGTAGTCGAATTTTTCCCGCCTCATCACTTCCACGAAATTTCTTATCGATCAAGTCGAACTCAGAAGTTGTGGTCAACTCAGGGGCTTCGTTCATCTTAGTGGGATCTAAATTGAGCTTCCGCCAAAATTGATGTACACATCTTAATGGTATATGAGACCCTTCTCTTATACACTCTGCAATTTCATGTGCACATGGTAAACCATGGGTCCGTCGTACAACGCACCCACATGCATCCGAATCTGAACCAATATCACCAGCTCTTATCGACTCATTTAATACTATATCCAAAGCATTCCTTGATACAAATCCTCTCAATTCACGGAACAGTGCCGGTTTGAATTTATGTTGCACGGTGTTCAAACTCTTTTCAAAAGAAGCCTTTATTTCAGTAAATAACAACTCAAGCAGGGCATGGATAACCTGCCAGGACGAATCAAAACTACAGCTCGATGTACCCAGATGTCTCTTTAATTTTGCATGTGCACTCTCAGCCCTGTTAGTGGTGCCGTTGCCAATGTGCATATTCTGATCCGTCCAAACAGCCACGAATTGCTCCTTATGCTTATTCAACCACGAGTTCTTCACATAATCAACAGCATGTGGATACCCGCAAAAATTCCGTTCCAAAGCACTTAGAAGTTGAATATAGTCACTTTCAGTTGGAGAGAATACCAACATGTTCCAACAAGAGATAAAAGCATCCCATATGTCGTTGGTCTCAAAGAACTTCTTACAGTTTGCCAAGATGTTCTTAGATATATGCCACCTGCATAATAAGTTTGCTGCATTCGGATATACAACTTTGATTGCATTCATGAGCGCTAACTCTCTATCTATGACAATCACACGTGGCATAATGCATCCATCCATTACATCCTTAAGCCTCTCCATGGCCCATCTATAATTGGCCTCCCTCTCTGAATCAAGGTAAACAAAGGCAACGGAGAACGTCAGTTGGGTAAATGTGACACCAACAATCTCAAGCAATGAAAGTCGATATCTATTGGTCTTGTACGTGGAATCCATTATCAAAACTTCTGGAAATGCATGTAATAGCTGAATAGATGACGGATGTGCCTAGAATAGGTCTAAGATTGCATCTGTATCATCATTGCTAGTGTGATACTCAATGTACTTATTCTTCTCCAAATGCATTATAAGCTGCTGCATCTGTGATCGACCGGTCATCTCTGTCACCCTAAACTTCTGACGAGCATTGTAGATACTCTTCATCGTAGTGGTGTTGTGCACATTCCGCTCCTGCAGTGTTCAAAGGATGTTCCTTGGCTTCACCAGACTCTTAGACATATCAATCAAAACATTAATCTCTTCCGTAGAAAGCCTCCCAGCAAACGAGTGCCCCTCGAGATGTTGTGCGTTTGGATGATTGTGTATCCCACAAACCACTGCTAACATTCAATCATCGTCAGTTGGCAACTTTCGACCCTTTAAAGCAAAAGGGCAATTACACTTCTTCGTTCCCGTTGCCTTATTAGGATTCTTCTTTTCGTAGATCTTCGATGAAGCCCTGTAACTACCACTTCTCTCACATGATAAAACTATTCTCGGTTTCCTACCATCTCCACTGGCATCCGAAGTTTTAATTACAATCACCAAGCCATGTTTCTTTCCGACATCCCGTGTCCATTGGATTAAATCCTCTTGGCTTCTTAATATCATTTCAGTGGTGAAGACATTAGTAAAATCAAGAGAGCACTGACTTGCAACAGCTGAATCAATCTCCTGAAAATATGATCCCAAAATTATTAGTTTATTAATGCACGGTCCTGTAGACCGTGCAAAATCACTCTGCACGGCAAATTCTAGCTGTACATTATTTTTTTGCACGGTTTCATATAACCGTGCAAGTTTATTTTGCACGGTTTATTATGACCGTGCAAAAAAATATTGCACAGTTAAAATTTGCCGTTGCAGAGTGATTTTGCACGTTTCTGGAATACCGAGCATATCGCGGGAAAACTGAATGACGAGCTGGAAACGAAGTCAGAGAATATACCTCCTCTTGGTAGATTGTCAGTTGCTTTTCCATGTTGAAAATGTCTGCTTTCAGTAGACAATGTGCCCCGGGGAGATGAGTACTTTCAAGGGTTAAGAATATGATGAGACTTAAGAATACTTTAAAAATGTTGAAGAAGATGATGAGAAAAGAGATGAACATCAACGGGCATGAATGAGTGCGAGGGAACGGTTACGAAACAATTGATGAAATGGAGAATGAAAAAGAAGAAAAAGAAAAAGAGGAGGAATAGGAGATGAGAGTAGAGACGGCTCACCCCCACTGCAAATGAACGAAAGGAAGAGGAGAGGAGGTTGATGGTGAAGGGCAATTTCATCCTTTCACTAGAGGATAATTTGGTAATTAAAAATAAATTTAAGTGGGGACATTTTAATAAAAAATGATGGTGCATGTAGAATTTCTCCTATTTGATCATGCGTGGCCAGTGATTTCTAAGGGCCGGGCCCGGTCCATGAACACCCAGTGTTTATGTTTTGGGTTTCGTCGTCGTCCTCAACATCCATCGACATCATTCAATCAATCAAGAACACATTCAGAAGATGAAGGGTTAGGGTTAGGGCTTCTGCTGGGATGTGATGACGACGAATCCGCATGACCTTGTGAAGCAGACAGTGAGGTTGAACATATTCCATAGCAACTATTGGAAGGAGTGCTTCCTTCTCAAGAACGATACCCTGGTCAAAAAGGCCAAGGAGCTCGACCACATCGGAGGCACGCACGGCCCCAACTGCGAACCCTGCCCTTTCATGTGCCTCATAATGAAGATGCTTCAGATGAATCTAGACGAGGGCATTGTAGTTGTATTCATCGAAAATGAAAACTACAAGTACCATTCCTTCCATCAATCACTACTTTCATTTCAACATCATCACAAGTCAATTCTGCATATCTTTTCTTTTGATTCTTTGGTTGGTTCATATGAATGCCTATGCAGTTTCTTCTGTATTTATTCTTTTTTCTTCGATTGCAGATACGTACGTATGCTTGGTGCTCTCTACGTGCGCCTGACTGGTAAGGACACAGATGTGTATCAGTATCTCGAGCCGCTCTTGACTGACCGCACGAAGCTTACGCGGAAATTGCCCGATGGAAGTAAGATCGTATATATATATATATATTTTATGATGGTGTTTGTTGTGTTTTAGGGATGGTTTTGGATCTGCTTTTGATTTATTTATTTATGTTTTGAGCTTTTAATTGATTCCCTTATACAGGTTTGAGCATGGTCTATGTGGATGAGGTCATTCTTGAACTCCTTACTGGAGATTATTTCTGCGATTTTGCCCTCCCATACATCAAGAAAAGGTTGTGAAGGGTTTTCTTTTATTTGAGAATTTGACTTGAATTTGCTTATATGATCGGTGCCCTCTTTTGTTTCTTTCAAAGAATCATTCTCACATTTGAAACAGTTCGCTTCACTTATGGTGAATCATGAATGCAGTTTTGCCTACACTTGTCTTGGATAATCTCCTTAATTAATTTATTGGTAACTGAAACATCTTTATATAATTTGTTTCGAGAGACCCAATGTTCTTCTTGTTTTTCCATAGCACGTCTTTCAACCATGAGTTATAAGAAATGGGAGTAGAAGGATAGCTTTATATTAACACTCATGGTGGCTTAAATGTAACTAAGACACTGGACTGAAATATCCAAGATACAGTTGATGATTGAGTGAATTTAGGGGTGTACACGGATTGGATTGGTGCGGATTAGGCCAAATCCGTCACTGGTGGATTTGGAATCCATCACCAATCCTTTAAAAACCGATCTGATCCGATCCGTGGAGGACCGGATTAGATCGGTTTAATCCATTCAATCTGTTGAATCTAATGTTAAAGAAAATTTGAAGAGTATGCTCTCAAGGCTAAGGTGAAATTTGGTCTAGGGTTTCATTTGTTATACTTGTATATGAAAGTGAATTACATTTTGACATCTGAAGTTTTTTCTTCTTTTATATTTAGACCCCTTAAGTTTATTTTATTCATATTTAATGTCAACGGATCGGATCGGATTGAATCCGCGGATTGAGGGTGTAATCCGTCACCGATCCGTTGCTAACGGATTACAAGATTTTCAATCCGTCACCAATCCGTTTACCTTCGGTTCGGTTAAAAATCCGCGGATTGGATCGGATCGGTTTTACGAATAGGCAGATTTTTTGTACACCCCTATAAGTGTGACCGAGGCTTCTCTAGTTACTAACACGAGAATGCATTTGAAGAGCTGCATTTTATTATTATTATTATTATTTTTTGCATTCACTGTATTTTATCCTGGGCCGTACGAATTCTTTAAATTTTAATCTTGCTTGTCCTTGCAGTTGAGGTGGTTGTATTGTGTGTGAGCATCAATAATTGGAAATTTGAAATTATGATTTCAACAATGCTTAGTGAACTTCACGGCTTTAGTTGGAATAAATTTGATCCTTTCCATTTTTCTGAGTGATTTTTTTATAGAATTATGCACTTGTGCACTATTAATGTACATTCTTTCAGCCAGATGCTGTTGCTGTGATTTTAAATGTCTGGTTTCCCATATCACAGGCTGTACAATGCAAATATTACGAGGGAGGTAGGGCTTATTGATAATTTTAAAGAGGAAAAAGAAAAGAAAGAGGATGGCCCAGTCTTGGCTGGATTAGATGCCGCTAATGAAAAGGTCAGAAGTTTCCAATTTTCCCTAAACATCCCTTGTTTTTTTATTTATCTCTATGATGGTTGATCTCTAATGCATCATAGAGAAGAATCATATTTCCGACAGTGGACATTTATTCTGCTGTTAGGATTATTACGCAAGGAAAAGGGATCTAGATAGGGAATGTATCTTCAAGGAATACAGGTATAGCCCATAACAAGAATCCCATTATTTCATTTTCCATATTTTTTATTGCATGTATGTATTCTTAAAAAAACCACTATAAAAAGTACATATTTTTAAAACATTCATCTTGAACTTAGTTTGAAATCTATGCTGGTTACTGTAAACAATATTATTTGGCATGTAAAGTTTATTCAAACTTTGTTAATAATGTCTATTGCCCTCACTACTTTATTTTCTTTTGATGCCTTACGTGCCTTTGGATACCTTATAATATGTCGTTTACTTTACAATAGATTGAATATACTGATGTTATATCTGAATTAAAGAAGCTTCACTTTGAGTAATTTTACCAAATACTGATAATTTGATATTCTGATATGCTTGTAACTGGTTAAATTCCCTGTCCAAGTTTGATAAGAATATAATGAACTTTATGGAATCTATAGGCTATGCTGGCAAGAATATGTATAGTTTAATTTTAGAGCTTTTAGTGATGTTCATGAAAAAAATTATTTTCAGGGTCCGCTGTCATGGGGTGGGAGGGTTGTGTTGGCTTCAATTATTATCTGATTTTTTTGGATACGAGAGGAATAATCAAGTGCATTGTGCACTTGCCCATTCAGATTCAAAACATGGTAAAGGGCTAGGGCAGATTGATTGACAGCTTAAAAAGCAGGATGTTGCAAGTTTGTGCTGGTTTTAGTTTTGGACGAACTAAAGACATAAAGTGGACACTGTTAAATTGGAGAAATGCAATGTTTAGTAGCATTTGGAAAGGATCTCCATTTGCCACATATTTTGTTCAGGAAGAAGGTTTCTCTTGGCCTTGTAACTGCTCTCTACCAAAGGAAGGACCGTGATCTACAATTCAAAGCTTACGAGCTCCTCTGATTTGGGATTTCAGGACATCTTAAGAATGGATATAACTTGGCAGTAGTAAAAAGTTGGAGATAGCTATTGGAGTGTAGTAGACACTTTCAATTTAAAATTTGTAGAGATGGCTAATCACTATTATCAGCAGACTGGTTGCAAGTAGTGCGTTGGTGCGTCAGCCCCTGCATGTGTGTTTTTGTGTTACATCATTACTATTTTAAAAGGTATATTGGAAGCTCGTCTTGTCAGTTACCTCATTTTTTCCTAGACTTCTGTTACCACCACTGCATGTAAAGCCCTTGGTAGAGCGAAGAGCTTCCTACAGGAATTTGTAGTGATCTTGCCAGGTTTCTTTGTACTGGTAGTGTACAGTGACAAGTACGATGGGCCATGCATCTTTACTATAATGTGTAGTTGCATGATTCATCTAGTTTGGCTGTTTTGTCGGTTCAGAATTAGTTTATCTATTAATTCATTATCTTCACACTATCACCATGCGGAATCAGTGTTCTGCCACCAGACCTGATTGTCTGTTCAGATATGGTTCAACTGGAACCAGTGCATTGTTTGGTCTCGTCCAAACCAAATCATCTGCCCCAGTCAGTTACTGTTAAAACTGCATGGTTCGGTATTTTGGCTCATTATTAGGTTAACCTTGTTCCATCAAACTGGGGTCTGCTTATGGTCTTGACGAGTTTTGTTTTGTCCTTATTTTTGGCATTATATGACATCACTGTAGTGTTTTGTCGAACATATGCTGTGGGTCATATTGACATTTGTATCCAGTGGCTGTTCACCACTAATCTCAGTTCTTTGTAAGTCCTGGAATGTGTTAGGCTTTACAAACTAAATCGTATTGGTTTCAGTTCCTGACTATCTGTTTGGCCAAATGTGGGTATACTGGATATATTATTACATTTTCAATGTTCCATTATTGCATTTACTGAATATAATCCTCTCTGTCTGTGTCTGTGTGTGTGTGTGTGGCTAGAACCTGTCTCTGGTTTCTGGTTAAGCACTTCAGGAAAAAATTATGAAGTTCTGATTGATTTCGTCTTGGTATGGTTTTCTTGTGAAGGAAAAACTCGATTTCTTATACATTTCAAGCTGGCCTTTTTTTAGGTTATATCCTTTGATTTTGAAATTCTGAAAACTTGATGGAATGAGTTGATTGTTGACCTCTTCAGTCATTTTTGAGAAAAATAACTCCCACTGATTTTTTTTTAATTTTTAATTTTTATATTTTCAAACATCTATTGTTATTTTTTGGATTCCAAGATATCAGCTAATTTTAGTCTTTTAATTGAAAAAACAGCCTTTCACACTATTTGTCAATGAATTAGCTTGAGTTTTGTTGATGAAAAATGCTCATTGATGTAATTCAATTTTTTTCTTCCTTTCAAGCAAATAGCTTTTATTGATGTATCATTATCACACATTTGTTATTACTTAATGTCTTTTTTTAATTAATTTTTTTTTATTAATTTGTGCAGAAAGATAACCATCCTAGACTGTATATGCTTGGACTTCTTTAACAAGAAATGGAAGGCCTAGATTGTCACTTACTTTCATAAAAGGATTTTTAATTGGACCACAAGTGTGTGGAATCCATAAAATAGAAACTTTGCAATTATTAAAAGGATCTGGTACTTACAGGAGGTTTGGTACTTGCAGGAGGTTTTGGTATGCACCAATTAACCTAGAATTAAGCTACTTAATATGCACACAACTAAAACTCGCAAGCGCACAAGATCACTATGCATTATAATGAATTGTAAGCACGAGGTCAATCCCACGAAGACTTGTGATAAAACAATGTCGAAAATAACTATGAATCCAAAATATTAAATGGATGAAAGGTTGGTTGAAAGTTGATTGTTTGAATGAAATTACTAGAACAGCAAGTTAAAAATATTAAAATAAATCAAATGGAGCAAGAACAACTACAGTTCTTAGGTCGAGTTAATGGACGGGACTTTTCACTGGTAAAAGGGTTTTGATCACCATTTGGGAGGGCTTTTCAAATGGGTTCGAAATTTTTAAGGGATGCTGCATGTGTGTGAGCGGACCTTCTCCTCATCTTGAGCTGAGGAGAGGCCTCATATATAGTAGGCTGGTACACCTGTGCAGATGTCTAGGGTGGCACCTGACAACATATGGTGCAACTGGGGGGCCCCCATGATCAATCTGAACCTGTCATCTAAACACTCCCCTCATATATGCCGTGGATCCCATTGGATTTACACCAATCCAAATGGACTGGACAAAATCATGCATTTTAACACTGCTAAACGTAAGTGCCACAAATCAAGGGGTTAGGATGATGGGATTGACTTGAAATTTCATATATGGGATGGTCCCATTTAGATCTTTCTACTCCTCACCTCATCCTTGATTGGTGTGCCCCTAGGTGGGTCCTTGCACAGTCTCCCATGTGGATTGTGGGGACATCGACACAGGAGCACTGCCCATCCACACATACACACATATTATGAATGTTTGTGCAACTAGAATGGGGTTTATAGAAGTGAGCTGTATGTTTGTAATGTGATCTCATCATATTCTGGCCATAACCTAATGGGTTTTGTTCTTCATAAATAGGACATGTAACATAAATTCTTGTAAAACCACCAAATATAGACAAAAATGTTCGTCATATAAGGCGCATAAAACTGTGAAAAGCTAATCACACACAGAACACGGAGCAAAAGGGTTGTACTAGCTCTTTCTTTTTAGTGAAAATTAGTGAAAACATGCCCAAAAGATCTTTGGATTCAGGTATCAAAGCAAAAAACCTTTAATACCCCCATACCCATATCTACCTTCCTTTTTTATGTGCTATATGACCAGAATTTGCAAATTCAGGTAAGTGCACTCGATGGAGCCTTGTGGATTGTTTGCAAGGTGATGCCTGCAGTGCCATGAATGAATCTTGTGGGAGTTAAAAGATTATCACCACCACCATCATCATCAAAGCCTTGTCCCAACTATGTTGGATCGGCTACACAAATTCTAAAAGATAATCATCACCATCACATCATTATTAAAGCCTTTCTATAAGGGGTTGCCTTTGTGAGCTCTTAATTTCCCGGTCATCCCTACTTGAATCCACTTTCTTTTTTATTCTTTATTCTATTATGCTATTTCTAACATGTTCTTGAATCTTCTTTGATCCCTGCCCTCCCTCATCATTTGCAATCTTTATTGTTTTTTTTATTTAGGTTAATGGAATTTTCTTGCTCCATTGACAGGGAGAGAGAGTATGATCGATTACGAGAGAGAGGGCTTGAAGAAGAGTGGAATACATACAGGGAGAAGGAAAGGGAGAGGGTTCGCCGTCTGCTGCGGATGACAGGGACAGAGGGAGACATAGACAGAGCTTGGCAATGCTCCGGAAGAGTCAAGGAAGAAGGATAGTGTTTAATTGGTTAGACTTGGAACTCATTATAGGCCAGCTCAAAGATTCAACTGACGCTCAAAATGGTTTAGCAGATGGAATGCAATTAAACTGTTTGAACTTTTATATTAGCAGTCAATTCAACTGGAAAATGGTTGGTTGAAACAACTCAATATTTTACATTTTCAATTGATGAGTGAGTTTTACAAGTACGGTCCTTACAACTATGTAAAACAGTTGCCCATGATCAGACATCTAGGTCATGGTCGCCCAAGGCTGCTGCATCAAGCTAATGGATCTGATTCATCATTGGATCATTCACTGGGGCCCACAACTCAAAACGTCAACTGCTATATTTCTACTCCAAGTTACGCCTAACTGAATTTGAATCTATTGATCAGTGGGTCCCACTAATTCAAATATCGGATGTCCCTGATATCTATGGTCGCCCAGGGGTCCCTCACAAGATGTGGGGTTCTGATCTTTGATCAGGCCCACTGATGTGTGCCACAACCCCTGTCGACACCATAACACATTCACGCCTGGGACTTTTGATTTCCAAATTATACTCCACAGATGGGGCCCACTGTGCAGAAGGCCACCATCACAGGGGTCGACCTTGAGTCCCCTGTAGGATGTGAGGCCTTGATTCCAGATCAGGCCATGTAGTGGGTCCCACGACTATCATCTACTAAATTGCTCTGATTCACGCATCAGACACATCAAAACTGTTGCAGAAAAATTATGATGATCATACAAAATCCATTCAACCTAAGTCCACTATACCCAGGGTCGTCCATCACCCCTTTGCAATATTCTTGGACCAGATTCATCTTACAGTGGGCCATGGGGTCCCACAGCCCTTGTCGTTAGAAATTTGCCTCTGTAACAAGAAAGAGATAGGTGCAGAATATGCACAGATACTATCATCCGTTCTTTTCTTTCACATGAATCATCAATCAAATTAAGAAATCAACAAGCTTCTATCACAATCTAGAACCTGGTTGTATTAATCATATTTAAACGATTTACATAAATAGCAATTTCACAACATCTGATGGTTCTCAAGCATCTATCTCATCAACTAAAGCATGGATTGGATAATTAAGGAAGATACACTCACCTTTGAAAGACAATCGTCGTCTTTGAATGTGAATTTGACATCAGCAGCCTTCCTCTCCTTCTCCTAAATTGCAATCCACAATGCTCTCAGACTTTTCTCCAATGAAGATGATATCATAATAAGGGTCATTGGTTCTCCATATATAAAGGGAAGATGGAACTTCTTATTCCTTTCAAACTTCCTATTTAGAGTTGTTTTACAACTCCATTCTTTCCCAAACTCTCTCACGTGGGATACTTGCTAAGTTTACTAAAAGTATGGACTTCTATTTTCATTATAACTTGGGCCAAGTTATAGCTAAAATACTACCTGGGCCAGACTAATCCTGGGCCCAAGTAACTCGGGATATTACAAAATTACCAAAAAAACACAATATTGGTTACTATACAAGATTCAAACATTTTGACCATTTAAAAAGTTCACACCACTACATCGTTATTTTGATTATCATTGATAATCATTATTGAAACCCGTGGTCTGGGCTTGTCAGTGGGAAAATAACTAGCTTAAGCCTGAATTGAAATAAGATTGTTCTCCTTGGAATTAGTCTGAAATGAATTAACCATATAATAAGGATGTGGTTGTGGATTTAAAAGGCTGATTCTATCAACCAGTACTATACTGAAGAATTGTCTTCTAGCGCATCATTTTATTTATTTCCTGGCTCCAGTTTTTCTGTGGACGAATAAACCTGTGCATGTCAGCTTCTGCAATCTGCAAAAGATAATAATAAATCTACAAATCTAATGTTTCAGCATAGATTTCCTGACATGAAAACTCCATCATGATCATCATTTTAGCCTTTCCCAACAAGCACAATTGACAAGAATGAACTGTTACAGTATCAATATGACCAAAATCATGTTATTTGGTCATCTGAATTATCAGTTAATGATCACTGTAATCAAATAAGATGGGTTTGATTGTCCTATTACTGTATTATTACATTTCAGATAAACTCATGGATCTTTATTAGTGAGTGTCAAAATTGCAGAATTGCCTACAAGATATAAGGAAATGATCAAGCATTTGATATCAATAATGAGAATTAGTTTTGTAAGGAAATTACTTTAGGTCTTTTACTTAGACCACAAGTCCTTACCTTTCCATAAATTGTGGTCATTATAGGAATTCCGTTTTTAATAGGATTCATGCTATCTCTTAATCATATAAGATTTCCTAAAGAGATATATTCCATAACAAACTCTACCTTGATGGACGGTTGAGATTAAAACTAATGGAATTCTAATTGGAATATAATTGGTCCTCTCTCCGCCTATAAAAAGAGTCTTTACTCCATCATAAAGACTCACTCACAAAATTCAACACATTAAGGCTTATAGGCAAGGAGAGAGAAACTGAAGTTATTCCCTAAAGTTTTCTTGGCGGATCTCAACATCAACATCAGACAGCAGAATTGGAAAGCTCTCTGCATCAAGATGTCTGGAGGTAATATTTAATTAAATCCTTCACGTGATAATCATGTTGTTCTCGATCTTAGGGTTCATGTTAATAATAGACTAACATGTGGTATCAGAGCATGGTTATTGGAGAACACATGATCGTCCATTAATTAGGATAATTATGCATTGCCATAACCGGCAAAATTAGATCCGTACAATAGGTGGGCCATTCATTCATCCTCAATCCGTAAGTCATGAGGCCCTATAACGTCTGACCGTATGTCACAAAAAAAAAAAAAAAAAATATGTTGATATGGCTCATCCGTCCACACATGTCGAGTGGCCCTTGATCGGTAGGAAATAAATCTACGTGGACCCTTTCCTCTAAATTTCGCTAGATATGAGAAAGAGAGTTACCACCAGCGCCTCTGTTCCTGTTCAACGACCGACATACAAAAACGCAAGGGAATTGAGGTGCTGGACTTGGAGCCCTTCACCTAAAGATCTCAACTTGTAACAACCCATGATAAAAAGATTCTCAAGAGAGGTTAGTCCCTGAAACCCTTCATCAGGCAATGACGTCAACTGATTGCATCTTATAATAGAGAGGGTTTTGAGGAAGGTGAGGTTACGTATGTAAGGAACCTGGTGTCATCTGATTGCATGCAACCAGCAACTTGTCATGTCATAATAAAAGGACATATCAAGTTATGGGCCATTCATTCGGTGTGATCATGTTACCCAAATCGCCCATGGGTCCCACCCGACCATGACCCCGAACTCCAAGCAGAAAACTCTCTACTCTCTACAAACACCCACGTGAAAGAAGCCCACAAGGGCATGATACACGAGTAACAAATACTAATTTATTTTCCTTGGGCCCAGCCCAGATCTACAAGTGGTGAGACCGATTACTAGTTTATGCAGGCCAATAAGATAAAGATGGCTTTACAGAAACGGAAAGTCCATAGGGCCACCAGATTTTTTTTTTTTTATTAAGTGTCTATGATTATGATCAGATGGCTAGCATCATTGGATGGGTTAAGATGCCTCATTCATGTGCCCATCTTTTAGTTGGGATTTGTGTGGGTTTTGAGGTGAAGAATATGACACGAGTGGGTCGCACACGATCCTAACCGCATCACCTTTACATCAGCCGACAGTTCTCCCTAATTAAAAAAAAAAAAAAAATTTCCAGGACTGCCCTCCGGGGCTCGGCCATCTTTATCAGTATTTTTCATATAACGAATGATCAATTATGTCTTTATGCAATAAATAATGTCATCTATTCATATTAAGCTAATTTTGATCACTAAAGTTGTATGCTTAAGGTTAGGTCTCACCACAGTGACCCTAATAATTAAATACTAATATTTGGCCTTATTACTACCATCATAATGTTTGCTTTTTCCATTATTCAAGCGCATGAAGAATTTAGTCGCCCACAGGCGGATTATAATCATACGTTTGAATAATAATTAAGGAGTGTTTGTTCATACATGGACCAAAGATATCCACAGATATCTTACTTGTTCTAATTAAAAGTAACATCACTCAATTACAGCACCTTGAATATGATGACCTTAGATGGTATAATGTGTAGAAATTATGGTGACTACCCACAGGAGCACCTAAATTTCTTTTTGTCATATATATTCATATATTATGCATGTGTTGTCTTATTTTAATTAAAGCCTTCTTGTTATATCTCTATTGCAGTTATTGTACCCACTAATCTGAATTCGCATGCTACCTCTGTCACTAAACTCAATGGAACCAACTTTTCCGAATGGAAAGAGCAAGTTGAGTTCACATTGGGGGTACTTGAACTGGATATGGCTCTTCGTAAAGATAAGCCGGCTCCACTCACTGCCACAAGTAACGCTGAGGAAAAGACCCTCTTTAATGCTTGGGAGAGGTCTGACAGACTAAGCACTATGTTTTTGCGAATGACTATTGATGCTAACATCAAAACATCCCTTCCTACACCTGAGAATGCTAAGGACTTTATGAAAGCCATTGAAGATAGGTTTAAGACTGCAGATAAATCCCTTGCTGGGAAACTAATGGCAGATCTTACAACCATGAACTTTGATGGCACTCGCTCAATGCATCAGCATGTCATTGAGATGACCAACCTTGCTGCTAAACTAAAGAATTTGGGACTATCCGTGGATGAGGCTTTTCTCGTCCAATTTATCCTAAACAGTTTACCTCCTCAGTACGGGCCTTTCCAAATTCACTACAACACTATTACGGAAAAGTGGACAGTGAATGAATTGGCCAACAAACTGGTTCAAGAGGAGGCCAGGCTGAATCAACAAGGTATTAAAGTAGCTCATCTCGTTCAAGGAGCTGGAAACAAAGCTGGGAAAAAGAAAAATTCAGGCCAGAAAAGGGCACCACCCAAATCTAATGAGGCCAGTCAAAACCCCAAGAAGAAAAAGAAGGAAAACTTATGCAAATTTTGCAAGAAACCTGGACATTTTCAGGCAGACTGCATTAAACGTAAAGAATGGTTCGAAAAGAAAGGTAACCCTCTGGGTTTCGTAAGTTATTTCGAATCACATCTTACTTATGTTTCTTCTGATACTTGGTGGATTGACACTGGTGCTAATGTTCATGTTTCCAATTCAATGCAGGGATTCCTTACGATCCAAACCATAAACCCAAGTGAGAATTTCCTTTTTATGGGCAACAAAGACAAAGCTCCAGTTGAAGCCATTGGCACTTTTCGTCTTGTTTTAGATAGCGGTTATCAGTTAGACTTATGTCAAACTCTTTATGTTCCGTCTATTTCCCGTAATTTGGTTTCTGTAAGCGCACTTGATAAAGATGGTTACTCGTTTGAATTAGGAAATGGTAATTTCAGTTTACTTAAAAATTCTAGTCGTATTGGTTCTGGAATTTTATTTGATGGGCTATACAAGTTTCATCTTAATGATCAAATTGCTGAAACCCATCTTACCCTGCATTCTAAGGAAACCAAACGAAAGTCATCTAAAAATGACTCTTATTTCTTGTGGCATAAAAGACTGGGTCACATATCCAGTGAAAGAATCAAACGATTAGTAAAAGATGGTGTCCTTCCGGATCTAGATTTTACTAATATTAAGGTATGTGTAGATTGTATTAAAGGCAAATCAACAAAAGACACAAAAAAAGATCCACAAGAAGTACTCAGCTTCTTGAAATAATTCATACAGACATTTGCGGACCCTTTGATGTTCCAACCTTTGGGGGAGAAAAGTACTTCATTACCTTTATTGATGATTACTCACGTTATTGTTATTTATACTTGTTGCATGACAAATCTCAGTCTGTGAATGCTGTACAAGTGTTCATTACTGAAGTCGAAAGGCAACTAGATAAAAAAGTGAAAATCATAAGGTCAGATAGAGGTGGTGAATTTTATGGTAGGTATGACGAAACAGGACAGCATCCTGGACCTTTTGCAAAACTTCTCCAAAAGCTTGGAATTGTTGCCCAATACACAACGCCTGGTTCTCCATGGCAGAATGGTGTAGCTGAAAGGCGAAATCGTACATATATGGAAATGGTTAGATCCATGATGAGTCATGCTAACTTACCTATATCCTTGTGGATGGATGCTCTACGCACAGCTGTTTATATCTTAAACAGGGTTCCCAGTAAGGCAGTTCCAAAAACACCATTTGAACTGTGGAAAGGTTGGAAACCTAGTTTAAGACATCTCCAAATTTGGGGTTGTCCAGCTGAGGCTAGAGTTTACAATCCACATGAAAAGAAATTGGACCTTAAAACGATCAGTGGTTACTTTATAGGTTACCCAGAAAAGTCCAAAGGATTTAGGATTTACTGCCCTAACCATAGTACGAGAATTGTTGAAACCGGTAATGCTAGATTCTTTGAGAATGGCGAAATCAGTGGGAGTAATAAAACTCAAGATGTGATCATTCAGGAAATCAGGGTACCTATCCCTTTACCCTCTATTCCGAAAGATGTTGGAAATCATCCCGTTGTTGAACCATATAACAATGAGGAGAATCCAATCAATGATCACCAACTCCATCATGAGATTGTCGCCAATGAACATATGGATGAAGCACCAGAGGAACCAGCATTAAGAAGGTCTCAAAGACAAAGGAGATCAGCTATTTCCGATGATTATATGCTTTACCAAGTAGAATCTGCAAAAGGGACAATTAAAGACCCGGTTTCTTATTCACAAGCCATTAAGGATGTTAATTCTAGTAAATGGATTGATGCCATGACGGATGAATTGAAATCTATGGATGAAAATCAAGTATGGGAAGTTGTTCAATTGCCTCCAGGACACAAACCAGTTGGCTGTAAATGGGTCTTCAAGACCAAACGCGACTGCAAAGGCAATATTGAACGACATAAAGCCAGACTTGTTGCCAAAGGTTTTAATCAGAAAGAGGGCATTGATTATACTGAGACTTTTTTCCCTGTGTCCAGGAAGGATTCTCTTAGAATTATCATGGCATTAGTAGCTCACTATGACCTCGAGTTACATCAAATGGATGTGAAAACTGCCTTTCTTAATGGAGACTTAGAAGAAGAAGTCTACATGCGTCAACCTGAAGGCTTCATAATTGAAGGTCAGGAAGACATGGTCTGCAAACTTAAGAAATCAATATATGGACTGAAACAAGCTTCGAGGCAATGGTACCTAAAGTTTCATGAAATCATTACTGCCTTCGATTTCACAGAAAACATGGTTGACCCTTGCATATACATCAAGATCAGTGGGAGTAAGTTCATATTTTTGGTTCTGTATGTTGATGACATACTATTGGCTAGTAGCGACCTTGGTTTATTACATGCTACAAAGGATTATCTCTTTAAGAATTTTGAAATGAAAGATATGGGAGAGGCTTCCTATGTGATAGGAATAGAAATATTCCGTGACAGGTCACTTGGTATTTTGGGGTTATCTCAGAAAGCATATATTGATAAAATTTTAGAGAGATTTGGCATGATGACATGTTCCTCTAGTCCTGTTCCACTGCATAAAGGAGACAAACTTGATCTTACGCAGTGTCCACAGAACGAATTGGAACGTAAAGAAATGGAAAAATATCCTTATGCTTCTCTAGTAGGGAGTCTGATGTATGCACAGGTCTGTACAAGACCTGACATTAGTCATGCTGTTGGCATGCTGGGTAGATTTCAAAGCAACCCAGGAATCACACATTGGAAAGCTGCAAAGAAAGTACTGAGATACCTCAAGGGAACAAGAAATTATATGCTCACATACAGAAAATCAAGTCACCTACAGGTGACTGGTTATTCCGATTCAGATTTTGCTGGATGTCCTGACACCAGACTTTGCACTCTTGGTTATGTGTATCTTTTATGTGGAGGTGCAATATCATGGAAAAGTCAGAAATCAGAGTTACTTTTCACATCCACCATGATGGCTAAGTATGTGGCATGTTATAAGGCTGCAATTCAAGGAACATGGTTGCGTAACTTTGTCTCTCAGTTTGGAGCTTTGAGTTTCATCTCTAAGCCATTAACTCTTTACTGTGACAATGAAGCTGCGACCTTCTTCTCCAAGCATGACAGGATATCTAAGGGAGCCAAACACATGGACCTTAAATATCTATCATTGAAGCAAGATGTGAGATTACATAAATTTGTAATAGAGTCCATACGTACAGATTTCATGATTGCAGACATATTCACGAAAGGACTACCTCCAAAGACCTTTCAGGGTCATACTGAAAGCATGGGTCTTGAAGATAGTTCTTGATTATTATTTTCTGCCTTATATTTCTCTGCTTGTATTGGACATTTATTGAGCTCTTAATGCATATCTACATCTGCCATTTCTGTTTTTCCATTGTGTACATATTTATGTTTGGATGAATAATAAACAGAAACAGTCTTTAACCAAAGACATTATGAGACCATTACGTCAATCTCTTATTATGGTCTAGTTATGCAGGTTGTAAATGACGTAGTACATGGAAGTAAGCATATTGCAAAATAATGTGTGCACGCCATGACTCTCATTCACAACCGAATTAGCTAAGACACTTATGATAACCGACTAAAGAAGTATTTAGCATATAATGCGCGCCTTATGATTCCTAATATGAAAACATTAATGGATCTTCCTATTGACCAAGTGGGAGACTGTAAGGAAATTACTTTAGGTCTTTTACTTAGACCACAAGTCCTTACCTTTCCATAAATTGTGGTCATTATAGGAATTCCGTTTTCATAGGATACATGCTATCTCTTAATCATATAAGGTTTCCTAAAGAGATATATTCCATAACAAACTCTACCTTGATGGACGGTTGAGATTAAAACTAATGGAATTCTAATTGGAATATAATTGGTCCTCTCTCCGCCTATAAAAAGAGTCTTTACTCCATCATAAAGACTCACTCACAAAATTCAACACATTAAGGCTTATAGGCAAGGAGAGAGAAACTGAAGTTATTCCCTAAAGTTTTCTTGGCGGATCTCAACATCAACATCAGACAGCAGAATCGGAAAGCTCTCTGCATCAAGATGTCTGGAGGTAATATTTAATTAAATCCTTCACGTGATAATCATGTTGTTCTCGATCTTAGGGTTCATGTTAATAATAGACTAACAAGTTTCACACTACCCACTGGGAGTTGGAGTGGCATACGGTGTGGGGACCACGTCTTGTGTTCGAAAACTGCTTGAGATTTACCCGGTGTGTGTTTATGTGGGTTTAGCGGGTGCCACATGGGGGAATGGTACTATTAGGCCAAAGACCCCAGGGATACCCACAACGAAGAAGAAGAGGAAGAAGAAGAATTACCTTGAGAGTGGGTGGAGAAATGAAGGCCACTGTCTTAAAAATCAGACCCAGCCCCCACGTCAACCATGGTTGGGTGACTTGGCCAAGGCGTCTGGACTCTGGATTTGTGCTCATTTTCAGCCTCCAAGATCTTTGACAAATCTTTAAAAACAAAAAAATAAAGTAAATGGTTTCTTGGAGTTAGGACTTGGGAAGTGAAAGGTATTTGATAAAGTTGGGACTCAAAAACTGGAATGGGTTTGATGGAGTCGTGGAAGTGAGAAGGGTTTGATGAAGTTGGGACTAGGGGAAGTGTAACAGATTTGATGGAGTTAAGACTTGGGAAGCGGAATAGGTTTGATGGTTCTAGGAAATGGAAAGAGGTTTGCTGAAGTTGGGACTTGGCAAGTGGAAGGGGTTAGATAGATTTGAGAACGGAGTTTGATAGATGGGGGACATAGGAAGGGGTTTAATGGAGCTGGAAAGTGGAAGTAGAAAGGGTTTAATGGAGTCGAAAAATTGGAAGGGATTTGACGGAGTTGGGAAATTGGTAGTAGTAGGGGTTTGGAATTGGGAAATGGAAAGTGGAAGGAATTTTATGGAATTCAGACCTGAGATGTCGGAAGTGTAAGGGTTTTTATCAACCAACCTTAATGGATGTAGGACTCAGCAGACTCGGTGATGACGGGTCAACTTGGACTCAAAAGAGTTTTAAAACACTGATGAGGATTGCCAGACACTCAAGGTCAAGACGATCTGTAAGAATCTGTTGAATCAAAGTGATTCCTGGGCTATTCTGAACCTTGTCCAGGGGTTGCAACTACCTTCGCTCATTCATACTACTTGTATAGAGTTTAGGGTCAAATTTCTCTATTATAATGGTGAATTTGCAGATGCAAGCGACTGGCAACCTTCGTGCACTAAGAAGAACAAGTAGATGAGACACGAGCTAACAGCCCAACCGACTTCAATCATTTGGAGGAAATAGAGCAGGATGCAAAATAGACAAGTATCTCACATCCTACAAACAAATGGACAAGAGCGAAGCTGCAAATTTTCCACAACTATGGCTTAAATTATACCTGGAATTGCTCTTTTACAATCGTAAATTTACAGAAGTGACCCGTGGCCGTAACCTGTATGCACAAGTGGGTGGACGAGGCACCATCTTAACAGTCCAACTGGATGTAATCACAATATAGAGTGCAAGATGCCAAATGGACAGCCCTAGCTCAACAAACCAATGAAATGCCCACAGAAAATTATGATAGGAGCAGAGCTGCAAAATATCCAATAGTAAATTCATAGGCAGGAGGATTATTGTTCACAGATTGAGATATCAAACGGGCTGGGCCCGCCCGAATGGGCCACGGGCCGTGCCTCCGTGCCGGGCGTGCATGCTGTGCCTCTTTGATTTTTCTCCTTTTCAGTATTAAAATTAAAAATTAAAACACAAGCACGGAGAATGACAAAGATATTTAAGTGGTTCGGTCAAACTCGACCTACTCCACTGAGAAGAATGGGAGGGTTAGAGTATTTATAGACTTTGTAAAATTGAAAAGGACACAAAATACCCCTTATATGACCATTTTATGGCTGTTTTTGTGTTTTTGTGTGTGTGTGGGGGGGGGGGGGGGGGGGGGTTAAATAGACAATTTAAAAAAAAACATTTTTGGGTGGGCCTGGCGGGCCGACCCATCCGTGCCGAAACGGGCCAGCCGTGCTAGTTCCCTTGGCCCAGCACGGCACATGGCACATGCCGTGCCTGGTGGGCCGCACCGTTGACCGGGCCCGCCCGGCCCATTTGACAGCTCTATTCACAGAAACCTAAATTATGCGTAGAATTTGCTCCTTTAATGGTGAATTTACAGAGCTAACTAACTGGCGATTTGCATAAACATATAAGAACAAGTAGATGTGGCACAATCTCAACAGTCCATCTGGATGCATCAATAGATGAAACAGTACACGATGCTAACTTATGCCTGGGAGCAGAGCTGAGAAATATCCAAAAGTAACTCTGTAATTTGTAGGACAGTTTGGAAGGTAGGAAATAGATGGGAAGACAGATGAATGGAAGAGAGCTGCATTACTACACTACACTTCGCCTCTCAGCCACAGCCAAAAAAATCCATAGCTACCATCAATCATGAAATATATAGCACTCTGGGCCCCAAAATAGAAGCAATGCCTAAATCTTGCAGGGTATGAATTTCTCTGCAGCTCAGATGATCAAAGCACATTTTCAACATCACCAACTCCAGGATTCATCTGTGCTCTATCAAGACCTACTTATATAAGGGCTTTCTGCTCCCTACCACTAAAACTTTCCGTTTTCCGCAAAATCTTGTGCATCGTCTGTGACCGAAATGAGAGCTAACAGGTCCGCAATTTGGTGATCAAGATGAGTTTCTGAATCAATCTAGTTATATTGATATGCATGCCAAGTTTGGAACTATGTTGTCCTAAAGACAGGTATTTAAAGGGATGCTTCATAAGTCATCCCTGATAGAAGCCGGCATCCGGGACTGCTCTCATTGTTGGTTATGTAAGGTCTGGAGATGCTGATATTGCAATATACTGGTTTGATCACAATCCACACAAGGACATTTAACGTTATAATAACTGTTTTAGTAAATTTAGGTTAAATGGGCCGTGCAAACTCCTTCGATTGGATGCCAAGGAAAACTGTGCTCCCTTGGACCATATTGATCTGTAGTTCCTGCAAGAACGAGAAAAAAAGATGCTGCTACAGTGCTACTACCAGGTATGATGCAATGGCATAGAAGATATCGTTCACATCAAACTTGAAATGGTATGGTCAATGGTTATTACCGGCATAAGTAAACCAATGAAGCATGTAAATTGTTTCAAATATTACAGATTGTCCCAATCAGTGAAGAGACTGTCAAGAGAAATTCTGGACACATCTGCCCTAGCATCACTGAATTTCGGTAGTAGGTTCATGAATATGGCCAGTGATAGAAGCTCAATAAGATTAGCAGTGTTTGCACTGCATTGTTGGATACAGATTCATGCCAAGTGTGGTGAAATATATAAAGCACAGCCAGTTATCTGTGAGGTGACTCGATGAGAACTAGCCTCTTGGAATCTATTGATGATATTAGGGTCTGGCTTGATTGATTTGCAGCAGCAGCATTGAAGGTGTCGCTAAAAATGCAAAGAGAGGGAGCTAAATCCTAATGAGGTGATGAGAGCAAGAGGAAAAAAAAATGATTCACAGATGGAAGTATACAGAGTCAAACTGAGTATACGATCATCTTTGAGAATGCCAGGTTTGGTCCGAATAGAAGATCGAGGCCAGAGAATGCATCATCTTTGAAGCCTCTATTGTAATTTACACCTTCACCTTGGATGAGAGTCAAAGAGACTAAGGATGCCAGGAGTGGAACTCAACCTGTGCAGCCAGAGGAGATTTTGGTTAATGAGGAAGGAGAGGCAGTTGGCAAGATCTTATCCCTTGATTCTTGGAAGCTGATTTGTCTAGAATCGCAGGTGGTCGTTCAGGAAATGGTCTCTTTGAGACAAAGGTTTGGTAGGATATCTTAAAACCAGAGAAGAGGCCATTCACTGTTCTGGATTGGTATGATAGGGGTACGTGGTAAAAAGCCTGTGAGTTTGAATCTGATTGGTGACAGACAGAGTGGTGTGGATTCAACTGCTGTCAGAAAAGGAGGGGGGCAAGGTTCTTGATTTGCATCATAAGACGGTAGTCTCACTTTTCCTAGTTTTAAGGAGATGGATAGAGATCTTGAGCCGTCACCCTCGATCCTCCTGGTTCGGGTTTTCTGGAGTACCTCTTCATGCTTGGGGTTTGGGGACTTTTCGCCTTCTTGGTAACTACATGGGCAAGACTCTAGAGGTAGATCAGGATACTCTTTCCAAGGAGGAGTTGAGATTTGGCCATGTGAAAATCAGGCAGGATGGATAGAGGGGAGTTCCAGCTAAGATCCAGCTCTTGGTGAAGGGCGTTTATTTCCTTATTGTAGCAGAAGAGGAGGCTGATCAGAAGCCCCTTGATGCTATTTGCTCAGTTTGCAGGAGAAAGGAAGGTTTAGTCTTTGGGCGAGAGGTCAGGGATGATGACGTGGGTGATGACAATTCCTTTCCCCCTTGTCCGATTTCAAAATTTCAATCGCTGGCTTCCAGCGAATTTGAGTTATTTATTTATTTATGATAAGAGGATCAGAGTCGGGGCTCGACAATGATGGGCTTGGATTTCGACTAAGGGCCACGCCTGACCCATGGACTTGAAGATGGGCAGGCATGGAGAGTCATCTTCAACTAATGGCTCACCCCATTAAAGAACCCACTCTTATTAGCGATCAAGAAGTTTCCTCACCTCAGTCTCAGTCCAAAGGCCTCACTGCAGTAGGGTGCAGCAATGACATGGGATTGAAGGGCTCTTCTTCTCCCCCTTTCTCGTCAGAATCAGGAGAGGGATCGTGCAATTCCAGCAATGGCTGTGAGATGGTTAGCGAATGTTGGGCAGATGCTTCAAGCTGTTCATTCAAAACCAGGGGCTGTAAGCAGATTCACGGCGAGACCAAGGAAAATCTCTCATCGATGGAGGAAGACCAGTGGAAGTCCTATGGGCTGATATTGTAGCTCCTCTCCTAGGAAGTTCTCTTTCTTGAATGAGGGTTGGACACGGTAACAGAGGGGGATTTTGCCACACCAGACCCGTCCTGACAGGAGCTGCAGCAGGTTTTTTTTTTTTCCACCAGAAAATGTATCAAAGTCTAACATATCCCTTTTGCAATATCTCCTCTCCATCGATTTGATGCGTTCCATCTCCAAGGTCAGTGGCTTCTACTGAGCTTTTGAACTTTGATTTCATTATTCTTTTTAATGGGAGAAACAAGATGCTGTCGTCTGGTTATGAGACTCCATATCCAGCAGCGGTATGGGGAGCCCTTGCAGTATTAATTCAGTCCACAGCGATGACTCTTCGATAGTATTTGTAAGATCCCAACCTTAATTATTGTGTTTAGTTGACGATTAAGTGTGTTTAGATGTTAATTAAGTAGGGTTGCCTATTGGGTTAGTAGTTTAATTGTTTTGAGAGCTTTGGGACAAGTTTGGGACTTAGGAGGACCTATTTATAATTTGGGGAAATGTTGAGGGGCTGTCCGTTATTTCAAAAATATAGTAATCTTGGGCTCGTTGGGCGAAGGAAATTATTTGGAGTGACTTTCGTTAAGGGTGAGAGGCCTTTTTATGGCCAGAAAATCCTATAATCCTATAATCTTAGAAAATTATTTTTTGGCAACGGTTTTCCCTAACCTCTTTCGTTGCGCTTCAGATCAGTAGACTTTGGTTAGTACATATTTATCAACATCCGGTAGCCAAATGATCTAGGTTCCTATCTTTAGAAGGAATCTTATGGAGATCAAGGAGGCTCAATTAGCTTCTTTGTTGTCTCTTTGGGTATGGATCGAAGAGTGTGGGAAGGGACAGTTGATTGGTTCCTTTTCAGTGGCTTCCCTCTTCTTCGCGTTATAGTGTGTAACTCAGGTATCTTTCTCCTATGCTGGTATTTGGAAGATAAAGGCCCCTTCGAGAGTTGTGGCTTTTGTTTGGTCGGCCATTTCGAGTTGTATCCTCATGATGAATAATCTCCGGAAGCGCAAGGTGATAGTAGTTGTAAGTGCCTAAAAATTAAGGACTTTAAAGCAGTGATTAGGACCCTTGATTCGGGTGGCTTGGATGAAGATTGCTGTGGCTCCGACTGGACCTGAGGAGGAAGAGAGGAAAACACGTCAGAGGACCCTGGCTGCAGGCAGCGCAAGGCTCTCCGATGCCAAAGTCAGTGTGGGAACTGGAACAATGGAAGGAGAGGGAGAAGAGAGACAGAGTAAGGGCTCTGTGAATGAGATTGTGCGTACCTTAGATGGTGGTTTGAGCCTCTATTTATAGAGTTTGGAACGTATCTTTGGGAGATATTGTGGTGTGGGTCCCGTGATTCGACTGGGAAGTCACGATCAGCCCACATTGCATTAATTGCGGTCCAATCCAGCCCACTCTGCATTAAACGCCCGTCGGGTCAGCCCACGTCGCATTTAATGCACATCTTGTTGGGCCAGATCGTGTTGGGCGCCTTTGGCGGTAGGGGTACCAGCGGATCTGCCCTCGGGCCCTGCCCTGATGTGGCCTCAGCCGCTGGATGCCGCCCTGTCAGGGATCTGGCGAAGATTGTGAGCGGCTGGATGTCGCATCTGTCCCACTAGCTCGCGCCCCTATTCTTCCACGTGCCTGATGACGTGGGGGATGAGGGGCGCAAGTGAAGGTTCTCTCTTGCTTCGGCTTCTGTCCCGGCCTCTTCAGCCGAGGTGGAGTTTTCTGCCGAGATGGGTGCCGGAATGGACACAGGGGTAGCCGAGTTCGGCGCTGGCGGTCCGGGGTTGCTTGACTTCGGCTGAGGCCCTTGTCCTGGTAGCCGGGGTGAGATTGGTGCCACGTGGATGGCACAAGGATGGCACGTGTCATCCGATGGCTGCGATTAGCTTAATCTTGTGGTTCTGGAAATCTCCCCACACAATTGCCCCCTAGCTTTCGACCTCTGAAGTGTGCTAGCCTTTAGGGGTTGAAAGCTAGAAGAATCCGTCTGGGGATGCGGTGATCATTGCCTGGTGTCGCTTCAACTCTTTAAAGCAATAAATGCCCTGCCCTGTTCGTCTTGGGAACCGAGTTGACTGCTACACGCGTAGCTTCTGCGCCGATTGCGTTGTCTTATTGATGGGACGGGCACGGATCGCGAAATCCATCCTTTTGGATTTCGAAAGCCGCACGCGCCGAGGGTTGCTTCTCCATAAAGAGGGTCGTCTTCTTTCCTTCTTGTTTCTGATTCCTTTTCGCCTTTGCCTTCTTCTCCGATTTCTGCTCTGCTGCTGCTGAAGATCTCTCTAGCGAGGACGACCATAGGGTGTGCCGGGATCTGTATTCGAGTCGCCCCTTTCGTTTCTGTAAGTTGCTTCACGCCTCTGTGTAGCTTTTTCCTAGGGTTTAGCAACCTTTAGGGTTTTTCTTTCGTTGTCCCCTTCTTCTCAGGCATGGGCACCCCTAGGTTTGATCTAGATACCGAGGAGGGCATAGCCAAGTTTAGGGCTGCTTTCAAAATTCCAGAGGGAGTCCTCCTCAAGCCGGCGGACGCCGTTGACTATGCCACGATGCGCTGGTCTGGCGGCTGGATGCCGTTCCCTCTGATCTCCGTGATCGAGGGCGGGGTCAGATTTCCTCTGCACCCCTTGCTTAGAGCCTGTCTGAGTACCTGGTCTCTCACCCCTTGCCAGCTGATGCCCAATGGCTATAAGGTCATCATGGGCACGGCGAAGCTGAATGAGATTTTGGGGACCGACCTAGGTGTCCACGATATCGAGGACACCTACGATATCTGCAAGGCTGGGGAAGGGAAATATTATCTCCGGGTGAAGCCGCAGCGGAAAGGCTTCGTCTTGGCCTTGGAGGATTCGAGTAAGAATGCCGAGGAGACCGTCTTCTGTGTGTCGGGGGACTGGGAGTTCGGCGATGGCGAAAGCAGGAGTCTGGCGGTCCCACGTCGCCCCGGGACTGTCCCAAGTAAACACCGCTTCTTTACTCTTTGTTGCTTTGCTTGATCTCGGCGATGCCGAGCTGACACTCTTATTGCTCGTTGTGCAGAGGTAGGTGCTAGACGACGCCGAGCTGCAAGCGAAGGCTGGAGGAAGAACGCTGCTGACATCAACAAGGTTGAGGGATACAAGGGGCACGAGACAAGGTCGGCCTGGAAGCTGCTCGGGTACGAGCCAAGGTATCGCGGTCACTACAGGAGGACCGGAGTTGCCGAGGAGGACGAGGCGCACCCCGACCGTCCGACCGTTTCTGTCGCCGTGCCTGCCGGGATCCCCGTGACCGATCCAGTTGCGAGCCGAGCTGCATCTGGTTCCGAGGCGTCCACTTCAAGTTCGGAACCGTCGAACCTGAGGCAAATAGTGGACGCTTATTCTTCCGATCGGGAAGAAGACATGGCGGGAAGGTCGAGGGAGCCGGTCGTTAGGGACCTAGCGGCCAAGTTTATGCGGGGGTCTTCTTCGTCTGCGACGCCATCTTCCGCCAGCACCCTCGCTGCTTCGAGCTCGGGAGGTGCTGGCGCTACTTCAGCTTCTGCTCCTGCTCCTGTTCCAGCTTCTGCTCCTGCTCCTGCTCCGAGTGCGGGAGTGCGGCGACGCTCGCCGGAGCGCCCAAGGGAGGGGTCCCCGCCTAGAAAGAAGTCCAAGGCCGGGGAGAAGGACTCGGGGGCTGAACAGCCTCCGAAGAGTAAGGCCCCTGCGCGGGCCCCCGGAGCCAAGGCTCCTATTGAGAAGAGCGCGCAGGTCAGCAAGCCGACCGGTGGAACGACCCGTGAGCTGACGATCTCGGTGGGGCAAGGGTCTGGATCGGCCTCCGGACCCCGGAGTGCCCCAGCGCCATAGAGGCCGAGGATGGAGACTCAGCCCGGTAAGCCTCTGAACGTCGAGGACCGGCTGTTGGGGAATGCCGAGGTGATCGGAGCTCTCGCCAAGGTCTGTGCTCTGCCAAGAGACATGGAGACGCACGAGAGGTTCGACGATGAGAGCCTGATGGTCTCGGCTATCCAGGATAATCTTCTGGTAACTGTTTGCAACGCTTCTCTTCATTCTTCAAGTGTCTTGGTCGAACCTGACCCTCTGTTTCCATTCGCAGAACGTGCAGAGGCTCCTGACCGTGGTGGGAAGGAGCGATAAGAACGCGACACGGGTCACTCGGCTGGAGTCTGAGAGGGACAAGCTGAAGAGGGAGCTGGAAGAGTCGCGGAAAGGAATGGAGGGGATGAAGAAGGCCAGCGCTGAAGAGGCTGCTCGGCTGGCATCGGCTCTGGCTGATGTCGCCGAACTTACGTCGAAGGCCAATCATCTGAAAGGCGAGGTCTGGGCGAGGAACAAGAAGACCGCCGAACTGGAGTCCGAGCTGGCCAGATTGAAGGCTGAATCTACTGCTGAGGGGACGAGGCTGCGAGGGGAAGTGCTGGCTGGGCGCGCCGAAACGGCAAGGTTGAAGACGACGAACGCCGAGCTGGAGAAGGAGAAGGCCTCTCTTCTGTCCGAGGCCCAGTCCGCCTTCCAGGATGGGGTGGATCATGCCTCCGAGCTATATGAGAGGCAGGTGGAGGAGATCACCGCCATCCTGTTCGAGGAAGGTTGCCTGGCCGCGCTGAGACGTGCGGGGGTCCCCGAAGACCATCCTGTCTATCGGGACCTGCCGAAGTACTCGGACCCGGCTCCTGAGCCGAGCTCCGTGCCTGCAGCCGAAAGTGCCCAAGTTGAAGCTCCTGCAGTCGTTTCTGCTCCGGAAGATGCTCCAGCTGTCCCGGTCTTGAGCGATGCCCCAGTTGCCAGCGACGCTTCTGCCGTGCCTCAGGGCGAGGCCTCTCCTGCCCCTGGTTCAAGTGAGGCTCCGGTCAAAGAATCTCTTGCCAGCGACGCTCCTAGCAAGGTCGCGGTTTCGGCCGAATCCACTGGTCAAGCGGACACGGTGATTGACCTAGTGGAGTCGCCGAAACCACAATAGCCGGGCTTCTCTTTATTTCTGTCTTCTTGTCTGTAGTGCTTTTGCTTCTCAGCCTTGTAAATATTTTCTGCAATCAATGAAAGACGGGCTTCTTTACTTGTGAATTTCCTCTTTGCATTTGTCTCTCTTTCATTTCTGGAGGTGCATCGAATGGTGCTTGAATGCCTTTAATATAACGCGTGACTCTTGAGGTAGAAGGAGTCAACCGATCCTCATAGTTGTCTGCGCCATAAATGGCAATAATCGTGGCGCTAGGGTTGATGAGGAAATCGGGCGGATGTCTCGTGGCGCCATAGGAATTGCACGTAGCCGAGATGCGCACGAAATGGAGAAGTCCCCTGGCTCGTCACCAGGGGCCGTGCTGGCTATCTGGCCCGTAGCCGAGATGCGCACGAAATGGAGAAGTCCCCCTGGCTCGTCACCAGGGGCCGTGCTGGCTATCTGGCCCGTAGCCGAGATGCGCACGAAATGGAGAAGTCCCCCTGGCTCGTCACCAGGGGCCGTGCTGGCTATCTGGCCCGTAGCCGAGATGCGCACGAAATGGAGAAGTCCCCCTGGCTCGTCACCAGGGGCCGTGCTGGCTATCTGGCCCGTAGCCGAGATGCGCACGAAATGGAGAAGTCCCCCTGGCTCGTCACCAGGGGCCGTGCTGGCTATCTGGCCCGTAGCCGAGATGCGCACGAAATGGAGGAGCTCCCATGCCGGACTGGGGAGTCGTGTTGTTGCCGTGATTTAGAACACATTTTGATTTAGAACACACAGAAACTTTCTTGAGAGGAAATGACCTTCATTGATTTTGCATAAACTGAATACATTTAAAAGTAAAATTTCTTCAGGTGCGACGCGTTCCATGGCCGCGGCAGCAGTTTCCCGTCCATATCTTCAAGCTTATATGCGGATCGCCCCGCGGTCGAGACTACCTTGAACGGACCGCGCCAGTTCGGCGCTAACTTGCCCTGATTTGGATCCTTATCTGCGGGTAGTGCCTTCTTCAGGACCAGCTCTCCGATGGAAAACTTCCTTTCCCGCACTTTCTGATTGTAACCTCTTGCCAGTCGTTGCTGATAGGCTGCTAAACGGATGGAAGCGGCTTCTCTGCGCTCTTCGGCCAGGTCCAGTCCCAGGGTGAGGTTTTTATCGTTCTGGGCCTGGTCAAAGAGTTCAGATCTGAGGGTCGGGAGACCGATCTCGAGAGGGATTACGGCTTCCATTCCGTATGCCAAGGAAAAAGGAGTTTCTGAGGTGGAGCGTCGCGGCGTGGTCCTGTAGGCCCACAACACACTGGGTAGCTCTTCTACCCACCTTCCTTTGGCTCCATCGAGTCTCTTCTTGAGCCCATCCAAGACAACTTTGTTGGAGATCTCAGCTTGACCATTGCTCTGGGGATATGCCGGAGTCGAATAGTGGTTCCTGATGCTGAGTTCCTTGCAGAAGTTTTTGAAGAGGCTGGAGTCGAATTGGGTCCCGTTGTCCGAGACCAAGACTCGAGGGATGCCGAACCTTGTGACGATGCTCTTCCATACGAAGTTCTTTGAGTCCCGTTCTGTGATGGAAGATAATGCTTCCGCCTCGATCCACTTGGTGAAGTAGTCGGTGGCGACTATCAGCCACCTCTTATTCCCCGGAGCTCGGTGGAGGGGTCCCACAATGTCCAGCCCCCACTGAGCAAAAGGCCATGGGCTGGAGAGCGGGCTCAGATCCTGTGCGGGTTGATGGAGGTTGTGTGAGAATCTCTGGCACTTCTCGCACTTCATAGCGTACATCTGTGCGTCCTTTTGCATGTATGGCCACCAGTATCCTTGGCTTATAGCCCGGTATGCTAGTGACCTTCCTCCGATGTGACTTCCGCAAATGCCTTCATGTATTTCGTAAAGGAAGTCTTCAACTCGGCTTGGGTGGACGCACTGGAGATAAGGGCCCGTGAAGGATTTCCTGTACAGCTTTCCTTCTGGAGAGAGCCAGAATCGGGCTGCCCGGAGCCTGATCTTGTGAGCTTGTGCCCTGTCCTCGGGGAGTTGGTCGTCTTTGAGGTATGCGATGATGGGATCCATCCAACTGGGCCCGAGGTCGGCACACAGGACTTGCCGTGGTGGGCTGAGCTCTATACTTGGCGATGTTAATGAGCCCACTTCTATAGTTCTCTTTTTTCCAGCCTCGACGGCGGAGGCTAGGTTGGCGAGCGCGTCGGCGTGTGAGTTAGAATCTCTGCCGATTTGTTTGATTTCTGCTTCCGGGAATTGGGAGAGGAGTTTCTTGGCGAGGGTTAAATAGGCTGCCATTCTATCGTCGCGAGCCTGATAATCTCCAGTGAGCTGGCTCGTCACCAACTGTGAGTCACTGTAGATTACCAGCTGTTGAGCTCCGAGAACCTTGGCACTATTCAGCCCTGCCAGCAATGCTTCATACTCCGCCTCGTTATTTGATGCTCGGAAGTCAAGGGTCAGGGCTTGCTCGATTACTAGCCCTTCTGGAGACTGGAGGACTACGCCGACGCCGGCCCTTCTAGAGGTGGAAGACCCGTCAACGAAGACCTTCCAAGCCGAATCTCGGGAGCTGTTCCGAGATTGCTCGTAATCAGTCTCCGGGACTAGGCCATCCTGCCCCTTGCCCCCCAGTTCGGGGTCGAGTGGGCTCGGCGCCGAACTCGGAGAAGTGAACTCGACGATGAAGTCTGCCAAGACTTGCGCTTTGATCGCTGTCCGGGGCTGGTACTGGATATCGTATTGCCCGAGCTCCACGGCCCACCTCGAAATTCGCCCAGTGAAGTCGGCCTTCCGGAAGACGGACTTGAGTTGGTGCTCCGTAACCACCACTATCGGGTGGGCCTGGAAATAGTGCGAGAGCTTCCGGGAGGCACTGACGAGGGCTAGTGCGAGTTTCTCCATTGGCAGGTATCTGTTTTCGGCGTCGAGGAGGGTTTGGCTGGTGTAGTAGATGGGCTTTTGCTGCCCTTCATCTTCTCTGATCAGTACTGAGCTCACAGCGTGGTCGGAGACTGCCAGGTACAAGTACAATGTTTCGCCTTTCTTCGGGGTTGACAGCAGTGGAGGCGAGGCCAAGTAAGCCTTGAGCTCTTGGAGGGCCGAATCGCATTCCGGGGTCCACTCGAATCTCAGGTTCTTCCTCAGCAATTGGAAGAAAGGGCGGCACTTATCAGACGACTTGCTGATGAAGCGGTTGAGGGCGGCGGCCATGCCGGTGAGCCTCTGGACCTGCTTCGTCGTTGCCGGGCTCTGAATTCCCAGAATCGCGGAGATCTGGTCCGGGTTTGCTTCGATACCGCGTCGCGTGACGAGGCTTCCTAAAAATTTGCCGGACCCGACCCCGAAGGCGCATTTGGAGGCGTTCAGCTTCAGCCCGAACTTCCGAAGAACTTCAAAAACCTGCCCGAGATCCGCCAGATGGTTGAGAGATTGGGTGGATTTGACGACCATGTCGTCGATGTATACCTCGACTGTCTTGCCGAGGTGCTCCTGGAACATTTTGGTGACCAATCTCTGATAGGTGGCCCCCGCATTTTTGAGTCCGAACGGCATCACTTTATAGCAGTAGGTTCCCCTAGGAGTGATGAATGCCGTTTTCTCCTGATCCGGTCCGTACATGGGTATCTGATGATAACCGCGGTAGGCGTCGAGAAAGCTCATCCTTTCGTGACCGGCGGTGGCGTCAATCATCTGGTCGATCTTCGGGAGAGGGAAGCAGTCTTTGGGACATGCTCTATTGAGATCAGTGAAGTCGACGCAGACCCTCCATTTTCCGGTCTTCTTCTTTACCACCACTGTATTTGCCAGCCACTTCGGGTACTGGACTTCTCTGATGGCGCTCGCTTCTAGCAGTTTTTCCACCTCTTCAACCACGGCTGCAGACTGGTCGATTCCGGACCTTCTCGCCTTCTGAACCACTGGCTTGGCCTGGGGGTCCACATTTAGCCTGTGGCTCATAACCTCGGGGTTCACGCCTGGCATCTCTTGCGGGGTCCAGGCGAAGACGTCCCTGCTTTGCAACAGGAAACCGAGCAGCTCGGACCTCTCCTGCTCGGCGAGCTGGCTCCCAAGAAGGAAGTATCTCTCTGGATCATTGGGGTCGATCCTGACCTCGGTGAGATCCTCGATACTATTCTCTCCTGGATCGCGGCCGACTCTGTCCAGCTCTGCCTCCAGCTCCGCCATGTGCACTTGCTTTGGCTCTTCCTCGCCGGACACCACGGCCATCATGCAGCGTTTGGCCATTTGCTGGTCCCCGTCGACTGTGACCACCTCGACTCCGCCATCCCTTTCCAAAGGGAATTTGAGCTTTTGATGGTAGGAGGAGGGGACAGCTTCTATCTGGTGCAGCCAGCTCCTCCCTACGATGGCATTGTAGGGAGATGGCGTGTCCACTACGAGGAAGTCGGCCATCACCGACGTGCCACCTACTTGGACTTTGAGGGAGACTCTCCCTTTGGGGTACACGGGCTTGGCGCTGAACCCTATCAGGGGGGTCCGCGCCTCTTGGAGGTCCTCTTCTGTGAGCCCCATCTTAGTGAAACAATCGAAGTAGAGGATCTCGGACGAACTGCCGGGGTCGACGAGGATCCTCTGCACCTTGCAACTTCCTAGCTTCAGGGTCATAATTAGTGGGTCATTGTGAGGGAGCTGAACCCCTTTCAGGTCCTCGTCTGAGAACCAGATCTTCGGCCTTTCTTTGCGAGCCCTTTTAGATGCTGGCCCGAGCTCGGCCGACATGACCTGTTTCCCATGGGAGGCCCTCCTGGCCTCGGCGCGGGCTTGACCGCTGCTCTGCTTGGTAGGGGCCAAGTGGATGACGCTTATGAGCCTCTCCGACCCGTCGCTGTCGTGATTCTCCTCAGTTCGGCGCTGAGGTCGGTCGTTGCTCCCGCTGCCTGCTGCCTTGTAGTATTCTTTCAAGTGCCCATCCTTGACGAGCCTTTCGAGATGATCCTTGAGGGAGTAACAGCGCCCACTGTCGTGCCCGTTCTGCTTGTGGTAAGCGCAGAACTTCGTCTGATCCCTCGTGGAGGGATCGCCCCTCATGGGAGCCGGCCATTTAAAGTACGGCTTTCCCTGAATCTTTTCCAATATCTGGTGAATCGGTTCTTTGAAAACTGTATTGACGCTCCCGCGGGAAGAGTAGGACGGTCTGTGTCTCTTGCTTCCTCCTGAAGCGTGGGTCGGGGTCGACGATCGGCCACCTGAGTGGGGGTCTCGGCTTGTTTCTTCTCTGCGATAGGTCCTTTTCTCCCCCCCAGAGGCTCGATTTCCCCGTCGAGATCGATCCTCCCGCCGCGGTCGGTCCTCCTGCCGATGACGGCTCTCGTTCCGAGACTTGCTCCTTGAAACGCCAAAGCTCTCATTGGCCCGTGCTTCGTCCTCCTCCTGCTCGATGTACTTGTTCACCCTCGCCATGAGGGCTGTTACAGAGAGAACAGGGTTGCGGACGAGCTCCTTCCTAAGCTCGCATCCCGGCAGGAGGGCGTGCTGGAAGGACTTGATCGCGACATCCTCGGAGGAGTTGTCGATTTCACTGTAAACTCTCCAGAACCTTTTGGCAATTGCAGCTCGATTGTGCCAGCTCGATTCGGTCCCGCTCAGCAATTGCATCCCTAATATCTGCATCTTCATCTTCGTCTATATCGTTGTACGCCCATCGAATTGTTTCACCAAGCCAGTACCTTTTTACTTTGATCTGTCGAATCGTACCTGTAATGTGATCCGTAATATCGATCACACTGTCACGAACACGCACAGCCATGGTTGCAAGGAAACCCTAAAAACATTTAATTAAAGGGCAGAACGCAGAGGAGAGGGGCTCATAATTTGCGCCTTCGACGAAATACTTTTTATTTTGATGATTATTCCAATCGGAATCGATGGAAGAGCTTAGATAGAAATAGAAATAGAAATAGAAAGACTCTCGGAGCCGGAGCGTTCCGTCAGGAGTGGGCCGGGTTAAGGCATGCCCGGCCCGGATTGGCTTTAGAAACACTGGCCCAGGCCCGGACCAAGGCCGATACGGGCCATTAAAGTTAGGCCCGAGCCAGCCCATTTGATCAATCGGGCCTGGCTGAAACGGGCTTTTCTTCACTTTTTTAGGCATTAGAGTAATAATTAAATTAGATTACATGCATTTCTTACACAAATTGGGTTGAGCCGAGCTGTGAGCTTTCCATTACTTAATTCAAGCTCAGCCCAATTACTAATCGGGCCCTAATTACATGTTTTCAAGCCTAGCTGGCTTGGCCATGAACACCCCTACCTAGTCGGGACTCTTCTTTTTCTTTCCTTTTTTTTTTACAGTTTAAGTTTTAGGCTTTTTATCTGAAAAAGGGAAATAAGAATCCTTTAACTTTTTAGCGGTGAAAATGCCCTCTATGCTTTTAAAAAAAAACCAAGAAAAAAAATGGCAACTCTCTCCCAAAGTTTCTTTATCATTCTTTCCTTTTATCACAGAAACCGGCATCACGTTCTTACCTTCTATTATCATATCCAACAACTGCAACAAACCCAAGTGGTCACATGCGGGGGCACCAAATAATTCAAAATACTCCTTTAATAATGCATTAAAATTTTTATTTTATTATTTAATTATTTCATTTGATCATTATCAGCACCATCCAAATAAAAATTTTGGATCCGCCGTGGGCAACAGCACCCATCTTCCCCATCTACGACACCCTTTAAAGGGGATCCATAATAGCATTGATATAGGCATGCCCTCTTCCAAAAAATGCAGGAGCTATGTCTGAATATACGTTCACACTGAAGTGAACTAGTTGTTGGTCTGCAATGCAATCAAAGAAAAAAGGGGTTCGAGAAGATAAATTGTGCAAGAAATTTTGGTTTATATTGGATTAGGCTTTTTGGATTTCTACCTCTTCCAGTTACATTTCAACGACTGTCTGTTTTAGACGCCATTGTGCGTGCAGAGTCAAGGACGCTCCTTAACAGAGAAAAATAATATTGAAAAGAAAGAAAAGATATAATCTTTCTAAATGATCATGGAGAAAATTGACAAAAAAAATGGAAGAAATGAAGTACGATGGTTTACCGAGAATTGTCGATTGTTCTTCTCTCAGCTTAATTCCTCAAACCAATCCTTCACTCACGGCAATGAGGAGCAGAGATCACAGAAGATCGATCGTACTTTTGTCTTAGGAGGAATGGAATCCTGCGAAAAGAAAGACAATGTGAAATCTTGAAATCAAGAAGTAAAGGGAGAGGGAAATTTTTTATTTTTTCGTTATTACGAGAGAAGAAAGTGAAGCAAGGAATGTCTTTCCATTTTATAAGAATGGGAGGTCTCAAACTCACTAACTTGGTCACAAACCATCTTTCCATTTTATAAGAAGGGGAGGTCTCAAACTCACTAACTTGGTCAGAAACCATCTTTCCATTTTATAAGAAGGGGCAGTCTCAAACTCACTCACTGGTCACATTGTCACAAATCATCTTTCGGTTTGGGGTGTTTGCTTTTGCGTGGTTGGGGTTTTTGAGTTCATCCATTTTGTTGGTCCACTGAAAAAATGTCGAGAATCCCAAAAAAGAAATCACAAGCTAACTCATGATCAAGTACAGTTACTACTACAACTACAGTGAAAAGAATTATCAACTCATGATCGAGTTTTGACTCCTATGACTCCTCCAGTGAATACATATCCTAGTGACTCTCCTCGATGATAGATTTCAAGAAAAGATATCCACCATGTTCGAATCTCCGTTCCAAGAAAACAAGCCATACGCAAGATGAAAAAACACCGAGGTCCCCAGAGTAGCAGCAAGAAATTTCAAGAAAACAAACCAATGATGAATTAAGAAAGAAAAAAAAAACATCATGTCCCCGAAGTAGTAACAAAAGCAACCAACCGGTGCACATTTCCAGAGCCGGAATGGGCGGTGATCATATGGGCAAAGTCTTCCACGGCTTAACCTGTTCACCCGAAGCATATTCTGGCAACCTCGATCCCGCCTCCTCCTCGGCCTTTGAATTAGCATTTCTTCACGAATACTGATGAGCATGAAAGCGTGATCAACTTGATTGGGCAATCCCGCCATTATTAGTGTCTCCGATTTGAGTATGGTTCGTTCCTTGGAGTGATCCTTACTCCTGTGGCTTCCATAATAGCATTGATATAGGCATGCCCTCTTCCAAGAAACTCTGCAGCTATGTCTGGATATACGTCCACACTCTAATGAACCAGCTGTTGGTCTGCAATGCAATCAAAGAAAAAAGGGGTTCAAGAAGATAAATTGTGCAAGGAATTTTGGTTCATCTCGGATTGGGTTTTACGGATTTCTACCTCTTCCAGTTACATTTGAAGGACTGTCTGATTCAGACGCCATTGTGCGTGTAGAGTCAAGGACGCTCCTTAACAGAGAAAAACTGTATTGGAAAGAAAGAAAAAGAAAGAAAAGATATAATCCTTCTAAATGATCATGGAGAAAATTGACAAAAATAAATGGAAGAAATGAAGTATGGTGGTTTACCGAGAATTGTCGATTGTTCTTCTCTGAGCTCAATTCCTCAAACCAATCCTTCACTCACGGCAATGAGGAACGGAGATCACAGAAGATCAATCGTACTTTTGCCTTAGGAGGAATGGGATCCTGCGAAAAGAAAGATAATGTGAAATCTTGAAATCAAGAAATAAATGGAGAGGTGAAATTTTTATTTCTTGGTTGTTGCCAGTGAAGAAAATGAAGCCAGGATTGTCTTTCCATTTTATCGGAAGGGGAGGTCTTAAACTCATTAACTTGGTCACAAACCATCTTTCCATTTTATATGAAGGGACAGTCTCAAGCTCACTCACTTGTCACATTGTCACAAATCATCTTTCGGTTTGGGGTGTTTGGTTTTGGGTGGTTGGGCATTTTGAGTTCCTCCATTTTGTTGGTCCACTGAAAAAATGTCGAGAATCCCAAAAAAGAAATCACAGGCCAACTCATGATCAAGTACAGTTAGTACTACAACTACAGTGAAAAGAATTATCAACTCATGATCGAGTTCAGACTCCGATGACTCCTCCAGTGAAAACATATCAGAGTGACTCTCCTCGATGATCGATTTCAAGGAAAGGTATCCTCCATGATCGAATCTCCATTCCAAGAAAACAGGCCATATGCAAGATGAAAAAACACTCAGGTCTCCAGAGTAGCAGCAACCCCAGAGTAGCAGCAAGAAATTTCAAGAAAACAAACCAATGATGAATTAAGAAAAAAAAACAGCATGTCCCCGAAGTAGTAACAAAAGCAACCAACCGGTTCTCATTCCCAGAGCCGGAATGGGCGGTGATCAGATGGGCAAAGTCTTCCACGGCAACGCCTGTTCCCCCGAAGCATATCCGGGCAACCTCGATCCCCACTCCTCCTCAGCCTTTGAATTAGCATTTCTTCATGAATAGTGATGAGCATGAAAGCGTGATCAACTTGACTGGGCAATCCCGACATTATTTGTGTCATCCGATTTGAGTATGGTTCGTTCCTTGGAGTGATCCTTACTCCTGTGGCTTCCATAATAGTATTGATATATGCATCCCCTCTTCCAAGAAACTCAGCAGCTATGTCTGAATATACGTCCACACTCTAATGAACCAGCTATTGGTCTGCAGTGCAATCAAAAAAAAAAAAAAAAAAAAAAGGGTTCAAGAAGATAAATTGTGCAAGCAATTTTGGTTTATCTTGGATTTGGTTTTTTGGATTTCTACCTCTTCCAGTTACATTTGAACGACTGTCTGATTCTGACGCTATTGTGCGTCTAGAGTCGAGGACGCTCCTTAAAAGAGAAAAAATATATTGGAAAGACATAAAATAAATAATCTTTCTAAAAATGATCATGGAGAAAATTGACAAAAAAAATGATGAAATGAAGTATGATGGTTTACTAAGAATTGTCGATTGTTCTACTCTCAGTTTAATTCCTCAAACCAATCCTTCACTCAAGGCAATGAGGAGCAGAGATCACAGAAGATCGATCGTACTTTTGTCTTAGGAGGAATGGGATCCTGCGAAAAGAAAGATAATGTGAAATCTTGAAATCAAGAAGTAAAGGGAAAGGGAAAATTTTTATTTCTTGGTTATTACCAGAGAAGAAAATGAAGCCAGGAATGTCTTTCCATTTTATAGGAAGGGGAGATCTCAAACTCACTAACTTGGTCACAAACCATCTATCCATTTTATAAGAAGGTGGGTCTCAAACTCACTCACTGGTCACATTGTCAAAAATAATCTTTCGGTTCGGGGTGTTTGGTTTTTGGTGGTTGGGGTTTTTGAGTTCGTCCATTTTGTTGATCCACTGAAAAATGTCGAGAATCCCAAAAAAGAAATCACAGGCCAACTCATGATCAAGTACAGTTACTACTACTACTACAGTGAAAAGAATTATCAACTCATGATCAAGTTTTGACTCCTATGACTCCTCCAGTGAAAACATATCCTAGTGAGTCTCCTCGATGATCGATTTCAAGAAAAGGTATCCTCCATGATCGAATCTCCGTTCCAAAAAAACAAGCCATATGCAGGATGAAAAAACACCCAGGTCCCCAGGGTAGTAGCAAGAAATTTCAAGAAAACAAACCAATGATGAATTAAGAAGAAAGAACAGCATGTCCCCGAAGTAGTAACAAAAGCAACCAACTGGTTCTCGTTCCCAGAGCTGGAATGGGCGGTGATCATATGGGCAAAGTCTTCGACGGCTGCACCTGTTCCCCTAAAGCATTTCCAGGCAACCTCGATCCCGCTTCCTCCTCAGCCTTTGAATTAGCATTTCTTCACGAATGGTGATGAGTATGAAAGCGTGATCAACTTGACTGGGCAATCCCGCCATTATTAGTGTCATCCGATTTGAGTATGGTTCGTTCCTTGGAGTGATCCTGACTCCCGTGGTTTCCATAATAGCATTGATATAGGCATGCCCTCTTCCAAGAAACTCAGCAGCTATGTCTGAATATACGTCCACACTGTAATGAACCAGTTGTTGGTCTGCAATGCAATCAAAGAAAAAAGGGGTTCAAGAAGATAAATTGTGCAAGGAATTTTGGTTTATCTTGGATTGGGTTTTTCGGATTTCTACCTCTTCCAGTTACATTTGAACGACTCTCTGATTCAGACGCCATTGTGCGTGCAGAGTCAAGGACGCTCCTTAACATAGAAAAACTCTATTGGAAAGAAAGAAAAGATATAATCTTTCTAAATGATTATGGAGAAAATTGACAAAAAAAAATGGAAGAAATGAAGTATGATGGTTTACCAAGAATTGTCGATTGCTCTTCTCTCAGCTTAATTCCTGAAACCAATCGTTCACTCACGGCTATGAGGAGCGGAGATCACAGAAGATCGATCGTACTTTTGTCTTAGGAGGAATGGGATCCTGCGAAAAGAAAGATAATGTGAAATCTTGAAATCAAGAAGTAAAGGGAGAGGGAAACTTTTTATTCTTGGTTGTTGCGAGAGAAGAAAATGAAGCCAGGAATGTCTTTCCATTTTATAAGAAGGGGAGGTCTCAAACTCACTAACTTGGTCACAAACCATCTTTCCATTTTAAGAGGGGGGGGGGGGGGGGGGGGGGTTGGGTCTCAAACTCACTAACTTGGTCAAAAACTATCTTTCCATTTTATAAGAAGGGGTAGTCTCAAGCTCACTCACTGGTCACATTGTCACAAATTATGTTTCGATTTTGGGTGTTTGATTTTGGGTGGTTGGGGTTTTTGAGTTCGTCCATTTTTTTAGTCCACTGAAAAAATGTCGAGAATCTCAAAAAAGAAATCACAGGTCAACTCATGATCAAATACATTTACTACTTCTACTACAGTGAAAAGAACTATCAGCTCATGATCGAGTTCTGACTCCCATGACTCCTCCAGTGAAAGCATATCCTAGTAACAGTAACTCTCCTCGATGATCGATTTCAAGAAAGGTATCCTCCATGATCGAATCTCCGTTCCAAGAAAACAATCCATATGCAAGATGAAAAAACACCTAGGTCCCCAGAGTAGCAACAAGAAATTTCAAGAAAACAAACCAATGATGAATTAAGGAAAAAAAAAAACAGCATGTCCCCGAAGTAGTAACAAAAGCAACTAACCGGTTCTCATTCCCAGAGCGGGAATGGGCGGTGATCATATGGGCAAAGTCTTCCACGGCTGCACCTGTTCCCCCGATGCATATCCGGCCAACCTCGATCCCGCCTCCTCCTCAGCCTTTGAATTAGTACTTCACGAATAGTGATGAGCATGAAAGCGTGATCAACTTGACTGGGCAATCCCGCCATTATTAGTGTCATCCGATTTGACTATGGTTTGTTCCTTGGAGTGGAGTGATCCTTAATACAAAGGAGGCGTCACCAAGATCTTTCATCTCAAATTTCTTTGATAGAAATCTCTTGGTTTCGTACAACATGCCTATATCATTTGTGGCAAGCAGTATGTCATCGACATACAAAATCAGGAATATGTGCTTACTCCCACTGAATTTGTAATACACACAATTATCAACAGCGTTTGTCTCAAAACCAAACGAGATAATCACATGATGAAACTTGTGATACCACTCACGAGAAGCTTGCTTGAGTCCATAGATGGACTTTGTCAATTTACAGACCATATTCTTTGGATCTCCCAACACAAAGTTTTCTGGCTGCACCATATAAATTGTTTCGTCAATGTCACCATTGAGAAAAGCTGTCTTGACGTCCATTTGATGAAACTCAAGATCAAAATGTGCAACAAGTGCCATGATTGTCCTAAAAGAGTCTTTCGATGAAACCGGAGAGAATGTCTCTTTAAAGTCAATCCATTCCTTTTGGGTAAAGCCTTTAGCTACAAGACAAGCCTTATACCTCTCCACATTACCATTCGAATCCCTTTTGGTTTTAAAAATCCATTTGCAACCAATGGGCTTCGCACCTTCTGGTAATGGAACAAGTTCCCAAACCTTATTGTCTTGCATAGACTTATATTCTTCATTCATGACATCAATCCACTTTTGAGAGTTGGAACCTTGCATGGCCTGATGGAAGTTGATTGGATCATTTTCCACCATTCCAATTTCTTCCTCATGTTCTTGGAGAAATACGAAAAAATCGTCCGGAATAGCATTTCTCCTTTCTCTAGTGGATCGCCTTAATGACACTTGTTCTTGAGGTTGTTGAGTTTGTTCTTCAGGAACGATTACCTCATCTTGAATAGGAGGTTGATCAACATTGTCTAGTTGAGGATCTGGATTCGCTTCTTGATCAATGACAGGCATAGAAACCGGCACATTGTCAAAAGCAATAGCGGGAATCGTAACCGATTCTTCCTCAAAGACAATGTCTCTTACCTTATTTCTCCTCCCAAACTCAACATTCTCAAAAAATATTGCAGTTCCAGTCTCAAAAATTGACTTAAGTATGGGATCATAAAACTTATAGCCCCTAGATCGCTCAGAGTAGCCAATGAAGTAGCTGCTCACAATTTTGGAGTCCAATTTCTTTTCATGTGGCCTGTAAGGCCTTGCTTCAGCAAGACATCCCCAAATGTGAAAATGTTTTAGACTAGGCTTTCTGCATGTCCAAAGCTCATAAGGTATTTTTGCAGCTGCTTTAGTTGGCACTAGGATTGTGGATCTATACAAAGCCTTCCCACTATCGCATGTCTTTGGAGAGAGTGTGTGTTGGAGTTAGGGCTAGCGTTTGGGTCAAGGCGCCAAGCATCTCTAGGTTGCTACTTTCTAATATTCGAATTCATATTGAAGGCCGAGATCAACTTCTACATGGAGGACCACCCAGACCAGCTTCTACATGATATTATGGAAGACCCATATGACATGTCTGATCTCATGGACAGCATAGATGACCTTCTTCTACCTCATCACAGGTGACATCTCATCTCCTTTTTAACATTGCATACTATCTTTAATTTCATCAACCCATTTTCTTTCTTCTTTTTTTTCTAACTTTGTTTTCTCTTTCCTTTTTCAACAGTGACGTCATGCCTTTCACACGCCATCATTAAATTGTTAACATGACCCACAAATTCAAGAGCATTAATGTAACGAAGATAACCGTCAATATCGATTTCAAAAACAAGCAACAGCGTTTTTGGCGCTCCCACGAAGGAGATGTTACTACAATACTGATCATTCCTTCCAAGGGTATTCCCTTTCTCCTCTTTTCTAACCTATGAACTAGAAGACAATGCAAAGGAACTCTGGTCTCCCATCAAGAGACATTCACTTATTCGCAAGTTAATCTTCCTCTTCAACTTGACTTCGCTCGATGTGTTGGACGAGTTGGAGACTCAACTGTCTCTTTACCTACTCAATGCGGTGTCAACTGCAAACGATAAAGGGTACAGTGCATTTTGTGCTGATGTGATCTTAGAGGTTGCGACGGTTGATATATATGATGAGGAGGAGGTAGCTTTGGCTACCATTGTTGCCCCGGAGTCCAGTTCTTGCCGCTCTCCAATTCGAGATCATATGCACCAATTTTTTTAATGGAGTGCTGTGCTTTGTTGAACCTAATTTACTTTCATATGAAGTGTTCAGAGCAATTAGTGAACTTTTTTTAATGCTTAAATTGGATGTGTTCAAATTGCTTGATCTTTTATTATTAGAAAGTTGTCTAAATTTAGAATCAGTTAATAGAAGTAAACAGTGAGTTCATGTGTTACTTGATATTTTACTCCATTGTATTTCAACGTGAGTGATGACCAATTGCTTGTTTTTAGTATGAAGTATATATTGTTACACCCCGATCCCAATTTAATGGTGTTTAATACTAATTAATTATGTTTTAAATAATTAAGTCTATTTAATAGCGAATTATGTTAGTTTAAGATAAATTAATCTTGTTATAGTCCTTAGGTTAGATCTTGAGTCTTGGGTAGGTAGTTTGACCCTAAATTGACTAAATTGGATAGAGTCAAGGACTTGGGTGTAAATTAGGATTTTCTCATTTTACTTCATACGCACATCATCTTGGCGTCATTGCGTGTATCTCACCGAACACGTCTATTTCCATATAGAACTTTACTTCATTTGATCATCCGTTGAATTAGTGGACCACCATTTGATTTATTATGAAAATAATGTTGAATAGTGGACTATTTTGCAAAATGGGGATCTCTTTCACTCAAATCAACCCAACTCAACTTCTCATTCTTTCCAAACGAATGTAGCTGGGCTGAAAAGAGGAACTTTCTCTTCTTACTTACCATTCTTCTCCATTCCCTTCTCTCCTCCTCAATCATCTAAAGCATCCGTTGCATGTGGGATTGAAGGCAAGATTGGACCACTCCATCACTTCCTCTTCACTCCCCTAACTTTATTGGCAAAGAATCAGTCCTTTCCACTTCCATTTCAGATTTCCTGTTATAGGTAAGAACCCAAACTCTGATCTTCATGATTTGAGTTAAAAAGGGGGCAAGAGACTCCTAAGTAATCATGCATGCTACTCATTAGCATCTTTTCATGGTTTTCTTTGCTTAGGGTTGGTTATTTGGGGATTTTGGTACTTTGAGTCAAGGAAAGACAAATAGGTAGTGGGAAGCTTAAATTTGAGGCAAGTATAAGCTTTTATTCTAATGCATGTTGTCTAATTCCTTGATTAATTATTACATTCTATTTGGTTCTCTTTTCCTACTTTGATTAGCCTTTTTGTTTAAATGGAGAATGAATATAAATGGGTTTGAGTCCTACTACTGATAGTCTGGATTGAAGTAGTAAAGAGGAGATTTGGTGGAATGGTGATGAAGGCAGCTTGGAAACATGGTACAGCTGAAATGGTTAAAGTGGGTGATGTGATGTGATGGTGTAGTAAAACAAACAAAGTACATATGTACAAATTGTATATGAATGGTGTTTGGATGGAAGCATGTGCAGGGAAATTGTAAACCATTGTAATTTCAAGGCATGGGCTAGAATTCCCTGTTAAAGTCAAAAGCTATATGCAGGTGGAGGCAGGAAACATATGTGCAGGAGTTGTACTGAGAAACAAAAGAATAGTGGAAAAAAAGAAAAGAAAAAGGGTAGAGATGGATTGCCCATCGCTATAGCGAGGTGGGGCTCTGTCTTGACCTATGTTTATGTGATTTTATTTTATTTTGTATGGACCCTGAGTTTGACAAAACACTTTCTTTTGACCACTAAAAGTTACCCTATATTGTGTATTTATGAAACCCATTAAGATTTTAGACTCAGAGGGATTTATAGGACCCTAGAAATTGGCACCTTTGACAAAATCAACGGACCAATGGTAAATAGCCACGTGAAAGATCAGCAAGGCTAACTTCTTAGTCTAAACCTATGCCATGAGGGTTGGTTTAGGAATTCAATGTATTTTCTTATAATTAGTGGCACCGAATACATGATAGTCATACATTGATCTTCTAAACCTACCTTATAATGGACGGTGAGAGACTAGGAATAAATAGATTAAGAATTTGATAGTAAGTATCTTGATTTCTTAAATTCATTGCATTTCATGTTGGGTAGAATATTATCCTTGACTTCAAGTGGGCTCATCAATGCATTATATAGGGTGTATTCTAATTCGATTAATATAATTGGAGTAGAATATTCCTTGGAATAATATGAATGTGAACATTAGTTCTTTGATTTGCATTTGATTCGATTTTAAGATTATGAGATTATATTTTATGAAAATTTATTCACATTTTATTATTATTTGATTTTATTGAATCGGCACTACTTAGCTTTGACCCTGTGATACCCGACGGGGTTACACTTGGTTATTCATTGAGACTACTGCAGTAAGTCATTATTGGAGTACCGGAACTCCAAACCCGGGTAGCCAGTCAGCCTTTGGCCGGGACGCTGGTGACATCCCAACTAGATTTGCTTTCTTTTGAGAGGATGAGCTCAATGTAGATGCCAGATTATATGTTGCTTTTCCATTTGATTCATAAAGCATAAATGATTTAATTGTACAAACTGCCTAGTTTACTCAACCTTGGTATCTTTAATCTATTGTCTTTAAATTCAAATAGATATGACATGCGTTACAATGTTAATGCCTATACTTGCTAAATAGTCGTATTTAAGATACTATCTTGGTGCCACAGGCGCAGGTGCAGCTCCCGAGCCCGAAGATGCCCAAGAGGGAGAGGAGGACACCGAAGAGGTTCCTCCAGGACTAGAAGAGTGGCCTGGTAATGGGCCTATATAGTTTGAACCTCCGGAGAGCGTCATGGAGACTTTTGAGAGCTAGATTGGAAATGTGACTGACTTCTTTTTATGTGGGTCACACTAGTTAGATACAAGGAAGCTTTTGATTAATATTTTGTGCAAGTTGTGGAGTTATGTTTATAGTCCCCACTTTGGTTCCAGTGTGTAACTAACTTTTGTATAAATATATGAACTTTAAATAGGAATGTTCATGAAAGGGTACCTACTTGTGTTTTGTTATGAAATGCTTCCGCTATTAAATGTTGTTGACAGGTGTATAGTGAGCTAGACTCACACGTGGAAGGTTAATTTTCTCCTTCGTGATGTCGTACTTGACTCGAGGCAAGTATAATATCACGGGAATACGCGTGTCACACCTCGGGGATTACCCTAGGCCAGGGTGATTCGGGACCGGGATGTGACATATATGAACTGCTGTTTTTGGGCTTCTACTGATTTTTTTTACTCTGTATACAAGGCCATCATCTGTCTATATCATGATCAACTATTACGTTAGAAATGCAGGCCGTTTTGCTTTCAACTATAATCAGAAAGTTTGAAGAGGATATCTGTGTGGGGAAATTTCCAGAGCTACAGGATTAAGCTAATCACAGCCATCAGATGGGGCTGAGCATTCTCACGTGCCATCCGCGTGCCATCTACGTGGCACCGATCTCATCCCGGATACCAGGGCAGAGGCCTTGGCCGACATCAAGCATCTCCCGGCCGCAAGCGCCGAACCGGACCGCCTCGGGCATCATCTCGGCAAAGAGTCCACCCCGGCAGGGCCACCCCGGATGCTATCTCCGCAGAGAGCCCTACCTCGGCTGAAGCCACCTCGGCTGAAGAAGCCAGGACAGTAACCAAAGCGAGAAAGAACATCCGCTTGGGCCCCTCATCCCCCACGTCACCAGGCACGTGGAGGGATAGGGTCACGAGCTAGTGGGACAGACACGACATCCAGCCGCCCACTATCTTCACCAGATCGCCACATGGCAGCATCCAGCGGCTGAGGCCACATCAGGGCAAGGCCCGAGGGAAGATCCGCTGGTACTCCAACCGCCAAAGGCGCCCAACACAACCTGGCCCAACAAGACACGCATTTAATGCAATGTGGGCTGACCCGACTAGCATTAAATGCTGAGTGGGCCGAATTAGACTGCATTTATTACTTTGTGGGCTGATCATGACTTCCCAGTCAGATCATGGGACCCACACCCAGATATTCTCTGAGAGATACGATCCAATCCTCTATAAATAGACCTTCATGCACCATGCAAGGTACGCAGAACCTCCCTCACAGAGCCCTCACTCTGTCTCTCTTCTCCCTCTCCTTCCATCGTTCCAGTTCCCATACTGACTTTGGCATCGGAGAGCCTTACGCCGCTCAGGCCAGGGTCCTCTGACCGTTTGCTACTCTCTTTCAGGCTTCCGGACGGCATCCAGACATCCCAGACATCATCATCTTCTCGGATAAGTCCTGTAAGGCACCCTCTTATTGTGGGTCATAATTTTCTGCACCTACAATTGGCGCCGTCTGTGGGAAAGCAATATCCCAGCCTTCCCAACCTTCTCCTAATCTTTCCAAACAATCATTCCTCACCTCAACCTCTCAGAAGCCATGCCTCCGAAAGCTAAGAAGGGCGTAGAATCCTCAAGAGCAGCGCTCGAGCTGCCACCACCGCCAGCGGACGTCCCTCCTCAAGGACGCTCCCACACGGTGCATGGCACGACTGCAGGCGAGGGCCGCTTAGGCTCCCAGCTCTTTATCGAGTTCCCACTCCAAGAGGGACTCGAGGCCTCGATCTCACCAGAAGAAGTCGCGCCACCCGGACGCAAGGATCGTCAGCACGAGCGTCCCCGGAAGGACAAAGCCGTGGCCGTAGGAGAAACGCGCCACGCACAACCCCCTGAGGAGGTTCCTGAAGCTGCCCTCCTCCAGAAGCAACTCCAGAAGCAAGAACGGATGATTCGCGAGCTTCAGCAGCAGCTGAAGGCAGTGCAAACTGCCTCCTTGAGGGAGGTCTCGGAGCCTCAAGGAAAAAAGAAGGATGCTCCCAGCAAGGCAGCCCAGCCTCCCCGCGAGGCAGCCCAGCCTCCCCGTGAGGAACTCAGACATCATCTGGACCAGAAACGGAGCCAGATCCATGACGAAGGCTCGAGCAACAGCCGAAGTCACCACAGCCGAGGCGGCCGAACCCATAGCCGTCGTAGCCCGAGCCATCCCAAGCGGAAGACCCGAGCTCAGACTCCAGAGAAGGATGACGAGCAAGAGCGATTTGACAAGCGCGTCAGATTGGCTCTCCAGCGCAACTTGGACATGCGGGACCAGAAGCAGCTCTGTGGTCACACTGATCTCGGGGGCTCTCCCTTCACAAAAGAGATCGAGCACACCCCCTTGCCCAAGAAGTTCTCCGTCCCGCGGTTCGTCCCCTACGACGGACTGTCCGATCCATCTGCGCACCTCCGACACTTCTCCCAGAAGATGTCCATCTGGGGAAACGAGGGTCATCTAAACTGCAAGATCTTCTCCTCCAGTTTGGGTGACCTCCCCCTGAAGTGGTTCTGCTCTCTCCCGGAGCAGTCAGATTCCAGTTGGAAGGAGCTCCAGCTCTCCTTCCTGAAGAAGTTCCAGGCCTACGCCGTCGTCCCCAAGAAGGAAGGGGACCTCATCGCCCTGAGAATGAAGCAGGGCGAAACCCTCGCCAAGTTCACCCACCGATTCTGGGCGATCTACAGCCAGATCGAGGACGCGAGAGAGGCGATAGCCATCTACGCCTTCCAGCATGCCCTGATCCCCGGCATCGACGTGCGGAAGGACTTGGCCGGGGACACCCCAGAGTCCATGTCAGAATTGATGTCCCGGGTAAAGCGCTTCATCGCCCGGGAGGAAGACGAGATCCGAGCTAAGGATCGCGACGGGCATCCGGAGCCCGAACAGAAAGACAGCCAGCCTCGGCAAAGAGGCGGGAGAACCTCCCAGAAGCAGGAGCCCAAGCGGGACTGGGCCTCTAGTGCGACGAAGCCTTCGTCGTCCAGGTCTGGGGGCAATTGGAAGCCCAGACCTCCCTCCAGCGCCAGTCAGAGCGTCAACGTCGTCTTCAAGGAGCCGATCTACCGCATCCTGGCCAAAATCAAATCCAAGCCATTCTTCAAGTATCCTCCGGCCCTGAAGAGTGAACCCACCGAAGGAGCCCGAAGCAAGCTCTACTGCTCCTTCCATAAGGGCAACGGGCACAGGACCGAAGAATGCAGGACTTTGCAGTGGTATCTGGAAAAGCTGGCCAAAGAGGGCCACATCCCAGAGTTCATCAAGGAAGGAGATGCCGGCGGCAGCGAGGGCCGGATCCACCAGAGCGCAACCCAAGCTCCAGACAGCGAGGACTCAGAGAAGATCATCAACGTGATCCATCTGGCGTCCTCAGCTCCCGCTTCCTCATCCCGGGGAAGCTCCCAAACCCGTGCCGAAGCCAGGCGGGCTTCGCACGAGAAAGAAGTAATGAAAGCCGACCTCGCTCCGGCGTCCAAGAAAGCCCGCCGCGACAGACCAGCCATCTCGTTCTCGGATCGAGATCTAGAGGGAGTCCAGGTCCCTCACAACGACCCCCTGCTCCTCACCATGAAGCTGAGAGACTTCACCGTAAAGAGGATCCTCGTCGACTCCGGCAGCTCCTCCGAGGTCCTCTACTACGACTGCTTCAAGAGGATGAAGCTCTCCGAAGCAGACCTCACGGAGGTCCGTGCACCTCTGCTAGGGTTGTCCGCCACACCAGTCTACCCCAAGGGTAGAATCACCTTGGAAATCCAAGTTGGCGGAGCCTCCGTGTCAGCCGACTTTCTGGTTGTGGACGCCCCTTCTCCCTACAATGTCATTCTGGGTAGAACGTGGCTCCACAAGCTAGAGGCAGTTCCATCTTCCTTCCACCAAAAGCTGAAGTTCGTCCATGAGAACGAGGAAGGCAAGATGGAAGTAGTCACAGTGAAGGGAGACCAGCAGCAAGCCAGGCAGTGCATGCTGGCCGCAGTCCCGGCCGTGAAGGAGCCAGAGCGCGTCAACCTGGCCGAGTTCGAGAAAGGCCTCGATGAGATCGGTCGGGACCCTGAGAAGAAAAGCATCGAGGACCTGGCCGAGGTCAGACTGGATCCGGCAGACCCAGACCGGTTCTTCCTGATCGGCACCCAGCTGTCGGACGAAGAAAGGGCCGAACTCTCCCGGTTCTTGATGCAGAATGTGGACGTCTTCGCTTGGAACCCAAGTGAAATGCCCGGGGTCGACCCTGAGGTCATGTGCCACAAGCTCAACGTCGACCCCGACCACAAACCAGTAGTGCAGAGGGCCCGCAGGACCGGGCTACAGCAGACAGATGCGGTCGTCGAAGAGGTCGACAACCTGCTAAAAGCAGGGGCCATCCGGGAAGTACAGTACCCGGTATGGCTGCCCAACACGGTGGTCGTCAAGAAGAAAATTGGGAAGTGGAGGGTGTGCGTGGACTTCACCGACCTGAACAGGGCTTGCCCTAAGGATAGTTTCCCCCTCCCGAAGATTGACCAACTGATCGACGCCACCTCTGGTCACGACCGAATGAGCTTCCTTGACGCCTACCGAGGCTATCATCAGATCCCGCTCTACGAGCCCGACGAGGAGAAAACATCGTTCATCACCCCCCGCGGCACTTACTGCTATAAGGTGATGCCCTTCGGGCTGAAGAACGCGAGGGCGACCTATCAGCGCCTCGTCACGAAGATGTTCCAGGCCCAGCTCGGCCGATCGGTGGAGGTGTACATCGACGACATGGTCGTCAAATCTGTACGCTCCAGCGACCATCTGACGGATCTCGGCGAAGTCTTCGGCATCCTTCGCGCCTACAAGCTCAAGCTAAACGCTTCCAAGTGCGCCTTCGGCGTAGCCTCTGGCAAGTTCCTCGGCAGCTTGGTGACGCGGAGGGGGATAGAAGCCAATCCGGACCAGATCACTGCCATCCAGGGCATCCAGAGTCCCTCCACCACGAAAGAAGTTCAGAGGCTCACAGGAATGGCCGCCGCACTTAATCGCTTCATCAGCCGATCATCAGATAAGTGCAAGCCTTTCTTCCAGCTTCTTAGAAAAAATCTGTAGTTCCAATGGACCCCTGAGTGCGACCAGGCATTGGCCGCACTCAAAACTTATTTGATGTCACCACCATTACTCTCTACCCCAACTCGGGGGGAGATTCTGTATTTGTACCTTGCGGTCTCGGATCACGCAGTGAGCTCCGTCCTCATCAGGGAGGACGAGGGAGTTCAAAAGCCGATCTATTACACGAGCAAGACACTGCTCGATGCCGAGACCAGGTACCTACTGTTGGAGAAGCTTGCGTTGGCTCTCATTACCGCCTCCCGCAAGCTCTCCCATTATTTTCAATCCCACACTATTGTGGTGATCACGGAGCATCCACTCCGGTCATTGTTCAAGAAAGCTGACTTTTCAGGGCGCATATCAAAGTGGGCAGTTGAACTGGGGCAGTATGACATTCAATACCGTCCCCGAACTGCGATCAAAGCCCAGATCCTGGCAGACTTCATTGTCGAATTCGCCTCCCCCGGCCGGCTCCGACCCAGCTCGGCACGGCACTGGGGGGCACAGGGCAAGAGCCAGTAGAAACAGAAGTCCAGCAGTCTCCCACCTCGGTTTGTCGACGGGTCGTCTACCTCCAAGAGAGCAGGCCTCGGCATAGTTCTCCAATCGCCAGAGGGACTGGTCATAGAGCAAGCCTTCACCTTGGACTTCAAAGCGACGAACAATGAGGCAGAGTACGAAGCAATGATTGCAGGGTTGAACAGCGCCCGAATCCTCGGAGCCCAGCATCTGGAGATCTTCAGCGACTCTCAACTGGTAACTAGCCAGCTCGCTGGGGACTACCAGGCTAGGGACGACAGGATGGCGGCATACTTGGCCCTCGCGAAAAAACTACTCTCCCAATTCCAGAAAGCCGAGGTCAGACAAATATCCAGAGACACCAACACGCATGCAGATGCGCTTGCAAACCTGGCCTCCGCTGTCGAAGCAGGAAAGAAGAGGACCATCGAGGTCGGGTCAGTATCAAGGTCAAGTCTAGAACTCCATTCATCTCGGCTTGTCCTCTGTGCTGACCTCGGCCCCAGCTGGATGGATCCAATCGTCGCCTACTTGAAGGATGACCAGCTCCCCGAGGACAAGACAGAAGCCCACAAGATCAGGCTCAAGGCAGCTCGGTTTTGGCTCTCTCCAGAAGGCAAGCTCTACCGGAAGTCCTTCACAGGTCCGTACCTCCAATGCGTCCACCCGTCCAAGGTGGACGACTTCCTGTACGAGATCCATGAAGGAATCTGCGGCAGCCATATTGGAGGTCGGTCATTGGCCTACAGAGCAATCAGCCAGGGTTACTGGTGGCCCTACATGCAGAAGGACGCCCAGGTCTACGCCAGGAAATGCGAGAAATGCCAGAAGTTCTCCCACTCGCTCCATCAGCCAGCACAGGATCTGAGTCCCCTCTCTAGCCCATGGCCCTTCGCTCAATGGGGCCTGGACATTGTGGGGCCTCTTCACCGAGCTCCAGGGAACAAGAGATGGCTGATAGTGGCGACGGACTACTTCACCAAGTGGATAGAGGCTGAGCCGTTGTCCTCCATCACGGACCGGGACTCCAGGAACTTCGTTTGGAAAAACATCCTTACGAGGTTCGGCATCCCCCGGACCCTGATCTCGGATAACGGGACTCAGTTCGACTCCAAATCCTTCAGAGACTTCTGCCAAGAGCACGGCATCAGAAACCATTACTCTACCCCGGCATATCCACAGAGTAATGGCCAGGCAGAAATCTCCAACAAAGTGATCCTGGACGGCCTGAAGAAGCGACTGGACAAGGCAAAGGGCAGATGGACAGAAGAGCTTCCGAGCGTGCTGTGGGCATACAGAACAACTCCAAGGAGGTCCACCTCGGCAACACCTTTCTCTCTGGCCTACGGGATGGAGGCGGTCATTCCCTTGGAAATCGGCCTTCCTACCCTGAGGACAGAGCTGGTCGACCAAGGCCGAAACGAGACGAACCTGGCGATGGAGCTGGAGCTGGCGGACGAGCGACGAGAAGCGGCAGCCCTGAGACTGACCGACTATCAGCAGCGGTTAGCCAGGGCGTACAATCAGAATGTCAAGGAGAGAAGGTTCACTGCGGGAGAGCTCGTTTTAAAGAAGACCCTGCCAGCTGACAAGGAACCAAATGAGGGGAAGCTCGCCCCGAACTGGCATGGCCCGTTCAGAGTGGTCTCACTGGCAGGAAAGTCAGCATACAAGCTTGAAGACTTGGATGGCAAGCCGCTACCGAGACCGTGGAATGCATCCCACCTGAAGAAATTTTATTTCTAGAGATGTAATGAACTTCAGAATCAATAAAAGCAGCTCCTGCCTTGTCATCAATCTGTCTCCCTGGTCGACTCCGGCAACACAGGCTCCACGCCTTGGAAATGGCTTCGAGTTCCTACACTCAGCCTTTCCTAAAATCCCGTGTCTTGGACACACAGGCTCCACGCCTTGGAAATGGCTTCGAGTTCCTACACTCAGCCTTTCCTAAAATCCCGTGTCTTGGACACACAGGCTCAACGCCTTGGAAACGGCATAGAAGAGTTCCTACACTCAGCCTTTCCTAAAATCCCGTGTCTTGGACACACAGGCTCAACGCCTTGGAAACGGCATGGAAGAGTTCCTACACTCAGCCTTTCCTAAAATCCCGTGTCTTGGACACATGGGCCCACCGCCCTGGAAGAGACCTTGAGTCCCGACTCGGTCGCTTCCTAAAGCTCCTAGCCTTGGGCTATGGAGAGGCTTCGAGTTCACACTCAGCCGAGATTGGGCCCACCGCCCTGGAAGAGACCTTGAGTCCCGACTCGGTCACTTCCTAAAGCTCCTAGCCTTGGGCTATGGAGAGGCTTCGAGTTCACACTCAGCCGAGATTGGGCCCACCGCCCTGGAAGAGACCTCGAGTCCCGACTCGGTCGCTTCCTAAAGCTCCTAGCCTTGGGCTATGGAGAGGCTTCGAGTTCACACTCAGCCGAGATTGGGCCCACCGCCCTGGAAGAGACCTCGAGTCCCGACTCGGTCGCTTCCTAAAGCTCCTAGCCTTGGGCTATGGAGAGGCTTCGAGTTCACACTCAGCCGAGATCGGGCCCACCGCCTTGGAAGAGACCTCGAGTCCAGACTCGGCCGATTCCTAAAGCTCCTAGCCTTGGGCTATGGAGAAGGCCTCGAGTTCAGACACTCGGCCGGATTCCAAAGATCAGGGTTTCTACACCCCTCAAAAATCATTGCCGAGCTCATGCTCACGCGGCCGAGACCAGTGGGATGATTACTCCACTCCGGCACGAGGCAGCTCGGCTCGGCCAAAGCCAGCCGTTTCGAGGTCAGTGCCAGCACTCAAACACAAACAGCACAGAAAGTGTACCAGAACAGTGCAAAGAAATGAGAAAAGAACTCAAAAGCGCTGTACACAGTTTGGGTAATCAGAGAATTCCTTTTTATCCATTGCAAACTACTTCATTACAAGAAATACAGAGAAAGCAAAATACAGAAAGGAGGATCACAGTCCTCTAAAAACAGAAAATGGATAAAGGCTAGGAGACTCTGATCTTCACCAACTCTTCAGGCAGAAGGCTCGAGGACGCCAGATCGCCGTCTGAAGGTTCTGAGCGATCCTGGACCTCGCTGGGCTCTGTAACACCCTCGGCGGCCAATGAGACCAGCCAAGCTTGAAGAATCCTCCCGGACCAGCAGGGCCTCATCCCGCCTGCCATACGACGGGCGCACCGGGCCGCGTCGGACGAGAATGCGCCACCGCCCCCTTGCAGTGCATCCTCACTCTGTCTGGCAAAGGGCGAATGGCCATGGACCCGCGTTCAGAGAGCGCGTAGTCCACGGGGAGTTCCTTCAGAGAGCGCGCAGACCACGACAGCCTTCCCCCCTCGGGGATGGCCGTCCAACGGCGCAAGTTTCCTCCCGGATCAAGTAATCTCAGGCACTTCCCAGACATGGTTCCTACAGCTATGTTCTTTTCCTCTCCTATGGCAAGCTTGCCACCCCTATTTATAGGGAGGAGAAGGCTCAGTCTCCAAAAGGAGTTATGAGGGCGAAGTCTCCCACGCGTTATTGGGAATGCACGACTGTTGACCGGCGATCCCTATGGCACCACGTGGAGACATCCGTCAGACTCCCTCGTCATCCGCGCCACCATATCTATTGCTATTTAAGATCGCCCAAGATACGGAAGATCAGCGCAGATACCAATGGAGATCACCTAAAATACGGAGGATCGGCGCGAATACCAAAGAAAATCACCCAAGGTACGGAGTATCGACGCTAGCACTCAAGAAGACTACTCGACACTCAGTTCTAACATTCCGTCACAAGGAGCATTCTGCCAAACTCAAGCATCAGAGTATCAGGCTTAAAAGAGAGAAGTGCGAGTATTTGAAAAAAAAACCTTCAATTGTATTAAAATCTCACTCATTACGGTGTTCAGCAAATACAAATTGAAGAAAATTACAGAGCAAAAAGCAAAAGAGCAAATATCCCGAGGTCATCGCCGGTCAGTTGCACGGGCTGCGGCCTCAGAGGCTTCGCCGGATGGACGGGCAGTGGTCGGCACCGGAAGCGGGTACGGAGGCAGCTCCCGAAATGAGGGGTGGCCCTCCGAGATCCCGACCTCCTTCAGGCCGGCAAGCCACCCTTTCGCCCAGGCCTTATCCCTCACGACAAGAACCCTTTCCTTGTAGTGGGCGGTCACCTGCACTTTGGCGTCGTCGAACGCAGCATCGCACTCGGACTCGAGCTTCGCCTCGGCTTCATCCGCCCTCTTGGATTCGGATTCAAGCTTCGCCTCGGCGGTTAGCCAGGGCGTACAATCAGAATGTCAAGGAGAGAAGGTTCACTGCGGGAGAGCTCGTTTTAAAGAAGACCCTGCCAGCTGACAAGGAACCAAATGAGGGGAAGCTCGCCCCGAACTGGCATGGCCCGTTCAGAGTGGTCTCACTGGCAGGAAAGTCAGCATACAAGCTTGAAGACTTGGATGGCAAGCCGCTACCGAGACCGTGGAATGCATCCCACCTGAAGAAATTTTATTTCTAGAGATGTAATGAACTTCAGAATCAATAAAAGCAGCTCCTGCCTTGTCATCAATCTGTCTCCCTGGTCGACTCCGGCAACACAGGCTCCACGCCTTGGAAATGGCTTCGAGTTCCTACACTCAGCCTTTCCTAAAATCCCGTGTCTTGGACACACAGGCTCCACGCCTTGGAAATGGCTTCGAGTTCCTACACTCAGCCTTTCCTAAAATCCCGTGTCTTGGACACACAGGCTCAACGCCTTGGAAACGGCATAGAAGAGTTCCTACACTCAGCCTTTCCTAAAATCCCGTGTCTTGGACACACAGGCTCAACGCCTTGGAAACGGCATGGAAGAGTTCCTACACTCAGCCTTTCCTAAAATCCCGTGTCTTGGACACATGGGCCCACCGCCCTGGAAGAGACCTTGAGTCCCGACTCGGTCGCTTCCTAAAGCTCCTAGCCTTGGGCTATGGAGAGGCTTCGAGTTCACACTCAGCCGAGATTGGGCCCACCGCCCTGGAAGAGACCTTGAGTCCCGACTCGGTCACTTCCTAAAGCTCCTAGCCTTGGGCTATGGAGAGGCTTCGAGTTCACACTCAGCCGAGATTGGGCCCACCGCCCTGGAAGAGACCTCGAGTCCCGACTCGGTCGCTTCCTAAAGCTCCTAGCCTTGGGCTATGGAGAGGCTTCGAGTTCACACTCAGCCGAGATTGGGCCCACCGCCCTGGAAGAGACCTCGAGTCCCGACTCGGTCGCTTCCTAAAGCTCCTAGCCTTGGGCTATGGAGAGGCTTCGAGTTCACACTCAGCCGAGATCGGGCCCACCGCCTTGGAAGAGACCTCGAGTCCAGACTCGGCCGATTCCTAAAGCTCCTAGCCTTGGGCTATGGAGAAGGCCTCGAGTTCAGACACTCGGCCGGATTCCAAAGATCAGGGTTTCTACACCCCTCAAAAATCATTGCCGAGCTCATGCTCACGCGGCCGAGACCAGTGGGATGATTACTCCACTCCGGCACGAGGCAGCTCGGCTCGGCCAAAGCCAGCCGTTTCGAGGTCAGTGCCAGCACTCAAACACAAACAGCACAGAAAGTGTACCAGAACAGTGCAAAGAAATGAGAAAAGAACTCAAAAGCGCTGTACACAGTTTGGGTAATCAGAGAATTCCTTTTTATCCATTGCAAACTACTTCATTACAAGAAATACAGAGAAAGCAAAATACAGAAAGGAGGATCACAGTCCTCTAAAAACAGAAAATGGATAAAGGCTAGGAGACTCTGATCTTCACCAACTCTTCAGGCAGAAGGCTCGAGGACGCCAGATCGCCGTCTGAAGGTTCTGAGCGATCCTGGACCTCGCTGGGCTCTGTAACACCCTCGGCGGCCAATGAGACCAGCCAAGCTTGAAGAATCCTCCCGGACCAGCAGGGCCTCATCCCGCCTGCCATACGACGGGCGCACCGGGCCGCGTCGGACGAGAATGCGCCACCGCCCCCTTGCAGTGCATCCTCACTCTGTCTGGCAAAGGGCGAATGGCCATGGACCCGCGTTCAGAGAGCGCGTAGTCCACGGGGAGTTCCTTCAGAGAGCGCGCAGACCACGACAGCCTTCCCCCCTCGGGGATGGCCGTCCAACGGCGCAAGTTTCCTCCCGGATCAAGTAATCTCAGGCACTTCCCAGACATGGTTCCTACAGCTATGTTCTTTTCCTCTCCTATGGCAAGCTTGCCACCCCTATTTATAGGGAGGAGAAGGCTCAGTCTCCAAAAGGAGTTATGAGGGCGAAGTCTCCCACGCGTTATTGGGAATGCACGACTGTTGACCGGCGATCCCTATGGCACCACGTGGAGACATCCGTCAGACTCCCTCGTCATCCGCGCCACCATATCTATTGCTATTTAAGATCGCCCAAGATACGGAAGATCAGCGCAGATACCAATGGAGATCACCTAAAATACGGAGGATCGGCGCGAATACCAAAGAAAATCACCCAAGGTACGGAGTATCGACGCTAGCACTCAAGAAGACTACTCGACACTCAGTTCTAACATTCCGTCACAAGGAGCATTCTGCCAAACTCAAGCATCAGAGTATCAGGCTTAAAAGAGAGAAGTGCGAGTATTTGAAAAAAAAACCTTCAATTGTATTAAAATCTCACTCATTACGGTGTTCAGCAAATACAAATTGAAGAAAATTACAGAGCAAAAAGCAAAAGAGCAAATATCCCGAGGTCATCGCCGGTCAGTTGCACGGGCTGCGGCCTCAGAGGCTTCGCCGGATGGACGGGCAGTGGTCGGCACCGGAAGCGGGTACGGAGGCAGCTCCCGAAATGAGGGGTGGCCCTCCGAGATCCCGACCTCCTTCAGGCCGGCAAGCCACCCTTTCGCCCAGGCCTTATCCCTCACGACAAGAACCCTTTCCTTGTAGTGGGCGGTCACCTGCACTTTGGCGTCGTCGAACGCAGCATCGCACTCGGACTCGAGCTTCGCCTCGGCTTCATCCGCCCTCTTGGATTCGGATTCAAGCTTCGCCTCGGCGGTTAGCCAGGGCGTACAATCAGAATGTCAAGGAGAGAAGGTTCACTGCGGGAGAGCTCGTTTTAAAGAAGACCCTGCCAGCTGACAAGGAACCAAATGAGGGGAAGCTCGCCCCGAACTGGCATGGCCCGTTCAGAGTTGTCTCACTGGCAGGAAAGTCAGCATACAAGCTTGAAGACTTGGATGGCAAGCCGCTACCGAGACCGTGGAATGCATCCCACCTGAAGAAATTTTATTTCTAGAGATGTAATGAACTTCAGAATCAATAAAAGCAGCTCCTGCCTTGTCATCAATCTGTCTCCCTGGTCGACTCCGGCAACACAGGCTCCACGCCTTGGAAATGGCTTCGAGTTCCTACACTCAGCCTTTCCTAAAATCCCGTGTCTTGGACACACAGGCTCCACGCCTTGGAAATGGCTTCGAGTTCCTACACTCAGCCTTTCCTAAAATCCCGTGTCTTGGACACACAGGCTCAACGCCTTGGAAACGGCATAGAAGAGTTCCTACACTCAGCCTTTCCTAAAATCCCGTGTCTTGGACACACAGGCTCAACGCCTTGGAAACGGCATGGAAGAGTTCCTACACTCAGCCTTTCCTAAAATCCCGTGTCTTGGACACATGGGCCCACCGCCCTGGAAGAGACCTTGAGTCCCGACTCGGTCGCTTCCTAAAGCTCCTAGCCTTGGGCTATGGAGAGGCTTCGAGTTCACACTCAGCCGAGATTGGGCCCACCGCCCTGGAAGAGACCTTGAGTCCCGACTCGGTCACTTCCTAAAGCTCCTAGCCTTGGGCTATGGAGAGGCTTCGAGTTCACACTCAGCCGAGATTGGGCCCACCGCCCTGGAAGAGACCTCGAGTCCCGACTCGGTCGCTTCCTAAAGCTCCTAGCCTTGGGCTATGGAGAGGCTTCGAGTTCACACTCAGCCGAGATTGGGCCCACCGCCCTGGAAGAGACCTCGAGTCCCGACTCGGTCGCTTCCTAAAGCTCCTAGCCTTGGGCTATGGAGAGGCTTCGAGTTCACACTCAGCCGAGATCGGGCCCACCGCCTTGGAAGAGACCTCGAGTCCAGACTCGGCCGATTCCTAAAGCTCCTAGCCTTGGGCTATGGAGAAGGCCTCGAGTTCAGACACTCGGCCGGATTCCAAAGATCAGGGTTTCTACACCCCTCAAAAATCATTGCCGAGCTCATGCTCACGCGGCCGAGACCAGTGGGATGATTACTCCACTCCGGCACGAGGCAGCTCGGCTCGGCCAAAGCCAGCCGTTTCGAGGTCAGTGCCAGCACTCAAACACAAACAGCACAGAAAGTGTACCAGAACAGTGCAAAGAAATGAGAAAAGAACTCAAAAGCGCTGTACACAGTTTGGGTAATCAGAGAATTCCTTTTTATCCATTGCAAACTACTTCATTACAAGAAATACAGAGAAAGCAAAATACAGAAAGGAGGATCACAGTCCTCTAAAAACAGAAAATGGATAAAGGCTAGGAGACTCTGATCTTCACCAACTCTTCAGGCAGAAGGCTCGAGGACGCCAGATCGCCGTCTGAAGGTTCTGAGCGATCCTGGACCTCGCTGGGCTCTGTAACACCCTCGGCGGCCAATGAGACCAGCCAAGCTTGAAGAATCCTCCCGGACCAGCAGGGCCTCATCCCGCCTGCCATACGACGGGCGCACCGGGCCGCGTCGGACGAGAATGCGCCACCGCCCCCTTGCAGTGCATCCTCACTCTGTCTGGCAAAGGGCGAATGGCCATGGACCCGCGTTCAGAGAGCGCGTAGTCCACGGGGAGTTCCTTCAGAGAGCGCGCAGACCACGACAGCCTTCCCCCCTCGGGGATGGCCGTCCAACGGCGCAAGTTTCCTCCCGGATCAAGTAATCTCAGGCACTTCCCAGACATGGTTCCTACAGCTATGTTCTTTTCCTCTCCTATGGCAAGCTTGCCACCCCTATTTATAGGGAGGAGAAGGCTCAGTCTCCAAAAGGAGTTATGAGGGCGAAGTCTCCCACGCGTTATTGGGAATGCACGACTGTTGACCGGCGATCCCTATGGCACCACGTGGAGACATCCGTCAGACTCCCTCGTCATCCGCGCCACCATATCTATTGCTATTTAAGATCGCCCAAGATACGGAAGATCAGCGCAGATACCAATGGAGATCACCTAAAATACGGAGGATCGGCGCGAATACCAAAGAAAATCACCCAAGGTACGGAGTATCGACGCTAGCACTCAAGAAGACTACTCGACACTCAGTTCTAACATTCCGTCACAAGGAGCATTCTGCCAAACTCAAGCATCAGAGTATCAGGCTTAAAAGAGAGAAGTGCGAGTATTTGAAAAAAAAACCTTCAATTGTATTAAAATCTCACTCATTACGGTGTTCAGCAAATACAAATTGAAGAAAATTACAGAGCAAAAAGCAAAAGAGCAAATATCCCGAGGTCATCGCCGGTCAGTTGCACGGGCTGCGGCCTCAGAGGCTTCGCCGGATGGACGGGCAGTGGTCGGCACCGGAAGCGGGTACGGAGGCAGCTCCCGAAATGAGGGGTGGCCCTCCGAGATCCCGACCTCCTTCAGGCCGGCAAGCCACCCTTTCGCCCAGGCCTTATCCCTCACGACAAGAACCCTTTCCTTGTAGTGGGCGGTCACCTGCACTTTGGCGTCGTCGAACGCAGCATCGCACTCGGACTCGAGCTTCGCCTCGGCTTCATCCGCCCTCTTGGATTCGGATTCAAGCTTCGCCTCGGCGGTTAGCCAGGGCGTACAATCAGAATGTCAAGGAGAGAAGGTTCACTGCGGGAGAGCTCGTTTTAAAGAAGACCCTGCCAGCTGACAAGGAACCAAATGAGGGGAAGCTCGCCCCGAACTGGCATGGCCCGTTCAGAGTGGTCTCACTGGCAGGAAAGTCAGCATACAAGCTTGAAGACTTGGATGGCAAGCCGCTACCGAGACCGTGGAATGCATCCCACCTGAAGAAATTTTATTTCTAGAGATGTAATGAACTTCAGAATCAATAAAAGCAGCTCCTGCCTTGTCATCAATCTGTCTCCCTGGTCGACTCCGGCAACACAGGCTCCACGCCTTGGAAATGGCTTCGAGTTCCTACACTCAGCCTTTCCTAAAATCCCGTGTCTTGGACACACAGGCTCCACGCCTTGGAAATGGCTTCGAGTTCCTACACTCAGCCTTTCCTAAAATCCCGTGTCTTGGACACACAGGCTCAACGCCTTGGAAACGGCATAGAAGAGTTCCTACACTCAGCCTTTCCTAAAATCCCGTGTCTTGGACACACAGGCTCAACGCCTTGGAAACGGCATGGAAGAGTTCCTACACTCAGCCTTTCCTAAAATCCCGTGTCTTGGACACATGGGCCCACCGCCCTGGAAGAGACCTTGAGTCCCGACTCGGTCGCTTCCTAAAGCTCCTAGCCTTGGGCTATGGAGAGGCTTCGAGTTCACACTCAGCCGAGATTGGGCCCACCGCCCTGGAAGAGACCTTGAGTCCCGACTCGGTCACTTCCTAAAGCTCCTAGCCTTGGGCTATGGAGAGGCTTCGAGTTCACACTCAGCCGAGATTGGGCCCACCGCCCTGGAAGAGACCTCGAGTCCCGACTCGGTCGCTTCCTAAAGCTCCTAGCCTTGGGCTATGGAGAGGCTTCGAGTTCACACTCAGCCGAGATTGGGCCCACCGCCCTGGAAGAGACCTCGAGTCCCGACTCGGTCGCTTCCTAAAGCTCCTAGCCTTGGGCTATGGAGAGGCTTCGAGTTCACACTCAGCCGAGATCGGGCCCACCGCCTTGGAAGAGACCTCGAGTCCAGACTCGGCCGATTCCTAAAGCTCCTAGCCTTGGGCTATGGAGAAGGCCTCGAGTTCAGACACTCGGCCGGATTCCAAAGATCAGGGTTTCTACACCCCTCAAAAATCATTGCCGAGCTCATGCTCACGCGGCCGAGACCAGTGGGATGATTACTCCACTCCGGCACGAGGCAGCTCGGCTCGGCCAAAGCCAGCCGTTTCGAGGTCAGTGCCAGCACTCAAACACAAACAGCACAGAAAGTGTACCAGAACAGTGCAAAGAAATGAGAAAAGAACTCAAAAGCGCTGTACACAGTTTGGGTAATCAGAGAATTCCTTTTTATCCATTGCAAACTACTTCATTACAAGAAATACAGAGAAAGCAAAATACAGAAAGGAGGATCACAGTCCTCTAAAAACAGAAAATGGATAAAGGCTAGGAGACTCTGATCTTCACCAACTCTTCAGGCAGAAGGCTCGAGGACGCCAGATCGCCGTCTGAAGGTTCTGAGCGATCCTGGACCTCGCTGGGCTCTGTAACACCCTCGGCGGCCAATGAGACCAGCCAAGCTTGAAGAATCCTCCCGGACCAGCAGGGCCTCATCCCGCCTGCCATACGACGGGCGCACCGGGCCGCGTCGGACGAGAATGCGCCACCGCCCCCTTGCAGTGCATCCTCACTCTGTCTGGCAAAGGGCGAATGGCCATGGACCCGCGTTCAGAGAGCGCGTAGTCCACGGGGAGTTCCTTCAGAGAGCGCGCAGACCACGACAGCCTTCCCCCCTCGGGGATGGCCGTCCAACGGCGCAAGTTTCCTCCCGGATCAAGTAATCTCAGGCACTTCCCAGACATGGTTCCTACAGCTATGTTCTTTTCCTCTCCTATGGCAAGCTTGCCACCCCTATTTATAGGGAGGAGAAGGCTCAGTCTCCAAAAGGAGTTATGAGGGCGAAGTCTCCCACGCGTTATTGGGAATGCACGACTGTTGACCGGCGATCCCTATGGCACCACGTGGAGACATCCGTCAGACTCCCTCGTCATCCGCGCCACCATATCTATTGCTATTTAAGATCGCCCAAGATACGGAAGATCAGCGCAGATACCAATGGAGATCACCTAAAATACGGAGGATCGGCGCGAATACCAAAGAAAATCACCCAAGGTACGGAGTATCGACGCTAGCACTCAAGAAGACTACTCGACACTCAGTTCTAACATTCCGTCACAAGGAGCATTCTGCCAAACTCAAGCATCAGAGTATCAGGCTTAAAAGAGAGAAGTGCGAGTATTTGAAAAAAAAACCTTCAATTGTATTAAAATCTCACTCATTACGGTGTTCAGCAAATACAAATTGAAGAAAATTACAGAGCAAAAAGCAAAAGAGCAAATATCCCGAGGTCATCGCCGGTCAGTTGCACGGGCTGCGGCCTCAGAGGCTTCGCCGGATGGACGGGCAGTGGTCGGCACCGGAAGCGGGTACGGAGGCGGCTCCCGAAATGAGGGGTGGCCCTCCGAGATCCCGACCTCCTTCAGGCCGGCAAGCCACCCTTTCGCCCAGGCTTTATCCCTCACGACAAGAACCCTTTCCTTGTAGTGGGCGGTCACCTGCACTTTGGCGTCGTCGAACGCAGCATCGCACTCGGACTCGAGCTTCGCCTCGGCTTCATCCGCCCTCTTGGATTCGGATTCAAGCTTCGCCTCGGCCTCGTCCTCCCTCTTGGACTCGGCTTGAAGCAAGACCGCGTAATCGTCTCCCATCTTCGAGATGGAGACCTCGAGTTCGGCCACTCTAGTCCTTTCCGCCTCGGCTTCTTCCCTCACCTGCTCGAGCTTCGCCGCGTACTCCTCTTCCACCCTGGCCAACTTCTGGCTAACGGCGTCTAGGGATTCCTGCAGGCCATTCTTCTCCACGGACAGCTCGGCAACGTCCGCGCTGTACCTACGGATCCTATCAGCAACGGCCATGGACTTCTCTGCCGCCTGTCGAAGAAACGAGATGTACGTGTTAGATCCAAAGAGCGTCAGACGCTAAATCGCTGGTTTGACGAAGGGAAATGAAGATTTACCACGAAGTTGGACTGCAACATCGACAGGATCAGCTTCTGATCGCTGTACTTATCCAGCCGCTCCATGTCCCGGGGAAGGGCGCAGGCTCGCCCTAGGGCCTCGAGGACCGGGAGATCGATCTTGTGAAGAATGCAATCCTCCGCCGTCATCGGCCTCCCCGGCCCAAGCATGAAGCTCGGCTCCCATAACGGCGGCCCCTGCGGCAACGAGTCAGCAGCCGAGCTAGGGCCCGCGTCGGTCCTCGGCATCTTCAGCGGCCGGGTTTCCTCCTGCTCCACCTCAGCCGGGGGCAGGCGTACCCCTGGATCAACAAGGCTAGGGGGCGCGGGAACCTCCGCCACCTCTGCAGGAGAAGCCACCCGAGCCCTCGGAGACGGATGCCTCGAAGAATTTACCGGCTCCTGGGGGGCTCGGGCGTCTTCCACTCCAAGCGCCAAAGCCTCGAGGTCCTCAAAGGACAAACGCCTGGTGTGCCTCATCTCGGGTCCTGGCGAGGGAGATCGGGCAGGTTGACTCGATTCCCTTTCTGAGACCTCGGGAAGTCTCGATCCCGACGTGAAAGCTAGGGTTCCAGATGTGGCCCTAACGTCAGACGACACCCGCGAGGGCTCTGCGACCTCCGGAACGGCCTGCTCCTGACCGACCTCAAGTCCGGCACCTTCACCCTTGATCGGTTCTACGGTGCCCCTCAAATACCCGCGGTACTTCGGCTCATACCCTAGCAGCGACCAAGCCGCTCTGCCGTCGTGACCGCTGTATCGCTTCACCAGACGGAGCCAGGCCTCGTTCCTCTTCCAGATGTATCTGGCAGCCCGCTTCCTCTCCTTCAAAGCTGCAACAATCAGAAGCATTAGCACGGCCAAGCAAAAAGAAACTTATGAAAAAAGAAAAGAAACGAAGGGTGTTTTGGAATGGTACCGAAGTGGCGAGGGACCTGGTAGCCTCTATCGGTGTCCGCCTCCCCAAACTCCCAGTTTCCCGAGACGTACAGAAGATCGTCCCCGGCATATTTGCTCGAATCTTCCAAGTACCGGACGAAGCCGTCCCGGCCTGACTTAGCCCGGAGATAATAAGAATCCCCGGACCTACATATGTCATAGACATCCTCAAGGTCAAAGACGCCGAAGTCGGTGCCCAGGACCTCATTCAGCTTGACCGTGCCCATCACGATCTTGAAAGCATTCGGCAGCAGTTGACAGGGGCAGAGACGCCACTGACTAAGGCACCTCCTGAGAAGTGGGTGAAGGGGAAATCGGACCCCGCCTTCTATCACGGCCACCAGCGGAAAAGGCATCCAGCCTCCCAAAAAGGCGCGAGGGTTGTAGCCATGGGGATCAGCACCCCTGACTTGGACATCAGCAGGGACCCTAAAGGCCAACCTGAAGCCCTCGATCGCTGCCTCGCCCTCTAACCAGTGGCTGTAAATCCCCATTCCTATCCCAATCTAAAAACAGAGGAACCCGCAGAAGAAGAGGCAAGGCAGAAGGAACTTACGGAAGCAGAACAAAGATGTTGGGCAGCAACGAGACTCGACTTCAGCAGCGCACCACTCCTCAGATGAAGCTCCCTCACAATAGCTTGCCCACCTCTGACGCTCGCCTCTGATTCAGAATCGCAAACGAAGAGTAAAGCAGACCTCGACTGCCCTATATATAGCAGAGAGGCCCCCTTTCCAGAAACCCTAGTTGGGCGCGCCAAGGGGCGCCCCCTGGGATTTCGCGCGAATCATTTCAAAATTGATCACGCCCCTGACGAAACGGCGCGCAAATCATTTCAAAAATTGATTGCGCCCCTGACGAGACGGCGCGTACGACCTCGAGGAGACAGACAACTAACCCAGAGATGACGCGTGGAGCCGTCGACCTGTCTTCAGCATTGAATAGGGGGCGCCATTTATTACCTCGAACATCCAAAGCGACAGCGAGTCAGGGCCGAAAGAGGCCTTCTCCTCCAGATAGACCCGGCACATAGCTCCCGACCTCACGGCACTGACGTTCTACGCGAGCTCAGAAGCTAGGGGGCAATTGTGTGGGGAAATTTCCAGAGCTACAGGATTAAGCTAATCACAGCCATCAGATGGGGCTGAGCATTCTCACGTGCCATCCGCGTGCCATCTACGTGGCACCGATCTCATCCCGGATACCAGGGCAGAGGCCTTGGCCGACATCAAGCATCTCCCGGCCGCAAGCGCCGAACCGGACCGCCTCGGGCATCATCTCGGCAAAGAGTCCACCCCGGCAGGGCCACCCCGGATGCTATCTCCGCAGAGAGCCCTACCTCGGCTGAAGCCACCTCGGCTGAAGAAGCCAGGACAGTAACCAAAGCGAGAAAGAACATCCGCTTGGGCCCCTCATCCCCCACGTCACCAGGCACGTGGAGGGATAGGGTCACGAGCTAGTGGGACAGACACGACATCCAGCCGCCCACTATCTTCACCAGATCGCCACATGGCAGCATCCAGCGGCTGAGGCCACATCAGGGCAAGGCCCGAGGGAAGATCCGCTGGTACTCCAACCGCCAAAGGCGCCCAACACAACCTGGCCCAACAAGACACGCATTTAATGCAATGTGGGCTGACCCGACTAGCATTAAATGCTGAGTGGGCCGGATTAGACTGCATTTATTACTTTGTGGGCTGATCATGACTTCCCAGTCAGATCATGGGACCCACACCCAGATATTCTCTGAGAGATACGATCCAATCCTCTATAAATAGACCTTCATGCACCATGCAAGGTACGCAGAACCTCCCTCACAGAGCCCTCACTCTGTCTCTCTTCTCCCTCTCCTTCCATCGTTCCAGTTCCCATACTGACTTTGGCATCGGAGAGCCTTGCGCCGCTCAGGCCAGGGTCCTCTGACCGTTTGCTACTCTCTTTCAGGCTTCCGGACGGCATCCAGACATCCCAGACATCATCATCTTCTCGGATAAGTCCTGTAAGGCACCCTCTTATTGTGGGTCATAATTTTCTGCACCTACAATATCCTTAAATGGAATTGGAATGGGAGTCCAATAAAAGATTTATAAGAAATGTTTTTGTTCCTGGTCGTACCTTCGTGGGCCCCTTAGAATGGACAATCGACATTATAGGTTTATATGATTTGAAACTTGGCCCATGCATATATGTAGAAAATTACAGTTGGAATTGTCATACATTAACATACATATATGTAGAAAATTACAGTTGGAATTGTCATACATTAACATACGAGCACACATTAGCACACTAAAGAATACATGCAAGCATAACACAACAACCATAATTAAAAATCAAGAAAAGCATCTGTTCAATTTTCAAAATGACTCATATCGACCAAGTAATACATCCTAAAAAGGAGATGGTGCCATTCACATATCCACACCAGACCTTTCATTCCTCACCTCATCAATTCACCTCTAAGAAAACAGCCTCCTTTATCATGAATTCAAAGGAATCCAATACCTAAGTAAACCCTACTAAAGTTACAGTCCCATTTAAATTCCAACCACATACTCCTTCACTTTCATCACTTTACACTTCATTCATAACAACCCTTTTTACTAAGAATTCCTATAAACTCAATATCAGGTAGGCAGGCGCACTCTTACAATTGTTCCAACCACAAGTAAACACAGATATACTATAAAAAGTAAAATCTCTATGCCAATGACAAATTAAGGTAACTAATCTTACCTTATGAGAAATTCAAACAGAAATCACTGCTTTGCAACATATAGATCATTCTAATATTTATACATGCATATTAAGCAACCTAGAGGGAGTTAAGAGGAATTTGTCAAACCAAAAAATCAGGGTTAATCTAATTCATACTGTAAATCCCCGTATAGTAGCTTCCTGTTTGTAACCACTTTAGATACTAAAAACTCAAAGGAACAACCAATAAATGACATTTACCTTGCAAGTATCTCAAGGTCATATAAAAAATAGGATCATACACATGCAAGTGAGAGCTTAGAATGGAAAAAAGAAGCACCAATATCATATGCCTCCTCTTTTCAGACCACTAGAGTAACCATAATGGGTAATTAGTATCAACTAAAAATTAAAACTAATAGATCTACCAAGTCACACAAAAGTCTACAAGGAACTGTATTGCTGATGGTGCGCAACATATTTTTTACATACTTCATTGCTGAAAAAGATCTTTCTACCGTTAGATCCGCTGTAAAATCAACGTCAATTTTAGAAGCAAATAAACTAATGGGTATGCGATATCCTTTTTTTTCTCCACTAATTTTCTAATAATGTTAGTTACCAATTCATTTAAGTTCTAAAAACTCGTTGCTAGAGCGCATATCAGGGAAAAAGTAAAAAAAAAAAAAAAAGGACATTTTTTCTTCCTTTTCTTCTTCTTTTTGGAGATTTAGGACCTTAAGTGCACTTTTCTTCTTCCTTTTATTCTTCTATTTTTTTCTCTCTACTGCTCGGTTGGGGCTGGGAGTTTATATGCCTGAATCTGAATGTTAGAGTTTCATTCTTCTAATACGGAGAGAATACCATATTTAGAGATTAAGTTATAATAAATGAAGAGTTACTAATAGAATGTCTAAAAAAGGATTTTTTAAAAAAAATTAAAAGTTGGGTTACTAATAGAATGTCTAAAAAAGGATTTTTTTAAAAAAAAATAAAAGTTGGGCCCATTGATTTTATTTTATTTTGGGAGACCGATGGCACATTAACTTAGGCATTGAATGGAGTCAAAAGCTTCTCATAAATTCAATTCATGAAGGAAATTTTTTTCTGGGATCAATATAGCACCGCCCATGCCCTGTTCCACAAAAGGGCCTAACTTTCAGCTCTGTAGAATGGATTTGGGCCTGGGTAACTAAAAGGATCATTCTTGGACCAATCCAACCTGACCAACCCATAACACCCTAGTTTGAGCGCTCCCGACGTGTATGAGAAAAAAAACACAGAGAAAAGAGAGGAGATCATCGGCTGCTCCTTCTTCCCTCTTGTATAATCCCCTCCGTTTGGGACACGGGAAAAAAGGAAAGAAATCCTCTCTCTCTTTCTTCCACTTTCTACACTTCTCTTTTCCTTTCTTGTATTTGATTTCCTTTCTGATACTATCTATCTTCACATTACCACAATCTTATTCTACCAGCAGCAGTAGTAATATATTTGATTTCCTTTCTGATACTATCTATCTTCACATTACCACAATCTTATTCTACCAGCAGCAGTAGTAATATATCTAAGAAAGAGAGAGATGCCTCCAAAGCAGCAATCAAAATCAGACGTTGCAAAGAAGCAGAAGGTTGTTGAGGACAAGACCTTTGGCCTCAAGAACAAGAACAAAAGCAAAAACGTCCAGAAATATGTCCAGAACCTCCAACAATCTGTTCAACCCAAACCAGATCCTTCTAAGATTGCCGCTAAGGTACCTTCTCTTCCTATCTCTTTCACTCATACATGAATATGTAGATACTTTCATACATGGGTTTTGGGTTTTTTTTTTTCCTTTCTTTCATTTGTAATAGAAGGGGGCAAGTCAAATGTAAAAAACCCAATTCAGTGGATGTATTTTTTATCCAATTTCTATTTGGAAAACTAGGAGGAGAAGGAAATGGAAAAACCCAGTTCAAAGAACTCTTTCTTGTCCCCAAATACTTGTGTGTTTTTCTTCTCCCTTTTCTACCTGCAGTGTAAGGGGGACAAGAAAATTGAAAACCCATTTAAGCAATTGTATTTTTATCCCCAAAACCATATTATATTTGTCTAAAATCCATCCATACCCAATACACAAACAGAAAAAGAAGGAAGAAGAGAAGGCCAGAGAGAAAGAGTTGAATGATTTGTTCAAAATCGCAATCAGTCAGCCTAAAGTTCCAGTGGGTATGTGTTTTTACTTCTTTTTTTGGGTTAAGTACTTGGATTTTGGGTAGTTGAGAGTTTTGTGCTTTATGTAATATGTGTTTTGATATTTTGTTTTGGTGGGTGATGGTTAGGTGTTGATCCAAAGTCCATACTTTGCGAGTTCTTCAAAGCTGGGCAATGCACCAAGGGGTTTAAGTGCAAGTTCTCACATGATTTGAATGTCCAGAGGAAAGGTGAAAAGATTGACATTTACAGTGACAAGCGGGATCAAGGTGAAGAATTCTGCCTACCCACTATGCGAATTTATCATCATCGTGTATTTGGGGGAATATTTCTGTTTTCGTCATTTTTATAAAATTGTCTTTGCTTGGTGTAGAAACGATGGAGGATTGGGATCAAGAGACATTAGAAAAGGTTGTGGAGTCAAAGAAGACAGAGTATAACCCAAACAAACCAACGGAGATTGTATGCCTTCTTTACTCTGTTCTCTCCTTTTCAATTTTTTGTGTGGTGAATTTATATGTTTTGTTATTTGTTTATTTATTTATTTATCCTGAGGCTCTGTTTTTGCTCTGACAACCACAAACTGCTTATCGAAAGTGTGTACCTTTTAACATTTGACATGCTAGTCTTGTGTCGGTTGCGGTAGAAGAAGAGTATTGCCCGTCTAATATATCTGTTTTCTCATGCTGTCCCCAAAAACGTGACAACATTGCATCCAAACTGGACCTAAGACACGTGTCTGCTTCCAAATTTTGATAGATGATTTTGTAAATTGCTCGAACTTGGCAAAGATCATTTCAAATCACGCAGGATTATTTTCCATATGCTTTGGATGTTGTAGAAGAAAGGCAACAATGATGCATTTTTTTTTTATCTTGGATTCTCTTTCGCATGATGAGCAAGCTAGTTTTATTTGTTGGTTTTTAAGGTGTGTCTATGAAGCTTGACTAGAATGTTGAGAAGATCCCTAAAAAGAACATCCGATGAATGCCTTGAGCACACTGAAGTTTTGTAGAAGATTATAAGTTTACTTTTGTTTGTGAGAGTGAGTGAGTGCCGTGTGTGTGAGAGAGAGAGAGAGAGAGAGAGAGAGAGAGAGAGAGAGAGAGAGAGAGAGAGAGAGAGAGAGAGAGAGAGAGAGAGAGAGAGACGTTTGGGCCTGAGAATAGACCGAAAGATCAAAGGATCGAGTATTGGTATACCCATCTCAAGAAAATAAGCAATAATGCCGATAGCACTACTGTCAAGTTTAAACTAACTTGAAAATGGATGAGACCAAGATGGATGAAGAGGAGGCAAAGAAAGGGAAGAAAAGACAATTTCTCTCTAACCATGAATGATAGTCGGAACTGGGAAGCCACGGAAGTAAGGAAGAGGGGAGACCCAAGTTGCTACATGGAATTGTACCTTATCCAACGACATCTTGAAAGCAGTGGACTTCAAAGCATGGATCATTCCCATTTTTCAAATAACCTAGATGACTATAATCAACATGGGTTTTCACATTAAAGTACTTATTTTCATGCTGTGCCAACTCCCAAATTCCAGGCTATACCTAATTCCTGTAGTGTAAGGAAGGCTAACAACCTATGATACCCGGATACTTGTACAAGCCCAACGTATCCGTATCGGACCGATACGACACTTGTATTGATATTCATATCCGTATCCTAAATTTTCAAATTCCATTATCCATATTCGTATTTCGGCATCATAGCTAACAACATTAAAAAGTTGAAGAACAGACTTCCAAATAAAGTTTTCCATCCGATGATTAAGCAGTAAATGGTTTACAGATTTTGTATCTGCTAAGCACATAGTATAGGCAATTAGGCATTGATGATTACAATGTTGCGGCGCCTAATATTATCCATTGTAGGAATGCCACCAACAGGGGCTGAACCAGAAAATTTTGCTTGGGGGGCTTCCATGTAAAAAGAACAATTTTTTGTTTGGTTTGGGGGGTAAAAATAAAAAAAAATCGTGTAAAATATAGAGGGGTTCTCAAAATTTCAGGGGACCCCCCAGTTCCGCCCATGGCCAACAAGAATAGCCATCAACGCAAATGCTACGGCTCTTGGTGGAACTTTGATCTTCAAAGGCTAGCTAGATGATTAGAGGAGGGCTAACTTGATAAAGATTGGAAGAAGAATTCCATGTAAAAAGAACAATTTTTTGTTTGGTTTGGGGGGTAAAAATAAAAAAAATCGTGTAAAATATAGAGGGGTTTTCAAAATTTCAGGGGACCCCCCCAGTTCCGCCCATGGCCAACAAGAATAGCCATCAACGCAAATGCTACGGCTCTTGGTGGAACTTTGATCTTCAAAGGCTAGCTAGATGATTAGAGGAGGGCTTACTTGATAAAGATTGGAAGAAGAAAGCACCGTATAAAACCCGTCTGTTGTGCCATCCAGACCCGTCTATCCATCCGATCTTCTGAGAAGAAGATGCTGCCAGTAATAGCCTAGAACTGCTCTTCATCAATCATAAAAAGTTCCTTTTAAAGAAAAGACCCCAGAACACCTGGTCACCAACCCTCTCCATGTAGTTGCTTGCCTGTGGGTGATGAGCACGTTGAGACAGATCTTGAAATCTGCGGGTAAGTGGTCTATCATCTACCCAATTGTCTAGCCAAAAATGAATGAGCTATCCTTTTTTGGACTTTGTATCTTGTATTGCCAAACAAGCATCCTTACCTGATTCTTTTCCTCTCCACAGACCAGTAGAGTGCAGGTTGCTCTCCTGAATATCCTTACCATTTATAGCCACCTCATATTATGACCATGGGGACCTGCTTCCAAATATTGAGAAACAGCTGATGACTTATGTGGAATTTTCTAGAAATTATGGACTAAGTTTTAGTTATGTTATACTTTGGTGAGAAGGGTTTTCTTTTTTGTAACTTTTGAAAATAGTGAATAATATAAATAGAAGTGTTAGGTTGGTTATGATTAGGGGTTGGATGACCAGACCTCATGGTTCCCTCCACATTTTTTCTCCTTCTCTAAAACCCTAATCTTCTTCTCTAACCTCTTTGATGTTTAAGGTTTTTACCTAATTTTGTGGTGGATTAAAAGTTTAATTTTGGTATCAGAGCAAACGATCTAGAAATCTTCCTTTTTTTTTCTTTTTATTGTTCTTCTTCAGTTTTTCAGATTTCCTTCAATTTTGCCACTTAATAACGAGGGCCAATCAAATCCATAAACTGTTGAGCTGCGGAAGGTCCTTTGGGCTCCCATTGATGAGGATTGAGAATGAAGTTGAGGCAACTCTCTCTCTCTCTCTCTCTCTCTCTCTCTCTCTCTCTCTCTCTCTCTCTCTCTCTCTCTCTCTCTCTCTCTCTCTCTCTCTCTCTCTCTCTCTCTCTCTCTCTCTCTCTGCATTTATATATAATCCACGTTCGCCATCTGGTGCCAAATCCCGTATGGCCCACCACGTACTGGAGGAAGTCCCAATCCACTCTATTGTAAGCTTTTCTGGTTCTGGCTTACGAATCAAACCAAGTCTACTATCCCTATACCTTGAGTGAATACATTCATTCACTATTAGATCAATATCCAAAATTTGCCTCCTGTGCACAAAAGCCATCGAGCCAACGATATGATGAAGGGAAGCATTTTGTTATCTATCACAAAAGCATTTGTTAGCTAAAATCTTATAAATGCAGCCAATGAGAGTAATGGGCCGAAAGTCCAATTCCATACGCATCTTCTTTCTTGGGAATGAGGCAATGATAGGCGTGCCAATAATTCTTGATGAATGGCCCAGAGTGGAATTCTTTCATAAAAGCCATCATGTCCTTGGTATCATCCCAAAAGCGGTGGAAGAATACAAGTGGAAATCCATCTGGCCCTAGAGCCCTATCACCTCCAAAGTAAAAAATAACCCCTCATTTCCTTCTTGCTGAAGTCCCTTTCCAGCCAATCCACATACTGGTCCCCAATCCCGTGAAATTCCAAATTATCATGATTGGGCCAAACCCAATCCTCATTTGTATGCAAGGCATAAACTCATAAAGAAGTTAATATTAGGGTCTAATATATCCAACATGGTTCAAAATCGCGGTCGCGGTCATCATCGCGGTTCGCGGACGTCGTGGTCCATTGCGGTGCGAATTTTTATTTTACTCCGAAAAAATCTGAAAAAATATCCAAAAAGTCCAGAATATTCTAAAATGCTAGAAAACAATATTTTTTTTTCCATTAGTGAACACTTTAAAGAAAAATATCGGTCCCCCCAAGTGTCGCTGTCTTATTTGAAACTCGTAAAGTTTGATATGAATTAAATAGGTTTTTCTAGTTAAATAGGTTTACATGTATATATAAAAATAAGTTCAAATATTACAAATTTTACAGTATGCATTGTAACCATAATTTTGAACTAATCGTTACTGTTAAACACTTAAAGTCAATAAACTAGTAAGTAGTAGTATAGACGTACAATACTCAATTACTCAATCACCAAGTAAATCAAGAATGAATTTCAACTTTCAAGTAACATTTAGTACTACATCATGATTAACTAATTTATTAAAACAACGAAGTATGACCATAAGGGTATTGTGGTTGAGGAGGGAAGAAACCATCATATGAGAATCTACCGAATTCTTGCAAATCACTTGAATTTTGGTGAAAAAAGAAGCTTGGGAAGCTCTAGCAAAGTCTTAAGGGGCTGCACAAATGGTTAAGGAAAGAAAGAAATGAAAAGGAAGGGGATAGAAAGTTTAAAAAAAAAATCACCGTCAACCGATATTTCAAAATATCGGCCGTTATGGTCCGTTATAACCAGTACAACCGTTATATTGGCCGTTATAAATCGTTATTTTCACTGATTTTTATACCGTGACCGTTATGACCGTTATATTGAAAATCACGTAATGGTAACGGTCGTTATTTTAAACCATGATATCCAATCGGTCTTCAATTCTCGAACCCCATCTATTCGAACAGAAGTTCTGTTCAAATGATATAAAGCTGGGTATTAGACCACTAAAGGAGATGAATTTAGCCCTTCTAGGAAAATGGATGTGGAGAATAGGAGACGAGTCCAATTGTTTGTGGAAGCAGGTCATCTACTGCAACGATGTTTCTAGAGAAGGTTGGATAATCAGTGACCCTCTTCCACGATCCTCTGCTTTATGGAGAGGAATCCTGACTGCCAAGGAGTTGTTCGTAATGCAAGTGAGATTCAGAGTGGATAAAGGAGATAAGATTTGCTTTTGGAAGGATTTGTGGGTGATTGTCCTTTGGGATCTACCTTTCCAGAATTGTTCAATTGTGCTAGTAATCAAGAAGCAAAGGTTATTGATTATATGGAGAGGAGACGAGAGGAGAGGAGACTGTGTTATATGGGGACTTGTTTTCAGGAGGAATTTAAATGAGGTGGAGGAACTTCAATTCTGCTCTTTGTTGAATATGATTGGAGAAGTGTTCGTCCCCATTGACGGTAATGATAGAAGAATCTGGATGCCCACAACTGATGGCATGTTCTTGGTTGCTTCGTTTTTTGCCTCTATAACCAGGGGGGAAGCGGTTTCACACATTAATTGGAAAAGTTTGTGGAGTATCAAAGCCACTATTGGGTGGACAGCTTTGCTTGGACGCATTCTATCAATGGACAATCTTAGATGACGAGGAGTCTATATCGTTAATGATTGCCCAATGTGCTTGGCGGGCGAGGAATCGATTGATCACCTGTTGTTCAATTGTCATATAGCGCAGCAACTTTGGAGGTTAACCCTTGATTGGTTTCAGGTCTCTACACCACTCCCTAACTCTCTTTCAGCTTTATTTGAGTTTTGGAGATTAGGTGTGGGGTTCAGAATGGAAGGATATTGTGGAATGCCTCTTTCTTGGCGGTTATTTGGTCGATTTGGAAAGAAAGGAACCGGAGGTGCTTTGAAGGCAGATCTTCAGATGTGAGTATATTAGTGGACAGAGTTAAACACTCAGTGGCTACTTGGGTCTCCTTTAGTCCTCTTTTCAAAGGTTTACATATCAATTCAATTATTCATAATTGGAAGGAAGTGGTCTTCTCTCACCCTATCCAAAATAGAATTCTACCTAGATGGTGTCCTCCCCCTCCAGGTGCCCCCTCAAGCTAAATTTTGATGGTAGTGCTTGTGGTAATCCCCGGCCCTGCTAGTTTAGGGGGAGTCATTCGTGATTCGGAAGGGACCACCATTCTATCTTACTTAGGCCCAGCTGATTTTGGCACCAACAACAAAGCTGAATTAATGGCTCTTAGAACTGGCATCCGTAAAGCTTCAAAGCTCAATCATCAACGGCTTCTTGTTTTAGGAGACTCCTATTGTGTAATTCTGTGGGCAATCCAATCATCAAACCCTCCTTGGATCCTTGCAGATATTATTGAAGAGGTGGTTCAGCTTTCACTGGAGTTAAACATATCTTTTCACCACATTAAAAGATCGGCTAATCAGGAAGCGGATAAGCTCACCCAAGAGGAAGTGCTTAAAACTGCTTTGATTGTTTCTATGTAATGTGTGCTTTCTAGTTTTTTGAGGGTGACCATGGTTTTGGGTTGGTGGATGTGCCCGTCTCTTTGGGGCAGTCCCTGTCTTTCTTTTTGTTTCTTTTCTCTTTCCCTTTGTTGTGGGGTTTTCCGGTGTCTGTATATTCTCTTATACTATATAGTTTATTTGTGCAATTCAATACACAGTCACCATTTAAAAAAAAAAAAAATGATATAAAGCTTATGCCTTCCATGAAAGAACCCGGTGTTCTTGTCAGCCCCCTTGAGCCGTTTAATTCTAAAACTTTGCTTCCATTTTATGTTTTCCACTTTAATCTTCTGGAATTGCTCTTTTACCTTTCTTTCGAACTCAAGAGGAGATAGATGAACTCTTTTAAAGCCTTTCTTCCCAACTTTTTCTTGTATCATGTCTTATCATGACTTTTCTATATTACATAGAAAAGAATCATTTTCAAGTTTCATTTTGAATACAAAGCCTTATTTGTATAACCTTCTGGGTGCATGTTCAGGTTTGCAAATACTTTCTGGAAGCAGTGGAGAAGAAACAATATGGTTGGTTCTGGGTTTGTCCAAATGGTGGTAAAGATTGCCATTACCGACATGCTCTTCCTCCGGGATATGTATTAAAATCTCAAATGAAGGCTTTGTTGGAGGAAGAAACTGAAAAAGTATCTATTGAGGAAGAGATTGAAAATCAGGTAATCATTAGATTTTTTTTTCATTGCCGATCAAAAGAAGAAAATCATGACATTTTTCGTAGGAACAAGGTTTATTCCCATTGTTTCTTTTAGGTTGCTATGCTTTTTATTTTATTTTATTTTTATACCATGCCATTGCATGTTAAGTCTTTGAACCTTGGCTTGAATCTGGAATTTATTGCTTTCATGATTGGAAATCTGTCTTTGGCCGTAGCGTGCAAAAGTAGCTACTTCAACCCCTATCACTACAGAGTTGTTCATGCAATGGAAGAAGAAAAAGATGGCAGAAATAGAAGCTGGCCTTGCTGCACAGCGGGCAGAGAGGGCTAAAAATGACCGCATGAGGTTCCTTTCTTCTCATTTATCACTTCTTTCTAACCTTGGTTCATCTGTTGATTAACTTTGAACTTGCACTTCTTTCAGTGGTCGTGAGCTGTTTCTATCAGATGCAAGCTTGTTCGTGGATGATGCCGAGGCATATGAAAAGTACCAAAGAGAAGAAACTGAAGTTACAGAAGACAAGGTATGCCACTAGCCATTTCATGTCTGTATCTCCAGGTGCAATCATATTGTGAGAAACTTAGCAACAGATTGGGAAACCATTTCATTACTTATTCATCAATTTACCAAAATCTAAATGTTTAATCCTCTTAAGCTTATATTATTTTGGTGACATTTGTCTCAAGAACTTAGGAAGGGAGACCTTTTCTTTTGACTTTTTTTTCTTATTTGTGTGCTTTAAATGTTAATTGTTATCATTAAAAATAGAAAAAAGAATTTTCTCATAGCGATGAGTGTTTTTGAAAACTTCATCTGTTAGCAAATGAATTGGCTTTTTTTTTTTTTTTTTTGTGAAAATGGTGACCGTATTAGAGACAAAAAACTGTACAGAATAGGGGAGGAATACTGAACAAAGAAACAAAAAGAAGCACCAGCCAACCCAAAAAAGCAGCCAAGGCCTCTAAAAACAAACCAGACTGCTAGGACAAAATAAAAGAACAAACAGAAAAATACAGATCAGAGCGAAGGAATTGGCAATTGTACTCGATCAGCTTCGTTGTGGTGTTGAAGGAATTGTAAATCATTGTCAGTTCAAACACCGATATATTGCTATGCTACACTATGTTAGTAATTGAGGAATCAGTCTTTCCTTTTATTGCCTGCAACTGCTCAAGGTTCAAAATGTTTCAAAGTACATGTTTTAAGGTACATTTTAAGCTTTGTGAAGTGAGAACCAGGGGTTGCTCAATTTATGAGCAATCTCGCCTCTCACCCAGCTGCCTAGGGTTTGATCCTTGGGAATGCTACTCTCTTCCCACGTATGTAGGCTCTCTTCCCATGTTTGTGGGCTCTGTCATGGGTCCCAGCCCCCTTGGCTGGGTTACCCAAAAGAAAAAAAAAGCTTTGTGGAGTAGTTACATAAACGAGTCAAATTTTATAGATTGAAGCTCCAGTCTCATAGTAACTGGGATATTTAAGGTTCAAGATCTTGTAGCTTAAATATTTATGGAAAATACAAATGCAGGAACTTGCAGTGGTGGAGTATGATGCAGCTTTAGACTGATGAGTGCTTGACCTATTGAAAGTGACATCTAATATTTAGGTAGATTGCTTGATGTTTATATTTGGGTTACTTGGTAATGGATGCGTCAATGTTGGACATGGAATGTTAAGGAATCAACTTTGAGAAGGCTGCTCCAATTATAATTTCGTGCACAAATTCCAAAATTTATACTACTCAGAATTTAATGTAGTTACTGTTTAAAAAAAATATGCCTATAGTAATCTACATACTTTTCAAATTTTAATGCTGCAAATGAAAATAAAAAGTTAACATGGTACCAAATATTACAGAAAATGCTTTCATATATTTGAAAATGGTTTGGTTATTGGGTTTGAAAATAATGCACAATAGGTACTGAAAAAGGTTTTTCATGAAAAGCTTTGAGCACAATAGGTAATGAAAAAGGTTTTTCATGAAAAGCTTTGAATTAAATTAGTGTAATGAATAAAGAATGAATGACTCTAAGGAGTCAGCCAAGTAAAATATGAACTTTCTACTCATGATCGTGAAGTATTGAATTATAATCAACCAAAATATAATTTATATCGGTTAAAACAAAGAATCGATAAAATGAATTTATTGTAATTCATAGATGTATTGGGGCGTATTGGCTGATATGTCTCATATTGCATCGGTTGTCTCTAGAAAAGGACAATCAGGTGACCTCTTTTAAGCCCAAAGCCTTCTCTCTTTTCTTTACTTTTCTTTTTTTTTTTTTCTCTTTTGCAAGGGGAAGGCTTTTGGAAGAATTGATGCTGATATCAACCCATAGCTTGAGTGTCACCTTTTGGGTGAGAAATTTTCAATTTTTAGCAAAAAAATAGTATTTTCTTTTATTTTTGGTAGGCAAGAACTTCAAATCATTCAATATGCATGTTTGGAGCATAAATTTGCTCATACAAGAATTATCCAGGTCATTTGCAAGTTTTTTTTGGGGTTTTCTAATCTTCTAAAAATTATCTATGGATTTTTCTTATATATATATATAATTAAATCTTGCACACATAGATCATTTCATTAGTTTTTATTATACTAGATTTATATGTTCCATGGATCAATACATTAGTTTTAAGTTTTTTGAGTTAAAATTTTTAATTTTCATATATATTTTTTTAATTTTGGATTTTTTTAAAATGCTCACTGAAAGTGGTTCCATATCATTTCTTAGTGGTAGATGAGTTGCTTCTTTTACCCTTGCTCGTCTATCCTACTTAAATAACTTGTCTTTAGGTTCTATTAGTGTTGTAGAAGCTCTCTCTCTTTACCTTAATGGAAAGTAGCAATAGGTGAAGAGATGAAACCTCCTCTTAAGGGGAATAATACCGGGGAGATTACTGGTTCAAATGAAAGGACATGACCAGCTATGACCTATGTGTCAATCAAGAAGCAAAACATGTACAAAATTTGTATAGCTAAGATGAAAATGTTGAGGTGGATGCGTGGTAAAACTAGAAAAGATAGAATTAGAAATGAGTGCTTTGAGAGAATTTAACGGTAGCATCAATAGGTGATAAATTAAGAGAGTGATGCAAAACAGGCCCACAAGTGGTCCCGTCCCAGATAGTTTGGGGATATATTTTTATTTCCTTTTTATTTTCCCTAATTATTAGTTAGCAAGTTTCTAATTGTAATTAGGATAGTTTCTATTATTGGTTTAGGTTTTTTTTTTATAACCTATTATTGGTTTAGGTTTTCTTAGGCCCTAAGTTTGCTTTTCCTATTTGTACTGCATTGTAGAACTCTTTTTCTCAGACCAGATTATTGAATTAAAACCTTTGGGCCTGCATCAGAGAGAGTTGTTTGAGATGGTTTGGATATGTCCAATGCAGGCCAGCAGCAACGTCATTGAGTTTTACTAAAAAGATGCCATTGAGGATTTTTTTTTTCTATCCAGTTTGATGGCCCACCAATGAGAAGGGGTAGGCCAAAGAAGATATGGGTGGAAGTAATAAAGATAGATTTGAAGTGCTACCTATCCGAAGATTTGGCTCAAGATGGATCGGAACGGAGAAACATAATTCATGTAGCCAACCCCAACATAGTTGGGATAGGTCTCTGATGATGATGATGAAAGGAAAAAGGTGTTTTTGTGTAGATGGGTGTAAACAGTGAGCACAAGCCTGATGGTTCTATTGAAAGATACAAATCAAGCCTAGTTGGGATTTACACATGTACTAGATTATCACAAGACATTTACTCTAAAATAGTAAAAAGCTCTTCTCTTGGTTGCAACTAACTAAGATTTTCCTTTGTATCAACTGGATATGAACACACACACGCGGTCCAATCCATTCAGATCGATGTTAAAAAAAATGGGATCATTGTAATTTGGGTTTTCTTTTTTTTTTTTTTTTTGTGGGGGGGGGGTTCCTTTGCCCCATTTGGATGGGCGATCAAGTGGGCCCCACTGTGAGGTGCACATGAAGTGCTCCTTGTGCACTGGATAATTTTTCATACACATATATTGAATGGTGATATGAAGAATACTTATCTTCGAAACCTTCAAGAGGGTGTCTATTTCTCCACTTCTTGGCTTTTGCTGTTTAGAGTGAGAAAGTGGAGTGTGTAAATTAGACAAAGCAATGTATGGGCTTAAGTAGTCACCTAGTTTGGTACAGGAGGTTAATGAAGCTCTCTTGGAAGATTTTTTTTTTTTTTTTTGAATGGCTACTTTTATTGAAAAAGAACGAACGGTACAATTTACATCCTGTTTTGATTTATAACTTGGAATAAGTGATTCTTATTTTTTAAGTAGAATTAGGGATAATTGTTCTTATTATATAAATGGATGGAATGATTGTCACTGTGAACGTTCTTGGAAAAAGCTCTCTTGGAAGTTGGATTTATAACTCGGAATAAGTGATTCTTATTACGCCCTGTTTTGAGTAGAATTAGGGATAATTGTTCTTAATATATAAATGGATGGAATGATTGCCACTGTGAATTTTCTTGGAGAGATGGTAAAACACTAGTTCTTAAGCAAGGAAATCAAAATCAAACATTTCGTCTTTTAACATACTTTTTAGAATTGAAGTTGCCACCACAAAGAAAAAGATTACAATCTGGCAATGGATGTAATAGCTGGAATTCAGGGTCTAGACCTATGAGTACTACCATTGTGGTAATTTATCCCTCAAGTAATGTTAGGAGAGTGTTACATTATCACAAGTCATATAACAGATCAATGGAAAAGTTGATTTGTCTCACACTTCATGAGGCTTAACATTACCTATACATAATTGGAAAGTTACTTATCTCACACTTAACGAGGCTTGACATTATCTATGCAGCGGGGCAGCCTCGAAGCATAGATGTAAAAGTGTTCACTGATGTAGATTGAGCTGATAACTAGACCGAAAATCTACCTCACTACTGTACATTTGTAAGCAAGAATTTGGTTGTGGAGAAGCCAAAAAGTAGAATGTGGTTGCAAGATCAAGTGTGAAAGCACATTACTGGGTGATGGGATGCAGCACTGTTGGAGTATTGCTGGTGAGAATCTTGTTGACAGATTTGGGAATTCCAATAATGCCTATGGCTATTATATGGTGATAATGAGAATGACTTGTGCACTTCCAAGAATCCAGTATATCATGATCGAAACTTTCAGGGGAGATTTTTTTCATAATAAGTTTATTCGACTAGTGTTTGTAAGATGTAGGGAACACTACTTACTACTACACACGGAAAAACGTATTCATCATGAACTTCTTGTCAAGCTGGTCATGATCGATATCCACGCTCAGTAGTTTTGGGGGGAGGGGAAGGGGATATTCAAATGTCAGAATGTCATGCATTGTAAGGGGTGATCTTGTAATTCGTATTCATTATGAGTGGTTAATCACGTTAATTACCACTCACTTGATTGCATCATATGCCCTTCTTCTCCTCAGTCTTCTTCACATCTATTTCCTTCAAATCCAACTAGAAATACTCCATGACATATGCAACTGCTTAATGCTGTAGGCCCTATTATAGCCATATGGCAAAAGTGTGGATACTAAATGAAAATTTAGGAATGATTCCCTTCCATTGTATTCTTTAACCTTCGTGACTTTTGGCCTATGGCCCATCACTTGTATGGAATTTTCTTTTGAAGAACGAAAAAGGGAGGATTTGTGTGCCAAATGATGCCTGCTGCCTATATAAATGTTTTATTATTACCACTTCCAATTATTTTTCTTTTTCAAGCAAGCATTTGTTTTTTGTCTTTTGTTTGTCTTTTTTTTTTTCGAGATGCATTTCACAATTGCATTGTGTTTTAATTTTTTTAGGACAAGAGTGAATCTAGCCAGAAATGGGCAAGTACTTCATCAAATGCAGATTTGGAAGAGGAAGTTCTCGCAGATGACGACGACGACGACGAACTGGACATGGATGAACTAAATGAACTGGAAGCAAGTTTGTCAAAAGCATCTATTCAGATACGTGAGCCAGCAGGCACAGAAGCATCCAATTGAGACTTGAGACTTGCAGATGTTATCTGTCACTAGCCGCAATACACCATTGGACCAAACACAGGTTCGAGTGACAATCATGGACACCTCTAATTCCTTGCAAGGTCGAGATTAGAAGAGGTACCGTCAAATCCTTCATTAGCTTGTGCTATCGACAGTGTTGGTAAGATGAGTTATTTATATATCAATCTGGGTCTGTTTTGAATGTGGATTGAGTGTTGGTGTCAATAAACGCATTTTGCCTGCTGTTATGATGAAGGCATGAGTTTTGAATGACCTTTTGTCACGTCAGAGGTAAATGTTTAGCAGACTTTTAATCCCATTCTCGATCTAATCCTTGAGCCAAAAGCAGCATGTGTTTCTATAGTCATCTGGAGGTTTCTATTCTCTCTCTCTTTTTCTTTTTCTTTTTGACAACCTGGAGGTTCCTATTCTCTCTGGGCTCATTTGCTAACTTTGAATTATGAGGATTCATAGTAAGGGGGGTTTCATCAAAAGAGAATTAGAGCGGTGAGGAGTGAAAGGAAGTGGAGCTGATGGGGCCATTACATAGGATTTAATTTACCAGATGGATGGATGTATAATCATTTCCTATAAAAGGGGAGAATGTTTGATGGCGTCTTATGAATCAACTTTGATCCTTATCTTTTAGCTCTGTCTAGGCAATTCGATAGAGAGGTATTGCACAGTTGTCTGAAGAATTAAGTACCGAACAAATGGGTTTGTCGTTTCTCTGCATGGAAAAGGGCTTGAACTGATTTGTGTAAGAAGGTAAGACAAAACAGCTTTCCTACCGTGGTGTAGTAAGCGGAATTCCAGCATTATACAGACGTCTCCATGGTCGTCCATTGATTTAGGTTGTTTGTGAGTCGTATTTCACTCCTTTCCATCATGTTCCAGATGGTGGCCTATTGTGGCATCCAATTGGAGACATTAATGAACTGGTGGCTTTTGAAATCCATAGCATATTGTCTATGTGGATATTACGATATACAGAATCCATAAGTTTTTTTTTTTTTTTATAACTGAGGGTGTCCCAACCCTTTGGACCGGACTCCCTACGGGCCAAGGGGGAGTTGGGTATGTGGTAGCGCAGTTTCGAATCCTTGATCTCCGGGAGTAAACCTAGAATCCACAAGTTCTGTGAAGGATAGATTTGTGCAATGCTTAGGATTTGTCGGGAGCAAAGATAGAGAGCCGTAGGTTAATTGCCCTTAACATTTTTCCACTATTTGTTGCAATGTTTTCGTATTCAGGGAGGAAGAATTCGAATTATGTACGCACTCGTGATAAGCCATTCCTAGGGAGGGTATGAATGGCCGACGATCAATGCGAATTCCAGAAGGTGTGCTGAGTGTAGTGACGGAGAGGAGAGGGGGAAATGATAGATTTGCTGAAAGGGAATGTAGTGGGAAATGAATTTTTTTTTGGGGGTGGGGGCGGCGGGAATGTATGTGATTGTTGTGAATTTTTTTTTTTTTTGGGGGGGGGGGGGGGGGGGAGGTAGTGGTGATGTGTGTGAATTTTTTTTTTTGGGGGGGGGGGGGGGGGGGAATGATGTAGTGTGAAATGTAGTGTGGAATTTTTGATGGTATGTGTGAAATGTAGTGTTTTGTATGGATAGATTTTACAATTGTTTTTTTTTATACAATTTCTTTTGAAATTTGGAATATTATGTGAGGGGATTGCATATCTTGAATTTTTTTAATAATAATTTGTTAGCTAGGGTTGTTAGATGATTTAGATCATTAAATAGGATTTACTATTAAGCTTTTTTTCCTTTACTATTTGTAAAAGGATTTTTTAATAGTTGTATTATAATCATATATTTGTAATAAATATGAGTTATTTAGACGTTTGATTTATTTAAAGAACTCGCACATTAATTTGTATCTTTGAATGTTACCAAACTAAAATCCGAAGGGATGGACCCTGAGAGTTACACATAAGCTAAGTTACTTAAAAAGGCTGCACTTTGCTGAAGGTGATCGGAATGTACTTGGGAGCATCTTCATTTAGTGAAAAACGCTTTTTTTTTTTCCTTTAACCCCCTTTATTTTTACTTTATTCATGATTTTACTCTCACTTCATTTTTACTCCACATGTAAACTTTAATGCATACAAGTTTTTTTTAACCCTGTAATGGGTTTATAAAGAATTTTAAAAAAAGGGCAGTATGATATCGCACAAAGACAGGTGACATGGGGAAACAAAACAAAATCCTCTCTTTCAAGAAAAAAATAATTCAATTTTTTCTTTTTATTTTCATAAGGAAAATGTGTCAGACCAAACAACAAGATATGCGATTGCATGGAAAATCAGAAAAAAAAAATTTCTACTTCAAATTTCTCTTTTGACGCCCAAATGAAGGTGATAGGATGATCAAGAGGGCCCCAAACTTGGTAGGGAGACAGAGCCCAGTCGGATCCATCAATCCCCCCACCCCAGGCGGGCCCCACAGAGAGGTGCACATCTAGCCCAAGATGTGCATCACGCGCAGGCGATCCAAACTGGTGTATTATATTCGCAGTAGCTGCTTGCATGCATCTATCCCATAGTAAACTCAATGCATGTACAACTAGGATTCCTAAAGCACAGAATCACTCTCTCCAGTCTTCTCCACTCCTGCCCAACCCAAAAATGGATTTCATTTTGCTTTCCATGGAAACTCAGTTAAAAAATGTCTTTCACTAGGAAAATTGTCGCACCAAGTGGCAGAAATTCCTCTTTATCATGGAATCCTCAGATGACACAAACAAACCCAAGGTGAGTAGGGATGTAAATGGGTCGGTTCTGGTCTGGGTCCTGGTGGACTCGGAATTAGAACCGTTAATGAGAAAGTAGAGCCGGAAACATTAATGAGATGATGGAACCGAAACTAGAACCGGTTGCATATATGGTCTGGGTCCAGGTCTAGGTAGAGAATGATATGGAAAAAATTATTAATTTTTAACAGGGATTCTAAAAATTTGAGGTAATATGTCAGGCCTCGGGTCCACGCCTCCACAAGTCGGAGCCAAGGTAGACCCGGACCCGTTTACTTATCGAGAAATAAGGACCCAAATTCAATTTTTAACAGGTTGGCACCTCCGGATAATCGAAAAATAGGGACCATTTACATCCCTAATGGCGAGGAGCCAATAGTTTTCCTCGGCATCAGGAAGTCCTCATTACATAAAATCATCTTTACAAAATGTTTAGATATGACATTCTTTACTTCTATGAGAGGAACCTCTCACAGCCGAAAGCTATGGTGTACAGATACAGAAGAGCAAGGACACACCATGTATATGACAGGAACATAGATTTTATACATAAAATGTAAAATATGAGATATAATATGACATGATATTCTACTTATTTTTAAGTATCCAGGCATTATAGGTTGAAAGACTTATTACCACAACCAAGGGCCTGTTTATTTTTAAGGGATTGTAGTTTCGCCTCGACTAAAAGCTACGATGCACAAAATGACACAGCGAGGGCACACAAGAGCCACACCATTGATATGGACATATGGTAGGGATACGGATTTTATATATTAAAGGGTGAAAATATCTGATATGATATGATACGATATGTTACTTGTTTTTAATTATCCGGGTGTCATAGGTTGAAACACTTTATATCACTACCAAGGGATTGCAGCTTTGCCTCTGCATAGTTACAAAAAGTAAGAGACACTGAAAGAAAGATGGATAAGGAAAAAAAAAAGAGCATATCATTCTTCTTCAATATTAATTGCAAAAGATCACAACACAAACACAGCTGAGGATTGACCATATTAGCAATGAGATGATACAACAGGTCTTCAACCTTCTTTCATTCACCGAGAAAACTAGTTGAGTTGTTAATAGTAAACTACAGATGAAAAATCACAATCATCTCCATTAACCAGAAACATCATTCATTGCACAACAGCAAAATAGTTTTTCATTTGCCGACAAGATCCACTATATATGTACATTGAGAGATAAATATTAATTGCACGCATTTCCTCCATGATGCTTCTTCATCTTTTCTCTACTTGAATCAAGCAGCCTAATCAGGAGGATTGGATTCAGTTAAAGCTGAACCCAATGAACAGATACCACCAAATGGGTGGGTGACCAACCACTCGGCAATCTCTGAGTAAACAAAATAGATTCCATGCTCACTACTATACTCAATCTGAATTCTGAAGCATCAAACTGAAAAACAGCTCCTTAATATAACTGCACATAGAAGGGACTACTCCCTCTCCGGGTTAAAATTCACTGATTCCTGCCAGATAAGCTCCTTAATATCTTCTTCACCAAATGAGGCTTGTTCGAAATCAAAGACAAAGGGATGTGCGCAAGTTGGCTCTTCATTGATCTCATGGAGGTTTGATAGATATGGGTGATTCAGTGCTTCATCAACTTCATCATCATGAACAATGTCAGACAAGAAAAAGATGGAAGTCAAAGAAGATATGGTGGTAAAGTAGTTGTTTGATGATTTCCATACCCGTTATGCGTTTGCATGGATCAAAAACAAGCATCCTCTCGACCAGATCGATGGCTGCAGCAGCCACATGAGGGAATTTAAGGGAGAATGATTGCTTTGAAAACTTGGGAAGTTGCCTGATGTAGCGCCGAGCATTATCACTTCTTAGGAACCCAAGATCTGATTCTTCGGGTGATCCCAAGAGCTGGCAATAGTAAGGCACAAACGTACTGATTAGTAGCTTAATATTCATAATGTGCTCTAGAATGCCCAACCAAACAGTAACAAATATGTTTTTTTTTTTTTGGGGGGTGTGTGTGTGGTGTGTGTGTGTGTGTTGTGTGTGTGTGTGTGTGTGTGGGGGGGGGGGGGGGGGGGGGGGGGGGGGGAGGGGGGGGGGGGGGGGGGGGGGGGGGGGGGGGGGGGGGTGGGGGGGGGGGGGGGGGGGGGGGGGGGGGGGGGGGTGGGGGGGGGGTGGGGGGGGGGGGGGGGGGGGGGGGGGGGGGGGGGGGGGGGGGGGGGGGGGGGGGGGGGGGGGGGGGGGGGTAGCCGCATTCTTGACAGGTGGGCCCGACCTTTCAGCAATCAGAATTATTCCTATGGATACAGTGGGCCCACAAAAATGGGCATCAGCGGGAAGAATACCAGCAGCAATTCTAGAAACCACCTGAACGTAGTATTCCCCCCTTGGTAATTGAATATTAACTATCCATTGGAGGGTAAAAAATTTTGATGGCTACAACAATTGCATGATAGCAACATAAATTGCCATCCACGGTGTGCTTTCACCTAAGAGAACAGCCTGATAGGTTTGCCAGGTGGGGCCCTCACCTGTACAAGCTAACATTAAAAAAGAATGTACATTGGAAAGGAGTGGTGAGAAGCAATCGGATAGATCAGAACCCTCCGTTAAGAGTCTCAACTGCTGAACGTAGTCTTTACCAGGAAACAGTGTTTCTCTTAGGATAATTTCCATGAATATGCAACCAACCGACCATATATCAATGGCAGCAGTATATTCTGAGCAGTTGAGAAGCAGTTCAGGAGCCCGATACCAACGAGTCACAACATATTCTGTCATAAAATCAGTCTCAGAAGTGGTTCTCGCAAGTCCAAAATCACAAATCTTGAGGTCACAGTTTGCATTGAGAAGAAGGTTGCTGGGTTTTAGATCTCGGTGCAAAACATTTGCAGAGTGTATGTATTTCAATCCCCGTAATAACTGATAAATAAAATACTGCCAAATGAGAGAAAATGTGAGATTTTAGACACAGCTGAAAGCATATTTCTCATAACAGAAAAATGAAAACTATAAAATGGAACTTTAAAAATACAAACCTAAGACAACTATAATACCATCAAACCTAGTTATGTCAATCTCACACAGCCGAAAGCATATTTCTCATAACAGAAAAATGAAAACTATAAAATGGAGCTTAAAAGATACAAGGGGAATGTTCATATGCATCTTTCCCTCACCATAGAGTGAGGGACACTCCCGTTTTTGCACATGAAAAGTGCATTTTGTACCTCACCCTATATACTTGAAAAGTACATTTTGTACTTGGAAATTTCCAAAAAGGGAAGTGTCCCTCACTCTATGGTGAGGGAAAGATGCATATGAATGTTCCCCAAGTTACAAACCCAAGACAAATATAATACCATCAAACCTAGTTATTAATGTTGATTACTTATCATTATCCCTTTTAGTTTATATCACTCATATTTGATTAATAAAAGTTTGCACTATATTGTTTTCATGGAATTATGGCCGTCTGTTTGGACGGAATTGGATACATATCTTATATATTAATTGACAGAGGGTCGGGCCAAGACCCAAGCCAGCCCTCAACATGGCGGGCTTTTCAAAATCAGGCCCTACCCTACACTCGGGCTTTAGGACAAAATCCCTCGTTTTGCGGGTTTGGCTGGGCCCCCTCATTAGAGGGCTGGATTGACAGGCCTAATAACAAGGAGTAGCCGCTCCTCTAGGATCGTAAGTTCTATTAGATCCAAACCCAAAGAGAGACATTTACAGAATCTGGGTTTGGTTCTTTGAATTATTTCTATGATTCCTAGAATAAAAATTGCCTATTTTCATTCTCTAAAAGAATTATTCTGCATGTATTTTCCTCATATATGACAGCATATTGTGATATTAAGTAATAACATTAATGCTTATAATAAAAATCAAAGCGTAATGGGCCTTTTTAGGGTCTGATGGGCTTGAATCAAGGTTTTCAGCTTAGGTCAAATTATTTACTTAGTAGCTAAACTAGGATTGAATCCAACATTGATTAAATGGATCAAAATTCAAGTCAATATCCAGCACGAAGGGACCAGACTCTGAGATAACACAGAACAAACAGATCAGGGTGATTGACAGTCTTAACAACCAGTGTCAAGTCTAACTATTTCCTTCCTTGATTTTATGGTAGACTTCAGGTCACTTTTGGATTGGTCAAATTTGCTTCGCCACTGATTTAAAAACAAAATGCTCAAATCCTTTTTATCTTTCTTACAACTTCCTTCTCTTCTAATTATTAAACATTTAAACTGAAGTTACATAATTCATTACAATTACATAAAAAGTTTACTTGAAAGAAGAAAAAAAATCAGAAGCAGGAAGATCTCATTTTGCAGGTGTAAAAATGATAGAACAAGGAAAAGTAAATCTGGTGCAGAATCTATTTGGACAAAAAAATCTATGTTTTTGAGTAAGATACATTACAAAAATATTTCATCAAGAAAAAGAAATCTAGTTATTGAAACTTGAAAGTAGAACCACCAGTATATTTCATCAAGAAAGAGAAATCTAGTTCGCTCAATAAACCCAATGTCCAGCACAAAGGACAAAGGAATGTGAACAACAGAAGATTAGTCTTATTTTATTATACTCAACATGCCAAGAGACAAGAGAAGTAATTTCATGGGCATTGGATTTTTCAAACAGAGAAAAACACCTCAATGTCAAAAACTTGAACTTCATAGGAAAATAACAATCAACTGGGAAAAAGAGGCTTCCTCTAACATGTTATATTTTATGAGATAGAACTCAGAAGTCATACACTTAGGGCCTGTTTGGATAGGCAAAAAATAGAGTTAAATGGGCCCTAACAGTCTAAAATTTAAACTCTATCCTATTTGGATGAGTGTGGCCCGATAGATATAGTAATATTGTTAGCCACGTATACTCAATTTCACTTCAACCCTAAATACTTCCATTTCCTTGAGTAAAAGTGGATTCTACTCCAAACCTTAACTTCACAATAAGTATCGAAATGGAGTGAAGTGAAGTGACGTACCCTACTTTTAACTTCAACCTACTTCTATAACCTGTTTTTGGTTTCTAAATCTATTGGCTTAAGAGGTTGTAAACATTGTGGGATCTCAATATTATTGGATAAAATGGCAGCTATTAGGTGTTCAGCAGTGCCGAGCTTGTCATTGAAACCAATCTCATATTTGAATTCCCTTGATACTATTCTATCTTCTTAATAGATATTGAGGCAGTTATACTGCAAACATAATAAGATATACCATTTCCAGTATACTATTAAGATCGAACTTACTTGACAGTGATCATCTGTTAATGGTTGGCTAGAGCGTATTATCTGATGCAGATCAGTGTCCATTAGCTCAGAAACAATATAAACGTCGCTGAAGTTTTCCTTTTGTGGTGGTCGTATGATATCCTTGATCTTGATAACCTGCAGCCACCAAAGAGAGTAAAGTGGCAAAGTAGAACTCACAAAACCAATAAAAAAAAAAGGAAAAGGATTCAATGATGATAGTAATGATGATTTTCAATGAACTTAGCAATACTACAAGCACAAGAAATACACCCAGAAAGGGGGTTAAAAACAACTGACATTTTCATGATCCATATGAGCAAGGAGTTTGATCTCTCGAAGGGTCCTTTTCGCATCAATCCTGTTGTCAAAGGCATTTCCAATTTTCTTGATAGCAACCTCCTCCTTTGTCTCAGAGTTGCGTGCAGAGCTGTTGTAATGAAACTGGCCACTTCAGTGGAAAAGGTAATAGAAGAAGAAGAAGAAGAAAAACAATTGGCAACCTAAAACACAGTCAAAAGTATAAACAGAATTCACAAGCAACCGTAAACACATAATTAGGCTTCTTCCCGTGAAAATTCTTATATTTCAAGTACTCTTTCTGCAATCCATATGGAAGTTATTGACTTGACATCTATAATTTATCAAATGGAGACATTCTTTTTTTTTTTTGGGTTGTGGCCCATCCATGGTCAGTTCATATCCAATTTTAATTTTTGTGAGAGCACACATGACAAACAAGTTAAAATCCCTGTCACTTCATCCGCTGTAACCTTTTCCCATCAATGCATAGTAGCTCAGAGTGCTACAAAAGCACACTTTACATTTGAATTTGATAGATACTCGCACGCAACCATCTTAAATTTTTCAAGCTTGGATCAGCACATGCCAAGGCACTACTTACATATGCAGGAACTATCCACAGTGGGACATTTATACAGGACAAAAAACGACATATACACATTTATACAGGACAAAAAACGACATATACAAGGGGCCAACACAGTAATAACAAAATAATTGCTCAGAGAAAAAGGTCCATCAAAGGAGAGGCTATCCATTGGGTAGTCCATACACCGTATTCATAAAAATGAATAAAGCTGCCAAAAAGGCAACTATGGAAGAACCATCAACAAGTGGCCACTGACCACTGTCATCAACTAAATCCAAAAAAGAAACACATATCTCATCCCAATTAAGTGCTAGTCACAAAGCTCCACTAAAATCAAATTCCAAAACCCATATCACACTAACCCAACAGAGTATGATCAATTGCAAACATCACCAATTGCCAAATTGAAAGAAAACAGACACTAAATGTAAAAGGAATAAAAACCCAACAATCATCTAAAAAAAAAACAGAAGCAACTTCTCACCAAACGATTCCATAAGCACCGCGCCCAATGGGCTGAATTGGAGGAACATACTTGGCTGAGACCTCAAAGAGGTTGCCCAGAACATTGTACTGAGTGTACCTCCCACCATGGGTAGGAACCCCTTTCACTTCACTTACAGCCTCAGATTCCCCCATGAGAATATGCAAACAGAAAAGAGTGTGAGAGGAAAGAAGGAACAGAAAGGGATCTTTCCTTTCTTGCTCCTTTCAAGACCAAATGCCCAACAGATTCTTTGGGGTTACAGAAGCAGAAAAAAGGAAGAAGACCCAGTTGGGGTTTTTTGCTCAGTGGTTTTGATGACTTTCTTGGTTTTCATCTTTTGGTTCTTTGGTCGCTTTTGAGTGGAAATGGGACAGCAGTCAATCATACTGTCCGTGGTCTAAAACAAAACAGAGGTGAGGGTTTGATTTGTTCAAAGGGTTTGAGAAGGAAAAGTTATATGTGGAAATGAATACTCAGATATTTTTGGGTGGTATTGGGATTTGGAAGAGCGTGTGAGTTTTGAACTTTGAATTTTGAATAGGGGGTTACTTTGGGTGGCAACTGGCAATGGGCCGGGTCGGTTCTTTTTGGAAGAGTGTCGGTTGAACATGGTGTGTAACATGGATTGATTCACATTGAACGAGACTCATTTAGAGCATATATATATATATATATATATATATTTCGATAATGTCCTCTAAGAGGAATTCTCGGATTTTTCTTTCTATTATTTTGAGGAAAATTCAAGTTTGGGTGAAGAGAGAAAAAGTGAAACAATTGGTTTTAAACAATTGGTGCAATTTTAGGTGGTCATATCCTAAATCCGCCCTCAGTTCGACTCAAATTAAAATCTATAAACCTATAATCACCCTGAACCCATCATAACCAATGCCAAACCACTCCTATTAGGGTAGGGCATTCATCATTTTAACCCGACTTCTTGTCATCCTAATTGGTCTTGTTTCAGTTGAATTGATGGGTTTGGACAATCAGATTAGGCTCAGGCAATAAAACTCAAGTCATTTATTAAGGGGACCCTTTTCGTATGCCAAAGCACCTGAAAATGTGGTCAACGCATTGTCGACCGTTGGATGGGTTGACATGACATCCTGAGAGGAGCCCTTTATTAATTGAGTGGAAAATGTCAGCATAAGCCTAATCTAACAATGCCTAATCTAACAATAAAATGGTCAACCCAATCCTGAATTAGCAGGTTGGGCTTGGACCAAGTCTAGCTATATGAAGTTCATACACCTTCACGCCACCCCTGCTGTTTGACCTAGAACAAGAAAAGGTTCATTGAACAAATAATATCAAAAGGTTACTAAGTTTTAGAAGTTATCATTATTCCCATCTACACTGCCATCACCAAATAAACAAATAAGGGGAACATTTTTTAAGCCCACCTGTGGGGGTTTGGGAGCTAGGAGAAAACCCCCACATATGGGAAGAGAAACTCACACATGTGCAGAGTATGTTCCGACTGGCAAGGAGAGAAAGTACCTGCACATGTGGAAAGTGAGAACTCACACATGTAGGAGTGGGTGGAAACGAGGGATTAATCTCTCTTGTCATTTAGGTGAGAGGTGGGGTTGCCAACCAAATGAGCAACACCTTGTTCAATTTCCTCTAATTTCTTATACTCTGGCTTCCATCAATTTTAGCACCTTCTATATATATTAATATATATATATATATATATATTAAAGTAATATAATTCGTTTTGCCACATATGCAGATAGGAAACTCTCCTTTCGAAAAAATATAGAAGAAAAAAAATACTGCGCTTTGACATGGGCCCTTCCCAAACTGTTAAATTGGAAAGTTATCCATTTGATAAGTTTGAATCCCCTAAAATTTCGCTCTCAAACTTATGATATTTCCCTTAAACAAATTCAATTATGTAAATTATCTCATCCCAATTACCAAACCCCCCCCCCCCTTTCCCTTTTCGCTATTGTCGTTTAATATGCCTCCCTTTCCCTTTTTGCTATTGTCGTTTAATATGCCTTTGTCAATGTATGTATTTTTTATAATATTTGTGACTTTGGGTCCCAGACAATTCATCGACCCTTATGATGGCTAGCATAGAAGGGTTTTTTATTTGGGTAAAAGGCATAGAAGGGTTTGTTTTTCAAATTTATATTATGAGAATAATTTGTATTGTGCAGATGAATTGAGTTTAAGGGTATCTTCCCAAATCTGATAGATTGGACTTCGCTATGCCTTTCCTCTTCATAAATGTGTATTGTCTATAGTTTCCGATTTAACTAAAAACACATGGCCATGCTTAGCCCGAGCCCATAAATAAAGCTATATTTAGTTTAAGGCAATCTTTTGAGATACAAAATGAGAAAAGACATAAATCTAAAATAAACAAATATATTATTTTTTTATTTTTAAAATTATATAAATATACTTTTCATTTAATATAAATGCAAAATGAGAAAAGATGGGCACCCATGTTAGACTTATAGAACAAAAAAAATGAGTTTCTTACCCAGTCCTAGCCTAGCTCAATCAGTCTGGTTATATCACCTTTTGTGAGAGGGCATGGCTTTGAGTCCCACACTACTACTCCCTCCCTTATAATTATTTGTATACTTAGGACGGGCGGGGATTCCGGCTCGCAACCACCGAGTCCGAATAAATAAAATATGAGCATGTCCCATCTATTATAACCTAAACCCCATATGGCCATATCCGACCCCAAAGCTGGCCGGGCCAGATCCATGAGCACCCTTACAAAAAGCACTTTTCATTTTAAAAGAAATTTTCAAAAAGCTACTCTTTCACCTTTTGATTCCACAAACTTTTACTTTTATTGTCTCTTGTATTAAACATTCACTTCACTTCATCGATAAAGTAAATTTACCAAACAAGCGATTTATTGTGCACTTGTTGTGATTTGGTGTTATTGCGTTTAAACGTTAATCATTCATGCCCATCCATAAACCCCGACCCGTGACTGGACCCACATGTAAAAAAAGAAAAAAAAAAAGGAAAAAATCGGATTGCAATCTTACTACCGCATGCATCAGTGGCATAGTTGAAAATGCAAGTTTTCCTCCTCCCAGAGTGGAGGAAAAGTTGCAAATGCTACATATCTAGCTACGGAGTGGAAACACTGCAAATGCTACATATCTGTTGAAAGTTTTCCTCCTCTCAGAGGGGAGGAAAAGTTGCAAATGCTACATCTCTCACTTTATACGGAGTGGTCCCACGCTGCTTGCAAGTTTTCCTCCTCTCAGAGTGGAGGAAAGGCAGCAATTCGACTTTTCTCCCTTTGCAAGCAAACATTTCCTTTTGAAGTATACATTTTTCTTTTCTTTTAACATATAACTAGCAACAAAGGCCTATTCTAAGCCCAAGCCTAAAAATAAAAATATATTAAAATTCTGATAAGTATTATAAAAAAGAAGATAAATCTCAAAGAAAAGCAAACTTATAAAGAATAAATGAATCTTTAAGATTTTACCTTATTATTTAATACTTCTAGTGAGAGTCAAAGACATTGATGCAATGAAATAGAATCACTAAATTAGATTAAACAAATATAAAATAATAACTATTAAATTTAGTTCAAGATAAAAAGTATAATAATAAATAAGATAAATATTAATGCAAGTCATTTAAATGAAGATTAGTTCAAAAAGGTATAGAAACAAAAAAAAAACCATAACAATTAATTACTCTCTTGATTTTCCAATTGTCTAGATGAAGTACTAAGCATAGCTTACTTTTTGAAAAAAATCTCGACCTAAAATATATTAATTATATGCCACATATTGTTTAATGGTTTAGATTGATTCTTAAGTGGCCCCTCTAATTTCATAACAATAGAGTGTTTGGACAATTACACAAAAAAAAAAAAAAAATCCTAAGACCTTGTCAGGTTTACAATAAGGCTTAAAAGTACGCATAATATAGATGGGTATTTGGTGAGATAGCATAGTATGGCGGCTATGGCCCACACAGGAAACATCTGGACCTCAAGGTGTTTTTTTTTTTTTGTCAACTCAGACTTTACAGATTCATTAAATAAGTGGGCCGCATAGCGGGGCTACTTCACAAGAAGAAGATGGTGGAAAACCCACTTGAGGAATGTATCTACGAGGCTTGGAGTACCGTATCTGAGTTGTGGAGACAACATCCATGGAGGCTTTTTGGAACACCCCCTCAATAGGTGTGGGTTTCTTTTGCATTTTTTATTGATAATTTCTTACTATATGACATGTTTTTCCATATCACATTTATATATTTGCAAATTTACTCTGGGCTTATATGTCAAACTTCATCTTAACTCAACATGATGCCTTTTAAAACCATACGACTTAGGGTCCCATAAGAACTCCGAAGTTATGAGTGCTCGGGCGGGACTCGGGCGGGAGCAGTACTTAGATGGGTGACAATTTCATGCTGAGTTTGAGTTGAGCGGGGCTGTGACAAGGTTTAATTGAAATAGCTCTCTTTTAAAAAATCTAATTGAATTCAATCTATTTTAATCAAGTTAGAGCTGCTAATGGATAGGCAAGTAAAACCAAGTGAATTATAATAACAGTCCAACTAATTTTGTGAGACCCATTTGGCCACCTTTTCACATAATAAATGGTTAGATAGGAAATGGTACTTTGCTTATCTATTGCCCAAACTTCAATGATCGTGTGTCGTGTCCATTGAACAATGGGTAGGCATGATGAATAGTTGCACTGAATTGATTATTATTATTATATGATAGCTTTGACTAGAGGGGCCCACCTAATCAATCCAATATTGAGATATGTGTTTTTTTCTGTGTGTTTTAATATATTTTATTCGAGTTTTCAAATTTGAGTTTTAATATATTTCATATATATTTTAATAAATTTCATTTAAAACAAACTCTCTAATTAAACGTACATTATAATATTCATATAAGTTCTTAAATGTTATATAAAAAAGTAGAATTTACCTAATAGAGCCTTGTAGGATACTATACCACTTCGGAGGTGTCGTATTTACCATGGACACGGATAAGGCTCTACAACTGCGTTTTTATTTTTTTGTCATTTAGTGAATGGTCGATATCGACCATTCTGCGGGAACCCAAAAAAAAAATTAGGTTTTTCAAGAGAGGAGGAGGAGGAGGAGGAGGAGGAGGAGGAGGGAGGAGAGGGGAAGGGTGGAGAAAAGGCCATTTACTTAGATGGAGCGGTCCCACGCGACGAAACGGGCAGCCGCTATGACATGGAGTACCTGATCGAGTAGAAAGACGGCCACTCCCCTACCTGGCTCCCCTCCCCCAACATCGCCAACGACGTCATTGCCGAATTCGACTCCCCCTGGTGGACTGCCGCCAAGAAGGCCGACGCCCTCCGCAGCTGCCTCCTCGACTACCCCTCCCGCGATGTGGATGCTGTCGACGAAGACAGCCGCACCGCCTTCCTCTTCACCGCCGGCCTGGGCTTCGAGCCCTGCATCGAAGTGCTGGCTGAAGCCGGTGCATACCTCGACCGGAGGGACTCGTAGGGCGGGCTGACGGCGCTGCACATGGCGGCGGGGTACGCAAGGTTGGGAGCGGTGAAACGGTTGCTAGAGCTGGGGGGCGAACTCGGAGATGGAGGATGCAAAAGGAAGGACGGCGCTGGCGCTGGCGAGGGAGGTTCTTGCGGCGACGCCGAAGGGGAATCCGATGACGTTTGGGAGAAGGGTGGCGCTGGAGGTGGTGGTGAGGGAGCTGGAGGCGGCGTTGTATGAGTATGGGGAGGTGGAGAGGGTGATGGAAAAGAGAGGGAAAGGGGAGAGTGAGGAATATCTGGTGGAGTAGAGAGATGGAGGGAGGGAGTGGGTGAGGAAGAATTGGGTTGTAGAGGATCTGGTGAGGGATTTTGAGGAAGGTTTAGAGTATGGAATTGCAGAAGGGATCTTGGGAGTGAGAGATGGTACAGAAGAAGAAGAAGAAGGAGAAGGAGGAGAGGGTGGTGAGGAGAAGAAGAAGAAGGATGCTACCCCCCCCCCCCCCCCCGAGTACTGATCTGTGCCATCATCCTTTTGTTTGCTTTTGTTTTAAAGTGGTCGATATCGACAATAAAAGTGGTTGATGCTGACAATGACTGTATTTTTTGTGTTTCAGTTATGTTGTCGATATCGACAATAAAAGTGGTCGATACTGATAATGACTGTATTTTTTGTGTTTCAGTTATGTTGTCGATATCAACAATTAAAGATGACAACTTATGGTCGATATTGACCACTCTTCTCCCTCCTCCTCCCCTCCCATCTTCTTCCTCCTGAAAAACCCATTTTCCTTTTGGGTTTCCGCAAAATGGTCGATATCGCTCTAAACGACAAAAAAAAAGGACACTGAGGACACCTCTCGTATCCAACGTGAAACGGAGTCCTCGTAGCACGTATAGGGCTGTACCGGGCTCTACCAGGTAAATTCCTCTATAAAAAAATAAAGAGTGAGAATTTGATTTATACAAATTTAAAAATGAAAAAATGATATATATATATATTTTTAGATTTTTTTTTTCATTTTATATCTCAAAAGATAACCTTAAATTAAATATAGCATTATTTCATTTGTGGCCCCTGGCTAAGCACCGCCTGTGTTGCTAGTCAATTTTATAGAGATTCGAGTTGATATCTAATATTCATCTTCGTGTCCATCCTCTTAGCAACAATAGTATCTAGCATTTTCCATCACATTCCTAAACTAGCCTAATATATCAACGGTAGGGGCATTCCTTAAGATCTGCATGCAATGCTTGCACTCAAGTACTCTTTTTCAATCGCACACTCAAGTACTTTTTTGCCCGAGTACACTTGGATCAGTACTCTGGTAGTGCCTAGGGTCGATTCCTTCCGCTGTGGGTGAGAAGCATTGTTTAAAGTCTCGGTCTCTGTCGCGGTATCAGCCGGGCCAAAAAACAATATCGTCGCGGATATCAGTCCGTCGCGGTCGACGCGGTGTGAGTTTTTTTTTAATCCAAAAATTTTTGCAAAAGTATCCAAAAAATCCTGAATATTACAAAATGCTAGAAAACAATATTTTTTCCATTAGTAACAACAATAAATCAAAATCTCGGTCACCTTAAGTTATGAGTCTTGTCTGTGTCGCTGTTCGCTTTCTTCTCCAGTATTTCATATAATGCAACCATTATTGATGCTCATGATCAATTTATTAGTGTAAAATATAAAAAAATAAAGATAACATATCAATCATCATTTAATACTAACTCAATCATCAAATAAGTTGTGAAATTCATGACCATGAAGATAACATATTAAAATCTGAAACATGATAGTGAGATAGATAAATCATAAAGTACTTGGGCATCAAAAGGTTCATGGTTTACTTGAAATTAGAGGGGATTAGAGAGTAGAAACTAGAGAGAGATTGATGAGTATGAGTGTATGACAGATTGACAACCTAATACCAAGTGGAGTATCGCCCAGGCTCAATATCATCATCATCATCATTTCTTCGGTATTGGTTAAAAAGATATGCTCCATACTGTTGTTCAGCACTACCATACCCATGACCATATTCAGATTGTTCTTGATAAGATGATGAACTATCTTGATCCCCTGTAAATTGTCCTTGGTAATTGTGCAAAAATGGCATGAAATAGCCATGAGGGGCATATAAAGGTCGTTGGGGATCATGTGGTGGTGGGGAAGCCTCCCTTACTCAATTAATATATGTTCGATAGACATTATCGGTGTTGGTGAAGGGGGTACCCAATTAGGGTAATATGAATAATTCATATGCTGTCCATACATGGCACATTGTTGGCCAACATAACCCCCATGATGACCATGAGCACCTTCCCCCACTCCTTGCCCAGCGGCGTCACTACTACTCCATGTCTATCCAACATGTCTGACATAGCCACGGTCATGATATAACTCGGTAGCAGTAGGAAAATGCTCAACTGTCTCATAAGTGACAGGCTCATCATCTCTATAATGACCCTCATCCCTGGGAGAGTCAGTTGGAATTCCTGCTAATGATGAAGAAGTAGAAATACTTGACTCACTATCCTCGTCCACGCCCTGTCCCCTTGGCTCACTTGTATCAGGCGCGCGCCCCTGTTGCATTGTCAAGTTTATTTCTTCCGACCTTTCTGATGCCCTCACTGGCTTAGGCCCATCCCCAGTCAAGTCCTCCATCAACCCTTCTAACTCTGGGTCTTGGTCTAACACCGGTTCTTCTTGTTCCTCCAGCCATTGACCTAACACAATATCCTCTTCTGAAAAGATATAGTCCAAATTAATTGGACAAAAATAATCCCAGTGATCCTCAAATTGTCTTCTCCTTCTATTTCTACTCCGGAGCTTGAGGTTGTAGTGGATGTAGACCAATTTATTTAGCTTTTGCATTGTTAATCTATTTCTTGGTCTTGTGTGGATAAAGGAGAAAGTGCACCAGTTTCTTTCACAGTTGGAAGACGATGTTGTTTGACTAAGGACTTTAATAGCAATCATCCTTAGTGCAGGAGCACTCTTTCCATAATTCAACCACCATTCAGCTGAAAAAAAAAGTAGAAATGATATTAGAGCTAATAAAATAATAATAAGTCCTTGAATAATATAGAAATGACATTACAAATTTATAATCAATACCGGGATTGGTCTGTGTGATAGCTCTCCGCGCAGTCGTCGTTCCAAAGCTTCTAGCACGTGCATTGTATATATTAATTTGAAGACATTAACATATTAACATAAATTAGAGAAATTACAATGTTATACTTTTTTCCTTAATTAGCCTACCTGATTAGTAGCCAAAGTTGCTTCATCTGTATTCGCTGCCAGTCTTTCAATTACATTTTTTAATCCCAAACGGATTTCATCAGATATACGCCCATCTGAAAATTGTGGATTAAAAAAGTATCCTGTAAAAGTACCAATGGATTTTAGTCAATGATAAATTAATATAGTGAGGCTAAATTGAATACAACAATTCAAATATTAAAGAAGGGGATTTATATTGGCACTCCCCCCCCCCTCCCCTTTTTACTGCAGGCACTCCCAAACTTTTTGGGAGTGCCTGCAGTAAAAAGGGGGCATTTGGGAGTGCCAGTATCAATGGCCTTAAAGAAAATAACCTTTACTTACCAGCAATGTGTAAATCATGTTTCAATTATTGTCCCCATCGATCGTCGATGATCTTCCAATACTTTTTGTAATATCTACAATCTGCTTGAATAGCCAGTTTTGATCTCTCCATGGCCTTATATAAGAAGCTCATTGTTGGCCTATCATCGCCATCAACCAATCGAAGAACCTTTATTAGGGGATCAAAAACATTCAAAACACCCTTCACATGAGGCCAAAATTTGTTGGACTCAATTGTTTTACATACTTCTATTGTAATAGGACTTGGCCTCTTTCCCATTTTGAATTCATGAACTCTTGTGATTTTATTAATTGTATAAGTCATTCTCTATACTTGTAAACACTTTCGATGGCAATAAAGTGGGTAGCAAATCTAGTGATGCCAGGCCGCAATAGTTCATGGTTGTCTGTATGTGTTTTCATCATGGAAATGAGTCTATATGACTGATAAAAAAAATTGGTAATCTACTTTATCTTACCAATCACTTGCTTCATGACTTTTCCTTTTGCAATATCTTCAAGCATTAAATCCAGGCAATGTGCTGCACATGGAGACCAGAAAATCCTTGGCCTTTGTTTCATAAGCATCATTCCTGCAGCCTTCATGTTTGCAGCATTGTCGGTAACCACGTGAACTACACAATCTGCCACAATTTCTTCAATCACCTCATTCAAGAACCTATTAATATATTTTGCATCTTGGAGGTAATCAGTTGCATCAACTGATTTGATAAACACCGTACCCACAGACAAGTAGACTAAAAAATTCAAGAAATGACAATGTGTGATGGTCGTCCACCCATCGCACGTTAGTGTGCAACCTCTTTCCTTCCATGCCCATTTGAAAGTTTCCACCCAAGCCTGCAACTCATCATACTCTTTCTCAACACAGACATGCCCAATCTCATAAGGGGTGGGTGCTTTTATACCTGGACCATGTTCTGCAGCTGTTTGTTGGGTGGAATGCCTCCATCCAAAAAAAACTTCTCAGTAGCTCTCACTAGATTATCTCTTGCTTTACCAAACTTTTCCTTTAGTGCTTTGATGATTCCTGGCTACTATGATGTTGGTTTTCTATAAGCAAATGGGTCAGTTGGCCCCACCACATCTGGCCTACGAGGTGCCTGTGTAGGAGGTCTTTCAACCTCCTCAATGTCTGGATTTTGACGGGGTTGTTTATGACTAAATGCCCAATGCAAACTCACTCTCCCCGATCCGGATGAACCACCTTGCTCATATTGGCTATCTCTAGCTGCTGCTTCATATTGCATTCTTCTCCTTTCTTCCTCCTCCTGAAGTGACCTTACACTTTCTCTCTTAGCCCTTGTCATTTCCGAGTCTTCATCGTCATCATCAGAGGAACCAAACACCTCTTCTCTGCATGCTTCAAGTTCCTCGGTTCTTCTTCTTTCTTGTACTACTTTTTTTTTGTACAATTGCCTTAAGGAGCCCCTGCATTTCAGCTCTCACATTTGGTGGCACTTTCGGACATTTTATCACCTGTCCTGATACATGTGCCAAATGTTGTTTCAATTGGGTAATCCCCCCATTGAGAACCTTTTCACAATAATTACATTTTATTTTGCTTTTACTTCCTACTGCTTCACCGTGACTCCATGCCGGATCTATGTCACGCTCCATTGTTCCTATAAAATAAGAAATTCATATAATAGTAATGCTCTAACAATAATTATAGATTTAACAAAATCATTTTCAAAGTCCTAAGCCTTTGGTAGTTAAAGTATCATAAATATTAAATACACTTGAACAATTATTTTTGGAAAAAACTAAAGATATAATAAAATCATTGTCAAAGTTCTAAATATATATATCTAGCATAAAAGTATGTAAATCAATCATTTACAAGCCACACAATGATCCTAAATCATTAAAAGAACATATTTATGATGAAATCTCCAAAAAATGATCTATTATAATTCAAATATTAGAAAATCCGAAAATAAAATAATTAAAATATAAATATAAATCATGTTTATGACTATGAGTAGATGTAGATCTATCGTCTACACACTATTACATTTGGTATCATAAATACCCTAACAAGTAACAATAATTATTTTTAGAAAAAATAAAAATTTAATAAAATCATTTTCAAAATCCTAAATATGTAGATCTAGCATAAAAGTATGTAGATTAATCATTTACATACCATAAAATGATCATGAATCATTAAAAGAATATATTTATGATGAAATTCTCAAAAAATGATATATTATAATTCAAATATTAGAAAATTAAAAAATAAAATAATTAAAATAAAAATCTAAATCATGTTTATGACTATTAGTAGATGTGGATCTATCATCTACACACTATTAATAAGCATTTGGTATCATAAATACCCTAACAAGTAACAATAATTATTTTTTTAAAAAAAATAAAGATTTAATAAAATCATTTTCAATATCCTAAATATATAGATCTAGCATAAAAGTATGTAGATCAATCATTTACATACCATACAATGATCATGAATCATTAAAAGAACATATTTGTGATGAAATTTAAAAAAAAATGATAATTTTTATTCAAATATTAAAAAAATCCAAAAATTGAAAAATTGAAAAAAAAAATACAAAATCATGTGTATGAGTAGATCTAGCATGAAAGTATATAGATCTAACTTAGTTCTAAGTGAAGAACACAACACAAGTGACATTATCATGATTTCCATGCTTCATCTAAAAAAAAAAACACATAAATACAGAATAAAATGATTTAAGTTGATTTTCTCTTACCTTAAATAATATTTTCTTGAAGAAAATGTGCAAGAAGAATGTGTGAATGTGTGGCTGCTGCTCTAAGGAGTATAGATATGAGAGGAGAGGGGAAGAAGATGAAGAATGAGAAAAAAAATAGAGTTTTGGGCTTTTTAAGGCTCGTCACGGCCGATATGAACGCCATATCGGCCGATATCTTGCGATATATTCGCGATATGAATCCCGGTATCACCGATACCGATGCTGAGATATCGGCTCGGACCCGACTGATACCGGTTCATATTGGCCGATACGAACCGGTATCGGCTGGTTTTTAAAACCATGGTGAGAAGCAACGCCTCTCTCTCCAGCGAGGCATCTCGTGTTTATGGTGTCTAGAGGTGGACTTTGACTTATCCTCGTTTCTTCTCATCTCCTTGTGTTCTTTTTTCTATTTCTCTTTTATAAATAACTAGGGGATAGATAGTACGTAGGTTATAAGTTATGTTTGGGTTGGTACTGATGATAGTTTGGGGTGTTGATTTGGATGAAAAACATTGAACGTACGGCTTTGATTTTGTTTTGATAGGGACTTGGAAATGTGTAAGACTGATTTTAATTGGAGGTCAATCTGGGCAAAACATTGAACTCTAAGCTTTGATTTTCTTGAGTTATAGGGAATATGTGGGACCAATTTCAATTGGAGACCAATTGCTTTGACACTCTCCACTGAGCATAATGTGTTTCCTGTGGTAGCAGAAGTGACATCAACTTTGACCCACTCATGAGAATTAGCATAGTTCAAATCCTTCAAAATGGCAGAGAATCCTATGTCGAATGCAAAGATCTTTAGATACAAGGCAGCAATTCATGCCCTCAATATAGACACAACACAATGGAGAGAAAGAGAGAACAGTCCTTTTTATTTTTCTAACAAAATCCCGTGAATAACCACGAAACCCTTAAATGCACAGACTGATATGAATTATTTTTAATAAATTTATTAATTAGTAAACTTGTGAGTCCTTTTTTTATTGCTAATTTGATCTTTATGGTTTTTTCCAAATATTTTATTCTTTAGGTGAGGCATGAATTGATTAAGAAAGATCAAATGATCATAGACCTAACAAATTGACCTGATATATTTAAGTGGGACCAAGATGAATGGGGTCCATCATCTCTATTCTAATCATTCATAAAATCATATAATGCAGGCTGGGACCCATTAATTGATTGATAAAGATCAAATAATCAAATGATCATAGACCTCTCAAATTGACCAAACCTAACTTATTTAAGTGGGACCACCAAGATGAATGGGGTTCACCATCTATATTCTAACCATCCATAAAACTATATTATGCGGGATGGGACCCATGAATTAATTAAGAAAGATCAAAGGATCAAATGATCGTAGACCTAACAAATTGACCTAATATATTTAAATGGGACCCAGATGAATGGGGTCCACCATCTTTATTCTAACCGTCCATAAAATCAAATGATGCGGGCCGGGACCCATTAATTGATTGATAAAGATCAAATGATCATAGACCTCTCAAATTGACCAAACCTAGCCTAGTTAAGTGGGACCCCCAAGATGAATGAGGTCCACCATCTATATTCTAACCATCCATAAAACCATATGATGCAGGCTGTGACCCATGAATTGCTTGATAAAGATCAAATGATCATAGTCCTCATAAATTGACCAAACCTAACCTATTTAAGTAGAACCCCCCAGATGAATGGGGTCCACCATCTCTATTCTAACCGTCCATAAAACCATATTATACGGGATGGGACCCATGAATCGATTAAGAAAGATCAAATGATCAAATGATCGTAGACCTAACAAATTGACCAAATATTTTTAAGTGGGACCCAGATGAATGGGGTCCATCATCTTTATTCTAACCGTCCATAAAATTAAATGATGCGGGCCGGGACCCATGAATTGATTGATTACGATCAAATGATCATAGACCTCTCAAATTGACCAAACCTAACATATTTAAGTGGGCCCCTAAGATGAATGGGGTCCACCATCTATATTCTAACCATCCATGAAACAATACGATGCGGGATGGACCCATGAATTGCTTGATAATGATCAAATGATCATAGACCTCACAAATTGACCAAGCCTAACCTATTTAAGTGGAACTCCCCAGATGAATGGGGTCCACCATCTCTATTATAACCGTCCATAAAACCATATTATGCGGGATGGGACCCATGAATTGATTTAAAAAGATCAAATGATCAAATGACCGTAGACCTAACAAATTGACCAAATATTTTTAAGTGAGAGCCAGATGAATGAGGTCCACCATCTTTATTCTAACCGTCCATAAAATCAAATGATGCGGGCCGGGACCAATGAATTGATTGATAAAAAGATCAAATGATCATAGACCTCTCAAATTGACCAAACCTAACCTATTTAAGTGGGACCCCCAAGATGAATGGGGTCCACCATCTATATTCTAACCGTCCATGAAATAATCTGATGCGGGCTGGGACCCATGAATTGCTTGATAATGATCAAAGTATTAAATGATCATAGACCTCACAAATTGACCAAACCAAACCTATTTAAGTGGAACCCCCCAGATGAATGGGGTCCACCATCTTTATTCTAACCGTCCATAAAACCATATTATGCGGGATGGGACCCATGAATTGATTTAAAAAGATCAAAAGATCAAATGATCGTAAACCTAACAAATTGATCAAATATGTTTAAGTGAGACCCAGATGAATGGAGTCCACCATCTCTATTTTAATCGTCCATAAAATCATATGATGCGGGCCGGGACCCATGAATTGATTGATAAAGTTCAAATGATCATAGACCTCATAAATTGACCAAACCTAATTTATTTAAGTGGGACCCCAAAGATGAATGGAGTTCACCATCTATATTCTAACCGTTCATAAAATCATATGATGCGGGCTGGGACCCATGAATTGCTTGATAAAGGTCAAATGATCAAATGATCATAGACCTCACAAATTGACCAAACCTAACCTATTTAAGTGAAACCCCCCAAATGAATGGGGTCCACCATCTCTATTCTAACCATCTCTATTCTAACCGTCCATAAAATCATATTATGCGGGATGGGACCCATGAATTGATTAAGAAAGATAAAAGGATCAAATGATCATAAACCTAACAAATTGACTAAATATTTTTAAGTGGGACCCAAATGAATGGGGTCCACCATATTTATTCTAACCGTCCATAAAATCAAATGATGCGGGCCGGGACCCATTAATTGATTGATATAAATTTAGCACATCTGGTGTGTTGGCTTATTTAGGGATCTCATGGAGAGATTTTAGGCTTTTGAGTGGAAGATGATTCTGGAGAAATTTTAGGTCTTTTGAGTGTGTAATAGATACAGAGATTTTAGGGATAAGGGCGAATCCAGAAATGGCATTGCAAAAAGCTTGAGGTTGTGCCAGGTGTCTTTATGTGAGGAAGAGTACATCCCTTTAGTAATATAGATAGATAGTCAAAATTGGTGAGTTTTTTTTCCAGAATAGCACCATCAAATAAACTAATTCCCATAATAGCACCCAAAATAATACCTAAAATAGCATCCCGAGCCTACGTGACATATCCAATACTAAACACGAGTTCTGTACTAAAGATTCCGTTGTCCAACATTTTCACATCCATGCAGATTGTGGAAGCAAACATCATTTAACAACAAGGATCTAAAGTTGATCTATTGAATCTGCCAGGCTACATGAATATTTCTCCCTTTTCCAACTCGCTATATGGTCAGCAGCTTGATACATGTGTGAATATTTTAAGTGATATACAGGGGCGGGCCACGGAGCAATTAGCATCATATAGATAGCCAAGGTCAATGGTAGATCTGGCTGCATAAAATTATCCAATAACCAATGGCCATTTGATATGCTATAGACATTTGAGCGGTGAAATCAAATGCATTCACCGGCATATAAAATGCGCAAACTAGAAGCATCAGCCCTCCTGCTGCCCATCCACATACAACTACATACAGAAGCATAAAAAATTTCACACCTAACATGCCAAAAACATAAATATAACAGACCTGCTTCGCAAGGCTACAAGCGCGATCTGGTGAGTTCAGGATTTCATAATAAAAGACTGAAAAGTTAAGTGCAGGCCCAACCCTGATGGGATGGGTAGGAGCCAGGTCTGCCAGCGCAATGTCCTACATAAAAAGGAACACACACAAGAGTTCGATCTTTCATGTGCAAGGTAATATGGCAATTAGCACTACAAATCCCTAATTACGTACTGCACTTGATCCACTTCAGATTCATCAACACATCAGCCACTCTTAGCTAAATTAAGAACTCAAAATGCACATTTCTCCACTTGAGCAGATTTGTAAGCCAACAACGTGTTCTCAGCATTCGCAACCAAACACCCTCAAGGATTTGTTCTTGTCATACCTAACTGTCATCAGAGTGCACAGCGGAGGTTTGTCTCTTGGCCCACCCTCGGCTTTGATACAATTTCTATAACGATCCAAGTGATCTGGTATAATATTGTCCGCCGCTTTGGGCCACAACCCGCACGTACGGCTTTGTTTCTAGGCCCCTTTGAGACTCAAAATGCATTATACCAGACAAGGACCGGCATCGCACATATAAGCCCAGTCTCTGGGCAGCCTCATGGGCGATGTGGGATTGGGATCCCTGCCTTGCTCGCAGCTGACCCGGGTCCTTACATCCTTCCTCTCCGCGCCAGCTTTGAATTCAGCAAGGTACATATGGTAATCTCCCTTCATTTTCAGATAAAACACCTTCGACTTCGGCACTTTGAATTCAGCAAGGTACCTATGGTAATCTCCCTTCATTTTCTGATAAAACACCTTCGACTTCGCCGAAGTCGATGACGGAATGAGATGCGATTCGAGCAGGCGCAGGATTCCATCGCAGATCTTGCTGAGCTCCTGCTCGATCTTTCCCCTGTAGTGCTTGATGATCACCACATGATCCTCATTCCCACGGCTCTCCTCCTTCTACTCGATCGAGGAGATGATCCGCCACGAGGTCTATTGCGCTCCGATCGCGTTCTTGTAGGCGACGGAGAAGAGGTTGCGCTCCTCGACGGTCAGCTCCTCGGCGCCCTCAATTTCGGCACTTTTCGCCACATTTCCCATGCATTCCACCATCTCCTCGTAGTACTCGGCCTGCTCGGAGAGCTTCGCCATGTAGACATTCTCCTCTCGAGATGATCCAACCGGCGACATTGTACTGTTTCTTTTTTGCAGATCAGAGAAGACGAAAAAGGTAAATCGCTAGAATGATACATCAAGATCTAAATAGATCGCGATTTCAACAAACGAAACAAAATTAGGCGAAAAAAAAAAGAGGATCACACACGAGCTTGTTCGGTGGAAAGCTTTGATACCATAACATGTATTAGGATTGGATATGCCACGTAGGCTCGGAATGCTATTCTGTATATTATTTTCAAATGGGTGTTATTATGGAAATTAGTTTACTTGAGGGTGCTATTCTAAAAAAAAAAAAAAACTCAAAATTGGTTAGAGTAAAGCCTTTTGCAGTTACTATAGGACATTGTGTGGAAATTGGTCTGGCATTAGTGTAGGATATTAAATGACTTGACTTAATGAAAAGCGAGAATAAAACTTTTTTTTACCTCCAAAGTTCAGCTTTTTGGGATATAAGAACGATGGATAACAATGTGATGTACCTTATGGGCCTAATTATTGTGAAACAGTGGCAGTATTTGGAGGTAGAAGGTTCAAATTTGTGCAATTGAAGGCTTTCGATTTTTGCACAAGAAATGAGGTAAATATGGTGGATGCAAGGTGAAAAATCGACTGTTATAGGTTACATTTGATGGAAAATGAATGTCTTAGTAAAACTGCAAACATCTGGTTCGGTTCGTGGGGCTTACTTAGATATTTTCTTTGGCAGTTGGGATGGGATAGATTGAAGATTCTCTATATGAATAAGGGTCTTTAAAAAATAAAGCCCCTTAAAATCATCCTAGTTCTTGATTTAAAAGCCTTAAAATAAAATTGTGTTTTAACCATATATTTATTTGAGATTCAATCCAACGGTTGGTAAAGACTCTTTGGAGTAAAATTGGGCATGGTACAACATCATGAAGGGATGGGAGTGTGAAAGGGAGTGGACTGATTAGAGGTGGGCCCTATGAAGTTGGACTGTAGGGTTTGTTGCTCATAGGAGAACATTTCTCCATTTTAGGTTGACTTGGGAGAAATGAGAATCCTATTATTTAGACTTTAATTTGAGAATTCATAGGGAGAAAAGGGGTTTAAAACTCATAGGGAGAAAAGGGGTTTAAGTTGATTCTACCTTCACTCCACACCATTCCTCAAATCCTTACATAATTAGTGTAGGTAAATGATATGACTTTTCTTTCCTTTGTGCTAGTTGGGCTACTAGTCCAAGAGTGATCCCTGTCATGGCATAATTAAGGGCCTGTTTGGCATCCTTTCTTTTAGGAATAATTTTACATTTACATGGAACGGAAATTGTGCCGACACTACTCAATCATGAGTGTGTCCGAGAATGGAAATGACATATTTGAACGTTGTCTAAAATAGTTGAGAACCTTTTTTGACATTATCAACTCGTTGGACCCACCAATCAACCATTATCAAAACGCAGGGACTATATATATAAAATCTTTCTTAATTATTGTACCAATTGCACTATATAAAATTTTCCTTAACAGGCCTTTTGCTAGACCATCTACGGCCAGCCAATATTAATCAGCTGTAAGATTCTTTTCATCATTTGGGTCAATATTTTTTAATTTTGTTATATATTTTAATCGCTTGTTCCAAACATTATCAATCAAATGATGGGCATGACTAATATTGGAATGCAATTTGGCCCCAACCAATAAAAGATTGAAAAATAATTTTGAGTGGTTTGAATTTCAGAGATGATGTCAATGACGATTCATAGCAATGGGCTTAAAATTATCTCATCCCCACACTTTAAAAGGATTCAGAGTTGCAACTAGATATAACCAATTTACAAACTGGGTCCACCATGATTAGGAACATTTAGCCATTCCAACCGTTATTAGCAACATTCAATGGATCTTAAAATGAGGTGGATGTTTTTTTTTTAACCTATCTTGGACAGTTTGATGGGTGATACAGTGCGTGTGATGTGACATACATGATACATCAGGGAGAAGATGCCTCTGGCACTGAGTCATGACTACATCTCAACATCACATGGATCAAGGGCACGTTTGTAAGCCTACACATTGCAATCCCTATTTCAATGTTCATTGAACCATTACAGTTAATCATAGGTCAAAACTCGTTCCACTCTACTACACTGAGTCAACTCCAATTCAAGATCACTAAGTAGCAAAAATGTGAGTTCATCAAAAACCTGGTCAAACTAGTTTGCTTTACTCGACTCGATCCCCCTCTTGTAATTCAAGTGAGTCATCTTCTAAAATTTTAACTGAGATTGTCAAATAGTGGTCCCAAACTAATAAACTTTAGCCCCTAATCATATATATCCATATTGTTTCAAAGAACTCATGGTTAAGTGATGTTGGCACCTGACGTCCAGGCATTACACATATATGTCCAAGGATCATACATAGTCTCTTGATTGATAATATCACTCCTGCCCAATAGTACTATTTAACAAAAAAAAAAGAGTAAAAATAAAAATTTAAACCCGGCTACATACTGTATCTTTGGAAAAATTAGAATAAAATGTTTTGGATGTGGGTCCCTCATATAGTTGTTGTCCTTTTGATCCCTTTTTAAATTGCCATGCATCATGGATGGTGTCAACATTTGAGGTGATGTCACTTTGCAATCTCAAGGAAGGAAGTAAGCTAGATACATTTATCACGTGTTATTTACTTGGTTGCATTTTCGTGCAGGGCAAGGAAATGAAATGGTGTCCAATGGGGCTCACCATGGAGACGTGAATCGTGGGAATCAAGCAGTAGCGTCACCCATCCAGACATGTAGGCCCCAACTATAGACCCGGTAAAAGTGTGGCATTCCACTTGTTATGTTCACGGCACGTTTGTATAACTCATTTTCACAATAAAAACAAAAAATAATATTTTTTTATGGGTTTGGTGCTGCAAGTTTATGCGGAAATATTTTTTCCGTCACATAAACATTTTTCTTTAATAGTATGGAAATAGAATTTCTATGGGGCATGTTTGTATAATACTCTTTCACGAAAAAGTGGATGATTTTTTACGAAAAACTCATTTTTTCGGCATTTGGCGCATAATAATTCCGCGAAAATGCTTTCATGCCTCGTCAGCATTTTCCTTGATCATTGTGGAAATAGATTTCCTATGGGAGTATGGAAAATAAATTTTCTCAGAAAACTTCTCCGTCTTTTCCTCACTCTTGTCCATTTCAACCCAAAACCCTACAACTATTTTATTTTTTTATTTATTTAAATAAATTATTATTTAATGCTGAATAAATAATATAAATGTTATGTTATTTTTCTTCAAAAAATTATTTCACCAAATAAGAAAATTTGATTTTCTATAAGAAATCCACAGCCGCACCAAACAACATTAGCACAAATTCAATGAGGAAAATTTTTTTTTTTTTTGCACCAAACATGAATTTCTAAATTCTACGGAAATCATTTTCCGAGGTTTTCATTTCTATGAAATTTGCTGACGTGACAATTTCCCCTTTCCGTGGAAAGGTTGTGTACACAAACGTGCCCTAGAGGATATGAAAAGTCCATTTTCACAGAAAACTTCTCTCCTCTTTATTACTTCATTTCCTCACACTTTCCTTTAATATTAGTTTTCAATAAGAAATCCGAAACCGCACCAGACAACATTAGTAATAATTCATCTGAGGAAAAGAAATTGCATCAATTTTTAACTTCTATTAAAAACATTTTTCAAGGTATTTCAAAACTATAGACTTTATTAATGTGGCAATTTCATCTTTCCATGAAAATTGCCATTACACAAATGTGCCCTTAAAAAGAAGTTCGAGCCATCATTTAGATCTATGCCAAGGAATTTGTGAAGATGAAAGCAATCTTCATCTGCGGAAAATCTTTTTCAAGATATTTCAAAATTATAGACTTTATTGATGTGATAATTTCAACTTTTCCGTAAAAATTGCCTCTATACAAATGTGCCCTTAAAAAGAAGTTTGAGCCACCATTTATTTGTGAAGATGATACAAATGTGCCCTTAAAAAGAAGTTTGAGCCACCATTTATATCCATGCGAAGAAATTTGTGAAGAGGAAGGCACATTCGGAGACCCAATTCAATTTGGAGACCAGAACCCCCATATCCACACCTGGTTACCCAATGCGTCCAAGTCCAGCTATCATATTTTCAAAGTCAAAAGATTTGAAGGACAGGCTTTTGTTGCTGAAGAATATACCGGGTCCTGTGAAAGTGGCGTTGCAAATTAGCAGCCTTAATAGTTTCATTGCCATTCAAAACTGAAAATAGGTCAAGAGTCCAGACAGCTAATCTAAAGCTCCTTTGAATGCCAATTACCAACAAAAGCCCACAAAATTACTCAAATTTCAAAGCTTATCTCTCTGTTGTTTCATCCAAGCAGAGTTCTATACAATTGAAATATCTCTGAGAACACCCATTTGGAATTTCATATTTCTGATACTATTTTCCAGTAGAAACCCAATCATCAAAACTCTAACAACATCCATCTTGTTCTACTGCATTCAATCCAAGGATTACCCAGTTTCTTCAACAGGTGCAGCAAATTCCTCCATCCATCTGCCAAAAACATTCTTAAAATGTACTGCTTTGATCTCACAATAACAGTGGGCATGTTTGGTGACAAGCATTTCTGAAGGCACTTTCTCAGTTGAGCATTCCAAAAAGCTGCAATAGCATTTTCCCTTCAAATTCTAAAATCTAAAACCTATTTGTATGAGAAACAGGCTCTTAGTTCTCTCAAATTGGTCAATGGGTCCAGTTTCTATTATCAGAACCTTCTAACTACAATCAAATTTGCAATTTCTTTTTTTCACTGAAACTTGCAGACAAATTAGACTGGACGTAATTGAAGCATGACATTAGCAAATGAACAACAAAACCCATTCAGCAGAACCACAATCTCAGCTTAATTTCACCAAAAATGCAACCATGCCCACATATGCTTCTACTCTGTATGTTAGATGCAGAATTATACAGAGGAGAAGCATATAAACCATTATAATCATATAACCCATCCAAAATTGTCTCAAAAGTACTCTTTACTTGGCTGAACTTGATCTCTACATAATGAGACACATCCAAAGATTAGAAATAACACATATTTCTCTGAAATTAAAGATTTATTTACAAAAACTGAAAAGACAAAACTTGAGCTCCTCTGCTTCTCATCTATTACAAATGCCACACTTCACTAGCACAAAAAAGAATCAGCAGCAGAGAAAATTTTTGGACATAGCCAGAAGAACCCAGTACAGCAAAATGACTACAAATACATCTCTCTGATCTAGCAATTGATCAGGAATCTGAATGCCCATCGGAAGCGTAAGAACTAAAAGAAGAGGTAGTTTGGAGAGAGCTTCCACTGCCACTTCTGCTTATTTTTGATTTCTTACCTGCTTTTGAGGCCATTGTGACAACTGATCTGATGAGATTTCCAACTATCTTGGCTTTGATCTGGCCTCTCTTTGGCAAAGGCCTTCCTGTTCCTTTCTTTGGAGAATAGGCAACTTGAAAACCCATTTCTGCAGGTTAATCTGGATATGGGTGAAGATGAAGTTGTTCAGTGAAGAAGGATGAGGAGAAGAAAGAAGCAACTGAAGCTATAGAAGATGGGAATGCAAAAGGAAGCTTTGAAAGACCTCTTGAAGTGAAGAAGAAAGCAAGTGTATGATAATTGATAAAGGAGAAGAAAGTTTGAGTGAAGAGAATTGTTTGAGAGTGATATATATATATATAATGGGTGGGGGAGGGACTAGGTCAGTGAACAGTTAAGAGTTGCTTGAGTGGCAAGCTTCCTAAAAATTAACCATATTCTTGTAGTAACAAGTAACAACAACCTTGTAGTAAGTAGTAACAACAACCTTTGAAAGGGGGGAGGGGATGTCAAATCAGATCTCATCCCATCTCTTTCAAAAAAGAAAAAAGAAAAAAATTTCCTCTCCCCCACGTGGCACCCCGATTGCCACTTGGTTTGACATCCTCTGGCCAAACATCCTCTCCCAAGAAGGAGGATCGTTTCCTTTAGACCTGACATTTTTTTTTTTACATACAGTCGATGTTTAAATATTTTTTCGTAAAAGTGTCATTAAAAATATGCGATATTTTATAGATGTAGGATATTGGGATATGTAAGATGTTACACGACTTTGTGATATCCAGCGCCAAGTCTTAGGATAAATGTACATGCAAAGTTCCAAAGCAAAATCATGATCATTAACTAACGTCATAGATATGATATTAGCTGATGTGTCACTTTCTTTATTGGGGAGCATTTTTTTTCTTTATTAAATTTAGGACATGTTTGTGCAGAGTTGTGGAAGAGAAAAGTCAAGTTTCCTCCTCCATGGCTATGGGTTTTCAATGAAGGGAGATGGGAAAACCGTCTTCCCTCCGCAATGAAATACATAGTAAAAAGGCAGAAAACCTTATACTCTCTTCGCTGCACCAAACACAAAAAGGAGGCATTGAAAATTCTGATGTGTTGTCGGCACTATTTTTCTGCTGAAAACTCGTCTGCACAAACAGGCCCTTAGACTCTAACCTTCTCCATGACCAGGTGGGGTCTTAGGGCCACCCTATCAGTGGGTTGGCACAGTCAAAACATTAATGTAAACTTATTTTGACCCTTTTTCTTTTCTAAAACAAAATAGGGATTTTTTTAAAAGAATTTTCACAAAAAAAAAGTAGAAAACTTCATTTTTAAGAGTTTTTTTTTTTAGTGTTTTAGATAAAATAGAATTAAAAAAAGGTGGTGAGAATGGAGTTTCAATACATTTATGTTTTAGACAAACCATAGACTACAAGTATCATTCAAGGCCAAATATTATGCATCAGGCGATACCACTTGGTTTAGGTTGAGATTTAAAATTGATGAGTCAGACCCAAGATCCGAATCGTGATGGTGAGTCGGGTCCAGTGATCCGATCCAAGCCCAAGTAACCCATTCCAGGATGATAGGTCAGGCCAAAGAACTCGATCCGTCAGTTCCGTTGAGATCCGATTCCATCCGCTGAAGCCCAGGTGCTAGCCCACGAAGAGACTGAGTCAGGGCAGCCACGTTGCTTTGGAAACGGTTCCGCTCCTACCAGGTCCTGCGGAGAGATATCTCACCTGCCTCGTCCAGCGCGAGGGCAGTTCCTCACCTGCCTCGTCCAGCGCGAGGACAGTTAGAGGGTTCCAAGGGCGAACGTTGCAGCCCGTCCTAGGGTAGACTATAAATCAAGAGCCCCACCAGCACTTGGGAAAAAAGGAAGATCTTCCCATTCACTTCGACTCTTGTATTCCTCTAGTTTGTAACCCGAAATCATTGAGGAAGTAAAACACCATAGGCAATCTCTGCCTTTCAGCAGTGGACGTAGGTCATTTTGACCGAACCACTATATCGCCTTCTCTTTCTTCTTTAATTATTGCATTTACTGCATTTATTACTTAACCGGTGGTGTCCGAAATCCAATTTTGGCATCATCAGTTTGGCGCCGTCTGTGGGAAAGAAAAATCAAATACTTTCAAAATCATGGTGATCAGCACGAGATCCGTAAGACGAGAGGACAATCCCGTCCAAGCTGCAGGTACGGGTCCTTCTAGGCGCCCAGACTCCCCTAGGCAGGGAAACAATGGTCCTTCACCAAGTAACCCTGGCCCGAATACTCTTGCCCCTGCTCCCACTCCTCAACAGATGTTGGAGACCATGCAGCAGCTGGTAGCCCAAAACCAACAAATCTTGCAACTCGTGCTTGCGGGATAAGGAGGAGTTCAGTTTGGAGAAGTGCAACAAGAAGTGCCAATCCCGAGGCAGGCTCCACGGTGACAAGCCCCTTACTCGGGCGCCCATCCCCCTGGCACCCAGGGTAGGGGAGCACCTCACCCGGGCGCCCATCCCCAGGGCGCCCAGGTTGGAGGAGCACCTCACCTGGGCGCCCATCCCCCTGGCGCCCAGGGTAGAGCACCTCACTTGGGTGCCCCTCATCATGGCGCCCAAGGTCGAGGAGCACATCACGGCCCCCATGACCGAGGAGCACATCTGAATCTCCATGGTGCCTCTTCAGAAGCCCCCCAAGTTGCCCCTCAAGGGATACTCTTGGTCGATCCTCAAGGCCGCGCCCATCACGAAGCTCCTCCACCCCCTGGTGGAGCCCATGGAGGATTTCCACCTCCTCTCTTCAATTCTGACAGGGAGGACTCTCACTTCCAAGAAGGGGAAAGTGAGAATCACAGCATTGGAGATGATAGTTATTTCCCTGGTCCCTCCAAGGAGCTTCACAATCACTGGGAGGAAAAGATCAGAGAAATGCAGAATCAACTGTGCGATGTCTTCAATGCAATGAAGGCCCAGGCACCGGAGACTGTAGATTATCTAGTCGGGCAAACGGATACACCGTTTAAACCCAATGTAGTATACTACCCACTTCCTAGGAAGTTCAAAATGCCGTCCATGGAGACCTTCGACGGAAGGAAGGATCCGTTGGACCACCTGGAGACATATAATACCAGGATGCAGCTGCATAATATCCCCAACGAAATTATGTGCAGGGCGTTCCCCACCACTTTGAAGGGCTCTGCTCGGCAGTGGTTTGCCAATCTCCCCCTGCATCCATCGCCACATTTGGAGAGTTAAGCAAATCCTTTGTCTCGCACTTCATTAGAGGACGTCGCCACCAGAAACCCGCCACACACCTGCTCAGCATAAAACATGATAAAACTGAAAGCCTCAGGAGCTACCTCACTCATTTTAACGAGGAGGTACTTCAGGTCGAGGAGCCCGATGACAAGGTGTCCATGACTGCATTCCTAGGAGGACTTCGCTCATCGAGCTTCCTCTTTTCAGTAATGAAGCACCCTCCAAAGAGCTTCCCGGAACTACTGGCAAAGGCCCAGAAGTATATGAACGCCGAAGACATTACCAAGGCCAGGCGAGGAGAGTCCTCCAAATCCTTGGACAAGGGAAAGGAGCGGGAAAGAGATGAAAAGAAGGAAACAAGCAACAAGCGAAGCAGGACAGAGAGGGTACCCGCCAGAGACAGACTCGGTCCTGCTCCGCAAAGAGATAGGCAAGTGTTTACTCCCCTCAATGCCACCGTTGAACACATCCTATTCCAAGTACGGGATGACCCTGCAATAAAATGGTCGGGGAAGATGAAGTCCCCTCCAAACCGCAGAAACCCGAACAAGTACTGTCGCTTCCATCGCGACCATGGCCATGACACTGATGACTGTTATGACCTCATGAGCTAGATTGAGGATCTCATTCAACGTGGTCATCTGCGCCAGTATGTTGTTGGCAAGGGGCAAGCACTGCCTCCACCACCACTTCATCATCCAGAGGACCAGCAGCCGATCGGTGAGATCAGAACGATCGCGGGAGGACTAACGGAGTGTGTAGAGTCACACTCTGCCATGAAAGCTCATGTAAAAAAGGCAAGACATCCAGATGATGAAACACGCCCGTCCAAGGCGCCCGGGCACGGAGCTACCGACGAAATCATATCCTTCTCGGATAAGGATTTGGAGGGGATCCGGCACCCCCACGATGACCCTCTAGTGCTCACCATGACGGTCGCCAATTACCGGGTGCGTAGGATCTTGGTGGATAGCGGCAGCTCCGCAGTTATCCTGTTCTCAGGAGCTTATGACGAGCTGAAGCTGGGCCGGGAGAGGTTGCAGCCTGTCAAAGGCCCCCTCATCGGATTTTCAGGGGAGAAAGTATATCCCCTGGGGGCAATTATTCTGCCGGTCACAGCGGGTGCAGCACCCCGAAGCTCCACAATAATGGTCAACTTCCTGGTAATAGACTGCCCCTCAGCCTATAACATTATTTTAGGGCGACCAGCTCTTAATGCCTTGAGAGCCTCTCTCTCCACCTACCATCTCATCCTCCGATTCCCGACCCCGAATGGAATCGAAGAAGTAAGAGGGGACCAAGTAGCAGCGAGGGAATGCTACGTCTCCTCAATGAGGGCTAAGAAAACGCAGAAGGCGTTGCAAGTTGAAATCTTAGACCCGAGAGACGACACCACTATAGAGAGAGGAGAACCGGTTGAAGCACTTACGCCTGTCGTCTTAAATGAAGACCTTCCTGACAGAAGAGTATACATTGGCTCTTCTCTTTCCGAAGATTTGGTCCGGAAGCTGACAAATTTTCTGCGGAATAACATGGATATCTTCGCATGGTCTCATGCGGATTTCGAAGGGATTAATTCCGATGTCGCCACTCACAGCCTCAATGTCGACCCTCGCCACAAGCCTGTTCAACAAAAGCTAAGGGGCGCCTCCACTGTAAGGGCCCAAGCAATGGACATAGAGGTCGGGAATTAATAGAGAACGGGGCTGTCAGGGAAGTAGCATACCCTGAATGGCTCTCAAATGTCGTGATGGTGACAAAGGCGAATGGGAAGTGGCGCCTGTCTGTGGACTTCACCGAGCTTAACAAAGCATGTCCAAAGGACTGCTACCTGTTGCCAAGGATTAATCTCCTCATTGATGCCACAGCAGGACATGAACTGCTCTCCTTCCTGGATGCTTACTCTGGATACAACTAGATTAACATGCATCCCCCAGATCAAGAAAAGACGTCGTTCATCACCCCGAGAGGAACCTATTGCTACAGGGTTATGCCTTTCGGGTTGAAAAATGCAGGTGCAACCTACCAACGCCTTGTGAACAAAATGTTTCACTCCCAGATCGGGCGAACCATGGAGGTTTATGTGGACGACATGTTAGTGAAGAGCCTCACTGCCAAAGATCACATCGACCATCTCCAAGAAACTTTCGATCTTCTCCGGCTCTACCGCATGAAGTTGAATCCTGAGAAGTGCGCCTTTGGCGTTGGATCGGGAAAGTTCTTGGGTTTCATGGTCGACCAGAGGGGAATAGAGGCGAACCCCGATAAAATTAAAGCTATACTGGACATGAGGCCGCCCACTTCCACCAAGGAGCTGCAGCGCCTCAATGGAAGAATTGCAGCACTTAACAGATTTGTTTCCAAGTCTGCAGACAAGTGCTTGCCTTTTTTCAAAATCCTCCGAAAAGCTTTTGAATGGGGACCCGAAGCTGAGGAAGCATTCCTGAAGCTTAAAGCCTATTTAACCGCTCCTCCTCTTCTTTCACATGGTACACCCGGCGAGGTGTTATATTTGTACCTCTCCGCTTTCCCTTCAGCAGTCAGCTCTGTTCTCATTAGAAACCACGATGGAGTGCAAAAGCCCATCTATTATGTAAGCAGAGCATACCGAGGAGCACAGTCCAGGTACTCTGATTTGGAAAAACTGGCGCTTGCCCTCATCTCAACGGCAAGGCGCATACGACACTACTTTCAGAGCCATTCAATTGTCGTGATTACTGATCAGCCCCTGAAAAGAATAATGGGGAAGCCGGATGTATCTGGGAGACTGGTCAAATGGGCAGTAGAACTAGGTGAGTTCGATGTCCAGTACCAGCCAAGAGCAGCAATCAAAGCACAAGCCCTAGCCGACTTTGTAGCAGAATTCACATATGCTGAGGGGAAGACGAATGGATCTACCAGTTTGTCACCATCAAGCCCCGGCGCGCAAGTCAATCTGCCACTCACGGAAGATATCCTTTGTGGCACGCAGGGCTCCCAGCCTCGTCCTGATACAGAGACCACGGGCGCCCAGGGCCCCCTGGGCGCCCAAACTCCCCCGGGCGCCCAAGGCCCCATGGGCGCCCAGCTTGTTTCTGGCGCCCAGAACTCCTCTACCCTGGGCGCCCAGCCTATTCCTGGCGCCCAGGCCTCCCCCTCAGACCCGGGTGCCCAACCTGTTCCTGGCACCCAGGAGACCGCTTCACAGAGCGCCGAAGAACCCCTGCGTGTTAAGCCTAACCCAGGCGATCAGATTCCCTCGCCACAGCCACTTTGGAGACTATATGTTGATGGCTCGGCAACAAATGAAGGAAGTGGAGCTGGCTTCATCTTAATCAGCCCTGACAGTACGCCAATCAAGTGCGCGGTGAAGCTCCACTTCATTGCCTCTAACAATGAAGCAGAGTATGAGGCCCTCCTCTCTGGTCTGAGATTGGCGATCGAAATGGACGCCCAGTTCTTAACCACTTATAGTGATTCAAAACTAGTGGTAAATCAAGTAAATGACGAGTTCAAAGCAAAAGAGGCAAGAATGTAGGACTACCTCGCCATGATAAAGAAATTGATCCCGCATTTCCAAAGCTTCCAGATTTGTAACATCCCTAGAGGGGATAACATGGCTGCAGATGCACTCGCCAAGCTCGCCTCGTCACTAGAAGCCTCATCTGCTGATCCAACACTCATTGGGCACCAGTTAGAGCCGAGCAAGTTAGATGTGGCAATTATAAACATCAACTGTGCAACGGATGAGTCAAACTGGATGACCCCCATAAGGGCGTACCTCCAAGAGGGTACAGAGCCGAATGATCCCCTTGAGGCGAAAAAACTCCGGATGAGAGCTTCCAAGTACATTCTACTACAAGACATTCTCTACAAAAAGGGCTATTGCTTACCTTTGCTGTGCTGCCTATCGCCTGAGGATGCTGACTACGCCCTTCGTGAAATTCACGAAGGAATTTGCGAAAATCACTCTGGAGGACGCTCCCTGTCCCACAAAGCACTCAGGCAAGGATTCTTTTGGCCTGCCATAGTGAAGGACGCCAAAGAATTTGCCAGAAAGTGCGACAAGTGCCAACGCTTCGCCACTATACCGAGGCAACCACCAGAGGAGTTGACACCAATTCTAAGCCCATGACCTTTCTCCAAATGGGGCATTGATATTTTGGGCCCTCTTCCGTTGAGCCGAGGACAATGTAAGTTTGTAGTCATCGCCATTGACTACTTCACAAAATGGGCGGAGGCAGAACCCTTAGCAAAAATAACAGACTCAAAGGTAAAAGACTTCGTCTGGAAAAACCTAGTCTGTCGCTTTGGGATACCTCACGCTATTGTTAGTGACAATGGCAAGCAATTTGATAACAAACTCTTCAACAACTTCCGCTCCGACCTCTAGATAAAGCATCCTCATTCCAGTCAGGCACACCCACAAGCAAATGGGCAAGCAGAAGTCATGGTGAGGACAGTCCTTCGCAATCTAAAGTCGAGGCTCGAAAAAGAAAAGGGTCTTTGGGTCGACGAGCTCCCAGGGGTGTTATGGGCATATCGAACTACACCAAGAACGGCTACCGGAGAAACCCCTTTCTCTCTCTCATTTGGTACCGATAAAGTCATCCCTATCGAGATAGGGGTCCACTCCTTAAGAGTCCATCTCCATGACCCCGCCACCAACGAGGAAAGACTCCGCATCAACCTCGACTTGATAGAGGAGGCAAGGGAGATGGCTATGGTTCGCAACGCGGAATACAAGCGGCGCATGGCAAAATACTACAACTCGAGGGTGAAGCCTCGTTCTTTTCAAATGGGAGACTTAGTCCTAAAAAAGGTCATCCTCGCCACAAAGGACTCTCGCGAAGGAAAACTAGGACCAAACTGGGAAAGGCCGTACCTCATCACAGAAGTAGTAAGGCCAGGCACCTACAGAATCCAAAATTCTGACGGAAAAGTCTTACTCCATCCATGGAACGTGGAGCACTTGAAGAGGTACTATCAGTAGCATTATATGGGAACCAGAGTAGTGAATGTGCGGGGCTCAAGTTGATTTTTTCTATTTTCAGTTGACATTGCAATGAGTAATGGATGAATAAAACATTCTACATTTTGTGAAAAATATATTCTTGCATTTACATTCAAACAGTTAGGCCATCAACTGCCTTTCTAAAAAAAAGAAAAAAGAAAAATGCAACAGCTAAAGCACCCTGACACTAATCACTCTCATTGCTATCTCCACCATCCTCGCCATCGTCCTCGAAATCGTCCTCAACATCCTCAGAACTCCCACTACCATCATCAGGCGCCTCAGTCGGCACGAAGCCTGAGAAATCAATATCTGGAAAGGCAATAGAGATCTTCCCTCGGAGCTCCTCATAGCCGTCAATAAAGGCATCAGCGATACCATCCTCTAGGTCCTGCTCAGCCTGAGAAGCTCTCTCATGTGTCGCTCTCATCTCTGTCTCCAAGGCTGCTTCTCTGAGCGAAGCCCTCTCGCGGGCCTTCACAAGCTCAGCCTCACTGAGCGAAGCCCTCTCGTTGGCCTTCAGACGCTCACCCTCACTGAGCAAGACCCTCTCGCAGGCCTTCACAAGCTCAGCCTCTACCTCGATCGTCCTCTTCTGGGCTGTTAAAAGCTTAGTCTCAAACCTGGTCGCTCTCTCGCAAGCCGCCGTAAGATCAACCTGGGAAGCCCTCCCAGCAGCTTCAAGGGCAGAAATCCTTCCTTGAGCAGCAAGGAGCTCCTTCCGCATACTCTCTTTCTACTGTTTCAGCCGACTGAGAGATTGAGCCCTGGAAAACAAGACGACCGACGCAGTGGAAGCCTGAAACAATAAGAGACAAAGAAAATGAGAGAGCATACATAAAATAAAGGTATGGAGAAGGGGAATGGAAAACCTTTACCTGAACCAAACCTTCTAGGAATGAATCTATAACTCCCTCTGAGCCCAAAGAATTAACCTGTGCAACCTGAGGACTCGACACAAATCTCCAGAGCCTTTCCCGGATCGTCGATGGATTACCAGGCATGGGACCAGGCCGAGTTGATCCCCCTGAAGTTCCCGAAGGTGGGGGACACGAACCAGGGGCAGAAGGTGTAGCTGGAGAAGAATGGTCCTGAGTGGCAGGCGTGGCCAAAGGAGTCGCCGGTCGATGAGACGCTACTGGTGGCCCCCCCTGAAGAAGTATATAGGAGAGAGCTCGCCTTGAAGGTCAATGGCGGAGAATTCCCTTTTGAGTCATCTACCCTCGCTATCTTGGAAGGAGGGGTATTTCTCCTAGAAAGGCGAGCTCCAATCGCCTCTTTGCTTATCACTGCAGAAGCACAAATATTGCTTAGATAAAAAAAAAATAAAAAGAGAAGTTTGTAGCTAAAGCAAAAGGAAGTACCTTTTCTCTTGGAAGAAGAAGTTCCAAAAGAGGGTCCACCAGTCCTACCACTCTCTTTGGAGAGGAGATCGCCAAAATCTTTATTAGGATGATCTTTCATAGCCTGCAGTTTCCGCTTCTGATCCGCGGAAAGCACGGGGGACTCTACAAAAAATGAAAGAGAAGAAATGAGCATATGGATGCATAAAAATAGCAGGAAAGAGTAGTCAGTGAATACCTAATCTTTTGACGTCAGCCCATCGCATGGGCACCAATGCTCGGTCTGTCTCAGAGGCCCACTCTCCGCCAATGAAGAAGAAGCGTGATTTCCAACTGTGGCAATTAGAACGTAGGCCTATGATCAGCTTGCCACTCCTGGGGGTAAGATAGTACCATCCCCTATAGGGGCTGGAGACTCGGTTAAGCTATAAGCGGCGTGCAACTCTACAGGGGAAGCATCCTCCCTATGTATTTGTCTCCATAATGCTAGAAAGCCGATGAGAACTCTCCACCCATTGGGAACTAACCGCCCTGGCGTCAGTGAGAAATAGTGGAGAATGCGGCAAACGGCTGAAGACAAGGGGAATCTCAGTCCTGCTTCAAGTATCTCCTCGTAGATGGCGATATCACCAAATTAGACATCACAAGCCGGCTCGTACGTTTCAGCCCGCCGACACATAACAGTGGGAGGAATGCGATAAGATACTGTGATCTTGAAAATGTCATCATCAGTGTTGAGTACGCTATAGATGGTACTCACTTTGGATCCATCGTCGTCAACAACGACCTTCCCTTGATACCTTTTTCGGCGAGAACGCAACGTATCCCGCGCTGTTGAAGCGACTGCCACCTTTTTCCGCAATGCCGAGACCAAGGTGACGCCCAAGCCAGAACCACCCTCGCCCGCTGCCTGGCGGGCGCCTACTCCCAGGACTCCAGCAGGGGTTCCCGCAGCCTGGCGGGCGGCCCGTCTCCCAGAACCAGATATGCTCTTGCCGCCCGCAGCGTCACCATCGCCCAGAGCAGCCTCGCCCCACACAGCCTCGCCCAGCGTGTTGGCCATCACAGCCTCGCCGTCGCCCAGCGCGGCGTCGCCCTCGCCCATCACCCTGGGCGGCATCACCTCGCCCAGCGCAGGAATGCCCATCTCGCGGGCGACCACCTGGTCCTCGCCCATCGTTAACGGCCACCCACCTCGTCCTCGCCCATCGATCAGCGCAGGGACGCCAATCTCGCGGGCGACCACCTGGTCCTCGCCCATCGCGGGCGACCTCCCACCTCGTCCTCGCCCATCGATCAGTGCAGGGACGCCCATCTCGCGGGCGACCACCTGGTCCTCGCCCATCGCGGGCGACCGCCCACCTGGCCCTCGCCCATCGCCCAGCAGCGCAGGCTGCGGGCGCCCACCTCCTCCTCGCCAGGCAACGCAGGGGCGCCCGCAACCTGGCGGGCACCCACCTCCTCCTCGCCCATCGCTGGATCGCTGGAGGCGCTAGCGCCGAGCTGAGGGGTGCCCGCGGCATGACGGACACCCAGCGCAGATCCACGTCCAACCGCCGACTGGCGAGTGTCCAGGCCGGAGCCACTCGCGCCTACCCTGCCGCCTGTCACCATCTTCTTCTCTCCCAATGGTTTTTCTGCAGAGGCTCGTTTCTTTCTTTTGAAGAAATAATGCTCTAGGGCTTATTTTATAGCCTGAGTTTTCAAAGAAGAGTAGACCAAGCCGGGAGGACTCTCCGAAATACATATCTACATGAACTAACAGGGTTAAAACAAGGAAAAAGAAAGATTTTGTAGGAGATGAGATTGGAATTTACCAATGCCCCCTTTCAAAAAAAAAATTTATTTGAGCACGGGGCATTGAGGGGCAAATGACGAGTCAGACCCAAGATCCGAATCGTGATGGTGAGTCAGGTCCAGTATCCGATCCAAGCCCAAGTGACCCATTTCAGAATGATAGGTCAGGCCAAAGAACTCGATCCGTCAGTTCCGTTGAGATCCGATTCCATCCGCTGAAGCCCAGGTGCTAGCCCACGAAGAGACTGGGTCAGGGCAGCCACGTTGCTTTGGAAACGGTTCCGCTCCTACCAGGTCCTGCGGAGAGATATCTCACCTGCCTCGTCCAGCGCGATGGCAGTTCGAGGATTCCAAGGGTGAACGTTGCAGCCCGTCCTAGGGTAGACTATAAATCAAGAGCCTCACCAGCACTTGGGAGAGGCTAAGATCTTCCCATTCACTTCGACTCTGGTATTCCTCTAGTTTGTAACCCGAAATCATTGAGGAAGTAAAACACCACAGGCAATCTCTGCCTTTCAGCAGTGGACGTAGGTCATTTTGACCGAACCACTATAACCCCTTCTCTCTCTTCTTTAATTATTGCATTTACTGCATTTATAACTTGACTGGTGGTGTCCGAAACCCAATTTTGGCATCATCAAAAACCACAACAGTAAGACCACATTAAAGGGCTGAAATGGATGCAATACTTACAGGAGGGTGTTAAGGAGTGCTTCATCTTTTTGGAATGGGCCTGTGGCCATGTCCAATGACTTGCAAATTTTTTTTTCTTGGCTAAAATGCAAGATAAGCTGTTGTACTAATTCTTTCTCCTCATCCATTTTTTTTGGAATGGACGGTTGTCCAATGCGTGTTTGGACGCATGGTGAATTGATTTGAGGTGAGGTAAAACCTTTATTTTCCAAATAAGAAATTTTCTTTTTTAAAAATAGTTAAAAAGCAACTTCCTTTCTCCAATAAATGGTAAAAAAAAACAACCTCGTGTTACGCAAAAAGCTAAAAAGACTCCATATCAAGACACTCAAAACAAAAGACTACCATAACCCCTTTATATTTTATTATCTCTTGCACCTCACTTAATTTCAATTCACCATCCATCCAAACACACCCAGTTATGAAATGAATGATTATGGGTAAAGAATGAATCTCACAATTTGTGGAATGACTTCAATTTATATGCCTAAAAGAGTCAGAGTTGTTGTTGTCCTCGTCTTTTTTTTTTTTTTAGGGGGATATTGTCTGTATAGCTACCCTTAGATCTAAAATCCCCTCCAAGTGATCAAAACTTAAGTATTTTTCACAAAACTGTTCGTACAATATTATAGCTGCCCTTAGATCTAAAATCCCTCCCGAGTGATCAAAACTTAAGTATTTTTCACAAAACTGTTCGTACAATATTATAGGATTGTTCGATATCGCGCACATCGTATTGTGCAATATCTATTTCGCACGATTTTTGTACGAACAATTTCGTGAAAAAAATATTTAAACTTCGATTATGTTGGAGCAATTATAGATTTTAAGGACACTCGTAGAGTCAGAAACTCAGAATCCCCATTTTTATAGCATTGCTAAGGAAAAAAAAAAAAAAACTCTCCTTCCATTTGGTATTGCCCCTCGAAGATTTCACATGTCCTTTATTTGAAAAAGCTGCAGCCAACTTTCTGTCAAGGGCCAGACTAGATATACCTGCCTCAGATTGTACATAGGCAAGCTGAACCCTTTGGAGCCACTGCCAACCTAAAGATGCCTTAATTCCCTCCCTCATCTTTTCAGGCCTTTGATTTCTAATTTAATGGTTTGTGGGTATCTGGTTGGCGGGCCCTATGTCTTGAAAGTTGTTGTGATTGAACTATTCTTGCTAAATTGCTGATAGTTATTGCCCATTTCCAGGTATGTGATTGGGCATCAATATACTTGTTTGATATCTCAATTTTTCGTCTCTTGATTTCTGAGTATCTAGTTTGATATCTCAATAACTATGACTAGTTTGTTCTATTTTATTTTTTTTTAAATGCATGTACATGCCCTTGCTTTAAAAGTGATTGGTCAAGCTAGTACATGGTTAAGAAAAATAGGACACATTTTTTATTGAATTAAACGGATAGGATCTTCCAATTGAGACGTGCTACATGGCATGATGCCGGGCTCCGAAAAGTGGCCTGACATCAGGCCTGATGAGATCCAACGGTCGAGGCCCGATGCCAGACCACTTTTTGGGACTTGACATCAGGCCATTTAGATTTTTTCCTTCCAATTTGGGTTTCATTTTGTTGAATAGGATATCTACTCCAGTGCCTTCTAGACCAACTACTTGAATGAATGATGAATCAATAAGCCAAGGCCCCACGTTCAAAACCTGAAGCCCAAGGAATTATTTTATGCATATTTCTAGTTTTAGGACTTGTTTCCAGCCCCAAAGTCAAAGTCAAAATGATGATGTGAGCACTTAGGTATATGGGGAGTTACTGTCATTTTTCTTCGTATAATTTAGAGTCCTGCTATTGGGACACAGATTTTTTCTTTTCCCACACACACACTTAAAAAAAAAAAAAAAAAAAATTGTGAAATGACCTCCTTGCCCACCCTCTTCCTTTCTATCTTCCCCACCTCCCCTTTTCACCTCCGGCTCCGGCCAGCACCGGCGCCGGCCGAACTCCTTCCCTTCTCTCTCTCTCTCCCTCTCCTCCCTCCCTCTCCCTTTCCCTCCCCACTGTTTTCTCTCTTTCCTCCTCCCTTTCCCTCCCCCCACCTCCCCCTTTCACCTCCGGCTCCGGCCAGCCGGCGCCGGCCCCGGCCGAACTCCTCCCCTTCTCTCTCTCCCTCTCCCTTTCTCTCCCCACTGTTTTCTCCCTCTCCCTCCCCCACTGTTTTCTCCCTCTCCCTCTCTCCCCACTGTTTCCTCCCTCTCCCACCCTCTCCCTCCCCCACTGTTCTCTCCCCCTTCTCCCGGTCTCTCCCTCCCTATCTCTCTCCCTCTCCTTCTTTCTCTCCCTTCTCCCCGCCTCTCCCTCTCCCTTCCTTTCCCCCGCCGGCAACAGCAGACCGGCAGGAGAGAGAGAAGGGGAGGAGTTCGGCCGGGGCCGGCGCCGGCTGGCCGGAGCCGGAGGTGAAAGGGGGAGGTGGGGGGAGGGAAAGGGAGGAGGAAAGAGAGAAAACAGTGGGGGAGGGAGAGGGAGAAAACAGTGGGGAGGGAAAGGGAGAGGGAGAGGGAGAGGGAGAGAGAGAAGGGGAGGAGTTCGGCCGGCGCCGGCGCCGGCCGGAGCCGGAGGTGAAAAGGGGAGGTGGGGGAGATAGAAAGGAAGAGGGTGGGCAAGGAGGTCATTTCACAATTTTTTTTTTTTTTTTTAAAGTGTGTGTGTGGGAAAAGAAAAAATCTGTGTCCCAATAGCAGGACTCATAATTTATTCTTAAATTTTATGGTCAAGGGTCCAGCAGTTGTCCCCCCATACACTGGCATGTATCCCTGACATGGGTCCCAGCAATACCAGATGGGACTCAAAGATGGATGAAAACAAATGAAACAGAGAAGAGGTCAAAGCTTAGCTGGCCAATGCCTTGGAACGGTTGAACCTCAAAACCTTATCCTTCCCTTCTTGATGAATATTTCTGGGCGAGTCTATTTGCACCCACTCTATTTGCTATTGGCACCCACCCTACAACCTATGCAGCACACTTATCCCAGGATATTGAGGCATGCGCCATTTTCTTGCTTGGGAAATAGACATGGAATGATTGGTGTATAGACAGGACCGTACCCTACAATCCACCCTATTTCAGTATGTAAGCGATAAGGGCATGCCTTGGAGAAAGTCTCGTTTAGTAATTAAAGTCACATCTGCAATCCAATCAGCCTGCAAGTTTTTAATTTGGGGCACAGTGATATGGATTGTATGTAAAACACATTGGGCTTGACTTTTTGACACTGTGGACACGTGGAGAAGAAAACAATGGAGGAAGAACAAGGAGGTCAGGAGTCAGGGGTCCACACAAGATCAGTGAAACGTCAATGCCACGCGTCTTATAGGAGAAAGGGCAAGTAATACAGTGTTTTTTTTTGCTGTGGTCTGAGTCTGACTATTTGAGGTGGGCCACACCATAATTGATCAGGGTTGATATGGTCGTACAGGCATTCTTTCAACTGATAAAATAATTATTAATTTCGTGCCGTTTGAAAAAAAATCAAAAAAAAAATTCAATTTAGTGGCCAAAAATAATTTATTTTATTTTAAAATTCGGCCAAAAAAATTCTTAGATCATGTGAGACTCTGTCATTAGAGGATGGATATTAAGGGTAAAATCAAGAGAGAATAAAAAAAGAGTGGATCAAATTAAAATGTGTTAAATAATAAAAAGCTGTAGCAGCATATTAAGGTATCTTTTTTTACACCTTTTGTTAAAAAGAAAAGGCTTTTGTCATTACATGAGAAAGTATCTTTTTTATTTTATTTTAATAAAAAATAATTTTTTTTCAATTTAGTATTTCTTTTTAATCTGACCTCTCTTTTTTACTTTTCACTTAAAGTAATCGTTCACTTCACTTCACTTCACTTCACTTCACTCTATAACTGAATTAGCCAAATAAGCTTATGAAAATGGGTTGCTTATAATTTAGTTTGATTGGAGGCATCTCAATTGAGAACTACATATACAGCTACTTGATGCTTATGTCAACTTTAAAAAGTTAATTTTTTTTTTTAAAGTTTTAAAGTCGATTGAATTAGACATTTATATGCCTATACCAAATAGTATAAGCCACTCATGTGTCTATTACAAATTTAAGTCAAATAGGCATATAAAGTAGTCTTAGAACGTCTTAGGCATATAAACCCATCTTTCGAATCTCTTTCGTTGAAGAAAAAAGCGTACCTGACTGCTACTCCCCAAGGGTTATGGACTTTTGATGACTTGGGGTCGAGACATTTTCTCAAACGGATCACGCGCCATTTACTTTTAGTTTCAACAACTGAAGACGAGAGATTAAAAGAGAAAAGAGAAGAAGAATAAAATGAAGAAGGAAAACTGGAAGTCTGGAAATATTTTAAGAAAAAGAGGCATTCTAAAGTGGGTGGGGAGTCTGGAAAGGTTTTAATAAAAAGAGGTGTTCTAAAGTTCGTTGGGGGGGGGGGTCATTTTGGTGATTTTTAAAAGAGGGAGGGGGGCTGAATGAGGCTCATTCGGTGGCCTATAGAGAACAATAAAGATAGTCAGGTCACAGGAAATATAGCAGATGGGTCAGAGAGTTCTTATCATAATTAGTTTTATTTGCCATAATAAGTTCTATGTGTAGTCACGGATGACCGTGAGAGATGATTTCAGGTGCAGTTGGATGATTTATAATTGAAGAGTCTCAAACCAACGGTTCAATTACGCCCCAGGCAGAATGCCTTATCACTCGACCCAAAGCTATTGGAGTCGACACCATCAAGAAATGGTGTCGACACTTTTTCCCATAAGATAAGATTGCTGGATAATTTGTCTTAAGGGGTTGACACTATCTGAAATGGGGTCGACACGACAGTTTGACATTTATTTTATTTTTATGTATTGAAGTTTCGCTCGACCCAGCGACAGGTTGGGTCGAGCGAGTGATCATTCTGTCCGGAGGTTGAAAATGCGTAAGCCCCATGGAGTCGACACTATAAAGTAAGGGTGTCGACACTTCTTCCCATAAGATAAAAATTGCTGAAAAATTTATCTTTTATTGCTTGATTTCACGAGTTAGTGAAGTTGAAATGGGGTCGACACGACAGTTTGACATTTATTTCATTTTTATGTATTGAAGTCTCGCTCGACCCAGCCACAGGTTGGGTCGAGCGAGTGATCATTCTGTCCGGAGGTTGGAAATGCGTAAGCCCCATGGAGTCGACACCATAAAGTAAGGGTGTCGACACTTCTTCCCATAAGATAAAAATTGCTGAAAATTTTGTCTTTTATAGCTTGATTTCACGAGTTAGTGAAGTTGAAATGGGGTCGACACGACAATTTGACATTTATTTCATTTTTATGTATTGAAGTCTCGCTCGACCCAGCCACAGGTTGGGTCGAGCGAGTGATCATTCTGTCCGGAGGTTGGAAATGCGTAAGCCCCATGGAGTCGACACCATAAAGTAAGGGTGTCGACACTTCTTCCCATAAGATAAAAATTGCTGAAAATTTTGTCTTTTATGGCTTGATTTCACGAGTTAGTGAAGTTGGTTTGCCCCCCCCCCCCCCCCCGGGCCTGGCTGTGGTTCTGCCACTGATCATATTGTAGATCCGTGACTGGTATGAAAGCATGGTTCCACTTCTACCACTGATCATATTTAAAACAAATTTATTCAAATATATTAACACATGTTACATTCCTAATCTTTCAACACAATGGTTTCAAAAGGAAATCTAGAACGCGTATACTGCATGAACGCATTAATTCGCTCCGCATACGGGGTAGCCCATGCAGCTGCACAATCATGCCGGAAGTGAACCCATTGAGGCATAATGGGAGGCATCGGGTAACCATCTGTCAATGCAACTTGGACGTAATGATTATTATTTACGTACCCGATAGCGATAGCAACATGTTGATACGACGGTGGTGGAGTAGATCGAAGTGGCAAATACGTAAAGCTCTGTGCAGCACTTAAAACATGTAATATCACATTGAACTTTGAAGCAATTAAGAGGCCCATGTCTGGCATGGTCATCCAATGCTCAATCGGTGCTCCTCTATCTATTGCAAAAAAGTTCAGTGAGTTGTAAACACGAGTCCACTGGTCATCGCTATCAAATAATGCAACATACTGTGTCCTGAATGTGTGCAACTCTTCTATTAAGTTATACCGGATAGTTGCCCATGCATCTTCGTGAAGACCAAGAGAGACAGCTATCGCCCGAAATCCGCAATTTCCATCAGATTTTACGTCTTGTACATGCATAATGTAAGGATGCAGTATATTTGGAAATTGACGAACATAGGCATGTACAGAGTAGTTGTAAATAGAGGAGCAACTGTGTCTCGCTGGTTCCTGAAACTTGATAATATTTGGCTGAACAAACTCAAATGTATCCGTATTAGCACCAGTTGATATGCCTTCCCTGTCATTCGAGTTGGGGCCTCCAAAAGAATAACTGTTTCTGCTTGGTTCCTGAGAATGAAGGGAATCGGATTCAACGAACACTAATGCAGACGGATTAACAGGAGTATTTGTAGCAACTTTTTTTTTCGAGGAGGGGCGTCCACGAGTGTTCGTCTTAACAGCAGGTTCACGAATTGAAGTTGTTGATGGTGTGATTATCTCCCTCAACTTCCTTAAAAGACTGAATTTACCATGCCTTGTTTGCTGCTTATACTGTTCCGTGAACACTTGTAGCTCGACGTCACAATCGATGTCATCGTCTTGAAGAGACACACATGGTGATAAATCAAGTTTTTCTCCAAAATTTATCTATGGAATCAATTGGTATGGGACGACCATCGTTCAAATATATTGCTTGCTCGTGCGCACATGGCAGTCCGTAGCTCGTACGAAGTCGACATACACATTTGTAGGAAACTTCTCCGACATCCTTAGACCGCTCAAATTCCTTCAAAATCAGATGCAATGCGTGGCTTGAAACGAAACCACATAATTCTTGGAAGTGCGGTATATTGAATCGATGTTGGATGATAGTTCTGCTTTGTTCAATACTCGCTTTGATAGCTATGTCCTGTGATTGGATGACTTGGTGAATAAACAACAGCGATGTCTCCAAATCTGACTGTGATGACTCCAAGTATTGTTTCAACTTCGAATGTTGGCTCTCGACTCTATTAGTTGTCTGGTTTCCAAAATGCAGATATCTGTCTGTCCAGGCGGATACAAACATCTCTTTATATGGTGTCAACCATACATCCTTAAGATAATTAATCACACCTGGAAAGTTTTGTAACACTACCTCAAGGTCCGCCAATTTGCACACATACGCATTCTCAGTTTCAGATTCTAGCAACATATTCCACATTTTGTAGAATGCATTCCAAGATTTATTATTTGTTATTGATGGCCTGCACTTGCTCAAAATACTCCTATAAATGTGCCACCTACAGAGTAATTTCTTAGCATCGGGAAATACCTGGGCAGACGCATTCATCAAAGCCAACTCTCTGTCTGTGACAATAACTCGTGGACCGGTGCATCCATCCATTGTTGACTGCAGACACCTTAAAGCCCAAGTATAATTGAACACTTTTTCTGAGTGCATGAACACAAATGCTATGCAAAATGTCATATTAGTTGCAGTCACGCCGACAATCTCAAGGAGAGGCATCCTGTACCTGTTTGTTTAAGACAAAGATATGTTAAAACTTCTAGTTTTTTTAATGTTGCTAGATCAATATATGACACAGATATCTAGAGTGGCATATCATGTACCTGTTTGTTTTATATGTTGCATCCATCAATAACACGTGCGGGAATGCACGCCATCGCTCTAATGATCCTGGATGTGCGAAGAATAAATCTTCAAGCTCATTGGTTACAACATTTGTTCGACTCTCGAAAATGTATCCTTCACGTTGTAGGAATGACATGACAACTTGCATCTGGGTTTTACCGGCTTTCTCTGCAGTTTGAAATTTCTGACGTGCATTGTATATGGTCCTAATAGTAGACACGTTGTCCGGATTCTGCTTCTTCAACATGTCAAGATATCTCGTGGCTTCACATTTTTCGTAGACAGATGTTCCATCAACTGGATTTCGGATTCAGAGAGCCGACCGGGGTATGGATGTCCCTCCATATATGATGCAGGGGCATGGTTATGTGTTCCACATACCACCATTGCCATCCAGTCATCACTTGTTTGCATTTTCACCCCTTTCACTCTGAAAGGACAATCAATTTTTTTGGTGCCTGTATCCCTCGTGGAAGTTTTCTTGCTTCTGTATGTGCCACCGCGATCACATTGGAACAACAGTCTAGGACTCTTCCCGATTATGCTAGTATCTGACCTTTTAATGACAATGATATATCCTAAATTGCGTCCAGTATTTTGAATCCAATCAATTAGAGATTGACGCGAATTGAATACCTGAAAAATAGATTAATTCTGTTAGAAATTAACAAATTTTTATTAAAAATTGACAAAATCAAACATAATTGGAATTAAGTTAATATCACACCATGTCGGTAGAAAATTCGTTTGTAACATTTTCATCCACATTTTCCTCTTCTTGTATTATTTCGTTTTTGAGAATATCATCCTGACAACAATATACATTCACTTGAGCATCTGCAATTAATAAAAAATATTTCCTGAAATAATTAAAGAATTATATATTTACCTGATCACTTGAATCACTTGACAATCGCAGATCATTGGCCCAAATCCTCAGTTGATCCAAATTCATATCTTCTGCTGGTATTTATATTCTGAAGTTAAAAATTAAAAGTCAGAGAATATATTCCCTGAAAACAGAGAATATATTCCCCGAATATTACGGGGCAGAAACATGATCCTCTGCTGTCTCTCTCTAAAATAATGAAGATATTTGAAGGAGAAAGAGAGCGAGCGAGAGAGTAACTTGTAAAAAGAGAGAGTGCAGACAAGTGATTTCTATCCATTGATGTGACCATGCGTTGTTGTACGCCTGTACCCTGTAGACCACGTGTGTTTGTACTACCTCCCTTTAAATTTTGGAGTCCACAGTTGTCTGTACAAACGAGTACTGCCAACTCATTGGAAATATGGAATAATCATTAGGTGGGCCCTATACAAGTAAATTTTCATTTCATTTCTGGCTTATCCCAATTATATATTCAAAATCATATTTAATATATGTCCAAAATCATATTTGTTATGGTGAAAGAATGAAAGAGCAACCACTGGACAGGGCAACTCCCACCATTCTTTGATCAAAATCAGGGTGCCATGGAATGCGAGCACCACTCAAATCCATAGCCTGCCATTAGGGGTGTTCACGGGTACGAACCCGACCCGACCCGACAAGTTTTAATGGGGTGAAAACCCACCTGAACCTGACCCGTTTGGGTCACGGGTCACGGGTCGGGTTCGTTTTTCTCTCTCTCTCTCTCTCTCTCTCTCTCTCTCTCTTCATGTAGAAGACAAAATGGCCCTTCTGTTGCTTTCTCACCTTTCCTCTTCCAATCAATGGCTACCCAGAAGCGCTCTCCAACCAGAGGTGTGGGCACCAGAAAGGTCCTTTCAACTTTCTCAATTTGTGGGCATTATGTCACAGATTATTATTGAAGCAAATTCCTATGTTTTTTTCCCCTTTGTTGGTTTTGGGTCCACTGTTGTGAACTATTCAGTTCCTATTCAGACCATTTTCTATCTGGAATAAATGCAACTATTACAATTATAAGAGAAGAAATAGATGAAATGCAGAAGAAAAGAGGCAAATAGACAAAACCCCTCTTTCGAATATCTTTCCTTGAAGAAAAAAGCGTACCTGACTGCTACCCCCAAGGGTTATGGACTTATGGGGACTTAGAGTCGAGATATTTTCTCAAACAGATCACGCGCCGTTTACTTCTAGTTTCAACAGCTGAAAATGAGAGATTAAAGGAGAAAAGAGAAGAAGAATAAAATGAAGGAAAACTGGGGGGACTGCCATGAATGAACATGCCTCCCTTCTTGTTGGCTCAAATAGGCATGTTCATGCGTACCCTTGCCCCTGCTAACATTCACAGAACTGTCAAGGGACTGATTGATTGATTGATTGCCAAATGAGAAAAAAGAAATGGAAAGAGAGGACTGATTGATTGATTGATTGCCAAATGAGAGAAAAGAAATGGAAAGAGATATGGAGAATATATACACATGGGTGGGTGTAAGAAAAGTACAATTAACTAGATGGGTAGGATGGAATCTAGGTGGGTGCAAATAGCAACCCCCATATTTCTTGGAGAAAACTCAAGCTCTTCTGATAGGTTTGGTCCTCTTGAAAGCAACAGCTTGACCTTTTCTTTCTTTTCTCTTTTGCTGGTAACCCACCCAAGGGGGGCCGGGGCCTGGAGCTGCAGATGGCCCACACATGTGGGAAAAGAAGCCCAATCCCATCTTGTCAGCAAAATTTAGCCTTTGACCACAAGGTTAATAACTTAGCCTTTGACAACAAGGTGTGTGCCTATCTCTAGGACCTTTAATTGCCAAAAGTTGATAAGACATGTTGACGGGAATTTCATGACATGGTTGGTAAGTATGACCTTTCAGAAGAACAAACCCCAGGTAAGACAATTTCTCACCATCCAGCCTTGGATTTTCAGCGTCAAAGTCTCATTCCTTTTTTGGTTTGTATTTCTGAGAGAGGTCTCAGGTCTGGCACGCTCCGATGAGAAGGGCTTTTCTAGTAAGCAGGAGTTTGGTCAGAGACAGTTTCGTGTTTGTTTGGTCATGGTGCCTTGGCTGAAGCTGCTACAGAGCTATAAGTTCTAGAAAACAGTAATTGCCATCCTGACTTGAAAATTTTGACTCTGACTTGGTTGAAATCAATGTTCAAAATCCTGAAGTTGTGAGTTTTCAATTGGGTCAATGTGTAGGACCACTAATCTTGGTATCTAGATCAATATACCACCAGTGGAATCTGGGTCACACCAACACAAGCTGGTCATCACACCCATATAGATTGCAGGTTGGTTCCATATGAGTCCGATATCTAGCGATCTCTATGATTTTGGTTCAGTAATTAATTTATCAATGATATAGAATCTTGATCCTCTTGGATTGTGACCCAAGCTTTCATAGTCTGATGTTCAGATCACAAATAAATCAGGATCATAGGATCATAATGTGGGCCAATGGATGCAAAATGTTAGATATAAAACCAATCTCCAATTATGAATCGGGATCACCTGAGAATTTTGATACTAAATCAGCTAATCTAAATCTCCTTTGAATGCAAATTACCAACAAAAGCCCACAAAATTACTCAAATTTCAAAGCTTATCTCTCTGTTGTTTCATCCAAGCAGAGTTCTAGACAATTGAAATATCTCTGAGAACACCCATTTGGAATTTCATATTTCTGATACTATTTTCCAGTAGAAACCCAATCATCAAAACTCTAACAACATCCATCTTGTTCTACTGCATTCGATCCAAGGATTACCCAGTTTCTTCAACAAGTGCAGCAAATTCCTCCATCCATCTGCCAAAAACATTCTTAAAATGTACTGCTTTGATCTCACAATAACAGTGGGCATGTTTGGTGACAAGCATTTCTGAAGGCACTTTCTCAGTTGAGCATTCCAAAAAGCTGCAATAGCATTGTCCCTTCAAATTCTAAAATCTAAAACCTATTTGTATGAGAAACAGGCTCTTAGTTCTCTCAAATTGGTCAATGGGTCCAGTTTCTATTATCAGAACCTTCTAACTACAATCAAATTTGCAATTTCTTTTTTTCACTGAAACTTGCAGACAAATTAGACTGGACGCAATTGAAGCATGACATTAGCAAATGAACAACAAAACCCATTCAGCAGAACCGCAATCTCAGCTTAATTTCACCAAAATGCAACCATGCCCACATATGCTTCTACTCTGTATGTTAGATGCAGAATTATACAGAGGAGAAGCATATAAACCATTATAATCATATAACCCATCCAAAATTGTCTCAAAAGTACTCTTTACTTGAATGAACTTGATCTCTACATAATGAGACACATCAAAAGATTAGAAATAACACATATTTCTCTGAAATTAAAGATTTATTTACAAAACCTGAAAAGACAAAATTTGAGCTCCTCTGCTTCTCATCTATATTACAAATGCCACACTTCACTAGCACAAAAAAGAATCAGCAGCAGAGAAAATTTTTGGACATAGCCAGAAGAACCCAGTACAGCAAAATGACTACAAATACATCTCTCTGATCTAGCAATTGATCAGGAATCTGAATGCCCATCGGAAGCGTAAGAACTAAAAGAAGAGGTAGTTTGGAGAGAGCTTCCACTGCCACTTCTGCTTATTTTTGATTTCTTACCTGCTTTTGAGGCCATTGTGACAACTGATCTGATGAGATTTCCAACTATCTTGGCTTTGATCTGGCCTCTCTTTGGCAAAGGCCTTCCTGTTTCTTTCTTTGGAGAATTGGCAACTTGAAAACCCATTTCTGCAGGTTAATCTGGATATGGGTGACGATGAAGTTGTTCAGTGAAAAAGGATGAGGAGAAGAAGGAAGCAACTGAAGCTATAGAAGATGGGAATGCAAAAGGAAGCTTTGAAAGACCTCTTGAAGAGAAGAAGAAAGCAAGTGTATGAAGAAGGAGAAGAAAGTTTGAGTGAAGAGAATTGTTTGAGAGTGATATATATATATAATGAGTGGGGGAGGGACTAGGTCAGTGAACAGTTAAGAGTTGCTTGAGTGGCAAGCTTCCTAAAAAATTAACCATATTCTTGTAGTAACAACAAACTGTGAAAGGGTGGAAGGGATGTAAAATCAGATCTCATCCCATCTCTTCCAAAAAAAGAAAAAAGAAAAAAATTTCCTCTCCCCACGTGCACCACCGATTGCCACTTGGTTTGACATCCTCTCGCCAAACACCCTCTCTCCAAATACAGGATCCGTTTCTTTAGACCTGACATTTTTTTTTATATGCAGTCCATGTCTAAATATTTTTTTCGTTAAAGTGTCATAAACAATAAATATTATTTTATAGATGTAGGATATTAGAATATGTAAAATGTTACACGACTTTGTGATATCCAGCGCCAAGTCTTAGGATAAATGTACATGCAAAGTTCCAAAAAGTAAAATCATGATCTTTAACTAACGTCATAGATATGATATTAGCTGATGTGTCACTTTCTTTATTGGGGAGCATTTTTTTTCATTATTAAATTTAGGACATGTTTGTGCAGAGTTGTGGAAGAGGAAAGTCAAGTTTCCTCCTCCATGGCTATGGGTTTTCGATAAAGGGAGATGGGAAAACCGTCTCCCCAACGCAATGAAATACATAATAAAAAGGCAGAAAACCTTATATTCTCTTCGCTGCTCCAAACACAGAAAGGAGGCATTGAAAATTCTGATGTGTTGTCGGCACTATTTTTTTGCTGAAAACTCGTCTGCACAAACAGGCCCTTAGACTCTAACCTTCTCCATGACTAGGTGGTGTCTTAGGGCCACTCTATCAATGGGTTGGCATTGTCAAAACATTAATGTAAACTTATTTTGACCCTTTTTTCTTTTCTAAAACAAAATAGGGATTTTTTTAAAGAATTTTCATAAAAAAAGTAGAAAACTTCATTTTTAAGAGTTTTTTTTTTAAGTGTTTTAGATAAAATAGAATTAAAAAAAGGTGGTGAGAATGGAGTTTCAATACATTTATGTTTTAGACAAACCATAGACTACAAGTATCATTCAAGGCCAAATATTATGCATCAGGCGATACCACTTGGTTTAGGTTGAGATTTAAAACCACAACAGTAAGACCACATTAAAGGGCTGAAATGGATGCAATACTTACAGGAGGGTGTTAAGGAGTGCTTCATCTTTTTGGAATGGGCCTGTGGCCATGTCCAATGACTTGCAAAATTTTTTTTCTTGGCTAAAATGCAAGATAAGCTGTTGTACTAATTCTTTCTCCTTATCCATCTTTTTGGAATGGACAGTTGTCCAACGCGTGTTTGGACGTATGGTGAATTGATTTGAGGTGAGATAAAACCTTTATTTTCCAAATAAGAAATTTTCTTTTTTAAAAATAGTTAAAAAGCAACTTCCTTTCTCCATTAAATGATAAAAAAAAACATCCTGGTATTACGCAAAAAGCCAAAAAGATTTCCTATCAAGACACTCAAAACAAAAGACTACCATAACCCCTTTATATTTTATTATCTCTTTCACCTCACTTAATTTTAATTCACCATCCATCCAAGCACGCCCAGTTATGAAATGAATGATTATGGGTAAAGAATGAATCTCACAATTTGTGGAATGACTTCAATTTATATGCCTAAAAGAGTCAGAGTTGTTGTTGTTGTCCTCGTCTTTTTTTTTGTTTTTTTTTTTTTAGGGGGATATTGTCTGTATAGCTGCCCTTAGATCTAAAATCCCCCCCGAGTGATCAAAACTTAAGTATTTTTCACAAAACTGTTCGTACAATATTATAGGATTGTTCGATATCGCGCACATCGTATTGTGCGATATCTATTTCGCACGATTTTTGTACGAACAATTTCGTAAAAAAATATTTAAACTTCGATTATGTTGGAGCAATTATAGATTTTAAGGACACTCGTAGAGTCAGAAACTCAGAATCCCCATTTTTATAGCATTGCTAAGGAAAAAAAAAAAAAACTCTCCTTCCATTTGGTATTGCCCCTCGAAGATTTCACATGTCCTTTATTTGAAAAAGCTGCAGCCAACTTTCTGTCAAGGGCCAGACTAGATATACCTGCCTCAGATTGTACATAGGCAAGCTGAACCCTTTGGAGCCACTGCCAACCTAAATATGCCTTAATTCCGTCCCTCATCTTTTCAGGCCTTTGATTTCTAATTTAATGGTTTGTGGGTATCTGGTTGGTGGGCCCTATGTCTTGAAAGCTGTTGTGATTGAACTATTCTTGCTAATTGCTGATAGTTATTGCCCATTTCCAGGTATGTGATTGGGCATCAATATACTTGTTTGATATCTCAATTTTTCGTCTCTTGATTTCTGAGTATCTAGTTTGATATCTCAATTACTATGACTAGTTTGTTCTATTTTTTTTTTTAAATGCATATACATGCCCTTGCTTTAAAAGTGATTGGTCAAGCTAGTACATGGTTAAGAAAAATAGGACACATTTTTTATTGAATTAAACGGATAGGATCTTCCAATTGAGACGTGCTACATGGCCTGATGCCAGCCCCGAAAAGTGGCTTGACATCAGGCCCGGTGAGATCCAACGGTCCAGGCCTGATGCCATACCACTTTTTCGGACTTGGCATCAGGCCATTTAGATTTTTTCCTTCCAATTTGGGTTTCATTTTGTTGAATAGGATATCTACTCCAGTGCCTTCTAGACCAACTACTTGAATGATGAATCAATAAGCCAAGGCCCCACGTTCAAAACCTGAAGCCCAAGGAATTATTTTATACATATTTCTAGTTTTAGGACTTGTTTCCAGCCACAAAGTCAAAGTCAAAATGATGATGTGAGCACTTAGGTATATGGGGAGTTACTGTCATTTTTCTTCATATAATTTATTCTTAAATTTTATGGTCAAGGGTCCAGCAGTTGTCCCCCCCATACACTGGCATGTATCCCTGACATGGGTCCCAGCAATACCAGATGGGACTCAAAGATGGATGAAAACAAATGAAACAGAGAGGAGGTCAAAGCTTAGCTGGCCAATGCCTTGAAACGGTTGAACCTCAAAACCTTATCCTTCCCTTCTGGATGAATATTTCTCGGAGAAAACTCAAGCTCTTCTATAGGTTTGGTTCTCTTGAAAGCAACAGCTTGACCTTTTCTTTCTTTTCTCTTTTGCTGGTAACCCACCCAAGGGGGGCCGGGGCCGGGGCCTGGAGCTGCAGATGGCCCACACATGTGGGAAAAGAAGCCCAATCCCATCTTGTCAGCAAAATTTAGCCTTTGACCACAAGGTTAATAACTTAGCCTTTGACAACAAGGTTTGTGCCTATCTCTAGGACCTTTAATTGCCAAAAGGTAATAAGACATGTTGAGGGGAATTTCATGACATGGTTGGTAGGTATGACCTTTCAGAAGAACAAACCCATGGGGTTGTGGTGGTAAGACAATTTCTCACCATTCAGCCTGGCAGCCTTAGATTTTCAGCGTCAAAGTCTCATTCCTTTTTTGGTTTGTATTTCTGAGAGAGGTCTCAGGTCTGGCAAGCTCCGATGAGAAGGGCTTTTCTAGTAAGCAGGAGTTTGGTCAGAGACAGTTTCGTGTTTGTTTGGTCATGGTGCCTTGGCTGAAGCTGCTACAGAGCTATAAGTTCTAGAAAACAGTAATTGCCATCCTGACTTGAAAATTTTGACTCTGACTTGGTTGAAATCAATGTTCAAAATCCTTAAGTGGTGAGTTTTCAATTGGGTCAATGTGTAGGACCACTAATCTTGGTATCTAGATCAATATACCACCAGTGGAATCTGGGTCACACCAACACAAGCTGGGTCATCACACCCATATAGATTTCAGGTTGGTTCCATATGAGTCCGATATCTAGCGATCTCTATGATTTTGGTTCAGTAATTAATTTGTCAATGATATAGAATCTTGATCCACTTGGATTGTGACCCAAGCTTTCATAGTCCGATGTTCAGATCACAAATAAATCAGGATCATAATGTGGGCCAATGGATGCAAAATGTTAGATATAAAACCAATCTCCAATTATGAATCGGGATCACCTGAGAATTTTGATACTAAATCAGCTAATCTAAAGCTCCTTTGAATGCCAATTACCAACAAAAGCCCACAAAATTACTCAAATTTCAAAGCTTATCTCTCTGTTGTTTCATCCAAGCAGAGTTCTAGACAATTGAAATATCTCTGAGAACACCCATTTGGAATTTCATATTTCTGATACTTTTTTCCAGTAGAAACCCAATCATCAAAACTCTTAACAACATCCATCTTGTTCTACAGCATTCAATCCAAGGATTACCCAGTTTCATCAATAAGTGCAGCAAATTCCTCCATCCATCTGCCAAAAACATTCTTAAAATGTACTGCTTTGATCTCACAATAACAGTGGGCATGTTTGGTGACAAGCATTTCTGAAGGCACTTTCTCAGTTGAGCATTCCAAAAAGCTGCAATAGCATTGTCCCTTTAAATTCTAAAATCTAAAACCTATTTGTACGAGAAACAGGCTCTTAGTTCTCTCAAATTGGTCAATGGGTCCAGTTTCTATTATCAGAACCTTCTAACTACAATCAAATTTGCAATTTCTTTTTTTCACTGAAACTTGCAGACAAATTAGACTGGAAGTAATTGAAGCATGAAATTAGCAAATGAACAACAAAACCCATTCAGCAGAACCTCAATCTCAGCTTAATTTCACCGAAATGCAACCATGCCCACATATGCTTGTACTCTGTATGTTAGATGCAGAATTATACAGAGGAGAAGCATATAAACAATTATAATCATATAACCCATCCAAAATTGTCTCAAAAGTACTCTTTACTTGGCTGAACTTGATCTCTACATAATGAGACACATCAAAAGATTAGAAATAACACATATTTCTCTGAAATTAAAGATTTATTTACAAAAACTGAAAAGACAAAATTTGAGCTCCTCTGCTTCTCATCTATTACAAATGCCACACTTCACTAGCACAAAAAAGAATCAGCAGCAGAGAAAATTTTTGGACATAGCCAGAAGAACCCAGTACAGCAAAATGACTACAAATACATCTCTCTGATCTAGCAATTGATCAGGAATCTGAATGCCCATCGGAAGCGTAAGAACTAAAAGAAGAGGTAGTTTGGAGAGAGCTTCCACTGCCACTTCTGCTTATTTTTGATTTCTTACCTGCTTTTGAGGCCATTGTGACAACTGATCTGATGAGATTTCCAACTATCTTGGCTTTGATCTGGCCTCTCTTTGGCAAAGGCCTTCCTGTTCCTTTCTTTGGAGAATAGGCAACTTGAAAACCCATTTCTGCAGGTTAATCTGGATATGGGTGAAGATGAAGTTGTTCAGTGAAGAAGGATGAGGAGAAGAAGGAAGCAACTGAAGCTATAGAAGATGGGAATGCAAAAGGAAGCTTTCAAAGGCCTCTTGAAGAGAAGAAGAAAGCAAGTGTATGAAGAAGGAGAAGAAAGTTTGAGTGAAGAGAATTGTTTGAGAGTGATATCTATATATATTGGGTGGGGGAGGGACTAGGTCAGTGAACAGTTAAGAGTTGCTTGAGTGGCAAGCTCCCTAAAATTTAACCATACTCTTGTAGTAACAACAACCTTGTAGTAAGTAGTAACAACAACCTTTGAAAGGGGGGAGGGGATGTCAAATCAGATCTCATCCCATCTCTTTCAAAAAAGAAAAAAGAAAAAAATTTCCTCTCCCCCACGTGGCACCCCGGATTGCCACTTGGATTGACATCCTCTCGCCAAATATCCTCTCCCCAAATAGAGGATTCGTTTCCTTTATACCAGACATTTTTTTTCATCCGTTTCCTTTAGACCTGACATTTTTTTGATATACAGTATTTTTTCGTAAAAGTGTCATTAAAAATATGCGATATTTTATAGACGTAGGATATTGGGATATGTAAGATGTTATACGACTTTGGGATATCCCGCGCCAAGTCTTAGGACAAATGTACATGCAAAGTTCCAAAAAGTAAAATCATGATCTTTAACTAACGTCATAGACATGATATTAGCTGATATGTCACTTCCTTTATTGGGGAGCATTTTTTTTTCTTTATTAAATTTAGGACATGTTTGTGCATAGTTGTGGAAGAGGAAAGTCAAGTTTCCTCCTCCATGGCTATGGGTTTTCGATGGAGGGAGATGGGAAAACCGTCTCCCCTCCGCAATGAAATACATAGTAAAAAGGCAGAAAACCCTATATTCTCTTTGCTGCACCAAACACAGAAAGGAGGCATTGGAAATTCTGATGTGTTGTCGGCACTATTTTTCTGCTGAAAACTCATTTGCGCAAACAGGCCCTTAGACTCTAACCTTCTCCATGACTAGGTGGTGTCTTAAGGCCACCCTATCAGTGGGTTGGCACAGTCAAAACTTTAATGTAAACTTATTTTGACCCTTTTTCTTTTCTAAAACAAAATAGGGATTTTTTTAAAAGAATTTTCACAAAAAAAAAAAAAGTAGAAAACTTCATTTTTAAGAGTTTTTTTTTTTTTTAGTGTTTTAGATAAAATAGAATTAAAAAAAGTGGTGAGAATGGAGTTTCAATACATTTATGTTTTAGACAAACCATAGACTACAAGTATCATTCAAGGCCAAATATTATGCATCAGGCGATACCACTTGGTTTAGGTTGAGATTTAAAACCACAACAGTAAGACCACATTAAAGGGCTGAAATGGATGCAATACTTACAGGAGGGTGTTAAAGAGTGCTTCATCTTTTTGGAATGGGCCTGTGGCCATGTCCAATGACTTGCAATTTTTTTTTTCTTGGCTAAAATGCAAGATAAGCTGTTGTACTAATTCTTTCTCCTTATCCATTTTTTTGGAATGGACAGTTGTCCAATGCGTGTTTGGACGTATGGTGAATTGATTTGAGGTGAGATAAAACCTTTATTTTCCAAATAAGAAATTTTATTTTTTAAAAATAGTTAAAAAGCAACTTCCTTTCTCCATTAAATGATAAAAAAAACATCCTCGTGTTACGCAAAAAGCCAAAAAGATTCCCTATCAAGACACTCAAAACAAAAGACTACCATAACTCCTTTATATTTTATTATCTCTTGCACCTCACTTAATTTCAATTCACCATCCATCCAAGCACGCCCAGTTATGAAATGAATGATTATGGGTAAAGAATGAATCTCACAATTTGTGGAATGACTTCAACCTTGTAGTAACAACAACCTTGTAGTAAGTAGTAACAACAACCTTTGAAAGGGGGGAGGGGATGTCAAATCAGATCTCATCCCATCTCTTTCAAAAAAGAAAAAAGAAAAAAATTTCCTCTCCCCCACGTGGCACCCCCGATTGCCACTTGGATTGACATCCTCTCGCCAAATATCCTCTCCCCAAATAGAGGATTCGTTTCCTTTAGACCAGACATTTTTTTTCATCCGTTTCCTTTAGACCTGACATTTTTTTGATATACAGTATTTTTTCGTAAAAGTGTCATTAAAAATATGTGATATTTTATAGACGTAGGATATTGGGATATGTAAGATGTTATACGACTTTGGGATATCCCGCGCCAAGTCTTAGGACAAATGTACATGCAAAGTTCCAAAAAGTAAAATCATGATCTTTAACTAACGTCATAGACATGATATTAGCTGATATGTCACTTCCTTTATTGGGGAGCATTTTTTTTTCTTTATTAAATTTAGGACATGTTTGTGCATAGTTGTGGAAGAGGAAAGTCAAGTTTCCTCCTCCATGGCTATGGGTTTTCGATGGAGGGAGATGGGAAAACCGTCTCCCCTCCGCAATGAAATACATAGTAAAAAGGCAGAAAATCCTATATTCTCTTCGCTGCACCAAACACAGAAAGGAGGCATTGGAAATTCTGATGTGTTGTCGGCACTATTTTTCTGCTGAAAACTCATTTGCGCAAACAGGCCCTTAGACTCTAACCTTCTCCATGACTAGGTGGTGTCTTAGGGCCACCCTATCAGTGGGTTGGCACAGTCAAAACTTTAATGTAAACTTATTTTGACCCTTTTTCTTTTCTAAAACAAAATAGGGATTTTTTTAAAAGAATTTTCACAAAAAAAAAAAAAAAGTAGAAAACTTCATTTTTAAGAGTTTTTTTCTTTTTTTTTTTAGTGTTTTAGATAAAATAGAATTAAAAAAAGTGGTGAGAATGGAGTTTCAATACATTTATGTTTTAGACAAACCATAGACTACAAGTATCATTCAAGGCCAAATATTATGCATCAGGCGATACCACTTGGTTTAGGTTGAGATTTAAAACCACAACAGTAAGACCACATTAAAGGGCTGAAATGGATGCAATACTTACAGGAGGGTGTTAAAGAGTGCTTCATCTTTTTGGAATGGGCCTGTGGCCATGTCCAATGACTTGCAATTTTTTTTTTCTTGGCTAAAATGCAAGATAAGCTGTTGTACTAATTCTTTCTCCTTATCCATTTTTTTGGAATGGACAGTTGTCCAATGCGTGTTTGGACGTATGGTGAATTGATTTGAGGTGAGATAAAACCTTTATTTTCCAAATAAGAAATTTTATTTTTTAAAAATAGTTAAAAAGCAACTTCCTTTCTCCATTAAATGATAAAAAAAACATCCTCGTGTTACGCAAAAAGCCAAAAAGATTCCCTATCAAGACACTCAAAACAAAAGACTACCATAACTCCTTTATATTTTATTATCTCTTGCACCTCACTTAATTTCAATTCACCATCCATCCAAGCACGCCCAGTTATGAAATGAATGATTATGGGTAAAGAATGAATCTCACAATTTGTGGAATGACTTCAACCTTGTAGTAACAACAACCTTGTAGTAAGTAGTAACAACAACCTTTGAAAGGGGGGAGGGGATGTCAAATCAGATCTCATCCCATCTCTTTCAAAAAAGAAAAAAGAAAAAAATTTCCTCTCCCCCACGTGGCACCCCCGATTGCCACTTGGATTGACATCCTCTCGCCAAATATCCTCTCCCCAAATAGAGGATTCGTTTCCTTTAGACCAGACATTTTTTTTCATCCGTTTCCTTTAGACCTGACATTTTTTTGATATACAGTATTTTTTCGTAAAAGTGTCATTAAAAATATGTGATATTTTATAGACGTAGGATATTGGGATATGTAAGATGTTATACGACTTTGGGATATCCCGCGCCAAGTCTTAGGACAAATGTACATGCAAAGTTCCAAAAAGTAAAATCATGATCTTTAACTAACGTCATAGACATGATATTAGCTGATATGTCACTTCCTTTATTGGGGAGCATTTTTTTTTCTTTATTAAATTTAGGACATGTTTGTGCATAGTTGTGGAAGAGGAAAGTCAAGTTTCCTCCTCCATGGCTATGGGTTTTCGATGGAGGGAGATGGGAAAACCGTCTCCCCTCCGCAATGAAATACATAGTAAAAAGGCAGAAAATCCTATATTCTCTTCGCTGCACCAAACACAGAAAGGAGGCATTGGAAATTCTGATGTGTTGTCGGCACTATTTTTCTGCTGAAAACTCATTTGCGCAAACAGGCCCTTAGACTCTAACCTTCTCCATGACTAGGTGGTGTCTTAGGGCCACCCTATCAGTGGGTTGGCACAGTCAAAACTTTAATGTAAACTTATTTTGACCCTTTTTCTTTTCTAAAACAAAATAGGGATTTTTTTAAAAGAATTTTCACAAAAAAAAAAAAAAGTAGAAAACTTCATTTTTAAGAGTTTTTTTTTTTTTTAGTTTTTTAGATAAAATAGAATTAAAAAAAGTGGTGAGAATGGAGTTTCAATACATTTATGTTTTAGACAAACCATAGACTACAAGTATCATTCAAGGCCAAATATTATGCATCAGGCGATACCACTTGGTTTAGGTTGAGATTTAAAACCACAACAGTAAGACCACATTAAAGGGCTGAAATGGATGCAATACTTACAGGAGGGTGTTAAAGAGTGCTTCATCTTTTTGGAATGGGCCTGTGGCCATGTCCAATGACTTGCAATTTTTTTTTTCTTGGCTAAAATGCAAGATAAGCTGTTGTACTAATTCTTTCTCCTTATCCATTTTTTTGGAATGGACAGTTGTCCAATGCGTGTTTGGACGTATGGTGAATTGATTTGAGGTGAGATAAAACCTTTATTTTCCAAATAAGAAATTTTATTTTTTAAAAATAGTTAAAAAGCAACTTCCTTTCTCCATTAAATGATAAAAAAAACATCCTCGTGTTACGCAAAAAGCCAAAAAGATTCCCTATCAAGACACTCAAAACAAAAGACTACCATAACTCCTTTATATTTTATTATCTCTTGCACCTCACTTAATTTCAATTCACCATCCATCCAAGCACGCCCAGTTATGAAATGAATGATTATGGGTAAAGAATGAATCTCACAATTTGTGGAATGACTTCAACCTTGTAGTAACAACAACCTTGTAGTAAGTAGTAACAACAACCTTTGAAAGGGGGGAGGGGATGTCAAATCAGATCTCATCCCATCTCTTTCAAAAAAGAAAAAAGAAAAAAATTTCCTCTCCCCCACGTGGCACCCCCGATTGCCACTTGGATTGACATCCTCTCGCCAAATATCCTCTCCCCAAATAGAGGATTCGTTTCCTTTAGACCAGACATTTTTTTTCATCCGTTTCCTTTAGACCTGACATTTTTTTGATATACAGTATTTTTTCGTAAAAGTGTCATTAAAAATATGTGATATTTTATAGACGTAGGATATTGGGATATGTAAGATGTTATACGACTTTGGGATATCCCGCGCCAAGTCTTAGGACAAATGTACATGCAAAGTTCCAAAAAGTAAAATCATGATCTTTAACTAACGTCATAGACATGATATTAGCTGATATGTCACTTCCTTTATTGGGGAGCATTTTTTTTTCTTTATTAAATTTAGGACATGTTTGTGCATAGTTGTGGAAGAGGAAAGTCAAGTTTCCTCCTCCATGGCTATGGGTTTTCGATGGAGGGAGATGGGAAAACCGTCTCCCCTCCGCAATGAAATACATAGTAAAAAGGCAGAAAATCCTATATTCTCTTCGCTGCACCAAACACAGAAAGGAGGCATTGGAAATTCTGATGTGTTGTCGGCACTATTTTTCTGCTGAAAACTCATTTGCGCAAACAGGCCCTTAGACTCTAACCTTCTCCATGACTAGGTGGTGTCTTAGGGCCACCCTATCAGTGGGTTGGCACAGTCAAAACTTTAATGTAAACTTATTTTGACCCTTTTTCTTTTCTAAAACAAAATAGGGATTTTTTTAAAAGAATTTTCACAAAAAAAAAAAAAAAGTAGAAAACTTCATTTTTAAGAGTTTTTTTTTTTTTTAGTGTTTTAGATAAAATAGAATTAAAAAAAGTGGTGAGAATGGAGTTTCAATACATTTATGTTTTAGACAAACCATAGACTACAAGTATCATTCAAGGCCAAATATTATGCATCAGGCGATACCACTTGGTTTAGGTTGAGATTTAAAACCACAACAGTAAGACCACATTAAAGGGCTGAAATGGATGCAATACTTACAGGAGGGTGTTAAAGAGTGCTTCATCTTTTTGGAATGGGCCTGTGGCCATGTCCAATGACTTGCAATTTTTTTTTTCTTGGCTAAAATGCAAGATAAGCTGTTGTACTAATTCTTTCTCCTTATCCATTTTTTTGGAATGGACAGTTGTCCAATGCGTGTTTGGACGTATGGTGAATTGATTTGAGGTGAGATAAAACCTTTATTTTCCAAATAAGAAATTTTATTTTTTAAAAATAGTTAAAAAGCAACTTCCTTTCTCCATTAAATGATAAAAAAAAAACATCCTCGTGTTACGCAAAAAGCCAAAAAGATTCCCTATCAAGACACTCAAAATAAAAGACTACCATAACTCCTTTATATTTTATTATCTCTTGCACCTCACTTAATTTCAATTCACCATCCATCCAAGCACGCCCAGTTATGAAATGAATGATTATGGGTAAAGAATGAATCTCACAATTTGTGGAATGACTTCAATTTATATGCCTAAAAGAGTCAGAGTTGTTGTTGTTGTCCTCGTCTTCTGTTTATTTGTTTTCTTTTTTTTTTAGGGGGATATTATCTATATAGTAGATCTAAAATCACCCCCCCCCCCCGTGATAAAAACTTAAGTATTTTTCACAAAATTATTCGTACAATATTGTAGGATTGTTCGATATCGCGCACATCGTATTATGCAATATTTATTTCGCATGATTTTTATACGAATAATTCTGTAAAAAATATTTAAACTTCAATTATGTTGGAACAATTATCGATTTTAAGGACACTCGTAGAGTCAGAATCCCCATTTTTATAGCATTGCTAAGGAAAATAAAAAAACTCTCCTTCCATTTGGTATTGCCCATCAAAGATTTCACATGTCCTTTATTTGAAAAAGCTGCAGCCAACTTTCTGTCTAGGGCCATACTAGATATACTTGCCTCAGATTGTACATAGGCAAGCTGAACCCTTCGGAGCCACTGCCAACCTAAATATGCCTTAAGTCCCCCCCCCCCCCCCCCCCCCCCCCCCCCCCCCATCTTTTCAGGCCTTTGATTTCTAATTTAATGGTTTGTGGGTATCTGGCTGGTGGGCCCTATGTCTTGAAAGTTGTTGTGATTGAACTATTTTTGCTAATTGCTGATAATTATTGCCCATTTCCAGGTATGTGATTGGGCATCAATATACTTGTTTGATATCTCAATTTCTCATCTCTTGATTTCTGAGTATCTAGTTTGATATCTCAATTACTATGACTAGTTTGTTCTTTTTTTTTTTTTTTTTTTTTTTTTTTGTAAATGCATATACATGCCCTTGCTTTAAAAGTGATTGATCAAGCTAGTACATGGTTAAGAAAAATAGGACACATTTTTTATTGGATTAAACGGATAGGATCTTCCAATTTGGGTTTCATTTTGTTGAATAGGATATCTACTCCAGTGCCTTCTAGACCAACTACTTGAATGATGAATCAATAAGCCAAGGCCCCACGTTCAAAACCTGAACCCCAAGGAATTATTTTATACATATTTCTAGTTTTAGGACTTGTTTCCAGCCACAAAGTCAAAGTCAAAATGATGATGTGAGCACTTAGGTGTATGGGGAGTTACTGTCATTTTTCTTCATATAATTTATTCTTAAATTTTATGGTCAAGGGTCCAGCAGTTGTCCCCCCATACACTGGCATGTATCCCTGACATGGGTCCCAGGCTCCCAGCAATACCAGATGGGACTCAAAGATGGATGAAAACAAATGAAACAGAGAAGAGGTCAAAGCTTAGCTGGCCAATGCCTTGGAACGGTTGAACCTCAAAACCTTATCCTTCCCTTCTTGATGAATATTTCTTGGAGAAAACTCAAGCTCTTCTGATAGGTCTGGTTCTCTTGAAAGCAACAGCTTGACCTTTTCTTTCTTTTCTTTTTTTTTGCTGGTAACCCACCCAAGGGGGGCCAGGGCCTGGAGCTGCAGATGGCCCACACATATAGGAAGAGGAGTCCAATCCCATCTTGTCAGCAAAATTTAGCCTTTGACCACAAGGTCTTTGTCAATAACTTAGCCTTTGACAACATGGTTTGTGCCTATCTCTAGGACCTTTAATTGCCAAAAGGTAATATGACATGTTGAGGGGAATTTCATGACATGGTTGGTAAGTATGACCTTTCAGAAGAACAGGTTGTGGTGGTAAGACAATTTCTCACCATTCAGCCTTGGATTTTCAGCGTCAAAGTCTCGTTCCTTTTTTGGTTTGTATTTCTGAGAGAGGTCTCAGGTCTGGCACGCTCCGATGAGAAGGGCTTTTCTAGTAAGCAGGAGTTTGGTCAGAGACAGTTTCGTGTTTGTTTGGTCATGGTGCCTTGGCTGAAGCTGCTACAGAGCTATAAGTTCTAGAAAACAGTAATTGCCATCCTGACTTGAAAATTTTGACTCTGACTTGGTTGAAATCAATGTTCAAAATCCTGAAGTTGTGAGTTTTCAATTGGGTCAATGTGTAGGACCACTAATCTTGGTATCTAGATCAATATACCACCAGTGGAATCTGGGTCACACCAACACAAGCTGGTCATCACACCCATATAGATTTCAGGTTGGTTCCATATGAGTCCGATATCTAGCGATCTCTATGATTTTGGTTCAGTAATTAATTTGTCAATGATATAGAATCTTGATCCTCTTGGATTGTGACCCAAGCTTTCATAGTCTGATGTTCAGATCACAAATAATTCAGGATCATAATGTGGGCCAATGGATGCAAAATGTTAGATATAAAATCACTCTCCAATTATGAATCGGGATCCCCTGAGGATTTCCCCCAAGGTGGCCGTGAGTGGACCCGTCATGGTCCGCCACGTCACTGTGGGCAGCTCCTGCCCGAAAGCATGACAGGCTGCCATTGCGTGCATGATAGGCTGCCTATGGTGATGTAGCGGACCTTGATTGATCAACTCATGATCACTATGGGGGAAATCCTTAGAGGATCCGACTCTCCAATTATATATTTTATCTCCCATTTCCTACAAGATAAGAATGCTTTCTTTACGTCCATTCATCTCAAAATTATTTCTCCTAATCATCTAATAATTCGTCAATCTTAATCCCGGATCCTTTCCCTGTTTTTTTTTAATTACTTCTTATCTTAATTGAAATCTCCTAAGATGTAAATGGTTTCATAAATCTTGCAAATAAGCAATCCAAGTCCAAATTACGCAACTGAAATCTCCATCCAAATTCATGACCATAATGAATGCAAACAGAAACTGCTTCATGATACCTACTTCTAATTATGTAACCGTTTAAATTAATCAGCAGTGGGGCTCACTCTTTTAACTTATCCAGACCATAATAGTCGTCGATCCAAACTTCCATATATCCAGACCATAACAGTCGTCGATCCAAACTTCCATAGTGATTGCATATAAAAATTTGCTCCATGATACTTGATCTTAATTAATTATAAGTGCTCCTCGTTTGGATCCAAATTTTTGCTCAAGAGGTTGGCCGAGTGGTCAGGATCACGGTTCCTTTCTCTTCCGGAACTAGAGTTCCTAGTATCGATCTCCCATTCCCCCTCTTCAAGAATCGAATGCTGAGTCCATTAGTGCTATGACCTGGGGACAAAGAGTTTTACTTGTTTTTTTTTAGACCGAAGGATTAGTCCAGTCCAATAGATTGTAACCTCCCTTAGCAAAAAAAAAAAAAAATTATAACTGCTCCATGATACAAGGATGGGACATTCAATATCAACCAATCATCCAAAGCCGCTTCAATCCTCAATGTCAGTGCTGTGAGAACCTTCCCTTTGGTTAAAATAAATAAATAAACAAAACCTTATATAAAGTGTAACACACACGGATTTATATAATCTTATAATTTCTTCTTTCTATTGCATGAAAAGGAGACAATAAATAATGAGAAACAGAGTCCCCACAGGAGCATAAATCAAAGGCTGATGGGAGTGCTTTGAAAAAAAGATATATATGATAGTGGCAAAATACAGAACATTCAAAAGCTGCAAGAAAGAGTCATCTCAATCTCCCCACCAAGGAGTAAGGCAAAAATGGAGGAGGTCAAGGACAAAGGAACATGATAGAGATAGAGATAGAAATAGAAGGTCTTCTAGTGTCCACAAGGGCACACAAACATATGTTCTACAGGTGGGAATCATCACAATGTCAAAAAGGGCACACAAACATATGTTCTACAGGGGGGAATCATCACATCATTTGTTCAAAGGCTGGTCGGGAAGACATAACAAAAGTGGGCATGGAAGTGGTCATCATAATGGTCATTTAAGTGGGCTCAGTGGCTTTTCACCAAGTATGAGAATTTTTAAAAAAAGGTAGAGGTAAGGTTTTAGTCTTTTTTTTTTTTATGATTTAATTTTGTTTGGGTATATTTTTTTGATCTTTGATAGCATTGGGTTTTCAGGGAAATTTTATCCCGTGAATACGGTGATCGTCACAGTGGGTGCCTTCAAATTCAGGGGATCATCACGTTATGTATGTATACTCCATTTTTTTTTCTTCTTTATATTATGAAACATAAAATAAATTTGAATAATGAAAGGATGAATTATCCATGGTTTTTTTACATTTTGTTCACCAATAAATCAATTGTTGTGGTTTTATCACATAGAATTGTGGTAGAATGAGTGCTTATCCAATATAAAGGAGGTAACAAGGTATTACTTTTACAAAGTAGAACAAAAAAAACTTAGGTTGAATTGAACTGAGTTTAGATTTGAGCAAATCCACATTTTGAGTCCGGATCTCCTATTTCTTAGATATAGGGAGATGTTATTTCGTACAATCCACATTTGCCACAAATATAAAATTTTATGCCAGCTATTGCGCCCTCTTAATAACTTCCTTGGATTGAGAAAAAAATAAAGAAAAGATTTTATATATGTGGCAAATGTGGATTGGACGAAACAAAAACAGGGGATCCGGACTCACATATTTTTATTCTAATCTTTCATCTGTATTTTTTGGCCCTGCTCTTTGTTGCTAGTTGTAAGCTAAAGAGAATGGTTTTATCATTCCCCAAGCTGCAACTCAGTTGGCAAGGGACATAGTTGGGTGAGTGTGCTTGAGTTATCAAGGTTAGATTAGGATTAAAGAAAAAAAAAAAAGGCTCCTGCTGGTATGGAATCTGCTGCACTGATCAGAAAGTAGCAGTTTTCCTTGACAACAAGGACGATGGAATTTTGTGTCCTTGCCATGTTTATTTCCTTGGGTTTTCAGTCTCCATGGGGCTGGGAAAGGCAAAAGCCCATTTTCCTCAAGGATGGAAAGTGCTTTTGAGCTACACGCTTCCTAATAAAATGAATTCCTCACCAATATCCACAGAAATAGGCTCCACCAAAGGAAGTTGCTGGGGAAGAAGGTTTAACTTCGGATTACCTACACACACTTTTGCTATTTGATAAAGTCTGATGTGAATCAATATAAGAAATTTTAGTTTTTCTTGCATATGGTTTTGACCAGTTGGATTGTCCGATTACTTATCCTGTGCTTTCAAATTTGTGGGCGAGCCATTTTCTTCTGCACTCCAATAAGTTGCCATGGTCACTAGAAATGTGTCAGTTTAAATTTGTGTGTGGCCTTTCACATTATATTTCCAATCTTAACTTGCCATTTTTATATCCATTTGACAATAAACTACCCTTTTATGTGCTATTAGCCTATTACACTGGAATTAACAAGATAAGGAGCTTTTGGCAATCAAAATTGTTGCAATATGATTAAAATAATAGATATATGAAAGGCTACGAATTGCTTGTCTAAGAAGTTTATTTATTTATTTTGTTTTGGTCACTAGTTCTATGATAACCCCCAATATAGATGCAGAGTTTAGGTTTCTGTTTGATGGTCAACTCTCTCTCTCTCTCTCTCTCTCTCTCTCTCTCTCTCTCCTATTTCTTTTCAGCCTGCAGTATGCACTCGGCTTAACCTTACTTTCCTCCAAGTAGATTACTCTTAAGTTGGTCATTTGATAATACATATATTGAAGCAAGTACTGAGAAAGATCAAATGCCTCTGTTGGGAAAAACAGAGCAGCAAAGCAAAAGAAAATTAGGAAGTGGTAACACTACTCAATGCAGCAAAAAGAGAATGGGTTTATCTACATCGTCCCAAAAAAGGGGAATTATTTCATCCTCACACTAGCGAACAACGATCGCTGATTGAACCCTGCGACCCATGAACCAGAAACCACAAATCGTGATCAAGGGTATCTCTGATACAAATTGCAACAAGTTGAGTTCATCGGACCTGAAGCCAGTTATATTAAGTTGCTCCTAAGCTTTGATGAACAGATACTTCAAAATGGGCAACGAATCGTGTCGTATCGCATCCGATACTTTTTATATATAAAATCCATATCCCTTCCACATCTACGATGTGTCCTTGCCGTATCCATGCCATGCGTCATAGCTCCTAAATTTCGGTCTGGGACGCATATCCACAACCATATCTCGATCGACCTGATTACAAATTAACAGATCTGAGACAGGTCTATGATTATTGCAACGATGTTATTAATTATACTGCCTAACGCCTAAATATTTTTACTTTAATATTGGAGTCTGATCGGATCCCATCATCATTATAATATTTTGGATCCATTGGGTCAAGGGCACAAACTTGAACACATAGCCAGTAGTTTCAAGTGAAGCACAGTAAGCTCATGGGTCACACCTGACCATCCCTTGAAACAAGAGCATTAGCAAACTTTGAATTACATGCAGAACTCAACTGGATTGCAAAGTCATCCACTTGCATGCTCATTCCATCTGCCCACTTCAGATGTTAAAAGTAATATTTCGGAGTAATACTTTCATATAATACAGTGCAATCATCAATATTATAAGTGTTGACATTAGGAACAAAAGTTGGTTTGGTCAATGGTCACTAGGTTGTTAAAATGCCACACAACCTATTAACATGATATGAACCCCACACAATTTTAACGGATTCGGGTGGGCTCTTAATTAGTTTGGATCGTTAACGGGTTTGGTTAATGGGTCAAACCCGTTAACACGTTAAGTTAACAGGTCGTGTACGAATTAAACCAGTAATCAGTTAACAACCCGCTTAACCCATTAAAATTTTTTTAGTCCCTAAGTGTAGCTAGAATTAATTTATATTCATAAAGAAGAAATTGAAATTTATTATTTTATAGTCGGGTTTTAGGTGGGATCCATTCGAGATCCTCATTTACAGTTTCGTGTGGCTTATATATTTTTGTATGGATTTTCTTTTAATTTTTGAAATGACTTAATTACTTAATGGGTTAACGGGTTGGGTCGTGTTCGGGTTGGATTTTTTGACCCGTTAAGTTAACGGGTCGTGTACGGGTTAAGGTGATTTTAACACAAATTCGTTAACCCATAATCCGAATTCCTTAACACGACACGATTGACAGCCCTAATATGGTCACCCAATTGCAAGACATGTTTTGGCCATTCATAGTGTCTGTTCTTATGCCAAACAAACATTATTTAATTAGCAAGCATTCACAGAAACTGATAGGCACGAGTTTTGTAATATTTCTCAAGGTTACCAAGTTTAAGTTGGCCCTGATGTTGTGTTTGATTGCCCGTTGGATCCAAGTTTTGGTCCCCATGTATGAGAACCATAGGGATTCGAACACACGACCCATGGCTCTATTAATAACTAGAAACACCAAAAGTTGGTAAGTTGGTATTAGAGTAGAGGTTGCGAGTTTGAAACCCTTGAGAGGCATGTTACCTACATCTATCTTTTTTGTTCTATGTCTATTGTGTTTTGAATTTCGAGGAGAGGTGTTGATAAAAATTGTTATGTCATTTGCTAAAATCTCGAGCTTTTAGTGCTTCTGATCATTAACATAAAAAAGATGGATAAAAAGAGTTTTGGCTTTAAGTCGACCCGGTGTCCATATATTTACTTCCTTAATTACATAGTTTCTTATATGAAACTATACAACATTAACAAGTTAACAAACCATATAAAAGTGATAACCCTTTCTTGTGAATTTGAAAATTTTCCATCCCCATTTATCTAATTCCTTTAAGAAATCCTTTGATTTTCTAAGCAACTTCAATATCAAAAGTGGAAATCTACAGGGGACCACCATCAAAATATCCCTTTTGTTAGTAAATAATTGCATGTCTTTCACGTTATATGTAAGTGCCACCTGGATGGATTTTACCATGGATGCAAACCAGCAGAGATGTTTGATTCAGGCGGCTGTTAATCTGGACTTGTCTGTGACAAACGTTTTCTAACGGATTTATACTTTCTCGGATTTATACTTTCACATAATACCTATTCTAGTAGAGTACAATTTACATTGTATTCGGAAATTTACATGATATGGCACTTAATTAATCTGATTGGTGGTTTGTCAATCTAGCATCATTGTCGCCACCATCATCATCTTCGCTGCTTTGTTAGCCCCATTTAGCTAAGTTCTGTATAACTACACATGTTTGGCAACTTTGTTTCCAACCTCTATTTGTCTAAATATCTAAAGTGGGTAGATGTTTGGAAAATCAGAGCGATTGACCGACAATTCTACGTCTACCTACATTAGAGAAGTAGAGTGAAATCCTCTTAAACTTGTGAAAATAAGAACTTTAGCATCTTTTTTTTTATGACTCTATTTTAGATGGCTCTGTAGGGATAAATAGTAGAGATACCAAACAATACCTTATAACGTATGTTTTTAAACACCTCAAGTTTGGGCCTTCCATTACCATCATCATCACTGAAGTTTTATCCCATTTATTTAGAGCTGGCTTTCTTTTAGTCATATTTACATTCATCCCCGGAAAAAACCAATTGTTAGGGTTGAAAATCTAACGAAAGAGAGCAGATTTTATTATTGGTAATAAGGAGAGCAGGTTGTGAGGCTAGTGATCTCTGGCTATTCAGAGCTACTTACAAACTGCTATTTCTTAATATTATATTTGTTTTGAACATTTCACTATTTACTCCATCTAAGTTTACACGTCCCTAGGGGTGGCAATTTTGCTCCGCCCCGCCCCGCCCCGGCTTGCCCGCTCCGCCCCGTGCGGGTTTTCCCCGCCCCGATCCTTAGGTGGGGCGGGGACGGGGCATAAAACTGTGCCCCGAAGGAGGGGCGGGGCAGGGATGGGTTTGCTCTTTTTCCCGCCTCGCCATTAAATAAGTTTATATATATATATATATATATGTATATATATAATGGGGTAGGTTCTCCTAAGCTGCAGCTTAGGATATCCTAAGCTGCAGTGTGTAAACCGCACATGTGTGAGCACATGTGTGACCCATTTTTACACTAATGCAGCTTAGGATACCCCTAAGCTGCAGCTTAGAATACCCTGCCCCATATATAATATATAGAGGGTTATGTTTATATATATATATATATATATACAAACATATACGAGGGAGGCTCTCCTAAGCTGCAATGTGCAAACCGCACATGTATGACCCATTTTTGCACTACTGCAGCTTAGGATACCCTAAGCTGCAGCTTAGGAGAGCCTGGGCCAACATATATATATATATATATATATGTGTGTGTGTGTGTATATATGTATATGTATGTGTATGTATATTTGTGTATATATATGTATATGTGTGTAACAATCTTGAATATATTTAAAATAAGGTAAAACATTACAAAAAATGAAATTTAGTCTAGTGGTAAGGCAAACATCTAGTTACTCCCCCACTTAAGTTCAAATCCCAAGTCTTGCACATTTAAAATTTTTATAATTGAAGGGCGGGGCGGGGCGGGGCGGGGTACCCGCGGGGCAATCGGGGTATGGTGGGGCGGGGACGGGACATATCAATTACCCCGAGGGCGGTGCGGGGCGGGGCGGGGGCGGGGGCGGGGAACCCCAATTCGTCCCCGATCTGCCCGTTGCCATCCCTACACGTCCCATTGAATTCTTTTAATAATTCGCCACGCAGTAAAAATTTGGTTTTTGGACATCAATCAAATGTTTGCTTGGTTGACTAAAGTGTGATGTAAGTTAGTAACTCTTTTCCATTGTACTTTCTTATGAAAAAGGGCAAAATATGAGGAAAGTTGGTAGTAGACATATCTAGGTGTATGTCTTTCTCCAAAAGACATCTATATAGCCTTTCTCATCATATGGGGTCATAGGGTCTTTGTTGCATATTCATTTGAGTGTCAACCTGCCTATTATCATCATAATCACAGTCTTATCACAGCAATTTGGAGTCAGCTTAATTAGATATTATGGTATTAGAGTAGAAGTCAATATATGGTGAGTTCCTTGCGTTGATTTCGGATATGAGACAACCTTCATCATCATCATTATCATAAGAACTATTGACTTTTGACATAAGAAAGCAGTTTACATGAAGAGAACAATTACAAGTGTATACTTTCAAAACATAAAAATGCTTAGAGAGACAGCTCCCTAAAAACAAAAGAGCAAGCGGGATATGACACATGGAAGTGGCCAAATAATTTTTGGTTAGAATCAGTTGGGAAGCGCCAGAAGCGTGTAAATTAGAAGAAATGTAACCACAACTATAGCTCCTGCCAGTGTGAACTTTGGACTGGTCCACAACATGAGATTTTGTCTCTCTGTCCTCTTGATGGGGTTGGGCTCCTCAGATAAGGGGTATTCAGAACGCCTTGGGTTCCAGCTTACATATTTGTTTGGATTGAATTGAGAGAATGGTCCCTTCTTTCCTTTCTTCCTAAAGCTTGACCAGGCCTTATCCCAGTCTGTTGTTTGCCTATCACCTGAGAATGAGAAGGAATTGAAAGTCATTCAAGATATGTTGGAGAGAACAATGAAACATGCAATATCTATGAAAATTGGAATGCATATATAAGTAAAAGAATGGCAAATAAAAAACAATGAATACAATTTCCATGTGAAAGTTCTGAATTAAAGACCTAAGAATCAAAAGATTAAGATGCTAACGTGTGTCAATTATGGTCTCTTATTAGTTCTTAAACATGACTTGATCATGGTTATTCTTATCAATCCGGGGTACATTTGTTTAATAGGGTATTGAAAACGTAGGATTTCAAAGTGATGCCTTCTTATCGGAGGGGAGAGGGGCGAAAAATGAAGGATTAAGGGTGAGCCACCAAAAGGGGCAATCAAATGAACTCCCATTTCATAGGAAATGATTACCCACCCATTGCCTACTAAATAGATCCTAGGAAAGTGATCGTCCTAATCTACATCTCCATGGTGTGGAAGCTTCTACATTACTGCAGTTTGGTCTAAACTAAAGTAAAAATGAATGATCATGTGGAGCTTCTACCAGCCGTAGTGTGGTCTAAAACGTTTCAAAGAACAAGTTTTTACAACATCATTTATTCCAGGACAGATGTACTTCAGTAGTTTAATAAACTTTGATAAACAATAACAGTTTACAAACATTAACTAATCAACTACAATGAAAAGGGCGTGATCGATTCAACATAAAAAAAAAAAAAAAAAAAAAAGAAGCAAGCTTGACCTTGTAAAATTGATTCAGCCACATGATCTTCATCCAAGAGCAAAAACAAATATTGTAAACAATGGAGAGGGTGAGGGTGGCTAGTGGGGGGGTTTATGGTTTTTTGAAATTTTCCCAGCATTTAATATTTGAGAGGAATTTTCACCTTTGGGATTACTATGCAAGGGTGATGTGGTATTTTCAATTTTCGTCATCCACAAAGTAAGACCTTTTGAAATAAAAAAATGCTAAAAAACATAAGAAAAGGGGTACACCATGCAGAAGTACGTAACACACCGCCATGTATAAAAAGCATATTGTCTCTGCCCTTGTATAAAAGTACTTGAAGGAAAATAATTTTGTTATATCAGTATCACATTCTTAGGATTTATAAGCAATGTGTTTCTCTGAGAAGGTTAAAAGAGAAGCATTAAATGTGAAGATATCAAATGATCTCAACTTTGATAGAAAATGATTACCCATATATTACCTTATAAATTAATTACAAGAAAGTGATGATGATCTCATCTAGATCTCCACCTAATAGGGGCGGCCCTGGGGACAGCCCACACAGGCAGCTGGCTGGGGCCCCAAAATTTGGCCCAAAATGGGGGCCCCCAAGTCAACAAAAAAATCACCATCGTTGAAATCTCTGGCCCAATCGAACTGAACCCCACCTACCTCTGCCTCGTCCAAATCCCTGGCCCTCCAAAAGACTGAAAGAGCTGTGCTATTCAAACCGAATTTTCCGGTCTGAATGACGCTGGGATGGGGCAGTCAGGCCGGAAAATCAGGCCTGAATAGATTTTCTTCCCTCCTAAAATCACCACCACACCCAAACGGAAACCCCAGCCTCATGTCCAACCTTTGTCAAAACCCCTTCGTCCCTCCAACCTCATCCAAATCCCACCCAGCAGATCGAGGATAAAAAAAAAGAAGAGAAACAGAGTGAAGAAATAGAAGACAACAGAAGATTAGAAGAAGGAGAAGGTCCTGGGCCCTCCACCGGACCACTGCACCAAGGCGCTGCAGCGGGCAGCCCCATCGCCAAACGCCCCTGCTTCCACCCCCATCTCCTCTCCGTTTTCCTTTCTACCTTTCAGACCGGATCGGTGAATGAGGTAAAAAAACCGCTTCTTTCTTTTTTGCTTTCTTTCTGCACGCATCTCAATGCTTGCAATGGGCTACCCACTCTCCCAGACTCCCACACGTGGTGTCTGTGCCTTAATGCCTTAGCCTTATCTCCAAGTCCAACACTCCACAGTCAACAGAATGATAGATGTTCCATGATCTGATGATCTGTCTCCAATCTAGAGATACTCGCCAAAACAAAAAAAACACAAATCTATAGAGGTACATTTATGGACAACTGTGGGGCCCTAGAATATGATCAAAACCGTTGATCCTTCTTGCATTACGCCATTACTAAATATGGGTATGGCTCCAAATTTCAACTATTGATTCAATGTAGATCTTAAGAAAATGACAAAAAAATAAAGAGAACCGTTGGATATGCCCCGGGTTCAAAACAACAACTCACACATGCATATTAACATGTCCGTTTTTTCCTTCTTTTCTCAAACAGTGGGCCACTAAATTATCATCCAAACCATTGGAAAGGTTTCCAAGTATAATAGCTGATATGTGCCCAAATTTGGTCCGTTGATATGTCTCCAATCTTGAGATATTTTTCGAAAACTGCAGAACAATAGATGTGTATTTTTGAACATTTGCGGGCCCTGCATCATGATCCAAACCGTTGATCCAGTTTTGAATATTAAGAATGGGTACATGGTCAAAACTCAACTCCAGATTCTCTGTTGGTCTAGAAAAATTAGTAAAAGAATAAGAACTATTGGATTCTTGAAACATCTATTTCAACCATTTTGATCTTACCAAACGGTTTATTTTTAAAATGCCTATTTCAAACCGCTCTTTTTGAAACAGATCTATTTTATAGAGATAAGATTTGCCAAAAAAGCCTTAATAGATTCAACTTTCAAGTACAACATCAACAACTTCTTTCTTTTTTCAAAGATGTTCCGATGTTGACATCTTGCAAAAAGTTTTCTCTAACTTTTTTTTTATTTTTTATTATCTTTTGTTTTTAACTTTTGTTTAATGGATCTTTACTCCTCTTCAAGTGGACTAACAGGCAACAACAACTTCTTGTTGGTTTTTTCAATGATGTTGATATTTTACAAAAGTTGTCTCCAACTTTTTTCTTAATTTTTTATTATCTTTTTGTCTTTTATTAAATACTTTTATCTAATTTTTTTACATTTTTTTTGTGTAGTGAATGTAATTGCAGTGGTGCCTTGTTGGATCAAGAGACTAGACAACCTCATAGGTATAGTATTTTAAACAGATCTCGACAATTGATTTTTGCAATTAAATTGTTTAAATTACTTAAATTGCTTAAATTATGGGTGACTGAATTGCTTAATTGCTTTAAATCACTTTAGTCTGATTCTCTTACAGGTTTCTTTGGTATCCTTGCTCAATTGCTTAAATTATGAGTGATTGAATAGCTAAAGCCATTATTTACATCTTTCTTATTAGGTCTAATCATATCATTGTTGCTGAATTTTTACTTACATCATGCCCCCGACTAGAAAATATCCTTCTGGCTCTGAGAAAAGGAAAAAGAAACAACGATTAGACGATGTATCTCAATCTCAAAGAGGAGATATACTGAAGTTTTTCGGTAAAAAGGGACAAATAGAAAGTTCAAATGAAACTTTAGTTGACGTTGAAGAAAGGAATGACGATGATAATGAAGAACATGAATTGAATGAAAGTGTTGAAGCTTTGGCGAATGAAGATGTTGAGGCTTTGGTGAATGAAAGCGTTGAACCTTTGGTGAATGAAGATGTTGAGGCTTTGGTGAATGAAAACGTTGAGCATTTGGTGAATGATAATGTTTTGGCTGCAGACTACTTTGATCCAGCAAATTGGGACAAGATTGGTCAAAATTATAGAGATTTACTTGTCGAAAAGGGTCCTATAAGAATTACTAATGTCGAGTTTCCCAGAGATCACCTTGGTAGACATTTCTCTTCGAAGCATTACACTCGCATAATGCCAAATGGATTTGAAAATGATAGAACATGGCTCATATATTCTGTTTCTTTGGATAAGGTCTTTTATTTTTGTTGTAAGTTGTTCAAGCAACATGGGAACACTTCTCAATTCGACAGTGAAGGATATTGTGACTGGCAAAACCTAAGTAGAAGGCTTTCAGAGCATCAATCATCTCCAGAGCACCTTCTTCATTGGAATAGTTGGTATAAACTAAAGAAGAGATTTGACAAGAATAAAACAATTTATAGAAAAGTGCAAGAAGAAATCAGCAGAGAGAGGGTACATTGGCGACAAGTGTTACTAAGAATACTTGCTGTAGTGAAAGCACTTGCTAAACAAAATTTGGCTTTTCGTGGAAAAAATGAGAAGATTTATCAGGAGAATAATGGGATTTTTTTAAGTATAATCGAAATGATTGCTGAATTTGATCCAATACTGAAAGAGCACCTTCGGCGCATTCAAAGTAAGGAAATTCATTATCATTATGTTGGTCACAAGATTCAAAATGAATTGATAGAGTTGTTAGCAAGTGAGGTGAAAAAGGCTATTGTCCAGAAAATCAAAGAAGCCAAGTATTTTTTAGTAATACTTGACTGTACACCATTTATTATTCATGAAGAGCAAATGTCGCTTGTGATTCAATTTGTGGATGTTACATCAATTGCACCAAAGATTGAAGAGTTCTTTTTAGGATTTTTGATTGTGGATGACACATCAGGACTGGGCTTATTTGACGCACTCAAAAATGTTTTGAACACTCTTGAGCTTGATATTGGTGATATAAGAGGGCAGGGGTATGACAATGGATCTAATATGAAAGGAAAATACAAAGGAGTTCAAAGTAGACTACTTGAAATAAATCCTAGAGCCCTGTCCACGCCATGTGGTTGTCATAGTTTGAATCTTGCTCTTTGTGATATGGCTAACTCTTGTTCAAGAGCTACATCCTTTTTTGGAGCGGTACAACGGATCTATTCATTGTTTTTGCCTTCTACAAAGAGGTGGAAAGTGTTTAAAGATCATGTCAAAGATGTGAAGCCCAAGTCAGGTCTCTCGCTAAAGTCATTGTCAGCAACACGTTGGGAGAGCCGTGTGGACAGTGTTCGTGCAATTAGACATAAAGCTCCGAAAATAAGAGATGCTTTGGTTTACTTGGCCGAAAATAGTGACAATCCTAAAACAAAGAGTGAAGCCAAGTCACTAGCGATACATGAAATTGAAAGTTTTGAGTTTTTGCTTGCCATGGTAATCTGACATTATTTACTTTTTGCTGTTAACTCTGTTAACAAAAATTTTCAAACTAAAGACATGCAAATTGATATAGCCATACATGAATTGAAAAGACTTATTTCTATTTTTGAAAAGTATAGAGAACTTGGGTTCGAAGAAGCCATGGCAGAAGCTAAGGACATTGCAACTACGATGGAAATTCAACTTATTTTTCGTGAAAGGCGGATCATTCGTAGAAAAAAACAGTTCGATGAGAATGTTAGTGAAGAGGTGACACAATCAGCTAAAGAATCTTTTCAAGTTAACTACTTCTTATTTATAGTAGACCAAGCTCTTTCTTCGTTCAAGAGTAGGTTTGAGCAGTTCGAAGTGTATGAGAAAATTTTTGGGTTCTTGTTTGATTTGGAGAAGTTAAAGTCTGCAAATCTAGATACTTTAAAGGCTTCTTGTAACAATCTTGAAGAATTTTTGAAACATGACGGTGTTTCTGATATTGATGGGATAGATTTATTTTCGTAGTTAAGAATTATGAGAAATCTTTTACCCGATAACGCAAAGAAAGCAATCGATGTGCTAAATCATTTGAAGTCACGGGATAATTGTTTTCCAAATGCATGGGTTGTATACAGAATTCTGCTGACTATACCAGTTACCGTTGCATCTGCAGAAAGAAGCTTTTCAAAGCTAAAGTTGATCAAATCTTACCTTCGATCAACCATGTCTCAAGAAAGATTAAATGGATTGGCTATGTTATCTATTGAAAAATCTTTGGTAGAAAAACTTGATTATGAAGACTTAATTAGTGATTTCGCAGCTAGAAATGCAAGAAGACTAGTAGTTTTTCAGTAGTGCTTAGTTTTTGTAATTGAATTTTGGTGTTAATTGGTTAATGTGAAACACAATTCTGATTCGGTAAGAGTAGGTAAGGAGTTTAGACTTAATTTTTGATCAAATAAAAAAAATTTGTCTTTTATTTTTTTATCATTTATCAGTGGATATACGGGTAGGGCCACACTTTAAGAACTCCCCTAGGGCCCCAGAAAACTCAGGGCCGCCCCTGCCACCTAATTAGATCCTTCACTCCCATACCAAGCTGGTAGAAGGCCCTAAGCAAAACTAGTTGTGTGCTTGTTCTTAGACTATACACCTCTTGCATAAGCCTGTGGTGACAATTCCTCAACCTGAACTGCACATTTGCATCCCTAATGTGAATAGTTGTTTGGAAACAATGGTCCAAACCCCTGGGAATGGTTAGTACGTAGTTCAATCATCATCATCATGAGAGCCCGATTATATCAATTTCAGGTAGGCTAAAAGAATCTATTATACATTCCAGGACAGCCTTTTACTGTTTCAAAAAATGTCTTACGTGGCACTGTGGTTAAAAGGGGTTAAAGTTGAACATAATTACAACTTTTGCCATCAAGAAAGAAAGAGAGGGATGACAGTTGACTGCACGTGGAAGAGAGAGGGGAAAGTAAGAGAGAGAAAATGAATGAGGCAGAGGGGGGGGCGTGGGGGGGCTGATGGGTTTATTTTTTCCTACTAATCTCAATCTCAGCCATCAATCACACTTTTTTGTGGACCTCATTTTACTATTCATCGCACTGTTTTTCTCAGAAAACTAAAATTCGAAAAATAAAAAAGCAGGGGAGCCGGGTCCGATTTGATTGGCCAGAGTGTTAAAAAAATTTAAAAGTTAAGAACATTAAAAAAATAATTTTTTTTTAAATTTGGAGTGTAAACTCTTAAATTATAAAAGTTAATAAAACAAAATACTAAAAACCCTAAACATTAAAGCATAAATCATATATACTAAACATAAATAAAAAAAATATTAACCTAAACCAGAAATTCTCAGAACACTAAATCCTATAAAGTCGTAAACCCCAAATCCAAATAAGTTAATTTACGAAAAGATTTTTATCGTGCCAACGTGCCAACGGCACGGGTTACTGCTAGTTATACTAATAAATTTGAAGCAAGCTAACAAATAATCTAAATGTAACACATGGAAATTTTATTTATAAATTTAACTGATCACAAGAATTTGCTTTTTCAATGGGTTTACATAAAATATAAAAATTAAAAGAAAATTAAAATGAGAATGAGAATTGATAAATTCTACATCTATAAAAATGCAACTACAACAACTTCAAGTAGGAGTTGGTGGAGTGGCATAAGGCATGGGTTTCTCCATGTCTTGTGTTTGAACCCGTCCTAGATTTGTCTGGTATGCGTTTGTATCGGTTTAGCAGGCGCACTCGCAGATTAGGCCCGTTGGATAAAGATCTCACAGATTCCCACGTCATCAGAAGGATAAAAAAAAAAAAAAAAAGCCTCCTTCGATTAGGGAGCAACATCACAGGCTGGCCCCCGTATTGACCATGCTAAACCCGGCCTGAATGCCTTGTTATCAAGCTTGAGCCCAACCCTAATCCTAAATGCGACCCAAATTGCAGGGACTGAACCTGGGCCCAAAATCTGAATCTAAGCCCAAACTCAATGTCGTGCTCGAAAATCAATGGTTCTGATTTGTCAAGTACATTTTAAGTAGGTTAGGAATGAGGATGAATAATGGGGGTTGAAACTTGAATCAACCCCCATTCATGTGGGCCCCTTCCAATTCCCTCATCCCTTCAGGACTCACTAACGTCCCAGATGAGCCCCATTGGGCCATTGGGTCCACCATTCCACTGGATGAGATGTGCACTATATGTACAAATACAATGTATCGTGCGGCGGGAACCAGTTTCAAGAACTAGTGTCAAATTTAAATGTTAGTGCAAATTCATGGGGTAATGACACTATGAAAGGCTCAGATTGTTCGTACCGAAGAGCACAATTGGGCCTCTCAGACTGGACCACTCCTCAGCTAGGAACAAACTAACAGTTTCCAGAAATTTTTGAGATTGGTATCATTATAATGTGTAAATGTTACACAGTTATTAGATTCACAATCCAGAACCCAATGCCCAAGCCTTACTCAAATTACACTTGGGCTTCATAATACTGGCCCAAGCCTAGACCTGAGCCCAAACAAGTCCAATCCGAATTGGTTTTTTGAATAGGTCAGAACACATGAGGACTCAGGCATGGCCCAGCCCGAATTGCAACTAAAATATCTGCAATGGAAGAAGCAGCCTATTGGCTATTGAGGCCAGCAGCAGCAGCAGCTGTTTTTGTTGAGTGTAGAAGTGAAGTACCTTTGTCATTATTGTTGTTGTTCCCATTGTTGGGTGGGCGAGAAGATCCATCTCTTCTAGAGCAGCAGCGAGGCTTCAGAGCTGATGAACCTCTTCTTGCAACTTCTCCTCTCCTTCTTGTTAGCCTTGAGTAGAGGCCCCCTCCTGTTGCAATTCTACGCACATGGGAATCCATCTCTCATGCTATATATACCATATATGATAGACAGCCAAACAGCCCACACTATACAATTGTAATATTAGAACTTCAGTGAAATGGGACTTGGGGAGAGAGGAGAAGAAGCAGAAGCAACAGCAGCAGCAATAGTAGAAGAAGTGACATCGTTTTCTTATCAAAATCAAATGGCACGAGAGACACACATTTTGTCCACGTCATTTTGGGCCTATCCCACGTCTAAAAACACTACTGAGTCCGGATCCTGAAAGCCCACAATCATAGAAATTCTATGGCTAGACCTATCACTATGGTGAAATCCGAGTTGTTAGCTTCGGGCCAAATTTCATCCTAATAGGAGTTGGGACTGGCTTGAGTTAGGATTTTTCACTGCACAAAAGTGCCCTAGCACGTTTGTGTAGAGGCAACTTCCATAGAAAGATGAAATTGCCACATCAGTAAATTCTATGGTTTTTAAATTCCATAGAAAAGGTTTTCTGAAGAAGTTAGGAATTCATATTTGGTGCAAAAAGTTTTCTCTTGATGAATTAGTGCTAATATTGTTTGGTACAGCTGCAGATTTCTTTAGTAAAAACTACTGGGGGGGGGGGGGGGGGGGGGGGGAAGAGGGTGGCTGGGTGGAGTGAGGAAAATGGGGGGTCAATTTTCTATGGAAATTGACTTCCCATACCCCCCCGGAAGTCTGTTTCTATGTCTAGAAAGGAAAAGGCTGACGTGGCGAAAAAGCAGTTCGGCGGAAAACTGCCGCACCCTATACATTTCTACATGAGAGTTTGAGTTTATAAAATTAAAATAGCTCGACAAATCAAAATATTAAAAAAATCATTATGCTATATTAAAGATGAGGGTTTTAGATTCAATTTTGACCGTCGTTATAATTTTGACGGGATGTACTACTTGTTTTATCTCTTTATCATAACCACTTAAATCTACTATCCACTTTTTTTTTTTCAAAGACCTTGTTTTTATCCGAAATTTGTCATTCCCTTTTGACTCCAATCCTCCTCTTTTCTTTCTCTGTCACCAACTCTTGGATTACATAAATCATATCCATAACTTTTTTTTTTTTTTTTTGCTTTCTTTCTAAAAAAAACTATGGATTTCTTTATGCATTAATTTTAAATTGCAATGTTTGCCATATCCGTGCTGAGTACAGGTAATTAAGCTAGTATATATTAGGTTTGAATTACATCTCAATTAGTTGAATTTGATCGTTTATGTATTAACTTATACATCGCGAAAAATCTAAATGCAAGGTTGTGATCTTCTACTTAGGATCTATTAGAAATTAAGGCCGTTGGACGTTTCTTTCTATCTAATGTAAGCTGATAAAACCAATAATTCAAATTAAATTTGTATTATTGTAATAATGGAATTGACTTGAAATATCAAACTGGATTATGTTTCTGATAAACACTAATCCACAGTCCATTTATGTATTTGGTAACTGGTAAGGACAGTGTAGGTGACAAAAAAATGACTGGTCCTTGAAAGTTCGTCCATCTCATGATATCATATCATGGTAAATTCTATCCTTCTTAGGTTGTAGAGACTAGGGATGACAATGGGTCAGCTGTCACTCAGCTTTAAACGAAGAGCCCCCTCCAATTTGGGGTGGATTTAGGTTTTTTTTTTTTTTTTTTGGGTGAGATCACGTGCAAGCTATACCTGCCCCAAAATTATAAACAAAACTCATGTGATTTAAGTGGTACGTACTTGCATTAACATAACGCATATGGAAAAAATCATTTATTTAGTTAAAAAAAAATTAACTTTTAAGTTCAACTTAACTTAAACCCAAGCAGAGCAGGTTTGGTTTGGTAACGCATACAAATGATTTGTCACCGTAAGATTGACCATTTGATAAAAACTTGATTATATATAGTTCTTTTTTTATACATTATTCATATAATTGCTTTTTTCATCAAACGGCTGATCTTAGGGTGGGGGCAACTCAAGTTGGAAGAAAATATGGAGATACTTATATAGTGGAAAGGACGATATTATGAGTAGAATTCAATAAAAATAGGATCTTGAATGGAAGATAGATGGAATCAACGACTTACCCCATGCAGTCAAGAATCTGATGGATCCAAGCAACGAGAGAGCTCGTGAGGAACATTTAATCTCCAAATCCACTGTCAAAGCTGAGATCTTTGCCTTGATACATCGAATCCAGTACGGAAAGTTCTAAAAACCCTAGTTATGGAAAGAAATCAAAAAGGAATTTGAGACAGCGAAAGAAGAATTTTGAGAACCCTGAAGTTTTAGGGTTTTGAAAAACCGACCTTTAGATATGCATTTCAATTTTTAAATATTTCCTTCCTTTCTGAAATGGATCGAGAGACCCTTCCTTAAGCATGAGTTGCAGTCGATGAAAAAGGTCTGTAAAAAAAATGCAGTCACGGGGCGATGTATAAAGGGTTTACGCATATTGGTCGATATCGACAACTATATTGTCGATATCGACAACATCGCTAAACAACAAAAAAATAATAATAAAGAAACCCACTTAAAGGACCCCTGCCGTCTCTAAACTCCTACTGAGTCCTCTCCTCACTCATGGCTCACTATGGGGATTTTTCAGGTAATTTTTCCAAATTAATAAGTATCTCATATAATTACTTAAAAAAAAATCTCTTGAGTAGCCCTCAACATCTGAAAAGTCCTCCTCTTTTTTTTATCCCATGGGCTAGGACTTTTCTTATTGCCCTGTATCCAACACCCATTGGCTAATATTGGGACTCGCTTCTAACTCGAAAAAACGGACCGGCCAAAGCTACAAGAGGCCAAGAAAAGCAGGTTCTCTCTCTCTTTCCCTCTCTCTACTGAATAAAACTCATGTTGTACCTTTTCATCTTATGGCACCAATTTACGCTGTGGACGCCATGGCACTGGACACTGGGGCCACGTTGTAATTGAATAAGACACTGTTTTGGAAAGACCCCGTTCTCTGAACTACCTGTTTGTTTCAGTGATTGGATCCAGTTGCTAATCTAAGTGTTGCCCAAATGTTTTTATGGCTGCACACCAATTGTTTGTTAATTGTTCTATGTGGGTTGGTAATTGCTTAAAGTGACAGGACATTGTGGTTGAGATTGGACACCTCTTAGTTGAGTAAACTGGCAGTGAAAGCCCGCCATGTTTTAATTCCTTGCTTATTGTTTAGTCTGTGATTTTGCAGAGGTAACCAAACAAATGCCTTGACCCTTGTCATCTATTTGGATTTGAGTTGGGATGTAAGGAGGCCGGGCTGAGGTGAACCCAGAGTTCAGTTCAGTCTGTTTATGTTCGGGCCTAAATTTTTAATCGGACCCAGACTCTGCGAGCAAGCTATACGCGGGGCTGGGCCAGAACCAACTGAGTTTCAACCTGTCGCTCTTGTTCTTCATTTTCTTGTTATTGTTATTGCTATATCTATGTTGATTATTTATACATACTTTTGACATCATGATTTAAATTTCAATGTCTCTTTCATGTTTACTCATTAGACAGTTTGGGTAATTTGAAGAGATTTTTTGTGCCATATCTTGTACATGGTGTAGTTAGAGTATGGAAGCCATAATAAAAGTAATATCATGAGATTATGCAGAATTAGAGAAGAGCTCAGTGGATCTAAATGGGCCAAACTGGGTGTATGTTCTATAAATTAGGAGTTCATACCCGGATCTTTATTAAGTGGGCTCGACTTTCTGGTCTTGCCCTCACTCTGGGCCCTAAATGTCAATCCAAGCCTGTCTTGAGTCAACCTAGACCGTTGATGGCCCTTGTTTTGAAGCAAATTCCATAACTCAGTTGTATTGATACTTTCTTTTATCTTTTAAGATTAAGATTAAATCACTAATTCTTTATTCAGATTAATCTTTTAACATTAAGATTATGCATGATTTCCTAATTTTTTAAATACTTTCCTCAATCTTTAAAGATTAAGATTACTATATAGTATGGTTCTTTGTAGCAGAGTAGAAGGAAAGTAAAAAAAATACCAGTGTCACATAAAGTTTTACTTCATGAGTGTTTAGATGGAAAAAGAGGAGGGTATTGTAAACTGCCGATGTTATATAACGTAGGGGCTTTACCCCACTTTCCCCTTCATTTTACTCTCCCCAACTTAGATAAAGTTGGGGAGAAGTAAAATTGTCCTGTTAGTGCCTTGTGCCGTAGTCCATTCCTCTTTAATTTTATTCATGATTTGATGCTTAATCCTCTTTTACTCTTGTGTAAACAAACACGGCGAACGTGGTTGTTATGCAATAGGCTACTAAACTAATTTTTTAAATGGTCAACAGGGTGCTAAAACTCACCATAAAAATTGAAGATTTGAGGAAAGCATAAGGTTTTGAGAGGTCAATTTGGTTGGAAATGGCAAACAACAAATATGAGTATGTGAAGTCCTTTGAACCAGAAGATGAACTCATGCCTTTAACATGGATTGTTGTCAGAATTGATGGTCACCGGTTTCACAGGTAAGACTTTATTTTAATTTAGTTTGCAATAGAGGTCATAGGAGTAATCTTGTAGACCATTACTTCAATAATAAGCTTTAACAAGGTCAGTTAGGGTTTGGTAAAAATTAGTGGACACAATGATTGTGTAGCCATTTGAATTAGACTCATGATCCATGCAAATTGAATAAAACAATATTGAATTAGAAAATCTAAGCAGTCATCGAATTCAGCAAAACCAAATGCTAATTCGACGAATCAAAAGCAGAATAGCATGAATATACCCTAACAAATTAGCAATTATGATTCGTAATGAATTGGTTACCACAACTTGAATACAAATTGGTCATATACCATAGGGTAGGTACTTGTCTTCTCACCTTTTAAAAATGTGTGAAGCTTCCACTTTGTAATTGAGCATTCAGAGCCTACATAGTTCTACGTGCCATATTAGCAAGTATGTAGGATTCTTAAAGTTATTTGTATTAACTGACAGCAATTCCTATGAATATTTTTTATTTTTCATTTAAATTTTTTTAAATATATATATAAATATCTATTTCATTTTTCACCTTACAGTAAGCTACTTGAATCATCTATTTGTGTAGCCTAATATTTTATGGTTTAGATGAGGGTATCTTTGCAATATTTATATGGATTCCTTTATATAGTTACATCTTTGTGACATCTCTTTATTTTGAAGTTTTTCCAGTATTTTGTTTTTGCTACATTGCTGACTCGAACTTGTGCACTTGTAGTCTTGTACACACACTCATGTCCCTAACTAGCTGAGCTACAGTTGGGGACAAGTTTTTATTTTATTTGTTCATCTTCAATCATTATCATGCTAAGGAAGCATAAAATCAGTGAAGCGTGGAATATTATTTCCTGGTATGCCTGCAATCTGGTGTTTTTCTTCTTTCTCTATGTACTGCTTAGTTCTTTCTATGGGTTTTTAGGTTTTGTGAAGTTCATGAATTTGAGAAACCCAATGATGAGCAAGCATTGAATCTTATGAATTCATGTGCAAAGTCTATGCTAGAGGAGTTTCCAGACATAGTTTTTGCATATGGCGTCAGTGATGAGTACAGGTGCGATGTCTGCTTCACTGATATGTTATATCCCATCAGACAAACCCCTTCCTACTTTTCTATTTTTTCCTATTTTTTCATTTTCTGTAAGCCGTAGACTAAGTCAGAAAGTGCTTACTCAGTTACTTGACTGAACTTGTAATGGTTGAGTTACTTCAATGCAGATTACATAATGTATATAATAATTCGTTCTCCTTCACCACTTGAGATTCTAATGTGTTTTATTTAATGTCAGTTTTATCTTGAAGAAGACAACCCAATTATGCCAAAGACATGCCAGGTTTTTCTCACAGCATTTACTATTTAGTTAGTGCAATTTTTACTAAGTATTATGCGGTCATGGATTTGAAGTGGTTATGGAGTTAAGAAAGAGTAACTAGATCAAGTTATTCTTGCTGAAAATAGTCATTCTGCATACCCTCATGATTTAAATTTGACTTTTTTCCAATTGTTTTCAATTTGCAGCAAAATACTCTCCCTCGTTGTTTCCTACTTTACTTCTGCATATGTCATGAAGTGGAGAGAATTCTTTCCACAGAAAGAATTGAAGTACCCACCTTCTTTTGATGGACGAGTCATATGCTATCCATCATCTGCAATAGTTCGAGATTATCTAGCATGGAGGCAGGTTGATTGTAAGGTTTTTTTTTTTTTTTGGTTGAAATGATAACATGACTCAAACCCACAACCTAGTGGCTATGACAATAAGCACCTTCTACTTGCACTATCATATAACTAGTCCTACCAAGTATCCAGAGGACCAATAACTTTTTTTCCTGGTGCATAGCCCCTGCTTTCAACATTTTCTTTTTAAATCCAAGCATCTTTATAATGCAACTATTGATTCTTTATCACCATCACTATCATTATCTTAGCCTTCTCTCAATAATCTAGGGTACTATTGATTCTTTTTCGGGATTGAGACAAGTAGTACATTTTCCAATGAAAAAGTCCCGAACTGCAGATTGTAACATGGTCATGTTTGTTTTTCATTTTGCAGGTCACATAAACAATCAATATAATACTTGTTATTGGATGCTGGTGAAGGCTGGAAAAAGCAAAAGAGAAGCTCAAGATCTTTTAAAGGTTGCTTTCCTAGTTTTCATCTACAGTTGATTCTTTCCTTTTTCTGACTGGGGAACAATTGATGTTTTCAATACTGAAATTGTGTTTACATTTGAACCTCTCATTCACTTTCATCGTATTAATTTTCCTAACTTTCCACTGTGTATTTGTTAGTAAGTGGAAGAGTGATTGAACTAATCAAATGAAATTGCAGTGTAGGAAGTGGATTGGAGGAATTAGTTTGTCTTCTTGTGGAGATAAATTTGTATTCAAGTAGTGTATGGGTTCATCTCTGTAGATGAATCAGAAAGGTTAAGAGAGAGAAAACAACATACAATTGAGAAAAGAGAATCCCATTCTCATCAGTAGTGCAAACAGTGTAGTAGAGTATTATACTTTATGAATAGAAGAGACAGAAAGAAAAGATACAAAGAGACATGGGTCCTTTTTGCAGATTATCAAGTACATATCCAAGTAGGATTATATCCTTAGACTCAACTTGGTGTTAGTTACTTTAATGGTTTCTCTCTCTGGTGAGGGTTTGGTAGAACACACAGGATTTTAATGAAAGTAGCAAAATTCTTGAATTCTCATGATATCATTGCAGGTGTATACTCAGAGAATAGATCCTCCTGCTTTTTCCTTCTCCTCTCCTGTCTCCTAAGAGGGTTATTTATTGCCCTTAGGAGTTAGGCCTTGCAACTTGTTGGAGATTGTGGGAGAAGTGGTCCCTATGAATTCGGAGCATGACCCTTCTCTTGTGACCAAGCTTTTGGTGCTGGTAACTTGAGCTTGTCTGTAGTAACCAGCTAGATGAGTGGGTGACCAGAGGTGTGTAGTGTCCTTCGAAACCTGCACAGTGGGAACATGGCTCAGAGAAATATGGCATTCCTTTCTTCTGAAGGCGGTATTTCTTCCTGGCCATTGGAGCAACCGGCTTCTGTTTATGAGCAATATGGTCCAAGAATCATGCATTGTAGCCTGAGAATGTCAGTCACCTGTGGTGAGGCTTGGACTATGCTGCAGGCATGCCTGGGCTCCTAATTTATAGAAATTGGTCACCTGGTGATTTGCAATATTAATGGCAAGTTTCCTGGCCTTGGCCAACCAACCTGCTCTCTACTTGCCTAGACCTCAGCCAAGCAACATAAATACGGTTGCTCTACCCTTGACCTGGAAACTTGCCTTCTGTTGCTCAGGCCTTGGCTAGCGACTTGACAATGGCGCCCAAGCCTTGAACGGGCGATTTGGCTATGATTGCCCAAGCCTTGGCCGCGCAACTTGCCTTTAGATGCCCAAGCCCAACCCTTGGCCAGGCAACCTATCAACTTGCCTTGGGACTTTTGTAGTCCATCCTTTTTCTCTGCCAAAAAGTGTTAAATCTTTATGCAATGGATTTACAGGCTTTTGGATTTATTTTCATGGTTTCCTATTCTTTTTTATAGCTTTCTAAGGAAAACTATTAACAATAATATTAGTTGGCACCTACATCCTTCTCAAGATATTTTGAAGAATGAAGACATTTTCCACACTTTTGAGATACTTAAATTTCCATGGCTGATAAATTATACCGTTATTGTAGATAAGAAATGTCCTCTTATACGAAATTTCTTCACTAATTACTCTATGGGTGAGATGTACTCAACCATCAAGTAAAACTTTAAGAAAGTTTTTTTTTTATATTGCTATTTATATAATTTTTTAAGTTTTTATACAAAGTTTAGTTTGGACCTTCCTCCACCAACTAGGAAAAAGGTCTAGTTCCACCCCTGAAATACATGCAGAAAACTTAAAAAGAACTTCTTTTCTGGTGGTCAATTATTTCAGCCCAATGATTATCTGCATAGCCGTTCAAGCTATTTTCTTTTATCTTTTTTTTTTCCACATTTACTCAATCCTTTGTGCCTTGTAAATATTGATTTTTCACATGGAGAGAGATTCCATTTGTGCATCCTCATATTTGTTGTATTTCCCTTTGTAAATAAGGGGAAACACAAGGAAGTTGGGAAAATAAAAATCTTGAGCCATGGGTGTTTTCTTCGTTTCTTTTTTAGGATTAGTTAACTATATTGAATATAAGCTGGAAAAAAAGACATCCAATAACAAGGTGTGTCTACTATTGTTGGTGGTGGTGGTGGTTGTGAGGTTGTTATTGTGGTTGTTATTTTTTAAATGATGAAAATATCTGTTGCATAGTTAGTGGGAAAATATTTTCACATCATCATCTGTCATCATCAAAGCCTTGTCCTAACTGTGCTGGGGTTGGCTACATGAATTCTGTCTCTTCAGAATTCATATTTGGGTTGCGACAAAAGTTTTAGGCTGGCTGTCAACCTAACGCAGCCCTCCTCCTATAGCCAGGTTTGGAAAATACCTCATAGCACAAAGCAGGTGACTTAATTGTTGATGTTAAGCCTAAAATTCTAGGAATATGATTTGAGAAGATTTGGGCATGTAGAAGAACTGAAACAGCCCTAGTAGGATAAATTGAAGTTTTGCCAATACAAGAAATTGGATGACAGAGGCTTCAAATGAGCAGCTTGAAGTTGCATGTTTCATTGTGAAGTGACAGAATGGAGCTGTAAATAGGGATGATGAACAATGAATAACACAACAAAACTGGTCCTGAAAGAATGGGATGTGGCTTTCTATGATGATGGTGATGATGTCAACGACGAAGCAACATCCATCTGAATCCTTTTTTTTTAAACCAAATCTGCCGTATTTTCCTCTCATTTTCCATCATCTTTTGTGCAATATCTCTTATGAGCATTCCATGAGAGCTTCTGACTTGTATCTTTTCCATGCCAGGGTACCCAAACACAAGAAAAAAATGAAATACTTCTCCAACAGTTTTCTATAAATTACAATACTCTTCCAGTCATGTTCCGAAAAGGATCTATTGTTTTCAGAGACAAGGTAACATTCTACACTATCAAGTTGAAAACCATACTACTAATCTATGCACATAATTGTTTTAAAAGTTTTCATGTGCTAGAAGCTTATGATAAGAAAATCACCTATCACTTAAAATTCTTATGACAGTTTTTGCTTTTTGATTGCATAGAGAATGTCTGATCATGCATGAGCACATTTACTTCCCTTCTACTATGAAACTGCACAACTGTTGTGTTCTTTTCTGGCATGCTAGGCCATGAAAATACCTTGATTTAGTAGGTCACCACTCTATTATAGTTTTCTTCAAACAATTTCTGAGAATTTCCTTTATTTGAAAATTTTCATTTAGTTATAGTTCAGTTCATATGTTTGAAACGGTATTACTAATAGATAAATGTCTGGAGCTTCTGGTATGTTTCCATGTCTTATGACACATGACTTTTTTAGCCTTCATGCTCGTAATGGTGGATTGAAGACAATATTTTTTCAGTTCGGTAAATTTACCAAATTTAAGTTCCATGAAGACTCAGGTCTCCAAGTTTACCAGTTTTAAGCTTCCTGAAGATTAATTTGTATCTTAAGCTAGGTAGTTGGATTTAAAAAATTGTGAGAAAGAAGGATAGACAAAGATGTGTGTGTGTGTGTGTGTGTGTGTGTGTGTGTGTGTGTGTGTGTGTGTGTGAGAGAGAGAGAGAGAGAGAGAGAGAGAGAGAGAGAGAGAGATGCATTGATGGATTGATGGATTGTTGGCACATTCAGTTGGCTAATCCTAATTACTGTTGTATTTAAATAAAAAAGTAACTACAGTTTTAATGCCGTTAGCTCCTTTCTGCCAATATCCCTGCTTATGTTGGAGCACGGACATAATGATGCTAGATGGATCAATGAATGAGGCTATTGTATGTTATAAATGTCAAGTCCGACTAGCCAATACATACCAAATGCGTAAGCTTTTAGGAAGCAGAAGACCAATCTACTTAACACCCTCACCTCCCTTCGAACAAGACACCGTTCGAATTCGCAATCCACACGTGCCAACCCATGCAATACGTGCCTTCCCATGTGACCTGGGGGACGACACCTCCCTACCCTAGGGATTCGAACTCAAAAACCTGGCATGGCTCTGATATTATGTCTAGTCCGACTACCCAATACGTGCCAAAAGTATGAAACTAGATTTGGAACCCATAGTGCAAAGCATATTTGGGGTTGCCTCAAGTAGATTACTTGTGTTGACAGTAGTGAGGGTGGGTTTGACCTTAAAACCCACATGAGCTTTCATTCCTCAACTTCAAATGATTACATCCCCCAACCTCAGTTTCATTCAGTTTCCTTAATGATTTTCTTCATTAGTTATTTCCTATATCAGATTCTATGATACTTATTATTATTCTTCCAATTCAGTCAATGTTCATTAGCTCAACTTTGTTCCTACTCAATGCCTAAATAATCTGTTATGATCCCTCTTGTTTTAAAAATCAGTAAAGCAAATAGTTCTCTAGCAAAAATGGCCTCTAGATTTGTCAGTAAATGGCTGCTAGCTCAAGCAGATACTTTGCTTGAATATAGTATCAAAGTTCCAAGAGTTTAAAGGCATTGCTCCATATCCATTGAAATCCTGAATGATTGGTATATTAGTTATATGTTTCTTCTGCCTTTTAACACATTATGCATAATTTGAGAGCATGACCCTTTGTTCTTTAGATGGTTGCACTTGAGGATAAAACCCTCTGATCATTAGCTCTATTGTGACTGGCTGTTTCTCATCGACAAGATATAGATGGACGCCAGCAGCAGAATTACCTTGAACCTCATGTGAAGGCATTTTATCTACCCTAAACTACTATGCATAGCTGAATTTGCATTGTAGGATAAGGAGTTCTTCTTCGTCTCCAGCCTTGATCTGCATAGAGATTGGACTCATGTATCCTAAATGAATCCAATTTGATTTTTGACATTTTAAAACCTTGAATACTAGTGCACTCCTCTGATAAGGGATTGGTAGAAGTGCACCTGTATGGTGTTCTTGTAAATTATTTTTCTTCCCAATTAAAATGAAATTATAGTTTCAATTGAAATGAAATTATATGCTTTAGCACCTCATGCCTTTATTTCCCTTCAGGTAGAAGATACTGTGGATTCCACCGAAAGGGGAGATACAGTTGAAATGAAGGTTGTCATAGATCACTCCGATATAATTGAGGAAACCTTCTGGGATAAACATCAATACATCCTAGATGAGGAACCCATCAGAGGAAATTGACTCTATCACTCAGATGTGTAACAGTTTACTTGGGTCATTTAAGTGTAACTTGTAATGGCATATTTTGAGACAAATGCATCTTCTTTCTTGAAACTGTTGCCTTACCATTGCTGATGGTTCAGCCTGAAGATTTTAAGTGGTCACCTTTTAGCAGAGAGAGTTGATCCTATGCCGCCATCAGTATGGTGCTGAAGGCATGCAACCACCTGATTTACACCTGCGGGGCTCACCTTGTAATAGATCATGCATGGTCTCTATATTACTTAAAACACATATATGTCAAGCCGAGCTTGGGCTTAGACAAGCCCAGCAGGGCCTGACTTGCCCTTGGCTCAAGAAACAGTCTCGTGGATCGAGCTCGAATCAACTTCAGCAGAGCTCTGGACAACTCATTTCAATTTTGTTTGTGATCTTTTGCATATACCTTCCTGGTACTGAGGATAATAATTGTGCTATGTTTCCTTAAAGACCCAAACTACGGCCTCAGTCTAGCTGAACTCTTTAAACATGTAGAGACAGCGCCAATTTGTAAGTGGGCTGGGAAGAGGCCTAAGTTCACGCCCACTGGCTACATCCAGGGATGATCATTGCACCCAGTAAATAATGGGTTTGGCACCTCGAATTTGATACTCGCCGAGCTAATACATACTGCTGGATTTATATTAAAAAGAATGCTCTTCATCTTAGCCCCTTGATCAAATGCTAGGATGATTTGATTGGGACCATTTCTTGCCTATTTATATTTCCTAATCCACGTTTAGTCCTACGCATCCACCTATTACCTTGGTAATTTGTACAAAGAATGAAAGGCTTGGTCAAACTGCTATCAGTGTGTCTGAGTAGATGGATTGGGCCTGTCTGTATGTCTTGCCAGATAGCCGAACGGACTTGATATTGACCCGTCTACTAGAAATCCAAGTAAATGATCCCAATGTGATTAGGGGTCAGATCTGATTTTATTCATCCAAGTTGTATTCAGAATAGACCCTTTTCAGTAATCAGATAAAGGGGGCAAATTTGCCATCCGTAGGATGTTGAAGTCAGGTGGGATCAGAACCAGGGCAGTGCATGCCTAATTTTTTCAGCTCAATCATTTATAGGTAATAACAATCTTCAGTGCCATTCTGGACCCATCATTATTGATCCATGCAATTTAATATAATGGGCCTCCGTTTCATAGGCCCATCATTTTCACCCCTTCAATCACAAATAATGCCTCCACAAGAAAGACCAGAAAGAAACATAAACTAGTTACTTAAAAATGAACAGAGAAACTTGTACATAGAAAATGAGCAACACATACACATAGAACACCTTACAATAACACCAAGTCAAGGGCCTGTTGGCCTAAATAACCCCCTTACCCACAATTGTAATGTGGGTCTTCTTCTGTCCAACATTCACATATTAGCTATATTCACCTCCTTTGAAGAATATGGGAAACAGACCCTTGCTGTTGCACCTCCCCTGCCTCTGATGCAGTGTCAAAGTCTCTGATGAGCTACACTAGATATAGGTTGCCATTGCCATCAAGCCGAAGGACGCCAAAGAAAATCAGGGCACCAAGAACTAATGCAAAGCATTGAATCACAAATATAGCAGTTTTGGACATGGTCAAGTTGATGGTCATGTTCAGAGGGAACCAGTTTTGCGCCCGTTCGCCTACGGTGAAAAGAGGCTCTCCCTCGAAGGTTACACTGACAGGCATTGTGTACTCTGAGCCTTCGAAAGTTAGACTGAATTGAGCAAAGGGGCTAGGGAGTGCTAATGTAATGCAAGAGAGTCTCAATGACTTTGAAGAGGAGAGAATGATCTAACTTTAGATGAGGATTTGATTTTGGAGTCTGTTTATACTGAAATATGGGATACCATGGTGTGGGTCTCATGACTATCTTCTATATTCACCCAAACCAGCTGGGGGAGTTTCAGAAACTTACCAAATGATACAAATGGTCTAACTGCATGGGATACAATGGAATGCATGTGCAAATGCAGAACAGTCTTGTCTTCAAATATAAAAGAAGGAAGATGTGGTGGTAGGTAAGTGTAAAAAAAGGGGTCAAGCTTAGGTTGAGTCCATTTTATACCAAGATCTGACCCAAGTCACCAATAGGTACCCATGCCCCATTTGAATAAAGGGCCTATACATGTTCCAATATACTTTTGTACCAATACTTCGTACAGTTATACTTATATACATATAAATATGAATATGCATAATATATAAACATAGCATCTAGTATTTGGGTCCTTAGGTATGAAATTAATAGACTCGAGCCCAGACCGGCGGGTCCAGTGGACACAGGCCTGGACTTGGATTAAAAATGGGTCCAGATATTGGATCCCACTCAGGTTTTTTCAGTCGGATCTTGCGGGCATTCGGAAGTTAGGGGGGCTAATTTCATCCCTAGGTAGGTAGTTTCTTGGTACTTTCGCGCCTGTCATTTTCCTAGGCCCCTTCTCTTCACATCTGGATTCCACCAAACAATGCATTCATGCATTGTGGAAGGAAGAATGACACTGTAATTTGATGGGTTTTTATGAAGATGACTGATCTTATGCTGACAGGTAAATCTACCTTTGGTGCATGTGGGCCTCACTTTTTCTTGATCTATGGCAGTGATATCAGACGCCCCCAAATGAATCAGTAGCAACTTAATTAAACTTCACTTCAATCAGTGTGATATCTATCGTTGATTGGTTAATATGTGATAACAATATTAAGTATTGCTCTAAGTCCCTACTTTTATATAAAGATCAATCTAAAATGAAGTAAAAGTTGGCTGAGTGCATATTCAGTGGATGGCCCATTGGCCTGTGGCTTGGATGGCTAGGATCTTAGAACAAGTGAGCTCATTTGTGTCAACCTAACTTGCCTGCTGCAAATTCCCATGCGGACATCAGCATATGATTATCTTTTCCTAAATGAATGAAAAATTATGGCTACATATGGCCATAAGCCACACCAGTACTTTTGGCAGTTTCAGAAACAGAACTTTCTATAATATGTGAATACATAGTTGTACACCATAGAAATAGAAAGTGGTAGTTTCAAGTCACTGTTACTTATTGCAATTAGCTATGGATAGACAGGTCAGATTCAGGTCTGGCTCGAGACAGGTCCACCTATATCCTGGCCCATTGCCATTTATAATCAGTTAAAGTACCAAAGCTGGGTCTGGTTGGGGTTGCAAGTTGCGACAAGCTAGATCAGGGTCCAAGCCTAAGCATGACATTAAAATGGGCACATGAGCCCACTCATTACTAGGAAGATTTTCACCTACGAGCAGACTCCATATGGTTGGGCTTGAGTAAAATCCATCCTTGTTAAATGGTGATCTCCAAAGATTACAGGGCCTCGAAGTTAGACCATATGACGATGTTGGATGTGTGGCCCATCAAGTCACACACATAAGGGCCACTTATGCTAGAGTTCGGATGAATGAGTCCCATTCCTAGTGGGCATGGTCGGTTTAAAAAAAAAAGGAGACTCTTCAAAACTCTATAGAAAGGGATTAAGCCCTTGATTAAATCATCCAATGAGTTTTTTTCTTAACTTATCACCTCAATCATATCTGTTTGGATCACACACCATTGCTGCTTTACACCTGAAGCAGACCCATCAGTACTATCAGCCTGAAAATGTATCATTCCCCCAACATACTTTTCAGTTTTCAATTACATTTTACTAGGCTGAAAGAAGAAGTTGTTCCGGGCAACCAAAGGTGAATAGCTGAAACCATGACTATTCATGGTATCATTGCATAAGTGGGCAAAGAATCAGAATGGCGATACAAGTTGTCAAAATCAGTGAACTTTCTTTGTTCCACCATAGTTTTTAATGCCTTGATGGTATCAGGTACTACAGTCACATACAAATCAAGGCAATAGGCCAAGCATTCCTTCAGCTGGGAATCTGTAGCTTCCCTCTCCAACATGTCAATGAACGTGTTAAGTGTCTATAGCATTCCTCAACAAGAGATCCATTGAGATTTCAGTCAGGCCCGCAATATCCGCATTTGCACTCTGAGGATCTGAGTTCAAGATTGTCTTTTGCATACCATTTCAATTGTCTCCAGTGATGATTGCGAAGGGTGGATGAAGAGAATATTGGAAAGGAAGAAGATAAATAAACGACTCAGGGAGGAGGCCATGAATTTTATGTGAATTGCAATTTGCACTGTTTTGTTCAGAGACACAAGAAAGTGTCTCAATAAAAACCAGGGGAGCATTTGTGTATCCGAGTATCCAAGTTACCCAATTCTCCAATTCTCAAAAAAGTGGGTATGGAGCTTATGTTTTTAATCCCAAGAGAAAATTGAATCAAGATCCAATCCTTGTATGTTCCAACTTAAGAATCTGAATACAAAAGAATTACACCTAGATATTAAAAATATATATAGGTTAAGGATCTAAATAGCCTTTTGTCATCTTGATCTGTAATTCAATAGTCTACTTAGCTTTAATCATTTGTCATTCACTATTGCCACTCATATATATATTAAAAAAAAAACTTAGTATGAAGCTTTTTAATCCAATTTTACTAATGCACCTGATATATTATTTTGGACCCGGATCAAGAACCAGATCTCTTTTTTAGTTAAATCCAGATCCAAATACCACACATAAGTTCCGTGTCAAAATTGGACCCAGATCCTGATCTAATCTATGAAGATGGATTAGGTTTGAACCCACCATGATTCTGATTCCTCCTTGATCTGACTCATTTGCATCCCTACTCAATCACCTATTTATGACTCTTTCAGTGTAATGAATATAAAGCCAAACTATAAAGAGTAAGGAATGCAAAACAGGCAGCCAAACTAGGAATACAGTACTTCACTGTTAAAACATGGGCCTACTTATAGAAGGTTTGGACTCTATATAGAAGAAAGAAATAAAAATTATAGGACACCAAGTCATGAGCCTCGTAATCGACATCATTTGAGGCAGGATCACATGCAGAAGTAGAGAAAAAACTCACACACATACACAGGGGGTGCACAATAGCAGTTTGGACCTACAGTGATGGATTTATAGGCCTCCCATTTCCCTGATTTCAGGGAAAAGAAAAGACTCTGATACCATGTGTCATTATTGGGTTCCAATCAGGTCCATATAGTCGGGTCTAGACCCTGACGATGGAAAACCCATACCCAATTATAACAATTATTGTGGTGATGAGATCAGATCATTGTCACATTATGATATTCAGAGATTTTTAGGTTTTTTTTTTTTTTAATTTTAGGCTTTATACATCAAAGAAAAGTTGCGGAAGATAAGTAATTGATTATATTAATTATGAATAAACATATCCCCAAGCTTGTAGTTTAGCTCGTAAGGGACGTAAAGTGAGCCTGTAAGTTTGAGTGCACGAGTTCTACTTCCAAAGTCTTGTGTTTCTTCTGATATGAACATGATTTTCTTGTAATATTCTCAGTTCTAATTTTATTTTGAAACATTGTGATAATATTAGAAAATATCGCCTTAGGCAAATAAAAAATATTCTCCTACAAGCAACTGCAAGTGCAATCCAGAATTCGTGGGGCCCACTTGCGCCCACCTTTTATAATTTCACACTCGTTGAACCTTCACTCACCGTTGGATTGAATCTCGAGAAAATTTATGGTTAATATACTATTAAAACTTAATGCTTTTAAATCAGGTTCAAATAATTTGGTGGGGCTGATCTTTTGTTGTCCCTATCCATGAGGAGACCTTTTCATCTGTCATTCTCTCATTAAAATATACTTGCATATAAATGGACTCCACGAGTTGGATTACATATAAACTATATGCAATCTGCTTGTAGTTGAAAATCTCTCAAGGCAAATATCTTGATCATATAGGCTATTATCAAGGAGAAGATAAATAGGTTAGCGCCTGCATTACAGGTGCCCCTAAAACCTGTACAATCAAACAGTTCAAGCCTCTAAAGTTTAGCTCCTCACAGTTTGATGGCCATGTATCCTGCAAACTTATTGTAATAATATCTAATCATAATTAATGTCTAGACTAGTGTCAAAGTGGTTGGAGATTTGATGGGAGTGTCTTGGGGATTTATTAGAGACAGCTCCAATGTGTAATAAAACCAACAGCACCAATGAAAGGGGCTTCAAGAAGAATTTACCCGTCTTTGATATTGGTTTATATAAAAATGGTTAAACCAATTTGCAGATATTATTACATAGTTCAGTGGTTAACTACCTCATAATACCACTTTACACATATATTTTAACCAGGACGACAACCATGGTTACAGGAATAATAGAGGATAATGCATGGGTATTTGCCATCAGCGCCCTCCATGTATTTGATTGAATGCAACAGATATGGGTGACAACCTGACCCACATACCGGACCTGCCCAACTCGACCTCCACAACATATTGATTGAGGTCAGGAAATCCTAATTACGAAACCCACAAGCAACATGAGTTGCACCAACGTTAACCGGCTAGCCCTTCTAACCCGCATAATTAATTACAAACAAAACTACCATGACCCATCTTGTACTCAGCACGCACAAACTGGCTAGCCTAACCAAGCTACTGTTCAATTTGCAACTATCAACGGGCGGCTCTTAAGCTTGATCATTTTTCCAATGAGGCGAGCTTGACCAGATCTACACCTCATTCAAGCTGGAGGTCAAGTAGTCTAACTAAAAGCATGCTAGAGCAAAAGCATGAGCCTAATTAGATCATTCATGAACAAAGGTTGAGGTTATGCAAATCGTTTATAAACTCAGCCCGAGTGAAGGGAATATCGATTAGGCTCTCGTTTAGTTGAGTCACTCCTGCTGCTCTCAAAAGATGTCATTTTTTCTTATCTTGTTTGACTCTACATACATGAAAGCACAATCCCTCAACAGTGTTTCATCACAAAATCTTACTTTTCTTCTACTCTTGTACTTTGATTACAAAGATCTTACAATGCTCTTCTATACATTCATCGCGCCAATACAAACAAGAACCCCGCGATCCTATACTCTAAATATAATAATTTAATACAATAAATAGATGGGTAATTAATTTACCCAAACACATCACCTTTGCAGCATCCAATCTAGAGCCCCTCCCAGCTTCATTCCCTGTGAACAAAGACCACGATGATGCAGAAGTCAGGACAAGCTGTGGATTTGCATTGCTCAGCTTGTATGTGAGTGACCATCAATGAAAAGAGGGTTGCTTTGTCATTTCTCCGCTTCTTGGTGGCCATTCATGCCTTTTTGCGGTATTTCTGTGCTCTGACCCTCTTCATTGAATGTCCTTCCGTCAGTGAGCTCCTCAACATTGCTTGTTTTTCCCTGTACAGATTTTTTTTTTTTTATGAAAAAATAAACATAGAATCTCAATAAACATAAACATGCATGAAGTGTCCCTGGATCATAAATTCATTTCGTCAACTGAGAAAATGTGTACTAGCGATTGAAGCCATGCTGGAGGTAAGTCCCACAATGAATTAGCCATGGTTAGTCCTCTTTTCCTGGAAATTTTGATCTTAATCATTTCATCAGTGAACCATTTAAGCCTGGTATTTCAATGTGTTACATTCATGTCCATTCCACAAACAGTTATTATTTTTAGAGATTTAAAAAGGAGTGACAGGCGAAGTGTTACATCCACCACCACCATCAAAGCCTTGTCCAAGCTATGTTGGGGTCTTACATCCAGCATTCACATATTAAATCTGGCAGTGCAGATTACTGAATTTATCCTACGTGGGAACAATATGAAAATGTAAGTACAATGTCTGGCAAGGATCAATAGTTGTTCATTCAAGCCAATAAGTTGTAATGAGGAAAAGCTGAATCATAATGTACAGGTTAACCCATTTCCAGTGATCCAGGGGAGCCTCAATGGATGGATGACTGAACAAAAATTCACAGTGAACAAAAATTAACCACCCCTTTTTTGGTACCCTGGTCTAAGGGGTCAAAACTCGAGAGCATGGTTCAAAATAGCAATAGCGGCCGCTATAGCGGTTGAGGACGCTACACTGTTTTCAAAATAGCAATGCTATGGTCTAAAACCTGATAGAGCCAAGTAGTTTTAATTTAAAAACCTTATTTTTTTCCTATTTCTTCTCCTCAATAGCCTTTCCTAAAATTGTCTCTACCCTTCCATGGTTCCAAATCACTAAAAAAAAAAAAAAAAACCACACAAGACAAAAGTTTTTTTTTACCGCTTGAGAAATTCCCACCACTACGCCATTACATAGTCGCAACCGCTATGTATTGCTAGCTAGCCACTACGCAGCTCGCAGCTGCCATTTTGACCCTTGCCTAAGGGAGCCCACACAAGTCGAAACATAAGCCCACACCATGAGAAGGAGAGCCCACACAAGTGGGAAGAGGAAGCCCACACAAGTGGGAAGAGCGGCATACCCAGAGATAGATCCCTAGACAGCCGGGCAACATGTGGGATTGCCAACCAACTGAATAACCCATTGTTGTCAATTAACCACCCCATTAGTGGACGTGTCTCTCACAACATAGAGATCATTGGATTTTCCCCCCATCTTAAGCACGCTTTTACACATACTAAAAATGGATAAATACAATTTCTCTCAACAAAGAGTTTCTTGAAGCACCACTCTTTCTCCTCGGGATCCACAGACCCATCTGACGAGCTGTGGATGCCCTACTAGCAACCAATGAGACTAAAACAAAAGCAACGCTATCTAACCCAAGCCAGAAAGAAAAGGACACATTATATTCTTTTTGAATGGTAAAACACCCATTAGTTATTTACTTTTCAGTATCGAGACAGGCAACTGTCATAAAATATATCGTCCACAGGAGTGACAGGACTCGTAACATTTTTAACTCTATTGTAGAGTATTCTGTATAGATTTGCAAAACTTAAAACAGGTGAATTACCTTATTCCTGTCACGCCAGCCAAGCACAAATGGGCGAGAGAGCAAACTCAATTTTCTTGTAGGCAGGTCCTGTGGGGTGGATGAAGTGTCTGGATTCCCAGTTCTGCAAATAACATGTTTAAAGAGAGAATAAAAATTAGTGTCAAAATTCCAACTGTCAACTTATATGCCAGTAGTCTAAACTGGTCTTAACTTATATTGGTTTCTAAGTGATCATGTCAGACAGCAGGATTTAAAATTCACACATGAAGACAACATTTATGGACTTTTTTTTATTTGTTTGTATTGTAATTTCCGGGTATCTTCTACCATTTTTATTTAGGTTTTAGGCTGTCTAAGGGAATTGGGCTCACCCACTTTGGTCACATCAGGACAGGATCCACCACAAAACTGGCATTGGCATATATGATTCATATCATTCACAGAAACTACTAGTAACTTCCAAACCAAGATCCTACAGCTGGACCTTTGTGATGACTTATTAACTTGGCTCTCCATATGTACTAACCATGCTGCTTCCTAGGGTGCCATGGGCCATGGGGTCAATGAAGTTCTTGCCCATTTGACAACCATGGATCACACAGCTGCCCGTCAGGAAACTTCCAGAATCCAGACCCTGCCACAAGAACTCATATTGCTGCTGCAAACTAATACCTGAACAAAGGAAAAACCTCCTCAAGTAACGTTGTTGGAATCTCGACACTTCCATTGGCAGGTATGATAAGTTGTATGACACAGTACCGGAAGTAAAGGCTCCTGGTAGTATAACCTCTTTTCATTTACCAACTTGATATGATTGCTGAAGGTTTGAAACTATGCTGACAGCAATGGCAGTTTAAATGGGTCAGAGTATGTTCTATGACCCCTGCTGTACCAGCAGAGAACTAAGATTGACAGAGCTAGTCAACCTCAAGTGGCACCCACAGGACCAAAACCCCAAACCTGATCCACCCATCTATATAAAGTGGTGGCAAAGTAAAGGAGGCCAGACAAAGACAGTTTCCTCTACCAATACTTTGCCAAAAAGATAAATTATATCAAATAAAAAATGACTCCAAGACTTGTATCAATGTTCCATAGACAATTGTACATAGTGATTGAAGACTTCTCCAAACCAAATGCCAGCAGAGGGCCATAGAAAGAATATTGTTTCAATGAGAAATACATAATTACCCTGGAGATGGTGATGCAGGTTGGTGGGCTTTAACTTGGCTGGTTTGGTATTGCAATGTAGCCTCTAACATTGTTTCTGCCATAACCACCCTCTTCTCCATTTGTGCAAGTGAAGCCATGGCCTCTTCATATTTTTCCTGCATATATATAGGTAAGAGTAGATAACAAAAAAATGAACATAGAAGATCACAATTAGATCCTGATTTCTCACTCCAATGTAGGGACAGAGAAGAGGCTACACAAACTACCCAGCGACAAGGTCCTGATCAAGGTGGTAGCAATTTGGCTAAAGCTTATGTAAAATGTATTATAGTAATAACAAAAGCTGCAAGATGGAAATATCGCTGATTCACTGCAGAAAGTTGCTACCAGCTTCCAACCAAGTTCTGCGGGTATTATTGAAGGGCGCCTCAAGGGAGGGAGGCAAAGTCCAAACATGTAAATTTGTTAATCTAGCCTTTTCTATCAGTTTCGTAGTCAAATCTGTTTAAAATAATCTTATTGACATGACTTGAGTTCAACAAATGAATAGTAAAGTTTTATCCTTTCAGTAATTAACCTTGTCAAAGATCCCAAGGCAATTAATAAAAAATCCTGCGGATGGAAACCAAGAAAGGTGTACATTATTCTGCTCATTCTTCCTGCTGTCTCCTTTACCTTTTGAGAGGTAATGATGACTTTAGTGAAATTTAGCATGAAAAATAACTGAATTAATACATCTCCAACAAGATGATACAGATAAACAGACAGAGCTGTTAAGGCATTACCTGTACAAAATAACTAACATTTAATATTTCTATTAAGTCCTGACTTCACAAATGCACTCACCTCTTACCTTGTCCCCTTTTTTATTTTTATTTTTATGAAAGGTATACCTTGTCCCCATTTTGATTGTGTATAGAACACAATTAAATGAGAAACTACGACTTTGGTTTCATTCATAGCTTAGGGCAACGTAGAGTGACCATTCAACCCAAAAGATGGCATTTTGAATCATATTCCAATTAGTGACCCTGTCAAAAGAGTTTCTCAAAACCGTAATCCCTCTCAAAAAAGACAAAATCTCTGGCCTAATTAAATCACATGTGCCCACTCGCCCCAAGAAGGCCTGAGTTGGAGCTTCGAGCTCCCTTATCATCCTCACTGCTCTACCAATCCTAAAAAACTAAGTTTACCAATGGAACAACTATCCACGTCTTTTAAAGGTGGCTCAGTGATGTGGACGGCGGATCGAGGTGCGTGGTGGGTAGAATAGAGATGGAGAGGATAGGGGTAGGTCAGGCTCTCACTTGAAAAATACTGGCCTCACGGCAAACTCCTTATTACAGGCGAGGAGAAGAGAACTTGGGAAACCCAAAAGCACTCAAAATTTTCATTACCAATAACAATTTTAAGCCAAGAGGCTTTCATCATATAGCAAAAGAAATAACCCTAAAGTTAATCTGGACCATCCAAACACATCGATGGCCAGGATTAAAACATTCAACTAAAAAAAAAAAAAACACACATAAAATGAATGGGCTGCGCCCAAAGGCTTGGTCAATATAGATGGGCTAGGCCCACAAGCTGGTCAACCCATGGGGACCATGGGGCTATCCAGCATCAAAAGATTAAAACATCTAATTAAAAGACATAAACCACTTAAAAAATAATTAAAAATACTTAATAAAATAAAAATAGATAAAATGAATGGGCTGGGCCCAAAGGCTAGGTCACAAAAGATGGGCTGGGCCCACAGGCTGGTTGACCCATGGGGATTGACAATGGAAATTTGAAGGTTGCATCCAGCTTCGACAGATTCAACACATGCAATTTTGAAAGGCTCACTGAGAACCCACTTTAGCATAGGGTGCAAAATATTAGAGTTAGACCACCATCATCTGTTGGCACTTGGCAGCCCTTAACCTCTCAAAAAATCTGAGGAGAGTTCCTAAAACTCTCTCTCTTTCAACACCCTAATAATAATCCTCGCAACAGTGAGTGTGAAATAATCTCTTCACATAACCAAGAAATTTTGTAACAGCTTCCAAAGCATATTTCCACTTGCCTTGAAAGGAGTGACTGCCAAAAATTCATAAGCCAAGAGAACCGAAGACAGAAAACAGGTTGAAGAAATTCCAAAACTGGGCTACTGGGTAATGTATAGGAAGATGGCCAATAGTTTCTTTTCCACGCGCAACAAAGTTTCTTTTCCCATTGAGTTGATCCTAAGTAAATTATGTCGCAGTCCTACACAAACCCATGACTCTACAAGCATTGAGATTTCTAAACAACTTTATCTAGGGCACCTTTGGTAACATGTGAGGAATCCACATTTTGGAGGATTCCTTGATGTGGCAGATTTAAGGATTCCACAATAAAGATTCGTACATATCAATATTGTTGCATATCAGTGTGCATAGCTAAGAAAAATTGGCATCAGTGCAAAAATGATGCAATCCTAGGGTGGGTTAGGATGAAGAACAATCATAAACCCAGAGCACAATTAGGGTTCCCACAGGAACAATCACACGATGAAGAACACTCTCCAACGATAAACCCACAAAAGGGAAAATTCTATTAACTCCAATCTGAGATCATGGATCTCTACAATGTCATGTTTATAATAAAAGAAACTTAAAGGCTAAGAAAACAATCCCTAATCAAACTAGGAAACCAAAATAAGAATCCTTTCCAAATTAGAAACTAATCCTAACTATAATCTTTGCTAAAATTAGGAGCTAATAAAAATCAGAAACTAATAACAATAAAAATCGATTCCTTGGGTCCCAGATGTGGCCCACAATATATCTCCCGTTGAATTGTGGTGCGCCTGCATCAATAAATCCGCAAAACTGAAAATTCCCAAATCCTATGGGGGAAAATCCTCAAAATGAGGATTTCCACTGGCCCAGATCCTCGAGGATTTGCAATTAACTGACATGGATTTTCCAAATCCTCTGGAAAATAAAAAGGGTGAGGAAACCCCAAGAATTTGGTTGCCAAATGTGACCCTAGGGATGGGGAGGAAGATTTCAGGATGATAATTGCATGTTAAGAATAGCCAACCCTAGAATATGGGATAAGGCTAAGATGATGAGGATTGCATATCAATTGTGCAATCACCACTGGGGAAGAGGGCCCAATATTTGATCATTACCTTCGAACATAATGCACTTCATTACAAACTAACTTGCAAGATAGAATTGACCTGTTCAATATGAAAATCAATGAAATATCTCTAAAAGATAAGCTCCAAATTCATTTCAGTCCTATGAGCTCTACACAATTTGTAATTAAATTTCATTTTAGATCTAGAATACAATATAGGGAACCTTAGCAAAGATAGAATCCCTAACCCATATATACTCCTAAAAACAGTTTTCTTTCCCATTCCCACTAAGAATTAAGATTCTCTCATCCTTACAAATCGTATTCTCAGTCATTCCCACCAAGGTTTTTTTTTTTTAATGGCGATCCCACTAAGAACTTCAAGACTAATTCCACCAAGTGGCTCAGCAAGTTAAGGGGTTTCCTTCAGAACAACAGATCCATGCCCCATAGACCATGGCAGGTTTCCTGTCCCAGAATCTTTCTGCCAACATTTTTATTTTTATTTTTTGTCTCAGGAAAATATAAATATTTCAAATTAATGGAAATATTTGTCCCTCAAGCTTTTCATAACAATCAGTGAAGCACAGAGGTTCCACAGGATTAGGGGAAAAGTGGGGGAAGATGAAGGAAAATCTATCACAATTGAATAAATGTGTGTTCTAGTGATGACTGTTCAAACAATGTGAGTTCAAATGAATAAGATACACGTAGTTTGGGATTGCTCTATGGTAAAGCTATCAAATGGGTAGATTATCCTACTTTTTAACCTCCACAACCAACTTAGGCGGCTTCATATTGTTGCATGAAGACACAAAAGAGCCAAAAGCATAAACAAGGTTATTCCAACTTCAACAACTGGAATAAAATGTAAGAAATAGGTAGCTTCACAACTCTTCAAATGATTAAAATGTGAAGATGGGAATATATAATCTATAATCATGATTCTGATGTGCTATGCCCCAGCAAAATGCGGGAAGCTTCTCTATAATAGATTAAAACAAGATCAAAGCATAGTGGAGAGCTAATTAGTCTTCGAGACAAACATGTCGTGCATTGGATTTGGATGAATCCCTGAGGGCTAATTAATCTTTGAAACAAGTACAACGTCAAGCCAGATTTTAGTTTTTTTTTTACACATAACAGTCAATTCCATGGAGCATGGACATCACAAAATTTAACTCGGAGATTTTCTCTTTCCAAGATCAATAAAACAACTCAGACCCCACTCCTTTCATTCACAATCATGTACAACAAACAGCTATTGTTACCCACACACAAAAAAAAAAAAAAAAAAAAAAGAATTAGAACAATTTAGCACATCAAAGAGAAGAAAGAACCTGAAGCACATTTGCAGCATATCTCTGAGCTGCAGCATCTAGCTCAGCAAATCTGCGAGCATCTTCTGTAACCTTCTGCTCTTGCTCTACCCGCATCAATACCTTTAATAATAAACAATGTTAGTTCTAATACAGAAAAAAGAAAGGTCAAACTTATAATATCAATGAAAAATCAAGAACAAAATCTATAAGACGAGAAAAATAAACAAATGGAAAGTGACCTGAAGCATGGCTTTTTCCTGTTCCTGCTTGTCTGCAAGAGCTTGCTGGAGCATAGCTACCTCCTGCTCCAACTGCTCCACCTGTACAGAAAAAATGACCCTCAGATGTGTTACACAGGAGACTTTCATACTCTGGAACAAGAGATAACATTAAAAGTTCCACACACACAGAGAGAGCATTACAAGGATACATTTAATGATCAAATAGACTGCTTTTTTACTAGGCCAGAATACATTTTTTAAAAGAGAACAAGATCATATCATCAAGCCAAGGGGAAGGGTGTGTGTGTGTGTGTGTGTGTGTGTGTGTGTGTGTGTGTGTGTGTGTGTGGGGGGGGGGGGGGGGGGGGGGGGGGGGGGGGGGGGGGGGGGGGGGGGGGGGGGGGGGGGGGGGGGGGGGGGGGGGGATTCACCATAAACATCTACATGACACTCAATTTTGCTTAACGAATAAAAAATGTCATTCACATCTCTTCTCACATGGTTATATGACAATGGATAAAAGTATCTATACTTTGCAATGAGATCCCATATTTCATTAAAGAATAATTGAATCTCCAAAAGATGATAGCAAAATTCTAAGCCTTCATAAGCCATTCATCACTTTCATTTGTGCCTTCTATTGCAACATTCACAATGTAAACTTGAAATTTTATCATCCCAGCATTTTGGTATTGCTACTTCAAAATGGCCAAGGCTGCCTGCAACAGAAAGAAAACGATCAACTGAAGCATTCAGCTGCACTGCACCCTCCCAAAATGAATCAATGTACTCAGTCACCATGAATATGTCATCATGCACTAAAATTCCCACATTGTTGGGAATTGATACAACTTCATTGACTTCTTGGATCCCCGTTTACACATTAGTGCGAACCCATGTTGTTGGTGTGTATTGATCAGGGACTTCCTCCACGTTATTCATCATATATTGGTTGTGGCTGAAAAGTAATGTTATCCCAAGATTCTAGTCCATTACCCCACCCTCCAAAATGTTGCACCCAATCTAATTCACCCATTAATTCAGACTATGATAACAAGTTAACATCATCATCACCAGCAGGCTTATTGTGTAAGCGGTTCCACAGGGGCTCAAGCATAGTGCACCTATCGTACTACAATGGTCAGCCCAATAACATGTGAAATGTGTCCATTTCGACGACAACATCACACCACACATTATCTAAGTAAATTCCACCAATAGAAAATGAAATAAGAAAACGAGATTTTACTGTTACCTTGCTGCTCTTATTTTTATTTTATTTTTAATGACGAATGTTGTTATGGCAACGGATGCTTCAACTTTCAATAACTGTTTTCTTTCTTTTTTTTTGAAATGGTAACTTGCATCAATCAAAAGTTTTACTTTATAAAAGAATTATACTGAGAAGCAGCAAAGGGAAACCCCCAAAAAAATACAGACACCACTCAGAAGGGAGGAACATAAGACTTTACAAGGGGGGCAGCAAGCTCCCTTGGCCAAAACAAGGAAAGAGAGATCCCTTGTCAAAGAGTAGCCACTTCCCTCCAGTCAAACGTGATGTTGTTGTCGAGAGATAGGCCCTAGAATTAGGGAAGGATAGAGGCCGAGGAGGATACACAAAATTTCATTCTATTTATGATTTCTACAGAGGGAGAGGCCATTCATTCAAAGCACCTACGGTTTCTTTCTTTCCAAGTTGACCAAGTACAAGCCAAAAAGGAAAGGTGCCACATAATCTTTCCTTTGGAGGAGACTAAGGGGCACCCACATATCAAACAAATCAGCTATGGACCAGGGGAGCACCCAGTTGCACTCAAACCCACTAACAACTGAGGTCCATAAACCATTGGCGACCTTGCAATTGAGAAGAAGGTAGTCCACCGATTCACCTACGGAGAGACAGAGAGGGAAATAACTGACAATGATCACGTTGCGTCAGCGAAGGTTGTCCATCGTGAGAATTTTCCCACAAAGAGCTAGCCAAGCAAAGGCCAAAACTTTGCTCCTCTATAGAGAGTTCTAGCATCTGGAGAAACTACATTTCAATTTAAACTTGTTCACCGTTTCTCGTGAAACCACGTTCTCACAGCTGCCTCCATCAACAATGACCCTACAAACTTATATTAGTATGGTGCAAGTAGCATAGAAAATATTGGTGCGCAACCATTCCCACCAATTGGGGCTTTTAGGTGCCAAAAGGCTTTTCCTGATTAAAAAGATTTCTAGCCTATCGCCAACAAGATCACCACCACTATCCTTTTCATCATAAACTGGCCCTCCATCACCATCCCCATTAGATTCATCCTCACTTTCATAATCGGGTCAATATGAGCCCTCTTGTTCACCAAATTCACTTGGTGCATGAAACATTCGGCAAAAGTGTGCCCAGTTTCATGGCACTTAAGGCATCGGACATTTTCCTTGTGTGATTGAGTGGATGCCCCTTCGTTTCGAGCAAATGATTCAGATGTCGTTGTGGCATCTTGTGTCCAGATTGGGTCTGATCTACATGAACCTCCACTGCTCTGTTCAATGGTTGACCAACCAACCTGAGGCAGATTCACTTTGTTCGTTGCCCTTCTTGGCCTTCTTTTCTACAGCCACTGCTTGCCAAGTGCTCTGGAAAGTGGGAAGACTGGCACAACACTCAAGCCCTCAAGGATAGCTGGCCTCAAACCATGTACAAACCGGTCAATCAAGTGCTCTTCGGATTCCCACAAGCCATTATAAGCGACCAACTGATGAAACTCTTCAGTGTATTTTCAACCGTCTGATTCCTCTGTCAGATGTATTGTAATCGCATGAAGAGTGACTACACAGTCTACAGGCAAGAAAACTTCATTAAGATTTAAGAAGACTTTTCATCTTTCTCCCATGTCCCCTCACCTTAGACTTTCCTCGCCTCTCCTGGGTCGCTTTGATTTGCTCCCACAAAGCCAAGGGTCATTCTTTAAGTTTCATGGCCGCCACCTTCACTGTCCATTTGTCAGACACCTCCGTGTAACCAAAAATACATTCCATCGTCTCCATCCAAATCAAGGAAATCATTGAAATCATCACTCTTCAAGTTGCCATGGTATTCGAGATTAATTAAACGATCAGACATCATTGCTAAGAGTTGATGGTTCCTCCCTCACTGCCAAATCAGCAAATTGCAGGGTTATAACCTCCTTCTGTAAATCTTAGATCATTTATTGACAAACCACAAGAATAGTATTTAAGATACAACGATAACATGGATGATTGGCTTTCTCTCTCTTATGGGAATATTTTCCAGGGTCTGGAGTGAACTGTGTGAAGTCTCATGGCTTGATGAATGTTTTGTTCCCTTTCATAATCACCTACACATGTGATGTTTAAAACTTAAACGAGGTATCAATATCTTTTCTCGCAAGGATACCCTCAGACCTCCTTAGCACTAATGAATTTTGATTGATTTGTGGACCTCACACCAGGTAGGACTATCCAAGAGCAGTACTATTCAAATTTTGCCTACCTTGGTGGAGGCCATAAGATAATGTTTCTGATAGTAACCAGAAGTAAGATATGGAAGGAAATAAACGAGATGTTTTGAGGGGGTGGCTGTAAATGAGAGCATTTTAATGGGAAGAATTAAATTTTTTGTGGCCTCTTGGGTGCTACTTAACAGCTCTATTAAAGGATGCTCTTTGGATCAGATTATTAGGAATTGGAGGGGGCGGCTGGCCTATGATAGGGGCAGTTCTGTTCTGTAATTTGTTGAGTTTTTCTTTTTACCTTTTTGTTTTTTGTTTTTGTTTGTGCCTGGGTGGTTTTTCTGTTGTCGTCTTTTCCTGTTTTGTTGCTTGTCAGTATAGCTCTCTTGTACTGCTGGCTAAATGAAAGTTACCATTCAATATATATATAAGAGTTTCTTTGTGGTTTTGCTAAAATACAGGGGCTTTTTTGTAAAAATGAAAAAAATCTCTAAAGAAATTAAGCAATAAACTAACATTTTGCAGATGAGCCCTTTGAATCCTTCAAGTTACCAAATAGCTATAACTTATACCATCGATGAAAAATGGCTCTTGATTTCAAGATAAGCTCACGACTCTACCCCCTGAAGGATGGGTAAAGCTAAACTTTGATGGATCTTTTGTCCTACTAATGAGAGGGCCCAGGGTGCTTATCATGAAGGGAGTCTACTGTTAGCTTATTCTTCTCAAATCACAGCATACCATCTTTCGGAAGCAGAATGAAAAGCTGTCATTAGGACTAAAGTGCCGTGCAGATTTACAAATTGAAAAGATCCTCTCATTATAGAGGGTCTTCAACAAGATAAATTACTTCCATGGAACCTCATGAAGTTATCGCAAGGGACTTCGAGGGCATGTGAATACCTCTATCAATCGCAAGCATGCTTCAATAGAAGAGTAGCAAACAAACTTGCAGATAGATGAGCTAAAAGAAAGGCCCCACAACTGTATATCTTCAAGCATGCATTACCCGACTACACAGGCTATTTATATGAAGGAATTTCAAGTGCCGAAAATAGAAGATCACAAGTGCGAAAGGACTCTGGCTGGTCTGGTGCAAGGGGCAGAGAGAAAAGTTCCACTATGGTTGCAGCTGCTTTTGAGAGCATTATTGCCTACTGATTTTTGAGTTTTTGGCTTCTTTTGTGCGAAGTGCTTTTGGCAAGTATGTTAGGTGTAGCTTTATGTTTCTGTTTAGCTGTTTCTGTTTAGCTGTTTCTGTAAGTAAACGAAAATATCCCTATCCCTTCAACACACGCGCGCGCAATTAACATTTTAAGAGGGAATAATTGTGTGGAAATTAGCTTTATGCATACCCTTGCACTCAATTGTCGTCTATTGTCCTGCTTGACCATCTCCATCAGTGCTGTCTCCAGTTCTTCAGCTCTGTCAAAACAGAAAGAGGCCAAAATAGACTTAAACAAAACATGATGAAAGAAATGACTCGTAAATGATAATTTGCATCCAAGTGAAAAGTTTGACTTTTGGAGTTTAATATTTGGATGTTTTATTTATTTATTTATTATAATCATATTACATAAATTGTACAAATAGCTAATTAAACCCCCCAAAATATCTCTGATCTTTTCATTTAGTGGCGGTATGGATGTAAATTCTTTCGTGGAAGGATTTTATGGATAGCAGCTTTGTATGGTACCATTTGGAAGCTTTGGTTGGAAAGAAATGAAAGAGTTTTTCAACATACTTGTAAATCAGTAAAAGAGGTGGTTGAATCGATTGTCTGGTCTGACTCGGAATGGGTGGTGAAGCGGAAGGAGTTTTTAGGAGTCTATTTGGAAGATCTTTCTAGATCTTGGCCAATTTCTTTCCAAGGGGGTCGCCAAGTTAATTTTGTTCAGAAAAATCTTTGGACAACTCCTCCCAATGGTGTTTTAAAATTAAACTTTGATGGCAGTTTTCTTCACTCTTCGCAAAGGGGTGGTATTGGAGGAGTTATCAGAGATTGGAAAGGTAATGTGTTAAGAAATTTCTCAAGGCCTGTGGATTCTCTAAGTACTAATGATGCAAAAGTTTATGCTCTTCTTATTGGTTGTCGTGAGTTGTTAACTTTGGATATCATCAATGTTGTTATTGAAGGGGATTCTTACTCAGCTATTCAGGGTTCTGGGGAAAAGCTTCTATTCCATGGAGGTTGCTGGATTGGGTGGAGGACTGGGGAAAAGCTTCTATTCCATGGAGGGTGCTGGATTGGGTGGAGGAGGTGCAAGATATCTCTAGTCGATTGGGTGCTTCTTTTCACCATATCTTTCAAGAGGCTAATGTCATGGCTGATGCTCTTGCAAAAGAGGGAGTTTTCCGTACTTCTATTCTTTTTTATGTTTAGTTGATTTTTTTGGTTTGTTGGGGGTTTCTTGTGGTCTTTTGTTCTTTTTTTTTTTTTTTTTTTTTTTTGAGCAATAAATTTTACCGTTATAAAAATATATATATCACTAATGTTAATCGGTTCAAATGCTCAGATCTGAAGTTTTGAACAATTTTCTTTTGTATTTCTGTTTTTGGGTTTATTATTTTATTACATAAATGGTATGAACTTTTTATTTAAATATGAGATCTACAATATAATTTCTATTCATATATTTAAGTGGTTTTGACCGTATGGCTGCCCTTAGACCTGACATTTGTCGCTAAATGGTCAAAATTTAAATATTTCCCACAGAGTTGTTCATACAATAAAGGTGCAATGTCATATGGATGTAGGATATCGCATAGTGTGATATGTGAGTTATTGCACTGCCCTAGGATATTGGATAGTGCGATATGTGCGATATCGCATGACCCTAGGATAGCATACAAATAACTCTGCAGTAATTTGTTAAGTTTCAACCGTTGACAGGCGAATATCAGGTCTTAGGGCAGCTGTACGGGCAAAATCTCTATATTTAACCAACGGTGTGAACTCAGAAAAACAAAACTCAACAGATTCAACAGATATACAGCAACTAAAGTACGTTTTAGCGGTCTGATCCATGACTATATATTAAATAAGAAAGAAAAAAACACAAGAAAATCTATTGTTTTTCTTACGCAGAAGCGTATGGCCTAGATCCAATGGACCATGTGATCGATCAAGCCCTCACTTATTTGGATCAGATAGATCATGCCCAAGAGCTTTGCATCCATATCAACCAAGGTCTTATCAAGAAATAGGGACCAAATCATAATTTGGATTGTCAAAATGGGCTTAAAGTAGGTCCCACCAGCCCTAGCAAGGGCCCACCAAAAAAATCAAAACAGCCAGCTGACCAACTATAACTTGCAGTATGTTTCATCCAATATACACTTTAGCTTTTCCAGAATTTTTTTTATCGTTAACGAGAACGATTATATTAAAAACAAAAAACAAATACAAAGACGATCAACAAAACTAATTAGGGGTATAAGAGCAGTATACCCCCACAAACAACAATAACATAGCGTGCCCCCTAAATTTTAGCTTTTTTGAGTAGTAAGGAGACTCTTTTAGAAAGAGAGTCATGAGATTGAGAGGATTTGGATAGCAAGCGGCCACAATCCTCTCATACGCAGACTCGGAATGTGCACATGAAGTTGGGATTGCTTTGTTCAGTTGTTTTGAAATGATTTCCTTCTTTGTTTTCCTTTAATTGCATAGGATCTTTTAGGGCCTCTTTGGTTGCAAGCATTCCAGGATTTCTCGTCTTTGAGCATTTGAAGAATTCCAAATGTTGTCCTCCCAAGTGAAATTCCGCAATGCCCAGGGCTGATTAACATTCCAAATGTTGAATATCTGAGAATTCTACATGGCAAAAGTGTCATTCGCAATGCCAGTTGAAATAATTCTCCTCAATCAACAAATCATTTGGAATTCCAGGGGACAACAAGTACACTGCTAGACAAAGAGAAATCCTGTCAAAAATGCTTGCAACCCCAAGGATTAATGGATTGTGATGACTAGATAATAGGATTTAAGGATTAAGTGTGTTTAGGTATTATTTAAAGGCACATAAAGGGATGTTCAACCCAGCTCTTGTTATTCCTTTCAATTATTTCAATAAAATTGTTGGCTAATGCAATTTTGAGTTTTCTTCTCCCTTTGGTTGAGTTTCTCCCATCGCATCAAAGACATCTACGGTGGATTTTAGCAATCAACATTCAATGGTAATGGAATCTCTAATTTTCTCCTTGTTTGAGTAAATTTTCTGTTGATTGAAGATCGGGGTTTGTTGGGCTCACAATCAATTGGATTTGGCTTCCCTTGATTGCATCATTTTCCAGTATTCGGGGCTACTTTGAGATTTTTTAAATTTTGGGGGCTTAAAAAATTCATATGGATTCAATGCAACCCAGCCAATAACTGATACATCGATAGGTATCTGTTCTCCAGCTTCACCTTTGGAATTTTTTTAAACCTGAAAAGATGAAGAGGCAGAGCATATAGGTAACTACAATGATCGGGAAAAAAAAAAGATATTATGTAAAGCAACTAGGTCTCATTCATGTCAAGTTAGAAATGGCATGAAAAAGTGACAGGAACATGATGAGATCATCCTATTAAAGTTCTTGGCATTGCAGAAAGTACTGTTGGTAACTCCTAGAGCGTGACATCCAGTTTAGAATTCTTATGCCAAGTTCACCATACAATGTTTCTCTCTTCCTTTTTTTTTTTTTTCTTGATTATCCATTTTTGCCTTTCAACCATTTCACCCATGCAAAGTTATCATCACCATCATCAAAGCCTGTCCCAACTTTGTTGGGGTCAGCTACATGAATTCTTTTTCACCATTCCAGTCTATCCTGGGTCTACACAAAGTTCTCTAATGAAGATAATATAAAAGATGATCCAATACAATCTTCAGTGGATTAGAAAGCCTCATAATGGCTCATCTACTATGAAATTCAGAAAGATAGGAACCTGAGGACAGCTGATCTTTTTTCTTCCAGCAATCTGCATAGCTCAACCTTCATCCATACTACCTGCACATTAAATGCTTATTCAAAACTGAATTCGAAAGAAGATTGTCATTTTAATGGAAGTAATGTACCAATAATTAAAATAAAATAATAAAAAAAACACCATTAGTTGGGTGCAAAAAGTTTTCATAAATCCAGTAAGGTTATGTCAAAAGTATAGAATCATGATAACAACTTTGCAACTGTTGAAGAGAGAGAGAGAGAGAGAGAGAGAGACAGAGAGAGCGTTGAAATGATATGTGAATAAGATGATCGAACAGAGGTCTGAAGTCCACAAATGAATGCCCATGAAATGCAGAATAAATTTGTCTAACATATACATCAGCTAAGCATGTGCATACATACATACATACATACATCAGCTATCTGCATCAAACCAGGAATCCTTTCAGAATCCTTCATGTCTAATCTCCCAATTCTAAGGGCAAGATTTGAAATCAGAGTAGGTGCCAAGATTTTCCCCTTAAAGAAATATGCAGTCCTCGTATGAAGCTGATCTACTCGCAGCAGACGGGTTACATGGCTCGAGTCTAAAGACTTTTATTGGTAAATGACTATCATTATTATTCATTTAGATAATAATTTAAAAAGGTTGCCCTTCGTTTGTTCTGGTACAAGTTTGAAGTTCAATAAGCATTGGATGGTACTTTTTTGCTAGTTGTTTTGTGAAAAAGAAGATTCGAGAGAGAGAACAAAGATGGAGAAATAAAAGAAACAGGTGTAGTCACGTCACGTGTATCATAATCATACAACCCCTAAATCATTATTACTAACTCATGTAAGGGTTATAAGATTAAAACCAGCATCTGTAGGTAGGTATAAAATAAAACAAATAACTACGTTTATCCTAATCTTTCTTTAGTGTGGGTAGGATCTATGATATAGGCAATGTATTATGTCATATCATATATCCAATACTTCATTTTTAATGTGTAGAATTTATGTCACTGTAACATCCGTGGTGTGCGCATACCGCATGTATCATGCATTTGGGCATCACAAGGAGGGACATGAAGAATACATGTACCGGGGGTGTTTATATATTCAACGTCATCTATTTAACTTAACCTTCAAAATAAAACACTACTACTACATAGATTTGGTTTTCCATTTAAACAGCTAACAAACAATGAAACAGTTCAAATTTGTGAACCAAGCCATAATTAGTGATTTCAAAATAATCCCCAAGTTTTGGCCTAGTATCGAAAAATAGTTCAATCGAGGTCTGTAAGTTTTTGAGCAGCTTTCAAACTGAACCTTGCCAATAACTTACCCCAACAACATCAGAAAAACAAGCAAACCCCTTTAACATATATCCATCTCCTCCAACTATATTCATCTTCCCAACTCTCAGATTTTAAGCTTATGCTTCTATCAACCTTAACACCTTCACCTTTCTACATCTCCAACGCATTTAAGCTGCATCTTTATTTTGCTAGTGAAAATTGCATCCAAATGTGTGCTTCTATTGATCCTTATATCTTCCTATCCCTTCCTCTCTTCATTTTCTACGTTCTTTCATGGATGATGAGGGAGTAGAATGTAGGTAGTTTTCAATTATGTTTAGGCATGATGAGAGTTTAGGGGGTCCATTTGGATAAAAAAAAAATGGAACCATGTGGTTTTATTTTCTTGAGCTTTGGTAGAGATAATGGCATGGGTAGTGACATTTTTTATTTGGAGATGAAAGAAGGTAGGGATCACCCTGTGGGGCCCCCCTTATTGTGAAATGGTGCCTGGATCTAGAGTTTAGAATGTTGACTTCATGAAACTGAAGACCATATTCTTTTTTCTTTATGGACATGACCAGAACCCACTACCTCAAGGTTGCAGTAGTGACCCCTTCCACACTGTGACAGGCTATTTCTCCTTAAAAACCATTTACTTTTTATGAGAAATGAGGATGAATGCGGTCGGTTCAAGGTGAGAAATAGACTGTGATGGGTTGGCCAATGCTAATAAAGCTCATTTGATGGACAGTGGATGGTCAGATTGAGTGCACTAGGGTTAACTTGGTAAAAAACGAAAAGCGGAAGGAGACTTCAATTTGAAATTTTGTAATGGGAAATGGAGCATTTAAGTCATTTTGCCTCTTCTTTTAAAACCATTCATGATAGCATTAGGATAAGTATTAGGCAAGGACCTGTTCAAAAACCGCCTTAACAACTAGGGGACCTTTTTGATTAACCGGTTCACTGAACCCTTTACCAATTTAGGCCAAAACTTGAGACGATTTTAAAATTTTCCCTTCGTAAAAGGGAAAACATGAGAAACCAGTAATGGAAATGTGGGGGAAAAAATGAATAAAGCACCTGTTCTTGAAGATCTTCCCCAGATTCCGCGTCACAATCTCCAGTCAGACCATTAAAAAACTCATCCAGATTCCTCGAGTCAGATTCCAAACTGTTCAGATTGCCATCTCCATGCATGTCTGCAGATCTCTCTGTTGGATTTTTTTCGGGTATTAATGATCCTGGGTCATGCTTGAAACTATATAGCTTAGAGGCAAGACCCTTAGACTTCGAGTCCTTCACAGGAAGCCCTTTGGCACGTTCCTCGAGAATAGCCAGTACAGCTGGCCGGTGTTTTTCCCTCAACTCCTGCAATCTCGCTTCATTTACGGCTTGATAACCCATGCATGCTGTCAATACTAGTTGGCTGCTATCAAAGGTTGAGCCAGCAAGAGACTGTAACAGAGTAACAGCATCACCAGCATCCTTTGTTGTTACCAATGCCGGCCCTATGAAGCATAATACAACAGTGCAATACCACTAAGTGTGGGAACAGTTTGATGATCCAAAAATAGCTCACATGCGGCTATCAATTACAGTAACCCGTAATTTATCACATTAATAACAAAATCATACGTGAATTACACAGTACCATATAATTCCATCAACGCAAATGCTGTCCGGAATAGCATAACACGATTTCCTTCAAACAAAAGCACGTCCCACACCCGAAGAACTGCAAGTCAAAACAACGATGTCAGAGATGCTACACTACAGATCTTTGAATGCATGCAAGTACAAAGATCACAGAAATGACCAAGTATTGAGAGGATTTAAATAAAAGGGAACTCTTTTCCCGGTTGCGATGTAAGGACCGGTTGAGATGTAAGGAGACTTGTTTTATAGTGGAACTTTTTTCTTATCAATATTATTTGTAACAGGATTAGAAATATTTTTTTTTTCTGATAAAGCAGCAATTATGATATAATAAAACCTGACCACTTTCCCATGGAAGCATGTTGACAAAAATAGATAGGAACCAAGGTCCAGTAACCCATGCCACTTGCACTCCCAGGTAATCCAGATGATTAACTGCACAAGAAGCAAATAAAAGATAATATGCAACATAATGTATAAGATAAAATAATATATATATCATAAAAAACAATAAAAAGAATAAGAGATAAACCTAGTTTTGGAAATCTCTCACGCACTAACTCATCAAAAACAAGCTGGTCGACCTGAGACTCGATCATTTCCTCTGAATAATAGCCATCAAAGTAGTCATCTAAGATACCCATCAAAGTCCTGAAGAATTTTGCTACGTCATGCAATGATATAACTATTATTCCAAGAAGCAATTCAAGAATTACAACACTGAGAAAGGGTTACAAACAAATATAGCTACAAAGTATGAACATACCAAAAAGCATTTTCCTCGGGCATCAGCAATAGTAACAATCCTGCAAAGAAATTCATGGCCTGCAAGGTCATAGAATCCAAGAAAAATGCCAGTGTAAATCAATGTTGTGAGGCCTATTTTTATAAGATAAAATAGAATAAATGTGGAAATGTTTAAGTGTTAACAGTTCCATTGAAAACAAGATGACAATAAAGAAACAACAAAAGCAAAATCAATAAAAATATTAGTTACGACTTACGAGAAAAAAGACTAGTAATTTAAAAAAATTTATTATAGATTATATCAGTACGACAGAATGTGAGAAGCCTCAAAGCTCAATGCATCACTATCAAATCTCATAAATAAAATTTTACAGCGATCAACAGCCCAAAGACACTAATCACATAGTTAAAAATAACATATTTAAAGGACATCAGCAAATTCATTAACAACATTTTCCTGGGATAGATAATATAGCACATTGTGTTTCATTCAATAGTAATAAATTTAATACAATGTATATATTTCCAATTGTTAATAACAAAATTGCACAAAAAAGGTTGTTTGTCCATTGAACCAGTTTCTATATACACTGGATCTTCGAACTAGCATGGAAGAGTTTGGGGGAAGATTCACAGGTATCGTCCTATTAAGTTCGTTATAAATGGAAACATCAAACGAATCAGTTATAGGACTGTAGATTGGTTGGCTATACATTACAGTTTAGTCCATATGCATTAAGGTTATACTCCTAAAATCACCAACAAGAAGAAAATTAATATCACAAAACTCCTAAACAGATATCCAACTTCATATCTAAACATTACCAGTATCCATAATCAAGCATTCAAATTATAAATGATAACATAACCTCCTCTCCTTTTTTGTTTGAAATGGATGATATTATAACTTTCCTCTTTAGATTTTGAAAGGTAACATTATAGCTTCCTCTTATAAGAGGAAATATGCAGTGCTTGACAATAGAATCAACAAGGTATTAATGATATTAAGTTTGCTCGAGCACAGACCATTGTTTAGTGATCAGAACGATTGATATAATGTGCCCGGACATGGATGGCTGATTTTAAATAATAATATTAATAAAAAATATATTAAAAAAAAAAAAGAAAGTTCTCCTAAATAGGCCATCCCACTGTAGGGTTTTTTTTTTTATTGTGACCCAACCCATTTCTTTGCTGACCGTCTATATGCATTGTGGACTATTAATAAGAGAAGATATCAAGAATATATGAAAACCAAATATTCTCAATTGAACGAGAAGATGCAATGGATATGACCTCTCTCTCTCTCTCTCTCTCTCTCTCTCTCTCTCTCTCTCTCTCTCTCTCTCTCTCTCTCTCTCTCTCTCTCTCTCTCTCTCTCTCTCTCTCTCTCTCTCTCAAAAAGGATAGATCATCATCATCATAGCCATGTCCCAACTATGGTAGGGTCAGCTACACGAATTCTGTTTCTCCATTCCAATCTATCTTGAGCTAAATCCTCAGATAAGTTGCACTTCTTCATATCTATTTTTACTACCTCCATCCATGTCCTCTTTGGCCTACCCCTTCCCCTCGATGGGCAATCAACCTGGATAGCCAAAACTTTTCCTTACCGGCATCGTTGTTGGCCTGCATTGGATATGCCCAAACTATCTCAAACGGATTTCTCTAATTTTATCCCCTATTGATGTTCCCCTAAATGCTCTCGAAAACGTTCATTTCTAATTTTATCCTTATTTTACCACACATCTACCTCAACATTCTCATCTCTACTATATCCATTTTGTGCATATGTTGCTTCTTGATTGGCCAACATTTTACTCCATAGGTCATAGCTGGTCTAATCGTTGCCCTATAAAGTTTTTCCTTCAATCTTGTTGGCATTCGTCAGTCAAAAAGAAACCATCCCATTTTTATCCCATGTTCGATATCGTCATCAATCTCCCCATCCTTAGTGATGGAAGGAGGGGTCAATATGAAGGAGAAATGCGGACTACCATAATTTTATCAAAGAAAACAAAAACAGTTGAGACACTATCACAAACCCTCCAAGATACCACATGAAATCCAACTATCAAACAGGAAAATATATAAGGAAATCTGTTCCCAGACTCAACTATCAAACAACACATAAGATGGATGGCATGAGTATATCACAAATTAAATACCTGGCAGTACCCCACAGAGGGATTATGTCGAGCATATGCTGTAAGTAAACGCCTCAAAGCATTTCTACCATCCTCATCCAAAGCAGGATGTCCTGGGAATGTTCGAGGCAAGTCCTTCAAAAGAACATAAGTCAGGCTAATGAGAAATTCGGCGAAAATTAGCATGTAGAACAAGGTAGCACCTACAAATTGACAAGATTGAACTTTTAAGTTCAAAGTCCATGCATCTAATGACCTTCTCAATCTGCTTTTTCCATTTCTCAGGTGCACATTGCCAGTCTTTACTTGACTCCTTACTAGAGTCATTGGACAGGGAACTAACATGCTCCTTGACTTCACCACCATTAACATCTTGAGCTAGCAGATCTTGATAATATCTCTCCACCCTGCGCGTCCGCACTGCCACAAAGGCTTGCCATAACTGAATCCAGAACACAAAAGGAAAAGATGATGCTTTGCACCCAGACAGAAAACTTTAACGATATATTTTTGATGTGCAGTCTGAATATTTTGGCCAAATAGCATATGTGCATGCATATCCGTTCTACCGTTTCTTTCAGGAGATGAGAAATAAAAAGATTCTGTTACTAACAGTTTGTTTAATTTCTACAGTCATTCTGTTACTTGTGCATGTTTTATTAAGTAAAATAACCTCACATGCTTATTTTCAAGTTGGAGCGCAGTTGCCAATTTTGTTCTGATCATCATTCTTGTTTAGTCCTCAAATGGAACATTCCAGCGTTCCAGCTGTTCGTGGAAAAGACAAGATAGAGAAAGAAAAATAATAATAATAAAAAAGGTAAAAGATAGTAGAAAGTTAAAAAAAAAAAAAAAAAAACATATTTTATATCATGTAACATCAACTAAACTGCAAATAGATACTTCTCTATGTCATATATGTCGAAGTCATTGATCTAAGTCACAGATTAGATAAGATGATTAACAAGCAATTAAGCACACATGTATGCATGGTTAAAGCATGTTTGTAAATATATAATCTCTTGTTTCCTCTCATCTATTTAGGATGCTAATAGATTCTTATGAGCCTTGTTTCAACGCTCAAAGGAAGGTAGAAAGGTAAACTTCAAAAAAAAAAAAAAGCAAAATTTTCTTTTTTCTCTGGAAGAAGGCAAGCCGGTGCAACAGACCAGAAGGGCCCTGTTCCAACTTGAAGCAAACCAAAGCAACTAAAACTAACTAAATGTGTGGCCAGAATTTTCAATAGGTGTTTCATTCTAGCATACAGGAATGGAAAATTCCTAGCATACCAACTTGAATGGAACAAATTGACAACCGTGAGTCAAAGAATAGATAGCATTTCAATCCCTTCCATGAGGATAAAATATACGCAAGCAGGATCGCTTCAAGGACTAAACCTTATTTGTTAATTAAGAAAAAATGCACAAGGTAAAGATAATTTATGATTCCTAGGTTTTAGAACTTAACCATTGGACTATTAATATACAACATCAGTTGTTATGTCTTAACAGACACATTAAAGAAGTTTAAATTCAATTTTATTTTAGAAACTTTTCACATTAGATATGGACAACATGACAACAAAATATCCAAGATGAAGTTCCTTGGTGTACATTATATATATATATAGGGAGATGCTCCTATGAGAGATACGAGAGATGCTCTCACCTTACTAAGAGAGATAAGGTGGGGGCCCGCACATATCCAATGCCAACAGTTTAATTGCAACGGTCCCCACCTTATCTCTCATAGTAGGTTAGAGTATCTCTCATAGGAGAATCTCCCATATATATATATATATATATATGTATCAAATCAATTGGGCAGTCCATAGGATTCTAGTAGGATACAATTGTAATTGGCGACAGTTTACCCAAGCAAGGGAAACCAATTTCTGCAGATTCTCACAAGATGAGTTATAATAGGGATGACCTATCACAATGATAAGCACCCCATTTCAGAGCATTTCTTCTTGTTTTCATCCATAGCTTGTAATTTATAATATGATCTCCATGGTCCACCAATATTTCAATAGGTCAAAAAGGCAATCATTTATCCCAAAACTTAAATAAGGAGTGGTAATTTATTTTTGTTTTTTTCGTATTCCTTTCTTTACCGTATGGTTTTAGATGATTTCTTTGGTCTAAATATAGAATACATGGTAGGATTAGATGGGGTCTGTATAATTTTTTCTGTAAGACAACTTTATATTAGAATGGAGAAGCCTGAAAAATGGGGAGTTAACCTTTTAAGAAATCTTGCTTCCGTTCTTTCTTTCACAGGAAGTTTCATGATTTTTACCATGGGTCAGTCATAGCTTGGTTTTGATTGAGCTAGCTTGAGTTGAGGCTCTAACTACCCTACGTCATCCTTGTTTTTTTTTTTTTTTTAATAGTAAGCTACTCTTGTCTTTTGCATGTTTTTTTTTATTTATTTAAATCACACTCTTTCTTCTACTCAGGCAAGAGTTCATGGAGAAGTGAGATTTGGAATTATCCAATTCCTGTATCCACTAAGACAGGTTGGTCTGGCTACATCAGTTGGTATCAAACTGACCGTTGATTTATCCGATGGCCGAAATGATTGGATTTGTAGTTGGAAGTTGAGAGAGAAGATTCCAATTGAAACTATAGCAGTATCCATCAACTAAGGCTATAGTTTGATCCAACCAGCCAACAAGGGCACAATAAGCCAACATAGTCAAAGCAAAACATCTAATAGTGTCTTTTGATGATAGCCACAATTCCCACAGTTGCTAGGGTTGTGTACATAAAAAAGATAGATTTCTACATCGGTATGTAGGCATTTAGCAACTCTATATGAGGACTTTAAATCCTTTCACTCATGCAAGTTCTAATCAATTCCCACAGTTGCTAGGGTTGTGTACATAAAAAGATTGATTTCTACTTGGGTATGAAGCCATTTAGCAACTCTTTATCAGAGCTATAAATCCTCTCACTCATGCAAGTTTTAGTCTATAACCCATTATTTATATTTCAAGTTGGAATAATAAATAGGAGTTAAATCCAAAGATTGATAGGAGAAAGCCCTGATAATATTACACATACATACATCTTAGATATATATATATATAGAGAGAGAGAGAGGTTTCACAAGGAAAACTTCCCTATTTTCCAAAATAAGTTACTTTTTATGGGGCCACATGGATGCATGCCAATGAAAAGGGAGTGTGGTGGGAGAGGAGAGGGACTGGGGAGGGGATGGGTAGCACTATACTGTGATTAGTCATCAAGTCATACTCCCATGATCTATGGGTTTCAAAGTTTCAACCCTTAGGTTTTTTTTTTTTTTGAATGGTTAACCCTTATTAGGTAATGTGACTGTTTTGTTTTGTAAACCAAATGTTTTATATTAGAGTATCAAATTGAGGCGTGTAGCTTCCATTCATTATAGGTGAACCACATTAAAAGCTCCCTTTTATACAATAATAATAATAATAATAATAATAATAATAATGAGCCAATTCTCTGTTAAAAATTCCCAGACACCTACACATGTAATCACATGAGCGGACACACACACACAAATCACATGAGTGATGTCGCTTATGGAACTAAGATGGGTGACAATCCATGAGAGGTCCTTTTTTTTTCCCAATGTTTTATATTAGCCTGGGTCTGTGTAGGTTTCAATTCATCGTAACATTAAAAGGTCCTCTTTTTTTTAAATAAGGACGTTCTATCTTGAAAATTCTCAAATACACATAATCACATAAGCAAAATCGGAACCAGGAAATTTGCCTTGGGGGAGCCACAATGAGAAGAAAAAAATCATTGGGGAGACCAATCTAAAGAAAAATCTAAATTATTTGGGTTCCGCCTGCCTGCCCGCCCGCCGCGTCTGCCCATGCATATGATCTCACATGATGACATGAACAATATCACCTATGAGGCTAAGAAGGATGAGAGCCCATGTGGAGCCCACCTACGATCTAAACACACAACAACCTCCCCCACACACACATGAATTCACAGCAGATGCAATTGACACTCATTGGATTATATCCTGTTATCCCCATTGAATTTGGCCTTTAAAAAAATTTGGGCCTTTTCCCACACTAGAGGCTTGGGCTTGATACCTTCACCATTTGATCTACTATCTTGATGACTTTTGGACTGCCCCTCAACCATGAATAGACCTTTCAATCCCCACTTCCCTGCCATAGACCACTCTGCCAGGTGCGCCCCACAAGCTTTCACCCAAATTAATAGTAGCCCTCTCTCTCTCACACACACACACAAATGCGTGTGCACACACAGGATGTAAAATCCCATTGCACAAACAAGCATGTCGGGATTCTTTTGTAACTGTAGAGGTCACTGTATTAAAAGCAGGCTGCAGGAACACATAAGAATAAGATCAAATGATACAAGTGCTCTAAAAGATGTATACCGACAACACACAAGCAAAACAAAATAGACTAGAATTAATTGGGGGCACCATTTGATCTACTAACTATCAAGATGACTTTTGGACTACCCCTTAACCATGAATAGACCTTTCAATCCCCACCTCCCCACCATAGACCACTCTGCCAGGTGCGCCCCATAGGCTGTCAACCAAAATAATAGTAGCTCAACAGACCACAACCTAAACACACACACACACACACAAACAAATGTGAGTGCACACACAGGATGTAAAATCCCAATGGGCAAACAAGCAATTCAGGGTTTCTTTTTGAACAGTAGAGGTCACTGTATTAAAAGCAGGCTGCAGGAACACATAAGATCAAATAAAACAAGTGGTCTAAAAGATGTATACCAAAAACACACAAGCAAAACAAAATAGACAAGAATTGCTGCTTCTTTTTTTTTTTTTTTAGGTGTGTGTGTGGGTGTGGGTGGGTGGGTGGGTGGGTCTGTGTGTGTGGGTGGGGGGGGGGGGTGGGGTGATACAAGAAATTATCTGCTCCAGATTTAGCCAAAGAATATGGCACCACAATGGCCTCCCTCAACATATGAGAGAGACATTGAAAGGTGCAGAGTCTGGATCTCTTTAGCAATGAAATGCATCCTCCATGGAGAGGTTGAAATACAAGACAGCATATCCTTTAGGAATTATTGGTTAAAAACAATGCGCAAAGGACAGCATATCTTTTAGGAATTATTGGTTAAAAATAATGCGCAAAGTTTCCAATTAAATTAAGAGTCCCAAAATTTAATAATTTGGTGGCTTTGATATTTATTCTGCATTAAGAATAGGATGAGCAGGATGCCTATAAATATTGATCTAATATTCAGCTGATAGACATGTGCTTTATCTCTTGAAAAATATCTGGACCAGAGAAATAAGGGACGGAGAAAATTATACTAAATTGTCTTGGTTTTCATTATATGTTGGTTTGTAAATCATTCAATTTGCTGACTTGAGTGATTACCACTTGATTTATTGTACATTCCATGGAATATGTATTCTGAGCATTTTATCTTAAGCTTTAGAGGCACAATTTATACAAACCAAAGGCCACGCTAAGCCCTATCCATCATGTTACTTAGGGCTGTGATAATTGACCGAAATAACCGAATCGCCCGGCCGAACCGACCGTTTGGGCGGTTCTATATATTTTTTTTAAAGAAAACCGACCAATCGGTTATTTGTTTCACCTAAAAATTAAACTACGGTCGGTTTTTTTATAAACTAAAAAACCATTCGGTTAAAACCGAACCGACCGAATTGTTAAGCAGTTGGAGACTGCACTAACTTAGTGACTTGAACTGTTGAATATCTGCATTTTTTAAGTACTACTAGCTAGCTGCTGGGCCTGTATTTATTGTTAATTGATGCTGTGCCTGTTTTATTTGTGTGTAAGTTACTAAATTAGATTGGACACTTAACTTATTTAATGAAATTAAAGGCCCAATGGCCAATTTGACCAATACAAAATGAGGCTTGACCCATTCAAATTAGGGCCCAGCCCAAAACCGAAAACCGACCGGAAACCGACCAAACCGAATGTTCGGTTTTCCCACTTGCACTAAATACAGTGGTCGGTTTTCGGTTATCTATATCCAAAAAACCGAACATTTGGCCCGGGTGCAGAGGTGACTGAAAACCGACCAAGACCGACCACTGACAGCCATAATGTTACTGCTTAACACAATTTACAGAATTCTACCAATGAAAACTCAGAATTCCAAACCTTGAATCACACCAAAACGTATACAAATGCACTTAAAGAGAAAGAATGAACTCAACAATAATAGTTGTACTACTGACCAAAAAATAATCACTGTACCTCTCCCCTAAGATCCATCGGCACTCCTCCACGAACAAGACACTCCAACTCTTCTTTCCACAAAATGGCTGCCTCAGGAGAGGCTCCATCTCTCAATGGGTTTGGCAATGTGGAGGCATCTGCATTCTCATTGGAAGATACTTCTTGGACTGAATCCAATTTATCAGCATCATAAAACTCTTCCTCAGATTCATCTTCTGTAACGGGTCTCGTCTCTTCAATTGGCCCAAGATGGTCTCCACTTCTAGCATCTTTCTCATATCTAAAAAGGTATCTCCTCTTCTTCACGCGAAAACTCATCAAATGCTCAATGGCACCAAGGGCAGGTCGTATCTGAGCCCATGTCTGAATCTTACGGGTTTTCGTTTCTTCTGCCAGATTATCTGTATCCAAAGTAATTTGTTCTGATCCATCAAATTGTACCTTACTTGAATTGGGTGCCTCATTTTCTAAAGCATTTTCTAAAGTGGAACAATTGCTTTTACCAGCACTTGAGTCATTGGCTTCTGCATCTTTCCCTGAAATACTCTCCTCTCCCTGATCCGTACCCCGAATGCCAAATCCTGCATTATCTCCCTCGGTTGGAAGGCCTTTAACAGGCGATTGAGCAGATTCTGTCTGCCTTTCAAGGAAACTCTTCCATCTCTCTGATCTTTCTTCTTCTTCTTCCTGAAAAGATACAAGGAAACAGGTATAACAAGCGCAAATCATCCAAAACAAAGAAGACAAATAGCATTCTCATACCTTGTAAATACTTGCATATTCCTTAAATCTCTGCAAATGCTGGGGTCGCACGGCAAAACCATACGCATCCCTATTCAAAATAAAATTATTCAATTCCCCAATAACTACTTCATACTTCTCCAACTTTATGCATTATGCGCAGAAAAATAGCAAGATGGAATATATGATGAACATTTTATTTTTGCAAGTTGAAACCTTCACCCCCACCACGAATGTTTCAATATTGCCTTAATCTGCACTAATAACCAACCATTCAGACAGCTACAACACTACAATACTAATGCATCATCATGCCATGTTACATCCAACCCCATCCTTAATCAAAACATTTTAAAAAAGAGAACATCACTACAGTGATTTCCAACAATGCAAGCTGATGTTTTATTGACGCAATATCACAACCTCAACCTCCATGATGAATGTTCTAATATTGCCTCAATCTGCACTAATGACTATTAGTCCTACCTTCTGCCATTCGGACAACTACAACACTAATGCATGAAAATTCATATCATGATGCAACAATTTCCTGAGATGATGCAGAAAATCGCAAGGTGGAATACATGCTGAATGTTTTATCGTTGGCAGTATTACAACTTTTACCTCTGAAATTAATCTGAAGTGAACTAATGATTATTGCAATACACACTTGTACCTAGCCATCCTAAATTAGACGAGTTTGAAGACAAGAACATGCCTTGTAGTGATTTCCAACAGTTGGCGGCATTTTACCTGTACTCAACTGCCATAGAAATCCAATTCAGTTACAATCCAAAATAGATCCCGATCCTACTATCCATAGCACCTGGAAGCTCAAATACAATCCAGATCGCGCACGAATCAAAAACATCACAACTGAAACCGAATCTCAACGGATCCCTATGAACAGCTCGGAATCAAGATCGGCGATCCCGAGCAAGGAAAAGGCAAAGGCTTGCATCTATGGCATGATTTATGGCGACTGATAAACCAATGACAAAGACAGATCGATCGGGAAGGAGAAGAACAGAACCAAATGCAGCAATTCGTGTATTACTCATAAAGATCCAATCTTGATAGGAGAAGAGGATCGAGGTAGATTGAGAGAGAGAGAGATGAAACCCTAGAATTGGGTGTTTTTGCTAGAGAGAGAGAGTTCACTAGGGTTTCGGGAGAGAGGACAGGTGGAGAGAAGAGAATAGAAGAGAGAAGAGAGAGAGAGAGATTGAAATCTTACCGTTTGTGCTCGAATGTGAGAAAGGGGAGATTCATCGTAGCCTTCATCTTCGCGGCCATTTTCGTAATATCTCCCTTGCTTTCTGCAACTGATTTCTCCTTCCTTTTAGATCATCCCCGCCATCATCGTATATTTATCTTCCGATGGTGTATGTGCGGGAGGATATGGATTATGGACATTTGGAGGGAAGTCGTAGGGGGGCACGTGCGAAGAGAAATCGTGATGTCGTTAGCGAGGAGCACGAAGTATCAATGTATCATATGAGTTGACTATCGTTTTAAAGGTCGGACGATATGAATGCTTCTCTTCATATAACATATATAACATATTGTTTGGGGCTTTATAGGAGCGGGATCTAGACGGGTTCCGGGCATTAAGGTCCCCACACTCCAACGTTGTAGTTCACAAAGCACTAGGGCGGATGGCCTGGCCCAGTCCCCCCAAAGCCAGGAAAAATGAGAATGACGCAGCAATTTAATGTCTCCTTGTGGTTCAACCCTTAGTGCCCGAAACCTCCTTTTAGCCCTCTCGATCCTACTCCGAAAACGCGGATCGACGCTTTTAGAGTGGATTTATCTTCGGAGCGCGGTTCGACCAAATATGGAGCGAACCATGCAGAATTTTGATTTTTTGTGCATTTTCTTTTTCATAAACTTGATATTTATATTTTGAACGAAGAAAATTCTTTTGACTTATTAATTATTGCCTATTTTATGTGATCAAATTACAAAGTTAAAAATTTTATCTATTTTTGGTACTTGAATATATAGATAAGATATATTTGTGCTTATTAGTTAATTGTTTATAAATCCACAAGTACTATGTTGTATTAGCGCTCCGGATATAAAATTATTTTAAAATTTAGCGTTTCAGCGCTCCCGACTCCCACTCCGGAGCACTTAGTGTGAGGCCCCACCCCCTGTGGGCCCTCAATTTAAATTTGAATACTAAATTATAGCCTAAGACTATGTATTATACTAATTATGGGGTTTAGTAAGGGTAGTTATGTATTTTCCTAAGTTTTAGTGAGTTTAGTCTAGTTGTGTTATTAATAGATTCAATAGGGTGTCTTTTATAATTTCTTATAGTTTGTTAGTTTGTTAGAGGCCCTAGCTAGATATTAATATTTACCATAGGGGGTATCACTAGAGAAGCTTTTAGAATTCCACCTAAAGACCAAACTACCGATAGCCCTAACCCTAATTCCATACAAACAAAAAGGGCATTTTAGTCCCTAGCCTAAACCCCCAACCTATATATGCAAACCCCTCCCATGCCATACGTTGGTTACTGTTCCTCTCTCTCATTTCCCTCTTCTTCCCTTATTTCCATCTAACACTCTTCTAAATTCCCTCCAATTCTCCCATCTCCCTCCCGTTTTCTTTCTAGAACCTTAAAAAGAAGAAGAAGATGATCTTCGCCGCAACCTATTACTTGGATTTCTCTCTGTCTCTATCTCGGTCATCCCTTCTCCCTCTCCAAATCAGGTGAGTGCCCTCTTCTAGTTCAGTTCCTATGAAATTTTTTATTTCTCTCTCTAGATCTCCTTCCTTATAGCAATTCTCTGGTGGAAATGGGTATAGGAGTAAAGATCTCTTCTAGATCTGAGTTTTGGGGCTGATCGTGAGTCTAAGAAGACCATAGAGCTGGGATTTCCTTTTTACCGGATTGGATTTCTGTTTTCTCTCTCTTCCTTCTGCAATTGATTATAGGCAAGTGCAATATGCTTATTTAATATAGAATGAATGTTTACTGTTTTTTATTCTCTGATTTATATTTAGATGATGTTAGTTAGAACTATTGGATTTACCTTTAAGCATGTTTTCATGGATGATTGGCCATTGATGGATGGGTTTCATCTCAATTGGAAGATCAATGGCCCATGGATTGGATGGTTGGACATATATTGGAGTGTTATTATGTTTCTAGATGTGTATGTGGTGATTGGGGCAAGATTGGTTGAGTTTTAAGGAAAAATTGGGTTGAAGAATATGATATCTGAAATCATGAAAGTTGGCCGAACTCAGTGTATTCAGTCGATCGACCTGCATCTTGGTCGACCGAACACACTGAAAACTGGGAAAAACCAGCTCTCAGTTCTTTTCTCCATAGGCTGTGCGCGCAGTGACCGAGCTCAGTTGTTGACACCAAAAATGTCACTTTGCCTCTTCAAGATCCAAAAAGCTACATGAAGTCGCAACCTACCATAAATAGGCAATGTTACTTCCAAAAAATCAAATCTTGTCAGAATTAAATAAAAACTGCAAGATCATTCAAGACAACCAAAAGATGAGTACACAAAAAGTTTCGAGCCATTTCAAAATCATTTGGCCTAACTTCGCTTCTCCGGCAACTGAAAAGGAGCTCCCGGCGGCGAAAGCATCGGAGACACCAAATCTTCGATCAGAGCCTATGGATGGTATCAAAATACATCCAAAAGGCTCCACGTAAAGTTCCAAGTCAAACCGACAACGTTTGACCCTATACATTAACCCTCGAACAGCTAAATCAAGCCTCTCGGCGGCGAGAACCACCGAGGCCATCACTCATCAGAAAGAGCACATGGACGGCTTCAAAATGCTTACAAAGGGCTACACGTCAAATTTCAGGTCATTTCGACAACATTTGACCATACTTTGACGCTCGGAAGCCAAATCAGGCCTCTCTGCAGCGAAGCTTCCCGGGACCGTGGTTTCCAAGACAGAGCCTATGGATCATCTTAAAATGACTTCAATAGGTTCCCTGTCAAATTTCAAGTCAATCGGACATCGGTTGACCACACATCAAGCCCCGACATCTTCATCGCGACTAAAATAAGTCTGCTGGGGATAGGACCTCAAACTCAAACAAAAGCCTATCGTTGGTCTTATTTATTGCTCAGGAGGCTTCACCCCAAATTTCAGGTCATTCCGACATCGTTTGACCCAGTTTCAGCTTCTGATGGAAAATCGGCAACTCTGCACGACAAAGTCTTCAGCTTTCCCGGAAAATTGGAAACTTTGTAGTAAAAAATGCAAGGATTCTCATCAAGTCTTCTATAGTGAAATCAGGCCAATAAATGTAAAAGGGGGGAAATTCCCCCTAGGGTTGCTGACCCCTACGACCATGGAACCAGGAATCACCGGGTTCGCCCCGGAAAGCCCGTTTTTTCGTCGTTTTTCCGCGATTCAAAGCTTCCAACTCCTGGGATTTTCCAAAATTCATACTTTTGAGGTGTCAAATCCTTCGACATCCGTCAAAATCACGGGTCAATCATCAAGAGTATCAAAATCAACATTGATCGCCAACCGGTCAACCAAAAAAGTGTGATTTCTACCCGACCGATCGAGAAATCGACAGGACAGATGGCACCGACCCGCTGTTGGCAACCAATACCTGAAGTTACATGGTCATCCGATGTCGATCTACATGAAGATCCATCGATGATCATCATCAGAAGAATCTCAAAAGACGCGGCACGGCCCGCGACTTTCGACCACTTAATGCAATTAATTGACTAGCTTTATTGCAGTTATTAATTCATTTCTTTGGACGGCCCAATCAGAAGCAAGCATCCGGAAGTTACAAGTCAATTGATTCATGGCATTTAACCCATCAAACTCCTCCCATCATGGCGATTAAAGGCGATTAAATGCCCTCAATCTCCTCCAGCCAATCAGAAGCCAAGAAAAAGGAGTTACAAAATAAAGGAATTAAATCCTATAACTCCTCCCATTATGGGCTTAATGACAATAAAAGCCCATAAACTCTCCTAAATGGCTACCAAGAGCTTATAAATAGGAGAGCATCCCAACCATTCCAGATAGACTTCGGACAATCCGGAAATCCAGACAAAAAAAGGCATCAGAAATAAAGAGAAAGAAAGAGAGAAAACTCTGCTGAAGTTCTGCACCGGCCACCGCTACAAGGTGACAAAAGTCCCTTGGGGGTACCCCCAAGGTCCTTGCCTTCTCCTTCTGCCTCCAAGGGCTTAGACGTGGCTTTTCAGTCCGTCTACTTAGCTTTTTATTGGACATAGGACCTCCTCTTGGTCTTTGTCCTCTAAAAATCTGAGGTTATAGCCAGGCCAAGCGAATCAAGAGCATCCTCTGTTCTCATTTGCATGGATGATGGCGAAGTCCACATATGGCTTGCGACCGTCAATCTGAACGAGTTCCCACAATCTCCTGAGAAGTTAGATCATCATTTTCTTGCTTTTTATTGTAGTTTGTATTTTTCTAAAAGAGACAAAAATCACAACTCTTTGTCTTTCATTATTGATAAGAATTGTAAATTGGCTATAAACGCCAAAAATCAGCTATGAACGCCAAAATCGGCTATAAATGCAAAAAAAATCACCTTTCACGGTAAATCAAGAGAATGTCTCTTTTCTTAAATATATGTGCAATGGAAAACTTGAAAAAAGTTGATTTCCTTTTTACTTGCGAAGGTCGATCTCCGGATCACCACTTGCACTTCCAAGTAAAACAGAAAATCTGGCACACCCACAAAAAAAAATGTTGATACCCGTTTTCTGCCCCCCGGACGCAAAAGGGTCGGACCCCACGGACTCCCACGTCCGCCGACCTCGGTAGCACCGGGCAATGAACGCGCGGTCCATCATCAGTGTTTTGGCCGAACTTAGTGCTTGACCGAGCTCAGTGTTTGACCAAGCTCACATGAATTCTGAAATAAGTGACTGAAAATTGGGTTTCCCCCTTTGTCAGAACTCAATGTATTGGCCGAGCTCAGTTATTGACCGAGCTTAATGTCTTAGCCGAGCTCAATGTTTTGGTCGAGCTCAGTGTTTGGCCGAGATCAGTGTTTTAGCTGAGCTCAGTACTTAACCGAGTTCAGTGCTTGACCGAACTCAGTGTCTAACCGAGCTCAGTGCTTGACTGACCTCAGTGCTTGACCGACCTCAGCGAATGACCAAGCTCAGAGCCAGTAGACCGAGATCAGGTGACCGAGCTCAAGTGATTCAGAAGAAGGAACTGGAACCTGGGATACCCTTCAACCAGGATTCCCTGTGTCCTCGGTCCACCGACCAGGCCAGGAGGTCGACCGAGCACACTAAAATTCTGGAAAATTAGGCACTGCCTGTAGGGTGCTTGTCCATCTGTTCACAGCGTACCAAGTCGACCGCCCAGGCGAGGAGGTCGACCGAACACACTGTGTGCAATGACTTTCCCATATTTTAATTCCTTATGTTTTAATCATATATGGGACCCATTGACCATCCAAATTAACTTTCATCACTGTGCCAAGCCCGAGTCAATGGTATGGCTCAACCTTGAATCGTGGGGTCCACTATCTAGAGTTCAGGTTATATAATCTAAGATGATTCGATCTTTATATGTTACCAATGATGCTCGTAACTTTTGGAGCACCAAACACAGTATCTATTAACATCTGAGGTTTCATTTAAAGATCAAATTACCCGAGATAGACCTGAACCTGAAAGTGGACCAATTACTTAGGTTGGACTGTTGATATTTCTCATTGATTCTGGAACTTGGAGAATTATCTCCCTCATATTATTATTATTGTCAATATATTGTCCTTATTATTGTTTATACCTATTAATTAAATGGAAAATGGATGACCTGAACCTATGACTTCTTAGAGGTGACCCGGTGGTATGAATGGGTGAACATTAACCCGTGTCTGTGGCTAGGCGGGCCCTTTTATGGCCTAAGTGTGGATATGGATTACCCTAGACTGGAGAGGTTGGATTATTTGGACTTGTAACTCATTATGGATGTAAATGGATCATATATTATTGAAAATGGAATTAATCTCTCATTTGGACTGTTCTGGACCAAGCCATGTATTGGTGGGCGTTGGTATGGATACAATGATTGAACTTGGACCTGGACTATGATCCATGGGTTGCATTGGATACTTGGACCTCTTAGAGATTTTGTTAGGACCTCGTTCACGCAAGGCAAAGCCTAGACATACACAGACCTTCATTGTTTCCTGAGTCGGCATAGACATTCACTCAGTTGATCTAAACTTAGCCAGTTGGACTGATCATCATTGGTAGGATTGAGAGTGTTGTGCGGTTATCATGATGAGCATTGTTGTAGACGGACGGTGTGATACCGGGTCCGGTCTCAAAGTGTGTTGTGGATGTTATTTGCGGGGCTAGATAATCCCTAGCACTATTAGGTTTCTCAGCCGCGACTATGTTCAGTATGGGAGGGCCGCGACATAATATCCCGTGGTATTCCAGCTCCTGTAAATGTGCATATTGTTTAGATTAGATATCTTATTTATTATGATTCTAAATTCTTATCTTGCTCAACTGCCTATAATCTATATCATTATTATTCTTTTTAACATCTTTACTGTCTCTACTCATATTGATGCATGTATCCTATATTACTTGCATACTGTGACTTGCCAAGTCTTTAGATCTGATCCATTCTTGGTGCTTAGGTCTTAACCCTGCGTATGAGGACGGTGCATACGCGCTCGTAGAGGCACCCGTAGTAGGAGACTACGGATGGGGACCGGTCGACCAAGAGGTCGAGCCGGAGATTGGAGAGCCGGCACATTAGATTTGAGAGAGTATTCTTTGTGTTGGATTTGAGTGTATTTTGTAGCGAGCCGGGTAGTTAGTTGAAAATGTAATAAACCTTGTTTCTATAACTTGATATTTTAGGCTGGACTTACAGCCCGTTCACACTTGATATATTTGATGATATCTTATGCTTCCGCTATCTCTGTCATTGCTTCCGCTTTACTCTTTACGCTTCCGCAAATTAACCATTGATATTATATTGTTCAAGAGTTTTAAATTGGACCTCACTGCGGACCTACGATCTTGAAAGTTCTCATAATTTTCGGGAAGTAGTGCGCCAACTTCAGTACCTTGACGGTTTTTTCGGTATTCAGAATTGGGGCGTTACACTTAGGTTCAACATTTGCATTCCAAATTATTCCACTAGGCACTCTCTTTTTCTTTTTGTCTTTTTTCTCATTGATGATGAACTGTTCGCCACTTACCCTCAATAATAATCAAACAAAGAGGTTTGTGAGTTCCCATTTGCCTTGTTAAGGGTCCCCACGTGTCTTGGCTTAAGTTGTGGGTCTAGGAATTATTAAAGTATAGATCCCCATTTGCATTGGCCAACTAGAAGCTGTGGGCCCTCTAACCTTGCATTCATCCTTTCTTTTTTTTGAATGGTTTTGAATCCATCCCAAAAGCCATCAAATAAAAATCTTCCTAGTTTGGTAATTCCACTTGTAAAGTCAAGTAGAGTGAAGTCAAGTTAAACATCACATCAAAAACACTTTTTACCAAAACTCTCTCCAACTTTTCCAAAAAAAGAGTAAAAAAACAACTACATTTGTCATTTATTAACTCAAAGACAAAAAAACTCCATTTTCTATACCAAAAGTCAACAATATTTCTTCCCAAACAACTAAAAATAAAATACCATCATAACCATACTACATATTTTATTCATACTTTTTATTTCACTACACTTCACTTGATTTTAAAAGTAAAGTGCCAAACTAGTCGTGCCTTATTTGAATAGAACATGGCCAATAATATACATCCAATGTAGCTCCAGCAGGTCTTCCTTCATCTCTCTAAAAAAAAAAAAAAAAAAAACAGGTCTTCCTTCATATTTGTAATGGAGGGATGTTTTAGTAAAAATATGAACATACAGGGGCTTTTTTGTGAAATTAAAAAAAACACTAACAAATGGCCCCACTTATGAGTTGCAGGCATGCCATAGGTTTCTCTCATGCCAGATTTAGAAGATGGGTGATTCTAAACTCACCCACCTCTTTTGCTGTACCCACCCACATTTTGAATAATGCCTAAAATACCCTCCTCTTCTCCTTTCTCCTTCCTGTTCTCTGCTCCGGCCACGTCCGTCCAACCCTGTCGCCGCCTGTCCCTCTCCCTCTCTCTATCTCTCTCGCTCGCCGCCTGCATCCCCCGGGTAGAGAAGAAGAACAAGGGAAGGAGAGGAGAAGGTGGGAGCGGTGATCCGGGGGGTGGTGCGAGGGTGCAGCAGTGACAGGGAGGAGAGAAGAATAAGGAGAAAAACAGAGGAGAGAGGGAAAAAAGAGAGAAAAGGAAGGAGAAGAGGAAGAAGAAGAGAAGTGCAAGAAGAAGGAGATAGGGGGGATAACGCTCCTCCCTCTCCCCGCCCTCCAGAGGTGCAGGTCGCGATCGACGAGAGCGGGAAGACGACGGTGATAAACCGTGCAATTGATAAATGCACGGGGTTTTTCAGCCGCGCACCTCTCTATGTGCACGGCTTGAAAACTTCGTGCACATTTGGAGAAGGCTGCGATCTGTGCACGGATATGATAAACCGTGCAAATGAAAAATGCACGGGATTTTTCGACCGTGCACCTCTCTATGTGCACGGCTCCAAAACTTCGTGCACCTCTGGAGAATACTGCAATCAAGAGAGGGTGGAGAGAGTTACAGCGGAGGGGAAAATGGAGATGGAAGGAGAGATGTGGTAAAGCAGGGACAAAGAGAAACAAAGGAAGGAGAAGAGAGGAGGGGGGGGGGGGAGATGAAGGAGAGAGGCGCGCGGAGGTGCGGAAGATGGTGGCGAGATTGAGAGGGAGAAGAAGAGCAAGGCGGCGGCGTTGCCCGAGCAGAGGAGGAAGATGGGGGCGCTGCACCTGGTGGTCGTGAGATGGAGGGAGAAGAAAACGATGGTGGAGAGTGGGTTTTGCACGCTGGGGTTTCAGAGAGACGAGGATGGAGATGTGGGGGGAGGTGAAGTGCTGGGTGAGGAAGATGGGGTCTGGCTGGGGTGCCGCTGGAGCAAGGAGAGGAAAAAGGGTATTTTCGTCATATATAATTAAAAAAAAAAAATTTTATGGGCGGATTCATCAAAAGAGGTGGGTGAGTTTAGAATCACCCTCGGAAGATCCAACTTTCACTTCACTCATCAAAACAGGAAAAGAAAACCCCAGATGCATTCATCCATTCTCTCCTCCCTCCAAAAAAAAAAATCTCCTCCTCCTGCAAACCCTTCTTTCCCCTTTCCATTTACGGCGCAGGTTAGATAATAACCCCCCCACCCATTCTCTGACATACGCACGATGCATCCCCTTACCATGTCCCTCCTTAAAAAGCCACCCTCCCTCTTTCTCTCTTCACTTTCCTCAATCCCCCCGCGCATCACTCTATCATGCGCCGGCGTGCGCACGATAAGAACCATCGCCCCTCCTCCTACCACTACCATCGCCAATAACTGCAACATCACGAATAGTATAACCCCGCGCGCCATGGATACTTGGGTGGTCCCGCGCAGAAGCAGGAACGGAGAGAGAGCGCCGGTTGGCCGGAGCTCGGTCCCGACCGCCCGTTTTGGAGCTGCTGCTGCGGCGGAGAAGGAACTGGGCAGGAATTCCGGCGAAAGGAGAGATCTTGCGGCGGGGGAGGTGGGGTCTGAGGACCCCAATTGGAGGAATTGCGAGGGAGGAGGGGTTGGAGAGGATCGGGTGGCGGAGAGGCTGCTGACGTTGCCTACGGTGCTCACAATGGGCCGTGTCGCGGCCGTCCCTCTACTGGTTACTAGTAGGTTTTGTTTTTCTCTTGAATCGTGAATGTAGATGTTGTTTTCTTTCCAAGATTTTGGTTTGCTGTTGATTTTGATTGAGAACGTGATGTGGGGTGGTGTTGTTCTTTGGAGATTTTTGTTATTTGGATTGAATTGTGGATTTCTGGATTTGGGGTTTTACGGTTTAGTTTTATTTGTTGGGAACTGAGTCATAATTTTTTTTTTATTGCTGTTGTTCTTTTGTTTTGAGATATTGAATTTGGGTCTGGGTGTTTTTTTTTTACATTGTGTAGATATTTATTGATTTGTTATGGTTTGATTTTCATTGTTTGAGATGGAGCATTGGATCTATGAGGATTTACATACTTGATTTATGAAAACACCTATAGATGCCTGATGCCTCACAGTGAGCCTACTATTGTCTCATTTCCATGCTCTAAGAGTGTCTAAGACCCTTTTGCTCAACCACTCCCATACTGTGGTGGAACAACTAACACTGAACTCTAACATTCTCTTGCTCAGTTTCCATCTAAATTTAGGTCCCACCTGCCACCACTACCCTGTGACCCATTCAATTTAACCCACTTTCTTGTACACTAATGTGAAACCACATGAAAGGATTCTTAACCAATAGGAAATCTTTACCTTGCCAAACGTCTTCCCATAACCTAGCCTGATGCTTACTCTCTGTTTTGAACCTTAAGATGTTCTTGAACAACTAATAAATGCTCAAGCACTTGACCTCAAATTTCTTGAATTTAATATACACCTCAAGTCCCAACTCCCAACTACAATCTATATTGGTTTTTCATAACCTCATTCCATAGGTTTTCTTCCTCATAGTTTTGTTTGTCACTAAAACTGGCAAGACTTCAGAAAGCGAAAGGAACTGCTCCCAATAACGTGCCCAGTCCTAATGTAAGAGATCATGTTGGACCATATATTCTGCTCTGTAGCAGATAAATCACTGTTTTTTTTTTCTAAAAGTGTGCATCATCTTGTGTTGGAGATGGTCAGTGGTAATGATTTTCAGCCTTTGACATGAAACAAAATTTTCAAACTCTCGAGAGTGCTAAGCTCAAATGTAGGGTTGGATGTCCTTTAAGTAAGAACTTTGGATAAGAACCAATCAAGAGCTTTTCTGAATTCTTTCATTTACTTATTTTTCTTTTCCTTAATCTGTTTAATCCATAGAAATAAGTACCTTACTGAGGACATCATCATCAAAGCTTTCCAACTATGTTGGGATCCGCTACATGAATTCCTTCTTTGGTTAGAATTCATGTTAGGGCTGTGACAAAAGTTTTACGTTAGCTGTTAGCCTACCTGAAACACCCTTCTATTATCCGAGCTTAGGACCGGCAGTTACAACAAATGGCATAGAAGTTCAAGACACTTGTCAATACCAAATAAAACTCAAACTACTTCGATCTTAAAATCCATCCTATAGAAATTGTCAGGGACAACTGTACCTCAACAAACTTTAAATGATTGTTTACACTCATTTACATATGTAAATATTCCACATGTGTAACAATTACGCATGGTCATGTTTGTTTGCACTCATTTACGCATCACATGCATACATGACTCCATTTTCGTATGAGAATCCTCACACCTAAAAAGGTGTGGAGCAATTACATATCTATTTGGTTAAGAAGGCGCTGGTACAATGGGCATCTGGACAAAGAATGCCTGGGACAGTTCGTGTTATCAAATCCCTTCACTAATTTTATTTATCTGCGACTCTTGTGGACCCTAAAATTTTAATCTGAACTTTTAAAAAATTTTATTGACCCATTAAACCTCAAAACGTTTTGTTTTTTGTCTTAAGCATTCATATATTTTGAGATATATGAAGATTTTATTATATGTGATCTGAATTATAATGTTTATTCATGTGAAAATGGTGCTTCCAAACAAACATGGTATTCTGTTTCGCACGTGTTTACATATGTAAATTCATATATTCAAAATTTAAATATGGAAATCTCATCTTGATATCCCATGGGTAAAAGAGAAACAATCCCTTCAGTGTTATTTTATTTAAGAAAGGAACCAAAGTGTAATGGAATACAGTCCAGCAGACCAATTGCTATTCAACAAGTATAAAAAATGCATCTGGTTTTTATAAAGCCAGAACGTGTGAAAAGATAATAATGAATAGTTTATGAATCTTCTTGCACTTACCTTGTTCTGTGCTTTTGAACGTGAGTAGTTGCATATTACTTAGCATTTTCAGAAATACAGTTAATGCTTAGATAATTTATGAGGGGGAATGTTCACATGCATCTTTTCCTCACCATTGAGTGAGGGACACTCCCCTTTTTGCACATGAAAAGTGCATTTTGTACCTCACCCTATGTACTTGAAAAGTACATTTTGTACTTGGAGATTTTCAAAAAGGGAAGTGTCCCTCACCCTATAGTGAGGGAAAGAATGAAAGATGCATAGGAATGTTCCTCATTTATGAGCATGACAAGGATGTGAAAAAATCTGTGTTTCTCAATCAGCAATTTGATATCATTTTTAGTTCCATTTTATTGTTAAGCTAACTTGTTAATTTTGCTCACTAGCATTTTACATGAATAGTTGGTGGGCAACAACAGCCACAACAAGTATATTTATTGTGGCAGCAATTACAGATTGGCTTGATGGATACATTGCTCGAAAGGTATGCAGCTTCTGTGCATCTTAGAGGAGGGACATTTTGTGTCTTAAATTGATATTTTAAATGTTCAATTGAACCAATTGTCTGGTCCGAGAAACTGTTCTTGTGAACTTCTTCCCCTTTGGAGATCCACCCTATTGAGATTTTCCTTCATTAAATGTTCAGTATTCTCCATTAGTTCTGAACTTGTGATTGTTCATTTGTGAGCCACCATTGCTAGTTAGATCATCTGATGGGGGAGATGGCCATCACACTATACCTTGATTGATGTACAGTTTGCTGCTTTTTTTTTTTTAAGTTAAAAAATCTCATAATGTAGTACTTAGTGCTAATTAGTTCCTTTCATAGCAGATGAGGTTAGGCACAGCCTTTGGTGCATTTTTGGATCCTGTAGCTGATAAGGTTTGGTTTTTTTTTTTCAAACTATTTATTTATTCATTTGTCTGGCTGCTTGTGAGTGAGTGGGCACATGGTTTTTTGGGTTTTAAAGGAAACAAAGGGAGGGCACTTATTTCAATTTGCTGCAATCGTTTTGAGTTTTATTTGATTCTTATACTTGTTGAATGTAGCTTATGGTGGCTGCAACATTGGTGTTATTATGCACCAAACCTTTGGAGATTGCTGTATTTGGACAAGTACCATGGCTATTGACTGTACCTTCAATTGCTATCATTGGCAGAGAGGTGATTTTCCTATAATAATTCACTCTGCATAGATTATAACCACTCATTTTTCTTTCTTTTCCAAACATAGTCACTTTTTCTCACTGCTATTTGTTGCAATATTTGTATGGTTAACCCATGGATTACATTGTCCATCAAATTGTGTTGAGCAACATATGATATGGATATGTAGTCTGATGTTATGACATTATAAAATGATCTACTTGTAGGGGCATTATGATATACCTCTAATCAGACGATTATCTGTTATTCTGTTCTGCTTCAAGTCAACCACTGGATCCCACATACCAGTTGATTCGAGGATTATTCACCTTATATGTGAATGATATGTAGGAAGTTTTTCATATGCCAGATTTTTCAGAGGCAGTTCTTATATTTTTATGAATGGACATACCTGTTCAGTAGGGTTTCCTGCTGCTCCTAATTGTTAGGGGAGTCCTTGGATAAGAGAATCTCATTAGGGTCCTAAGTTAATATGAGTGTGAACTGTGAAGTACTAAGTAGTCTGCATGTTCAAAGGAAGTTGGTCAATTGAGTCTCCTTGCTTTTTTTTTTTTCTTCTAGAAAGATTAGGATTGCCAAATTCTTTTTTAAATTAGATTGCCAAATCCTGTCACGTTTCAACTTAGAAATGAAAGCCTTTTTTATGTATATTTTGATCAAATTAATGATATAGTTCAGTTTTTGTGTTATATGCATGGATGTCTCCATCTCTGCCTCCTAGTGCGATTCCAAAAGATCTCTAATGCGTTGAAGAGACCGATGTGCAACTCCAAGGTTTCATTCTGTACCAATGGCCTTTCGTGTAAGAATACTTCTAGAGAAGTTATTGGGTTGGGCTGGTTGTCTGATAGATTGAGGCGTTAATCCTGAACCAGTTTTTGGGTTGGGCCGGTTAATAATGCCTTTAGAGAATCTATTAAGTTGGCTGATAGACTGCCTAACGATGGTGCATTTCGCACAGATCTTTTGTATGATGTTTGACCTCATCACTGTACATTCGTTGGTGTTGCTTAATAAATTTAGCTACCATTTGAAAAAGAAAAGGCAAAAAAAAAAAAAAAAACCAACCTTTTAGTCTATTAGTCTATGATGCACAGATACTTGGGTGGGGGTGGGAACCTTGGCTTCATCTTTTCCTAGGTTGTTTAGGTTGGTGGGAAAGAAGTGGGTGTTAGATCTTGGGCCATGTCTTTTAGGAGGGCCTTGTGTCAATCGGAGGAGTCGGAGTATGAGTCAATGATTAGTCTTCTTTATGACGTTTTTATTTGCAGGCATAGTTATCAGAATCCTACGATTCGTATTCCGAATATTAAGAAAAACTATTTGCATCTATATAATGAATCCCATTTACAAATGAATCTTAGGATTCAAGTGTGAATCCTACGATTCGATATTCGTTTCATCGAATCTTACGATTTAAGCGATTCGGCTAAGCGAGAATGGCTACAGCCAATAAGTTAATATTAATAATCTTATACCTTTTTTCTTTCTTTATTCTCTCTTTCTTTCATCACTTGTATTTTTAAAAGGTTATTTAGTACTTAACGTAACCTCGTAAGAATTTTTTGCGGCTTTGATAAGGTTTTAAAGATGAATAAAGAACATGCATTTAACTAAAGCATTCAACTATACGTATGGTGCTTGTCTATATATTCTTCATTTTTTTTATCTATTTTGTTTTTTTTTTTTCCTTCATGAACACTTTCTTAACTTCAAGAGATATCATACCGTGTAAGATTGATGGTTTGAATCTTATTTTTATATTTATATTTTGATTTAAAGATAATAAAATATATATTGATACTTTAAACTTATTTAACTATTTAGTATTTACACATCATTTATTTCATATATATATATATATTAATATATGTCATGATGTTCTTGATATGATTGTATGATAGACTTGTTATTGTATTTATACTGCTATAAATGGGAAAATAGATGGTTATGAATAATTACTTTTTCCTTTTTCTTTTAACTTTTAATTATTTTTCATTTTTATTAGAAAAGTAAAAAATCCTACGATTCGCGATACGATTCAATTCGATTCATGGGTATAAACGATTTGCGATACGATTCCGATTTTGAAAACTATGTTTGCAGGGATCTAGCCGACTCTCGTATTTGGAAGCCTTCCCCTTCTGGTGCCTTTTCTTGTAGGTCTTTCTACAGGGAGTTGGAGGGCCCCGTTGCTGGTAGAGTTCTGGCTTCGCATGTGTGGATAGGCTTGGCTCCTCCTAGAGTGGAGGCCTTTGCTTGGCTTGCAGTCTCGGGAAAGATCTCAACGGCGGGCAATCTTAGGAGGAGAGGGTTGGCTTAGGAGACTATTTCAGATTTATGTGTTTTGTATGGGAAGGAGATGGAGTCAATTGACCATCTATTTAACCATTTCAAGTTCTTTCATTCCTTATGGTGTAGTCTTCTTCGGAGGTGTGGTGTTTTATGGAGCAGCCCGGAGTTGTTGGTACGGACAATTGAAGCGTGAAGATTCTTCTTTCTCTGGGTGTAGATTGATTCTTTGGAGACTTATCCCTTCCGCTATCTTACGGAGGTGTGGTGTTTTATGGAGCAGCCCGGGGTCGTTGGCGGGGTCGATTAAAGCATGAAGATATTCTTCTTTCTCTGGGTGTTGATTGCAATGTATTTAAAAGCGCGAGGCGCATCAAGGCGCTAAGGTCTCCTGGGGCCTAGGCGCTAAGGCGCGAGGCGAGGCGCGGGCTTCATTGAAGCGAGGCACATATTGTATATAAAAAAATATATATTTTGGTACAGATGGATAATTCACAAAATAGAACAAAAGTAGAACAAATTAGACAGACTGACAGATAATTGGCAAGGAATATTAGAAAAATTCTATACGTCATAAAGCATCCATCACTATGAATGTTAAACATTCATCAAAAGTACCAAAATCCATCAAAACCAATACAACTTCAAAGTCAAAGGAACAACACAGATGCTACTAAGGAGGACCTAACGAGATTGGTGATAACCTGATGATGTTTTAAAAAAAAAAGCCCACAGACCAGCCATACTAGGTCATCTCAAAATTTCAGCATGGGCCCCACTGATGGATGGTTAAGTCGGTGATGGCATAAGCAAAATATGATTCTTGCCCCACCGATTTGATGATGCGATTGAAAAAAAAAAAAGCCCCAGACCAACTAGTGCAGGTCATCCCAAAATTTCAGCATGGGCCCCACTGGCTTCTAATCAAGCGGATCGCTGGCTGGTGTTTCTCCTTTCTCCGTTCTCTTCCCTTTTTTTTTTTTTTTTTTTTTCGTTGGATGATAAGGGCAGGGCATGGCATCTTTATTTATATTAGAAAATTTTCATTTAGCCCCTTACATCTCTTTCTTTTTTAATTTAAAGCCTGGGTGACAATAAGGCGCAAGAGGCGCGCGCCTTGAGCCTGGACCTGAGGCGCACGCCTCAGGGGCTTTTTTGGGGCTTGTTTTAACTCGCCTCGACTCCCATCACTTGAGGCGCAATTGCTGGGCTTTGATGATCCTTGAGCCTAGGCGCGCTTTTTAAAACCCTGGTTGATTGATTCTTTGGAGACTTATCCCTTTCGCTATCTTATGGTCGATATGGAAGGAGAGGAATGATAGAGTTTTCAATGGTTCCTCGTTGTCAGTGAAATATATATCTTAGTTGGTAGTGGTGCGAATTGCCAAGTGGGCTTCCTTCAAAAGTGAATTCGACAATCTAAGGTTAGAGGGCGTGTTGCATAATTGGGAGGCTTCCTTACTTTGTGGGGCTAAGAAGATGAAAAAAGAAATGCTATTTTGGGCTCCTCCATAGTGAGTGAGTTAAAATTTAGACAATGAGAAAGCCTGGACTAGCGGGTATCGGTGGAGTGCTTCAAAATTGTGAAGGAATTGTGTTGGCAATGTTTTCCAAGCATGTGGGATGTATGGAGTTCAATGAGGCGGATATTTTAGCCATCTTACATGTTATTCGGATGTGGGATGTATGGAGTCCAATGAGGCGGAGATTTTAGCCATCTTACATGCTATTTGGATGTATCTCTCCTTATCTTTTCAAACAAGGTTAGTGGTGGAAAGTGATTCTCTTAATGCCATTTCATGGGTGACATCCTCAGTGGCACATCTTTGGAGATTTCGGTTTTATTTGAACGAGATTAGAGCTTTATCGTCTTCATTGCGAGTGTATTTTCATCATGTCGGGAGGGAAGCTGACAGTTTTGCAAATTTACTAGCTAAGCAAGGGGTGGATAGGTCTTGTAATTTGGTAGCTCTTACCATGTAGTTTGTTGTTGTTCTCCTTGGTGTTTGTTGTTTTTTCTGTGTTTCTCCTTGGTATATTACTCTTATACCTTCTGCTCTTTCCCTCTATTGGGGCCTTTTGTATCATTCTAGTTTCCCTTAATATAACGTGTCGTTGCCAATCAAAAAAAGAAAAAAAAAAGCATAGACACTTCTAAATGGATAACGCATAGTGTTGTATCTTCTCCGATACTTCATTTTTTGTGTAGAATTGGTATCCATGGCGCGTCCCTATCATATACATGTCAAATCTGGGCATCATAGCTTTTTAGTTGACATTCTGTTTTGGCAAAATAATTCACTTTTTTATTTAAAATAATCTACAATTTTATTTGAATGAACCAAATATAGTCGTATTTACTAATAAGTCTTTATAAGAAATAAAGTTATTTTCAAATAATCGCGACATCCACACAGCCCAAAAAAACTCATGTAACAGTATTATTCTGTTCATGAAAGGATTGAGAATAATCACTTGCAGGAATTAAATACGATTTAGGACACCCTTCAGAGTGAAGGTGTGATAGTCAATGCAGTGTATTAATTTTCAGGAAATTTGTACTCGTTTTCAATATTGAATTCCAATTAAAGACCAATGTTGATTGAATTCAAAAGACCAGGCTCGTTGGTCCATCTGACGTTAAGATTAAGTCTGTTTTCCAGATTTACTGTCTGCTTTGACTTGGCTTATAATATTTACTTTTAGTATGGCATCTTCTCTACAGATAACAATGTCAGCAGTTAGAGAATGGGCTGCATCTCAGGATAGTAAAGTTCTTGAGGTTTCTTTCCTGCCAATCACTCTTTTGAGTTTTGACTGCATTACTGTTCCTCATTGTTTTCTTGGAAACCTTCCAAGATGTTATAATAATATACATCATAAATGATGCAGGCTGTTGCTGTGAACAATTTAGGGAAATGGAAGACCGCAACACAAATGACTGCACTTACTATCCTCCTGGCTACCAGAGACAGCAGGTTCCCCATCATCGTCCCAGTTCCTACACTTCATTCTAGACTTTTTATTTGATCATCTAATTATTACTTCTTCCTTCTTTTTTTTTTAATGGTATCTATTTATTACTTATTTGTAGATCTTGTGAACTTTACAGTCTATCAGGGCCAGGTGTTCTAGCTGCTTCCGGTGTAGTTCTACTTTATGTCTCAGCTGGGCTCACTGTCTGGTCATTGGTAATATACATGAGTAAGATATGGAGGCTAATATTGAAATAGTTCCCTTCCATTTGGGTTTGGCCCACAGAGACCGTCACTTTGGATGCTCTGTTTGAGAAGGAAATTTGCAGCTTTCTGCGGACCTTTTTTTTTTTTGTGGTACACCTCCTATTGAACAGGATTGGGAACACAATTCAGTTGCCGAACTGCAACTCTCTGTGGCATGGAAGCTGGTGGCAGTCTGACAATTCCTGCAGTTGTGTTATAGTTTCAGTGGCAACTGTTTCCGAGAAGTGGGGTAGACTTTTTCCTGTTTTTCTTCTAGTTGGGAAGTTGATCATAAGTCTGAACTGGGGACTGTTCAAGGTGTCAAACTTTAACCATTGATGATCACACCTCTAAAGAAGAGTGTTTAGCGGATAGGATAATCATTTGATCATATACTGATAGGATATATCTGAATGTTAGTTTTGGCCAATTTCAAAATTTTTCGGTTGTCATTTGATTGTATGTCTGGGATACCCCAGTAGCTTTTTGTCTTTGTAAGTGTTGGATTTGGAAGGGCTATAGCTTATAGCATTCACAGCAAATGTTTTGGAAATGGTGTAATGCATTTGATAAAAAATGTATTACAAATTGTAGATTTTAAAATGGGCAGAAGCTTGGTTGCTCTCCTCACATGAAACTTCTGCAGAATTATCTGTAAGTTTTTGGGTTTTATGAGTTTGGCGTGTTTGGTTCCTGCACTCTCTGACATTTTTTTTTTCCCTGTAAAACTAGTGTGCAACTTTTGTGTTGGCCAGTGATTGGATTAAGATTATTGATTGATCAATTGATTCCAAACTCTGAATGAATTTGGGAAGACTTTTTAGTGGTTATGATGGTTTTGATCGAAGTGATCATTGAGAGGTAGGAGTGATTCATGACCAGAAGTACATAGCAGCGAAGTTAAAATTTCCAAAATCTCAGAACTGTGTCTGTGTTGTGTCTGCTTGAAAATGGGCGCAGCATTGGACTTCAAAACTGGGCTCAAGTTTTCATAAGTTTTCAAATCAGGACAAAATAAAGAGGGGATTTCAAAACACGATTTAAGTTTTTCAAAATACTTTCAAATCAGGACATCCGGTGAAAAAACCACCCTGTTGGCCAGATTCCTATCTATTTATTTTTTTTCAAAACTCCCAGAATACCATTGTCTTTTGAATGAAATAAACCCAAACCAAAAATAAAAAAATATAATTGACACTGGTTCCTTCCTTCCGTTTCTTCTTCTCCCCTCCCATTCTTTCGCCCCCACCACCTCTTGCTCCTTTCTCTTTTCTATTCTTTCCTTCGTCATTCTTCTTCTTCCCCTCCTGCCCCCCTCTCTTTTCCACCTCATAGTAAGGGGAATCCGCACTTGGAACTCTCTTTTCCTCTTTCTCTTCAGTACTATAACAAAAAAATCATTGGGGTATGTATCGGCATTATTGAGAAGGGAAAAGGCACAAGAGGCCCTTGTTTAGTCCCAACACATGCATTTAGGGGTGCATAAAACATCCGCCGATATGTAAAATCGATCTGATCCGATTCGATCTGTGGATTTTTAACCGAATCGAAGGTAAATGGATTGGTGACGGATAGAAAATCTTGTAACGGTTAGGAATGGATCGGTGATGGATTTCACCCTCAATCCGCGGATTCAATACGATCCGGGCCGTTGACATTAAATATAAATAAAAAAAAACTTAAGGGGTCTAAATATAAATTAAGAGATCTAAATATAAAAGAAGAAAAAACTTCAGGGATCAAAATGTAATTCACTTATATATATATATATATATAAGTATAACAAATGAAACCCTAGATCTCTTTTAGTTGTAACGTAGATAAAAACAGCTCTTTGTATTGATCAATTAGGTAGCTTTCGGGACAAAAAGACATATTTGTAATTTGTATTTTTTTTTTTGGGATTATTAGCTTCAGCTTGTATGTTGAAACTCTTTACAACATGTTTGATCTCTTTCTTTTAACATTAGATTCAACGAATTAAACCGATCTGATTCGGTCCTCCACGGATCGGTTTTTAACAGTCACGGATTGGTGACAGATTTGGCCTAATCCGCACCAATCCGATCCGTGTATGCATCACTCCTTGAAACCCAATTTCCACTTTACACATTCCACTAACCTACCATTCCCAACTCCACTATACTAATAGGTGTCCTTTCCTATGATGCATGTTTATGTTTTATTCTCTCTCTCTCTCTATATATATATATATATAGTTTGTTAGAAAAGGTTGAGCATATAGAGTTACAGCTAGGGATGTCAGACGGGATGGGCCGAATCTCGGCCTGAACGGGCCATGGGACAGGCCGGCACGGCCTGCCAGGGATTTAGCCTCACCTGGAATGGCTCGTGCAGGGCGTGCTCGGCGTGCCTCTTTAATGTTTTTTTTTTCGATTATTTTTTTTTGCCTTTTCAGTAATAAAATTAAAAATTAGAACACAAGCATGGAGAATGACAAAGATATTTAAGTAGTTCGGTCAAACTCGACCTACTCCACTGAGAAGAGAACCATTTGAATCTTAACTTCTTGAAGGTTTGTAAATAGGATTACCTTCAAAACCTTACAATCTTTTTAGAGAATAAAAAAAAAAAACTTGTATATTTACAAATTACAATGAAGGAAAAGTAAAAAATTAGATGTGTAGTTCACTAATGTATTATGTTGGATCATTTGAAGACCCATTTAATCTTGTCTCTTGATGATTTAATATTTGGCCTTCCAAAAACTTCTTAGAGAAAGTGAAATCGTTGAATACTTTGAAAGAGAGCTAGCTAGGGAGTGTATAGAGAGTGAGAGAATTGTATAAATTGGTGAGAAATGAGAATGGAAGGGTTAGAGTTTTTATAGACTTTGTAAAATTTAAAAATAAAACAAATACCCTTACCCTTTTTTTTTTGTGTGGGGGGCAACACCGTGTCGTAGCCCATTGACTGGCGGGCTGGGCCGTGCTGAAACAGGCTGGCCTGGCCCATTTGACATATCTAGTTACAGCAAATAGTCTCTATCTCTTTATGTAAACTCATGACCAGTTTGTGGTAATCACCATCGTACCCATCGATCAAGCTCTTCTATGTCAACTTCCTCTATTGAGATTATTGTAGTATTACTGTATCATCAAGATTCCATGTATTTTTATTAGAAGATCATCAGTGAGGTGGGTTGCACACGTGTGGTGACAAGTGGAGACTTTCAGGTTCTACAAGTGGTGTCCATCTACGTACCCAACTGCATGATTGTGACCCTCCACATTCTCATTTATTTCTGCTGTGTCTCATTTCTCCAATGGGCCCTCGGTGGTCGCTCTCCTTCCTCTCTTTCTGCTTTGTTTCATTTATCCAAAGCCTTGTCGTTGGTTGAGACTTGAGAAGTGTAGATGAAGGAATGGAGGGGAAGAAGAAGAAACGGAAGTAAAAAGGTTATTTTGGAAATTTTGAAATAATGGGGAGGAAATTAGCCCACGGGATAGTTTTCGGATTTAAAAGTATCTTGAAAAACCTAACTTTTATTTTGAAATCCCTTCTTTTATTTTGTCCGGATTTGAAAACTCATAATGGATCTTGTTTTGAAATAAAAAAAAAAAAAAAAAAAGAGAGAGCTTTCCTCCATTCTGTGCCATTCTGTGCCTCTTTCTAGGCATATTCATAATGTGTATCTCAAGGAACTATCCTAAACAACTAATTGTCTGCATTGCATGTGGGTTTGATGACGGACAAAATGAGAAGGAGTAGGTCCCTTTCATCACTATTTTTATTTTATAGGTAATGTGATGTGAAGCCCCAACAGAAAGAGTTGCTATTACCTTCTAGTGCGGGATTCATTTAATGCCCCTCTAATAATTGTTTCGCAAATCATAAATATGCCATGTTAGATGGGGACAAAATTGCATAGAGCTTGTTTTCTTGATGCCATTTTGTATATATATATTTTGCATTTCTTTGAGAAATTAATTTCAATTAAGGTCATTGATTTATCTTTTCTCTTTCATTTTGAATTTTGAGGAAGGCATCCTGTATCCATTTTGTTAAAGATTATCTCATTTCAATCATAGTAAGGGCCCTTAACCCACAAATCTTTTTCCTCGCTTTTGTTCTTATTCTAAAAATAAGCCCCCCGCCCCCCCTCAAAAAAAAAAAAAAAGAATGATAATTAATTTTATAATTTCATTTATTATTTTAAATAAGAAACCCCCCAAATTGAATAAAAACTCTTCTGCAATAAATAATAATAGGTTGATATGGGGTCTTGTGACTTGTGAGAGTTAAAATTGAAAGGTAATGGTGAAAATCAAATTCAAGAACTTCCATCTTAATATATAATAATAAGTTGATCAGGAGCTCGACGAGAGTCAAAATTAGAAGGTAGCTGTAAAAAATGAATTGAAAATCTTTCACCATAACATATAATAATTGTTCTATTTTATCTTTCTCTTATTCCATCCTTGTCAATCATAACCCGAGTTAATTAACAACCGATCACGAACTGAAAAAAAAAATATGGCAAAAAATAAGATTGGGACAAATTAGAACTCATAGATCTGATCATAACCGTTTTATTTTTTAAAACAATTTATTCTCTTTGATATTTTTCTGATAATATCCCAAAATACTTAAAATTAAAAAATATTCCGACATAATTTCCAGAATATGGATCCTCTACTCTCCTGACTGTAGAAAATTTTCTGCGGTCAGTCATGAAGGGCTGTCAATTCAGCCTTTTGATGAGAGGGCCCAACCCCCCAAAGCCCACAAATGCGAGGGCCTTTCTTCTTGTCATGAAGTTCGAAGATTGGGTAGGGCCTGATTCTGAAAAGCCGAGCTAAGGCTTGATCCAGCCAGACCTGGCTCGTCGTTCATTATATATACTTATATATTATAATATATTTAGAGGATTTTACCAAAAAAATAACTTTAAGTGGCCATTGCACCAAACAGAAAATTTTAGCTGGTAGTGCACCAAACAGGGAATCCGTACAGAAAAAGTAACTTTGTTCACCATTTTTTTTTTTTTTTTTTTTGTGGTCGCATTTGACCTTTATTTTCTGTGTTGAGGGTCGACTGTGACCCTCGCTATAATAAATGAGGGTCGCATCCGACCTTGAGCAGGCATAACCTCTTCATCTTCTTTCTTCTTCCTCGAGTGTTCGAGTTTTCAATTAAAAAAAAAGAGGACTGGAAGATCTACCACTTAAAGCTACTTTTTTGGTAAATCTCTCATAGAGTATTCTTCCGGAAAAAAGCTCTCGCAATTTCAAACCCAAATTTCTAGCATGCTATGATTATGTGCAACATCACGTGAATCAGATTTTCCTAAAATGGAAGAATGGATTGGAGGAGCAATTCAAAAGCTAAGATCCACGCTCAATTGTGCTTTGGGCCAGAAAAATCATGCCCATATAAGAAGATACCAATGGCCTAAAATAAAAGATGCTACCAACAAGAAAACCAAAGATGAGGAAAAGAACAGGGCACCGGCAGTTCACATGATGCACAACCAATCGACAACATTTATTAGGGACCGAACCTTTCTTAAATTGACCAACCCACCAACAACAACATTTTTAGGGTCATTTGACAATTTACTAGGTTAGATCTTCCAGTCATCTATTTATTTAATTGAAAACTCAAACACTCGAGGAAAAAAGAAAAAAGATGAAGAGGTTATGCCTGCTCAGAGTCGAATGCGACCCTCACTTGTTCCCTTAACACAGAAAATGAAGTTCGAATGCGATCACAAGAAAAAATAGTGAAAAAAGTTACTTTTTCTGTAGGGATTCCCTATTTGGTGCAATGGCCACTTAAAATTATTATTTTTTTGATAAAATCCCCATATATTTATGTATGTCAATGAAATAACTGTCCATTATCATGCCTTCAATATGTAACGTATTTATGCATCAATCTATGCAACTGCTGCTATCATCTATGGTAGGCATCAATGCCGAGTGGTGGTTATCAGCAAGCCCCATGATCATAGCTGTCTATTTGCATGAAGTTCTTTGCGGTGGCTACTAAAAAGTTTTGTATTTTCCGGATGATTTCAATATGATAGTGCTTGAATGTTATCTTTATTTTCCGTTTTCTTTAAAAAAGAATGTTAAAAATTTCTGACAGGAATTTCACGTGTTGGGGTTTTTTTTTGGATATCATTTGTAAATCCTATGTTTCTTCACAAGCATTTTCAAATTTCAGCCATATTGAATGTCTCAAATAACCTTTGAGAATTCAGAAATTCCACCCTCTCTGCTTTTTGGTGAAAATTCTAGATACTCATGTAGAATGAAGTATCCAGAAATTTCACTATATATGGGAATTTAGAAATTCTCCAGACAAGAATTCATTGAATTTAGCAAAGAAACAAGCCCTAATTTTAAGCTTCAAAGTTTAGTAGATTTAAAAGTGCAAATTTTCAACGACAACCGGTCAGGTTTTGGATGTGTACTTAGATATTCTAATGGCTGTTTTATTGCAGCAAGTAGCAGACGGTTGTGGGGCTGTTCTGAAGCAAAGTTAGCTGAAGCTCTAATTTTTCGTGAGGCTCTTAGTTGGCTCAAACATAAGGGTTTTGATAAGGTGATGATGGAGTTAAATGCACTATTGGTAATTCAATCGCTGGAGTCTGTAGCTGTTGGTGCTTCATATTTTGGTTTAGTAATTGAAGATTGCAAAAAATTATTATTGGAGTTTAGAAACTTCAAGTATAGTTTTATTAAAAGGTCTGCGAATCATGTTGCTCATCTCTTAGCTAGAGCAGCTGATTCTTTGTCAGATTCTTTAGTTTGGGAGACTATTCCTCCCTCCTTTATTTGTAACTCTTTATCTTCGGATTTACAGTAATAATATTCCATTTCTCAAAAAAAAAAGTGCATTTTATTGTAATTTGTTTTATCAAGGGATGATGATTCGATTACTATCAAATTGGGTTTTAATCTGTGTGTTGTCAAGATACAATTTGATCAAAGACAGTTCGGTGCAACCAATTTTAATTAGTTCAATGATTTTACTTGGAGTGAGATGTGAACAATAAATTTAATTATCTTAGATCATATCGCTAAAAATAATATATGGAACTGATTTACTGCAGGTCTATTATCCACACACAACGAGGATGGCAATTAGGAAAATTTCCCAACTGTCCTCTGACGGTAGACAATCAGTCATGGTTCCCCATTGTTGAAGTCAGGGAAAGACATTGAAAGAAGGAAGAGGGCGTCAAAATGTGATTGGGGTCCTCCTCATTAACTTCCAACTAATATGTAGCTACCACACAAAATAAACCCATTATTTATATTATCCAGGGTAGCCCTCAATAAAATCGTCTGATCTAGTCCTTCACCATACAAATCCAAAAGTGGAATCCCATCAACAAATTCTACTCTAATTAAAATAAAACCGATCGCGTGTAGAGGATAATATGTGATTAAATTTCGGTTGAAAATCACATATATGATTAATTTGATGGTGGGAATAACTCTAACTAGACTATAATTTGGGCTTGAAGTATAATCTCACAAACGATTCAACATTTGCACCGGAAGAGCTTCATTTTTCATTTCAAATTTCCTTAAAAAATAGACCTATTATCATTAATTACTTCTGCTCAAGTTGTAAAAATAAACTTTCAATATTATAAATTCATACTGATGCAGTTTTAGTATTTATTATTTATATATACATTTCAAATATTTTAGGAGATTGATATTGACACTCCTTTTATCCCCCTTTTTGATGCAAGCACTCCCTTCTTTTTTGGAGTGCCTGCATAAAAAAGAAGGGGGTATCAATCACCATATTCTTGGGGAGGGGGGTTCAATATCAATCATCATATTTTATTGGATCTAAAGTTAGATTGCATACGTGGTTAACTAAAGTATTTTTTTTTACTTATTTATTGATTGAATGTATAATTTAATTGTATCCATTGTCTCGATATTTAAATATGTACATTTTTAATCACTGCAAAAGAAAAAATGAAATTAAAATAAGTGACCGTGTTGAGCACGGGCTAATGGCTATTATGCTAAGTATGTAATTAAACTTGGGATGAAAATCACAAAGAGATGATCAATTTGAGGTTGGTAATAACCCTTTAGTTCTAGAGTATAATTTGGGCTATAACCAGTACCACATGAGACGGTAGTTTCAAGGGATTTAGACTTTAGACTTCACAGGTCGGTAAAGAATTTCATTGGATTGAGACTCCACGCGAATGGTGCGTGAGGTCATGCCTTTTTCACCCTCTCTCAGTTAGATGGAAATTCAATGAAGATGGAGACAGTTAACGCTTATCTGCCTACCGTGTCCTACCAATTTCTTCTTCTTCTCTCTCCCATATATATATTTGCTGGTGTTTGGGTTCGGTGATTCACACCTGAAAGATGGATGCCAAAGACCCAAGAGAGGAAGAGCATGAAAGTGGATGGAGCAGTGAAATAGAGCAGAAGAAAGTGGGTCTGATGAGAGACATGGTGGAGAGAGAGGATCCTATGTCAAAGGTGAATTCCCTGCTCCCTAATTTCTTCATTTTCTTCCTTCTTTTCTCCTCCAACACACACAAACATACAATGGGTTGGGTTTGCTTTACAATGGAGAATAATTATCACAATGATTTAGAAGCAGGCCACAGATTGAACGGTCAAGATTTCATGTGAAAGAGTCTTGAGCCAGTTGTAATCCTCGGCTGATTAAAGTCAATTCGGTTCTATGAGGTCTCCGTCTACAATGGATCTTTTTGTAAATGACAGTTGAGATTCTGTTGATCACATCCCACCTCATTTTCTGTGGCACATCAACTAGGTCATTTACAAATTTCTCTACAATTGGCTTGTCAATTTCAATAGAAAAGTCAGAAATTTCTGGACCACTACCCCCACCAAAAAAAGAAAAAAAATGTTGGGACCACTACAATTTTTTTTAGCAGAAACGAAACCACAAGATTTTCAAGACATAACATTAAGTTTCTGATTAATTGGCTCAGCAGTTGGACCACTACCCCCACCAAAAAAAACCAAAAGTTGGGACCAGGACAATTTTTTTCTAAAAAAAGAAACCACGAGATTTTCAAGACATAACATTAAGTTCTACCAAAAAAAAAAGACATAACATTAAGGAGATCGAGCCTGAACAAGTGACGCTTGTCCTAATACTCAAAATCTTGTCCTCACAAGTCGGAAGGGATGTACGGCAATGGGTCGGGTCTTGGTCGGATCTACCCATATCAAGACCCAAGTAGAAGTGACATGTCATCACTTTGGGTCCAGGTTTGGGCCGGGCCCAAGTCGGCCCTCAAGTCTCAATCCTAGGACCATACCTTAACCTAACCTAATAAAGTAATCAGGTCCGGTCGGATCTGGGTTCAAGTGGGCTGGGCTTTCTATATAGACCTACACCCAAACCTCACTAAAGTCATGCAGACGAGTCTGGGTCCAATTCCGTTGGAGAGAGGGAGAGGGAGAGGGAGAGGGATATGTAACTATTTAAAGCAAATGTATATATATGAGGGAATTTCAAGTGGGCAAATGCTCATTTAGCCTTTGTGAGCATAGCCACTGAACTGCACGTAAATATAAAGTACAACAATTGAGATGTATGAGTTACACCCCCACCTCACCCCGGTGGATGATATAGTGGTATCTAAAATGGGCAAACGTCCATGTTTAAAAATGTATTTTTTTTGCATGCATCTCATTGGTTGTGCTCACATGCTCATATATATATATAAGGAAAATATTCAAGTGAGAACTAGTTCTCACCTATTATATGAGAACTTTTTTGTAGGGCCCAACTAGCAACCCATCCAAACCTAGTAACTAATAGGGAACCCCCTGATAGTTACATATCTCAAGGATCGACACACATCCGAATGGATTGAACTGTTGGATCGAGGGTTTAATATTTTTTTGAATATGAAGCCATTAAACTTGTGGGCCACGGATGAAAGGGAGTTCTATTGGCACAACAAGTATTGCTCTCCCCACCACACTAGAAGATAAAAGATGTATGTTTTTCCTAAACTACCCCTCCCCCTTCCCTCCCTCCTCCTCCCTCTCCCACCCTCCCTTCCACCCTCTTCATGGATGAACACCGCAGTACCAGTCACTTGCATCAGAAACTTCCGCAAGAACAGAGGCCCCGTCTACGTCATCCTCAAGGGCTATGTCGGCCTCTCCACCGCCATCTTCACCGACCTCTGCTCGGCCCTCTTCTCCAACAACCCCTCCTCCTTCCTCCTCATGCTTGTCGTCGTCCCCGCCGCCGTCTGCATCTTCTCCATCCTCTTCCTCCGTGAGGTCGACCCCTCTGTCGCCGAAGACAAGGGCGAGGCCTGGTACTTATCCGCCATCAACTCCATCTCCGTCGTCATCGTCCTCTATCTCCTCGCTTACAATGTCTCCGGCCACGCCGGCCATGCTTTTCACAGGCCTTCTCCGCCATCCTCCTCCTCATGGTGCTCCCTTTGGCCGTGCCAATATACGCCGGATGGAAGTCCCTTAGACTTTGTAACGTAACGGATCTAGAGCAACAGCAGATCGAAAATTCGATTCCGATTCAAGAAGCTCCCGTTACAAAGCCAACATCCGTTGAAGAAAAAAAGGCTTTGCAACAGGAAGAGGAGAAAGAAGACATTGTGAAGAAGGAATAAGGGGAGATTAAGAAGCGGCCAGCGATGGGAGAAGATCACACAATATTGCAAGCGTTTCGAAGCCTGCTGCAGCTCGATCTCCCTCCCCGCAGACGACTGGGAGGGAGAGGGGGAGGGGGAGGGAGAGTAGGGGAGGGAAGGAGAGGGAAGAAGAGGAAGGGAGAGAGGGAGAAGAGGGAAAGAAAATAGAAGGGGAGGGAGGAAGAAAGAGGAAGAGGGGGGAGGGAGACCGGCCAGCCGGCCGGGGCTTCAGCCGCGGGCTGCCGGTCGGGGTTCCCTCCCCGCCGGAGACCGGGGGGACCGAGATGAGGGTGGAGGGTGGGAGAGGGAGGAAGGGAAGAGGAGGGAGGGGGAGGGGTAGTTTAGGAAAACTCATTTTTTTTATTCTATTTTTGGGGTGGGAATAGAGATTATTGCGGTGCCAATAGAACTCCCCTTCTACAAAATGCCCCATTGAAAAAAAGGGGCATTTTCACTAGAGTTGCAAACGGGTATCGAATTCTCCGATTATTCAAAAGTTTTGACCCGAAAAAAACTGGGTATGGAACCTATTTTGGGTTTCGGTTTATAAATGGGTTCGAGTCCGGAATCTAATTTAGGTTCCGATTGATAAATGGGTACGGTTCTGGGTCTATATGGGTTCTGATCCCTGGACCCGAGACTCGGCATCTGAGTCTTTGATATTTCAAATTTACCTTAAAATACATTTTTTTTTTTACATTTTCTTGTTTAATGTTGGAGGTGGTAGACTTGATGTACTGTTATAAGTTGAACGATATACTTATTTTAAGAAAAATAAATTTTTTTGAAGAGAAGTTAGAACCATGGTTTAAAATCTCGGCCGATACCAGTTCATATTGGCCGATATGAACCGGTATCGGCACATACCGCTATGATATTTTGTCGCGATGCCGAATCAGGCAAAATATCCCCAAAATATCGGCCAATCTCAGTCGATATGGTCAAAATATCGGTTTAACCGATATCTCGGCCGATATTTTGAAAATATTGGCCGAGATGAAGTAATGGTCGAAAACCTTAATTTTTTGTAACTTTTCCCCTATTTTTCCATTTTCTTCTCCTCTCCCCTCATCTCCTTAGAGCAACCATGTCTTCATAGCTCATTCTCTTATATATTTCCAAATTTCAACACTATTTCTTGAAGAAATCATTTTATTTAGTAAGAGAAAATCAACTTGACTCCCTTATTTTTACTATTATGTATTTTTTATTTTTTATTTTTAGATAAAGCATAGAAATGAATGAAAAGATCATTGGTATGTCATTTTAGGGTTTGTATTGTGTTCTTCACTTAGATCTACACACTTTCATGCTAGATCTACTTATAAACATGATTTTGGGTGTGAAAAAATATATATTTTTTAAATCTTCTACTTTTTTTAAAAAAATTATTGGAGTATTTATGATACTAAATAGTAAATACTAATAGATTATTAATAGTGTACAGATAATTGTTATGTTATCTTTATTTTCTTATATTTTATACTGATAAATTGACCATGAGCAAAAATAATAGTTGCATTATATTAAATACTTGAGAAGACAGCGAACTGCGACACAAACAGGACTCATAACTTAAAGTGACCGATATTTTGATTTATTGTTGTTACTAATGAAAAAAATATTGTTTTCTAGCATTTTTTAATATTCTGGATTTTCTGAATATTTTTGCGATTTTTTTTTATTAAAAAAAAATTCACATCGCGATGACCGCGACGGACCCATAACTGCGACCGATACCAAGATTTTAAACCATGGTTAGAACCAATTTTGAAACTATATACAGTCCTCTAGGTGGATCAGATTTCAGATTCGGATTTTTCCATCGGAGCCGGGTCTGAAACCAACAAAACAGGTTTTAAGTCAAAATCGGATTCGAAACCAAAACTGTTATTTAGAAACGGATTCGGGCCCGGGTCCAGTATGGTTTTGAACTGAAACCGTTCCATTTGCAACCCTAAATTTTCGCCCTATGCAAGCATCCAATAAAAAAGAAACAACATTTATTGCCATTTCAATGCATTAAGTCTAGTCATAACTATAATTTAAGAGATTTTGGAAATTTAAGAAAGATAATTAAAGCCGGCATTGATCCTTACGAAATTTAAATCTATCGGGAGGTGGGCCCACCATGAGATCACGAAATGATCAATGTTTCTTGCAGTGATCAATCTAAGGTTGTGACCATGAATGAAAATGCAAATTGATCAAAGTAAATGGCCTATAAAAATTTAAACAAAACATAATCTAATGATGGGGCCACCTCTTACTGGATTGAGATTTGGTAAGGAACCATACCATGAAATACAAATCCATTAAATTTGATCTGTTGTGATTCTTCACAACAATTCATGGAGGCCCCACTAATAGCTTTTTTTTTTTTTTTTTATGTTACCACTAAAGAAAACCACAATGTAAAAGGATCGGGCCTTGAGATCCAGACTAATATCTCTCTCTCACAAACATATATATAAACTAACGCAATAAACCATGCTCACCACGGATATAAGAATACCTCTTTACATAGAATAAGTTGTATATAAAAAAAAAAATTGAGGTGGAAGGGAATACAAAAGATGAGTAGAATGAGAGTTCTTACAGAAAGGAAGAAGTGAAAATTTAAAGAATGGAGAGCTGAGGTGGTTGGTTTAATGAGATAAAAATACAAGTAGTTTTTTTTTTTTTTGCTATCGGAGGGTTCCCAACCCTTTGGGCTGGACTAATTCCTCCGGATCCAAAGGGAAGCCGGGTAAACCACCTTAGCCCAGTGTGATAGTGCATATGAGATAATATGTACTTAATAGTGGGGAGAGAATGTGAAATATTTGGAAAAAAAAGATAATTGTCGGTCAAAATTACAACTAATCGACAAAATTAAAGCCAAAACTCTTGACTTTAATATTATTACCAGCACATTAACCTGTGCTAAGCACAGGCATGTTCATATATTGCCAATTAAACCTCTATACATTATAAAAATAGATATAACGAAAAAATTAATTCATAATTATCATTGCCAATTAAACGTCTATACTTTATAAAAATAGATATAAGAAAAGGAGAGCAGAAAAGTAAATACAAGTGGTTGCATGAGATAACAGTAATTGGTTGGATGAGATAAAAAATAATAAAGGAGTTACGTGACTCGGGAGGTACTGGTAGAAGTGGGGAGAGGACGTCTATGGTTGTTGGGATGACATAAAATTCAAAATTAGTACAAGAAGGCTCGGCTTTAATGTATAATAATGTGTTTGTACATGCAATGTTTGCAGAATAAATTGCAAAGATGTGATACACTTTTTAAGTTCTTATTTGGAAGATACCACAAAGCCACAAACAAAGCTCTTTGAGTAATAATGGGCCTAACAGACTCAGATCGTACGTGCAATGTTTACCATATGTATTGCAAAGATGAATATGATATACTTTTTATGTTCTTATTTGGAAGATAGTACAAAAAAGCTCTTTGATGAAAAATGGGCCTTATCAGACTTAGGCCTTGATTGGACTCTGGATTTAATCAGACGAGTCTTCAATGGGTGGGCTTGGTGGTCCTATGTATTTTGTAAAGGCAGGCTCAGACCTAGGCCACTGTATGGTCCCTATCAAATTCAAACTCAGACCAGGACTTAATTAAGGCCCTTCATTCATTATAGGCCCCATCATGGGCTGAGGTAGGTTCAGCCCCAAGTAGGCCACCAGTACTATAATAGCCATCAATACATGTATTGGGACTATTATTTTCTACTTCAGACCCAGTAAAAATTAGACTGCTGATGAGAGTCATGTTGTACGTGCTTGAATCATGGTCACACTCTTATGAAATCTAACCTTTGTGAATATCTCTCTACCAAACCTCAAAATAACTTTCCTTTACTTTATTAATGTTATGTGACATCTAAAAGGAAGTTAATTAGCAATGCCCTTCATGATTTAGACTTTATATATATATCCTCTCTCTCTCTCTCTCTCTTTCAAGTTCCATCCAATTTGTAGTTTTAAGGTTCATTTTGGATGATCTAAGTAAGAAGAGATATGTTTGTGGCAGGAAGTGGATGATTTAATGCTTCGAAGGTTTTTGCGCGCACGTAATCTAGATGTTGGAAAGGCTTCCTCCATGTTTTTGAAGTATCTGAAATGGAGAAGAGTGGCAGTCCCCAATGGTTGTATTTCAGAGGCTCAGATTAAAAATCAACTTGCTGAGAAAAAGATGTTCGTGCAAGGGTTTGATAAGAAGGGGCGCCGTATTGGAGTAGTCTTCGGCTCTAAACACATGTACTACAACAGGGATTTGGAAGAGTTCAGGCGTATGTTTTTTTTTCTTTTTTCATATATGATGAGGAACCCGCCCACCCCTTTAGAGTTGATCATTGAAATAACTCCAAATGCACAACACCACCAACTAGCACCGTGTCTCAAATAAGGCCCCAAACAGTTGAAAGTAGGGACCTCCAACTCATTGCTGATAAAAAAAAAAAGCCACATGAACAGCCGTGAGGGGGCATGGTTGTTCATGTGGGTCATGGTTGTTCATGTGTTTTTTTTTTCATCAGCAAAGCTTCAAACTATATTGTCATCTAGGTAGTTTTTTTTTATAGTAAAATTATTCCAATACAGCTGATACACTAATCTATATCATAGATATGGCTGATACATTAGTTTTCTGCCTGATTGATGCACTGTCGAACACTGATGCTTGAACATGTAATTGTTGCTCACACTGTTATGGCTGATCTTAATTATTTGATGTCAATTGTCATTACAGGTTTTGTAGTTTACATTTGTGACAAGTTATGTATGAGGTAACTTTTTTTCAAACTTGATTGTATTATATATTTTTTTAGCACAACCCATGTTGTGGGGCCCACTTCTACCACTTGTATACATGGTGGATGATCTGATAGAACTAGAAGGAGCATACCATATTACTGAATATGGCTCAAATATCACCTTAATTTGATGATGACATCCATTTAATAAAATAGCCTCTAGATTAGACGGCTTAAACATTTTTGGTTTAACATGCATGCAAGTGGCTAGAGTGGTTCACAACATGCATGCAATGTGAATTGAGAACTGTGATGTTTTTTTTTTTTCTCTGAAGATATATATCCATATTATTGTAAATTGTTATTTTCCAATAATATCGTAATATTTTCAGAATTTTATGAATATTGAAAATATTGCAACAGTAACACAATAAAATTGTGATAAACTGCTAAAAGGAATATAATATCATTTTAACAATAATAAAACCTACTCTTTTACATTTTTTGTTATCTAAATGTAACTTTTTTTTGTGAGACATTTCCCCACTTACTGTGACCCTTAAATTTCGAAAAATTTAGAGACAATAATATTTTGAGAACAATGCTCTCAAATAGTCCTTTTTAATGTGGCAGGATGCCTGGAGGACAAGAAAAGTTCGCTGTGATAGGAGATCTTGAAGGCTGGGGATATTCGAATCTTGATATCCGAGCATATCTAGCTGCTTTAGAAATCTTGCAGGTTTCTTTCTCTACTGGCTCTTTCATATATACATACGAGAAAATGACAATAAAAGGTTCAAATAGTGATTTGATTTTTAAAAGCTCGACTGTAGGGTCAATTGATGGTGTGGGAGAGAACCGAGTTGGTTGTACTTCCCGCTATTTACCCTACTTGCCAAGGATCAATCCTTGCTTGTTTTTCTCTATATGTGCAAGAGTAAAACTGTCCAAGGATCGATTCTTGCATTCTTTCCCTATGTGTGTGCAATTATTCTCCGTGTGTAAAGAAAAATCAACTCTGTATGTGCAAGTGTTTCCTCTTTATCGTGTGTTGGGTTCCACACCCGTGGTTGATACGTCTCTAATGGGTCAAAAAACGGTTTTTTTGATGGAACTAGAGGTTCAGTTCTAATCGGTTGGACCATCCCTTTTTAGCCCATTTCAATCATGATGTAAAATACAATAAGTAAATAAATAAATATCCAAAAAGAACTAATGGTTTGCAAAAATCAAGAAGAGAAGGAAAGATAAGTGCTTAAAAGGGGGTTAATTATTTCTTTCCTTCAGAGAATTTTTTACACCTATTTGGTTGAACTATGGTGGAAATGACTTCATAGGCAAGTCAACTCCAAGATGCAGTCCAACAATGGCTGTGTCTTTTTTTATATATATATATATATATATAATGATGGAAAGAGGAAGCCCACAAATGTAGGAAATGTGGCATATACCCAAGGATTGATCCTTGGGTAACCGGGTGACATACGTGGCTGCCAACCAAGCAGCCTAGGTATGCATTTTGTTTTTAAAAACTACGAAACATTTCATCTTGCTTTTATTGGCTTGCTGTTTAACCAAAGCCTCCTCAAAAATAGAAGAGAAAAACATAAAAAGGAAAAAATCTTAGCAAAATATCATTTCTAGAGGTAGTTTTCACATAAGAGAACCAAAAGAGATAAATCGCTACTAAGACTTTTTCCCTAATTGAAACAAAATATCTTAGTTTTCCAATTAGATCCAAAACCATCTATATATAATAAGGGAGCTCAGTTTTTGAATTCCCCATATTTTGGACCTTTGGATTTAAGAGAGGAATGAAAAATGGGCTAAAAGTTGGAGGAATTTATAAGTTTTTGTCATTCCCATCAAAAGAACGTTTACATTTTGGTTTGTACGGCGCAAAAGATGGCAGCAAGTTTGAGTTATTTACAGGTATTGCCATCCCTTCTTCATTTAAAAGAAAAACAGGAGTGTTTACTTTCTTATTGTTATGCCATTGATAAAAAATGTGTCAAAATGAAAAAAAAAAACGTCTTTTGTAAGGGAGCTCAGTTTTTGAATTCCCCATATTTTGGACCCTTGGATTTATGTACATAAATCCTAGGGCTGAGATTTAGAGGAGGGTTGGGGGGTTTAAGGGGATTTGAGAGTCCAGAGATCTGGGACACTACTTCTTCAGATCCCTAGACTCTTTCTCCCTTTTCTGGGGGACGGGTCAAGGAGTCTGAGCCAGGTCTGGGGTTAGGTTCATGTTAGATGGGTTTGGGTTGGATTTGAGTTCGGATTGATTTGGACTAGAGTTTGATGGGTTGGATTGGGTCAGGTTCAGGTCAGGTATGACGAGTTTATTTAAGGGCCCAATCAGGGTCTGGATCAGAGGTTTGGGGCCAAAAAAGTGGGCTGCAGTGGGGTTCGGTTTGGACAATAATCACTGGGACCCAGGGTTCGCAGATTTTGATCCGCCCGTCGGATTTCAAAGTTCTATATATATAGATGGAAAGCCCTCGATGAATAGATTGCGATGAGCCAACTTTCGAGGCGATCAGAGTTCTAAAAGTGATAGGTGGTTTTTCAGGTGGGAACCTGGGGGTACGGGCCTGCTATTATGATTTTTAATCTGCCCATCGGATCTTGAAGTTCTATATATGGACGGAAAGCCCTCGACTAACAAATTATAATGAGCCAATTCTTCGAGCAATCAGAGGTCCATGAATAATAGGTGATCTTTGACTCGGGACCTAATCAGAACATCGTTAAATAGGGTTGACCGAATTACCCTTCATAGGGTGCCAAAATTCAGATTAGTTGTTAGGTGGTCAAAATAAGAGTAATTAGATTTAGTTGTACTCAGAACGTGGTGCGCCGTACCTTCAGGTACGGGCAATCACTAGTGTTCTCATATGCTTGGAACAATATCGTGTGAGGTCTCTATGGAAAAAATTGCATGAGGTTGGGAGGTGAGAGTTTTGTTTACGATCCAGCTGACAGGAATTCTTTCTACTAAATCAAGGACTCAACCTTTATTTAGTGGAAAAGACTCCTGCTCTCACCATGGCACTGGGATCAATCCCTTGCCACGCTAGAAAACATCTTTTTCTAGAAACCTTAACCTTTCATTTATCCATGTAGGATGAGAAATTTCACCAGAATAATTTGTCATGCAGGTTATATGGATTGACCCCAACGCAACTCATTTGAATGCAGGTCATGTTTACCTAACCCATGACTGACCTGCATGGCTGCATCCTGGCCAGATGCAACTGATGCTCGATCAGACCCAACCTGTCGGAGCTTGCCCAAGCCCAACCTGTTTCTAGTATTTAAGGCCATATTTGAGTTTGATTGCCACCATATTTTATACAACAGATTGCCCTTAAAATATATGGGTATTTGATTAACTACATCACTCATATCCTCCATTCAAGATAAATCATGTACTTTACAATATTAGATCTTTCTAGTGTTTTGTAAAAAAATTAATTTCTAATACTATACTTTTTCAGATGAAATAAAAATAAAATCTCACTGCAGTCTATTTCTAGACATTATGGATCGAACTTCCACTAACAGCTTTTTAATCCACATGTTGGATATTTTTGTGGTATTAATACCCATCTTCTACTATTCTGTTGCAGGATTATTACCCAGAAAGACTAGGGAAGCTGTACCTAGTACATGTTCCTTACATCTTCATGACAGCATGGAAGATTGTCTACCCATTTATTGATAAGAACACCAGGAACAAGGTATGTTACAACTACTTTCAACATTACAAATATATTAGGGTTTGGATAATGAGGTTTAAACAAAGTTGTTGGTTTTGATCTGGCCAAGAACTTTGGTGGTTCAACTAAGAAATAAACTTGAAATATTTTAGTACAAATATAATCAGTTCTAATAAGTAATATCTACCAAAATATGTGAAAAATAAAATCTTAGTTTATGAGAAAAGAATTTGACATAAATCTCCATATGAGTAGAAATGCAAACTCTTACTTCTCATTTTAGTATATTTTAACACCTAACATTTTATTGAAGTAATTGACATTTATTTTTATAATAAATCATCACAGCAAACAAAGTCGACTAGGCGGGTTTGACCAGATTCCACCTAATTAGGCAGTACCAAGTATTCATGGTAAAAAAATATGGTAATAGAACATGAGTGCATAGTGATAATTGAGAGCGGGCATAAAGCAAAAAGTCTACCTGGACGTACTCTGGGAAAGACCGACCCCATGATATCCAGGGTGATATCAGATGACCGACCCCCCAGAGTACGTCCAGGTAGTAGGACGATCGGCATAAAGTCCCTCCCACTAGAGAGTGGTGGCTAGAGCTGTCAAAGGGCAGGGCCGGACTAGGCCCGGGGTTGTCCTTATCCTACCCTCAATATATGTAGGGCCAGGCCTGGGCGAGCTAAAGCCCTTTGAGGGCTTGCACTACATAGGCCCTTACCATACCCTTTATGGGTTAGGTCCTGGCCAACGCAAGGCCCAACACGTAAAAACAAGAAAACCATTTTTTAGTTTTTTTTTTCTTTTCACACTGCTACTAAGAGTCGAGTATTGACTGAGCATTGTTTTGGCTAACCTCTCTTGTGAAAAAACTACTAAGAAAACGTTTATAAAATAAAAACCGTCTCTAAAAACTTTTTTATCAGACAAAGTTTTAATTACTTTGGTTATTTGGGTTCTAGGTGTATGGTTTTATTTATTCTTTTAAAGAAGGAAAAAATGGTTAAAGAATTTGTTCTATCTCACACCTTTTATAGAAATTTTCACGTACCAATTTACTCCGGTTTAAGTTTTTTTCCTCTTTACTTTATACAGCGGAGTCTTATTTTTGAGAAATTTAAACCATTTACATCCACCTACCTTTTATAAATCGACATTATTCTCAATTTAACTCTGATTTGACTATTAATTATTTTTTTTATTTTAGTCACAAAATAAATGCACTTAAAAATCATTGTTAGTTTAGACTTTAAAAATTGAAAGTTATAATTATCTAATTAAAATGATATTTAGATCACCTCATGTCTTCAAAGTTCCATGCATAAACAAACTACTTATATGAATTGGTTGGCATCCCAAGTGACTCCACAGAGGAAAACGTATCTTTATTAACAAGAGTACACCCCTTTTTCACTAGCGAGAATATATAAACAACATAAATAGAAGCAATAAAACTAGAAGAAAAGGATTAGAAATAACCGAACCACACTTATTGCTTATTATTAAGTATAATCTATAACTTAGATAATTAAATAGAGATCAATCGGCCAAAGTATGGGTATGCATAGATTTCTAGGGCATTTTGTAATGGGTATGAGGGTATGAAATGCTTTGATATCCCAATTTTGTTATTGCAAATTGACTATTACAATGTCATTTTAGTATATATTTACATATGTAAATATAAATATTTTACAAAATAAAGAAAAGGAGGAAGGCGTGTGATTGGAGTGGTAGGTCAAGGGTGTAATTATTTTTAATCTAATATTGTAATTTTAGCAACCCCTAATTTAGTTTAAAAAGTAATTTAATCCATCAAATATTTGTGGTTGGATGAGGCCCCACAAATATCAGGGGCGGACCCAAGCACAACCATGCGGGTGCGGCCGCACCCGTTAAACCACGGTGCGTTTCAAAAAATTCATTAAAATTATGGGCCAACCCTCAAGATCCACATGAAAATCCTCACTTTGCCCCCAAAACCAAATTACCTATTCAGGTTTGCACTCCTCAAACGAAAATCCTGGGTCAACCACTGACAAATATAATGTGAAAATCTCAATATGTAATATTAAGCAATTATTGGTCTAGCTTGTGCACACCAAGGCCGGCCCATCTACTATCAATTATACTATCTCACTTGGTACCTCATATTAAATTACCATACACCTCAATGTGAACGGTCTTACATGCACCATTAGATTGATTAAGAATGAATTCATTAATGGCTAATATTGTCGAGTTTTTAAGATTTACATTGAGCGTGGAATGAACAAATGAGCTTCATTTTTCACTTAAGAAAGTAATTCATAGCTCTTTTCATCCCCTTTTCCTTATTATTGGAAATTCATGCAGATAAGCCCAACTGACTAGGCCAGTAATTACATTTGCCACATGCATGGAGAATTATCATTTCCATTTTTTTTATTGGATCCTGAGCTTTACATTTGTTTTGCATGTAAATGCAAAGATTGTTTTCGTGGAGAACAAGGTCCTGAAGGAAACTCTGTTGGAGGAGATTGACGAGACCCAGATCCCAGAGACATATGGAGGTAAAATGCCACTAGTTCCCATACAAAATTCCACGACTTCAGTCTCTTGACATTGAAGTCTGAGCTCGTCTCTAAGTTTGAACAGCCCCCTTTGTAATAAATGGTACTTTACAATAAACTGTTAACCTGAGACTATTCTGTTAATTAAGCTGAATCCAAAATTTTCACATTCCTTTGTGCTTGTTTGGATCTTTACAAACTAAGTGGAGGCAAGTTTAATTTGTGTAAACAAGGTTCATGGATTTGGATAACCTCATGAGTATACTACAATTGACAGTTCGGGGCAAGCGAAGTTAGTGCCCATAGTGGTGCAATCAGGTATTGAGTAGTGTTGATGTCCCTTCAGAGGAACAATGCAGTAGCTGCTTCCTTTTTTGCAGAAAATTGTCTCCTTTTTTTTTTTTTTATGAAAATTGATTACACAAACATGCCTTAAGAAAATGTGCTCTCGTTTCTTGAATTGAGTGTTGCTAGTATAATAAGATATAATCTTCGTTGTTTTGAAATTTGAACGCTTGATAAAGAGCAACTGGCATTTAGAGACAATTCATTGGCCTCACATTTGTTAAAAAAGAGCTTGATAATCTAAATATCTATTTTTCCTGTTAAAAAAACTAAGTCAACAAGTTGTTGGCTGTCCAATAAAATACTTTACTTTTTTGTGTTTAGCGTTTCAAATTATTTCTTGTTTTCGTTTCAAAATATATCTTATTTTCAACAACCTAGTTTGGATTAAAAATACAAAATTTTAATCTGATCAACACAGTTTGGATTATCTCACCATTATCCCGATACATATGTCCAGCTGCTAGTTCAACTAGCAAGAGGTATTAGAGCGGGCATTTGTTTTTGGAGTAAGTGTTGAGAATTTTTGAGAGCAAAGTTGCTGTCCATAGAGAGCATATGAGATTGCTTGTTTAATTGCTAGATTTTCAAAAACTATATCTGATGATGCCAAAAATAGGTTTTCGGACACCACCGGTCGAGTAATAAATGCTAGGTGAGTAAATGAGAGAGAGAGAGGGAACTTATAGTGGTTCGGTCTGTATGACCTACGTCCACTTTGAATATGGTGATCTTTGATTGGTAAGATGGATTACAAGCGAGAGAGAGGTGAATAATATTTTTTATCATTGCCCCTCAAGTGATGAGGAGACCCTGAATTTATAACACTTCCCCAACAGATGGGATTCAAAAATAAAGCAACGTCTCTCTGGAGCCTGGAGCCTCAGACGTGCCCTCGAGGAACGAGCAAGGCGGAGGGCCTGGAGCCTCAGACGTGTCCTCGAGGAACGAGCAAGGTGGAGGGCAGGTGAGAGTTTCTTCGCGAGATTTGGTAGAAGCGGGACTGCTTCCAAAGCGACGTAGATGCCTGCCTTGACTTGGTCACTCCGTGGATCTGGACCTGGGCTTCCCTGGTGGATTTGGATTTGGCTCATCATATTCTAGGCCACTTGGGCCTGACTCATCAATATCCATTGAAATGTTACTTTCAGCATTTATATTAGGGGTGTACAAAAAATCCGTCAATCCGTCAATCCGATCCGATCCGATCCGATCCACGGATTTTAATCCGATCTAAAGGCCAACGGATTGGTGATGGATTGGAAATTGTGTAATCCATTAGCAACGGATCGGTAGCGGATTTTATCCTTAATTCGCGGATTCAATTCGATCCGATCCGTTGTCATTAAATATAAATTAATATATATAAAATAAGAAAAAAAATGTAAGGAGTCACTAACCTTATGAATAGAATAGACATACAGCTCTCAACTCATGCCCCTTTAATTCGGTGACTTCAAAATTTATGGGTTTTTTCTTCTTTCTTTTTCCATGTAATGTACAGTAACGGATTGAACGGATTAATCCGATCCGATCCGCTCCTCCACGGATCGGATCGGATCGGATTTCAACAGTAACGGATTGGTGACGGATTACAAAACCGTCAATCCGAAGGCAACGGATTGGTGACGGATTTGGCCCAATCCGCACCAATCCGATCCGTGTACACCCCTAATTTATATGCTCCAGATTTTCGCATTATGAATACTAGAAGAGTGCTTCTATTGATACCGGATTTTTGTCTTTCCACACCGAAAAAATAAATAAAAATAAAGATATTTTCCTAAACCACCCCACCCCACCCCACCCAATCTTCGGCAGGGAGGGATCCTTGGCTGGCAGCCCGTGGCGGAATCCTAGCGGGCCTCCCTCCCCCCTTTCTCTCTTTCTTCCTCCCTCCCCCTCCTCTATTCTCTCCCTTCCTCTTCTTCTCTCTCCTTCACCTCGCCCCGCCCCGCCGGCGGGCAGGGAGATCAAGCGGCAGGGCTGCAGCAGGCGGCGGCTGAGAGAGAAGAAGAGGAAGGGAGAGAGGGAGAGAAAATAGAGGAGAGGAAGGGAGAGAGGGAGAGAAAATAGAGGATGGGGAGGGAGGAAAAAAGAGGGAGAGGGGGTAGGGAGGCCCGTTGGCTGGCCGGCCGGAGATCCATCCTCACCGGAGACTGGGGGGGGGGGGGGAGGGTTAGTTAAGGAATTTTTTTTTTTTTTTTTGTGTGGTGTAGAGAGACGAAAATGCGATGCCGATAAAAGCACTCATGCTAGAATGTATTTGAGGATATGAAAAATAAACTTCTTGGGGATTAAACTCCTTGGGGATTATCCGGGTTAGCCTTCGGAGAAATGGGGCCCTCTAATTTAGAATTTAAGTTGCTTAAAATAAACGCTATCTTACTTTTTGAATTGTTCCCCATTTTCAGCATCTCATTTGATCATAAACTCTTCTTTATTTTATGCAAATAAGAAAGTTTTTAAGGTCCAAAACCCCTTGTTTCTAGAATCCTGAATCCCTCAAATTCTAGAAATGGAACAAAATACTTACCGACCCGAAGTCAAGAGTCAAGACTCATCGTTACCCCAGCTGCCCCATTGAAATAAAAGAGGAGGAGATCATCTGTAACCCGATGTCGACACGTGTATGATAAGAGGGGTTGAACAAGCGACACGTGGAAAGCTTGACTGCTGACAAGGGGCAGAAGAAGAGGACGAAATGACGTGGACTAAGGCCTGAGTCAAAAAAGTTTGGTCCGTGCCGCTGGGGCGCGTGCGCGATCAGGGGCTCAGGGCTCTGCGGTCGAAGCGGACACGCTTTTAGAACAATATCTCTCGCTCTCTCACGCTTGCGCATGCACCTATCCCTCCTTTGTTCCTCTTACTCCAGTCACCTAACTGCCCACTGATCACTAAACCTAACAAAAGTACAACAGGGTGCGCAGTCTCTTGGCCCTTCGATTTTTGATAAGTGGACCACCTCAATGGGCTCAAACTTTAGCCATCAATGACTAAGATCTGTAATGGGTCCATTTGGCTGAGTTATATCTGGTTAAATCTAACTTGGTCCTTAGATCCATGATGATGTTTTGGGCTCAACGACGGACCTACATATTGGGTCAAGCAATCCTTTCTTTTTTTATTATATAAAATTCAATAAAAAATCGAGTCCTGATGCCCTGTTAGAAATAAGTCCTCACTGACACCCCTTAAACTACAAAATAGCAAAGAAAGTGCAATACTCCCTTTCCCCTACCAAAACAAAAATCCTGCGCCGATGTAATATGAGCTGATTGAACCCATAGATCAGAGTAAAAAACTTAATTGAGCCCTCATGAAAACAAGTCTGATTGTGTGGCCCATTTGTCCCCATGGTTCTACTCCTAGAGTTCTTTTTTTATTTTTTTATATTATATTCGGAAAAGCTAATAGGAGGCCCTATGGGCAGTTTGCTATGATATTGGAAAATGATAATTACCATCATATTTTTGAAAGACCTAAGCATTGAAAGATTACTATTCATCCTGAGAAGAGAAACATAAATGTCGATGCCTACTGTTACTCAAGTTCACTTATTCATGAGTAATAATAGCAAATCTTTTAATTTTAGATCCATAGAATAGTTTTTTTGTTTTATTTGGGCTCAATAGATTTATGCCACTTGACTCTTGGGTGACCAAGTCAACTCTTAAGTCTGACTTCTTAAACCTTGAATATTAGATCAATTGATTTTAACCTTGGTCATAGGCATGTGTAATAACATGAAAATACTGTTTTGTGATATAATTAGAAAATATGGGAAAATCTGGTAAAAAAAATGGAAATAATTTCAAATAACTCATTACAATTTTTTTGATGGTTAAAATTAAATTAATTAATTTTTTGTGACATTTTCCATATGACATTAAAAAAAAAAAAAGAAGCATAAGATCTAATAACATCCTACCACCTTCCACCCAGATTTTCCATAAAACAGGTCTACCAGAAAATCAATCCTGTCCAATGGCACAAGTTTCCAACAATGATATTTGTGGCTGTGCCTGTGATATCTAATTCGGTGTTCTTCATTGTACTTATATATAAGAATTTTCTAAAAAAGGGGCCCTTGTACCAAACCAAGGAAACATTTGGGAACGCGGGTGATTGATTACTCAATAGCACGGAAAACTTTTCTGTCTTCTGAGCTAGTCATTTTGCAAGCAACCATCCAGAGACTACTGCTTGTTGACCATCAAAAAATTTGAGTGATGGAGTAGACATAATTTTGGCAGATGTCAAGGAGTTGCACTTCTTGCGTTATAAAGCTACTATAAAAATCAGTTACTTTGTTTAAAATAGGTCGGCAGGGGTAGGATCTCAGAGTTGAGCCATTTACCAATTAGATTTATAATCTATGCCTTGAATATAACCCATAAGCTTAGTAAGAAATGCAGGCCCAATAGAAGCATGCACTCCACTTACATGGAAAAGAGCCTGCACATGCAAAAAAGGAAAAGAAAAGAAAAGAAAAGAAAAGAGCCCACAAAAGTGGAAAGGAAGTCCGCAAACGTAGAAAGAAGTGGCCTACTGGGTGTTCGAACCTTGAACAGTTAGGTGAGATCTGTCACTCCATATCACTCAGGCACTTAGGTGTAAAGAGCCATTTTTTAGAATTGAACTTAGTTTGCTCTCTACTCTCATCCAACTCATGAACCCTATTAAAATCAATAGTTTCAAAAGTGCATTGGTCAATCTATTCTAAGCATCTACGGAGAGCTTTTAAATGCCTAGTTAAGGACTCAACTGGAGGATAATTTTCTCCTATGCTCTGTCCATCTGATCTCATTGCGGGGGAGAGGGTGAAATGCATGGAGGCCAAACTTTGAGGATGGTACAAATGAGAGCTTCACTAAGTGCAGCATGCAGGAGAGAAATTTCCCCCAATTGGCTGAGCACAAGGCCTAGAAGAAATTAAAAATAAAAAACAGAGTAAACAATGGGACGGAGCATAGGAGATTACCAGGGTGATGGGGCTTATCAACATTCTTTAGGATTAAGGATAAACGGGGTTCAAATGAAGGAACATTAAATGACACTGTCGCAGACCCAAGATTTTCTTTTGGGTGGGGCTAAGAATTTGCTAGACCTAACATTTCAAAAAAGAAACTTTTTATTAGACTTTGTTAAACTTTTCTACATTACCAAGTAACCCATACAAGTTTTTCTTTAGAAAATATCCAACTCGAGGAATTCATCTAGATGCATGATAATTATTGAAGACCGGGCAATGAAGAGGTTAGGAATTAGAATTTTAATCAAAAGTACCAAAAAGAATGAGACGGCTAAAAAGTGATTTTAGGGTTTATGGTTTGGATTAGGATTTGGGAATTCAGGATTTGGAATTAGGATTTAGATATTAAGTATTCCGATTTAAGTATATGGTGATTAGAAAGGATTACATTAAATATGCTTGGCAGATGAAGATGCAGTAGTCTATATAGTACATAGGGACAGGCGACGAGAAGCTCGATTGACAATCGGTGCAAAGGGATTTCAATATATAGAAGAGCAGACGTGCTACAGGGCCTGGCGTCGGGCCACTTTTCGGGCCCGACGTCAGGCCATTTAGACTTTTTCATAGAAGAGGGAGCTATGTGTTGCTGCAGTGATTTATTTTCTTTTTTTTTACCAACTGAGCTTTACATATGTAGGGGCTATCTTTAGACATATGTGGAGCGACAAGTTTAGACATGGGTATTCTCTAAGGCCTATTCAACTCTATAGGCATTTCAATTCCGACCTAGGGCAACCATCCAAATCAGTCTAACGTAGGTCTACTTTTGCTCCAAGGCCCCATTCAAACTCCATAGTTCTAAAAAAAAAAAAAAAACACCTCCATGGAGATTTAATTTCGCCCCAGGTCCCTTCAGCCTAGGTCTGCCCCTGAATTTATGACAGTACGTAATGGGAGAGAAGTTTAGATTTACTGGGGTGATAGGCCTTATTATACCAAACCCGTCATGTGATTAATATGGGTCATGTTTCACGACCACCGAAAGTTGTAATAAGTGTTTCATTTTTATTATTAAGGCTGCAATGATTTAAAAAAAAAAATCAGCATTTTTATCATAGAGGAAGGAGACAAGAGAATACGAAGGAAGAGAGAAGAAATAAAATCTAGAGAACAAAAGGACAAAAACAATGAAATTTAATGTAGATTCCCCATGATATCATGACTTAACATGTAAGACCAAAGAGAGAGAAAGCGCACTAAATCAAACGATTTCGATGACATTTTTAGAAATATTTTTATTAATTAGTGGAAAACGTGATTAAAGAAAAGCAATTCTTAAAATCTAAGAAATAATTCACCCATAACCTTGTAGTAGTACCATGTGCTAAGTAGAGTTTCTGAATGAAACTTATATTCATAGTTAAAAGAAGAAGATGATTTTATCGGAGAATTCTCTTTAAATCCCGTGGAGACCAAAAAGGTCATCAAGATTTTTAATGCACCGGACTGGTCTTTTCGGGTTTTTTTTTTTTTTGCTTTTCCTATACCTAGTGTTCTCCAGTATATATGGTTGCCCCACCTTCATCTTCACTTTCCATGTCCACTCATCACCTATTCATCTGAAAAATGACCCACCTTATTTTTTTTAAATCATCATCACCAAACCTTCAAGTCAAACAACCAAATAAACTTGACTCACCTACTTGCAATCCCGAAAAAGTCCGAATTTAAGTGGGTTCAGTCAACCGAGTCCGAGTGTCAAAACTTGACGGACCCACATGGGTTCGATGGAAACAAAACTCGAAACCTGCGCTGAGCTTTTGTTGCCTAGGCCCATGGGCCATTGGGCCCAACTATGGAATTATCCTTATTATATTATACATATGAAAAATCTCAGTTGCACTGGTCCTTGCAACCCGACGGCTCAAAATGCCCAACAAATTCATTCATTGTTCTTATTTTAATTTTGGTCCAGGCCTCACAACATGCCACGTGGCTAAATCCAAAGATTGAGAGAGAGTCCAATAGCTCATCTTCTTTAGATCATCATTCCTCTCATTCCAAACTACAAAGCTTCTCTTCTCTGCTATAAATATCAAATCAGTCCACTTCGTCAAAGTGGAAACAGCTTCTCAAGAAGCTCAGCAAAACCAGAGAGAGAGAGAGAAGTGTGGAAGTCTTCAATACCTTTATCTCCTGTACTGCTTCTGTGAGCTGTTTTCTACCGTCGGATGGATCCAGACGCCTTCTCCGCATGCTTGATCAAGTGGGACCCGCGCACCTCCTCCGCGGCCCCAACCCCTTCCCGCCTCCTCACCTCCACCATCGCCGTCCCACATCCTCCTCCTCACGCCACCATACCTCTTCCCGGAACTTCCCTCTGCCGCACCGCCACGACCCTGGGTGGCATGGAGGACTTCTTCCAGGCGTACGGAGTCCGCTACTACACGGTGGCGAGGATGGCGGAGCTGGGCTTCACGGTCAGCACCCTCCTCGACATGAAGGACGAAGAGATCGACGACATGATGACCAGCCTCTCCCAGATCTTCCGCTGGGACCTCCTCGTCGGCGAGCGCTACGGCATCAAGGCCGCCGTCCGAGCCGAGCGCCGCCGCCTCGACGAAGAGTCCGCAGCCTCCGCCCGGAGGCGGTACCTCCTCAGTTCCGCCGACGCGACCGCCTTCGACGCACTCTCACAGGAAGGTCAGTTTCCTTTGTTTCTGTTTCTTAGCTGATGAAAAACAAAAACAGAAGAGTGAGCGAGAGAGAGAGAGAGGGGGAGTTATGGTCTCTGTGTGGCCCACCTTGCTTGATCAATCTGGTCGTTCTCATCATGATGTTTCACTGTTTTAATAGAACAGTGTAATCATCCAACGGTGGATATGACTTTGATCGATGTGATGTTTGGATTGATGTCCAAGGGCGAAGATTGAGCAAAGTGGGAGCCACACACACAGACCAAAACAGGAAAAAAAAAGGATGAATAAGAAACTAGGTCATGGTATTAGCCAAGAAATCTAACGATTTCAAATGCGGGGGCCACAATTCAAGTGATCTTCGACCATGCCATCCACAATGGGGCCCACTCTCTTGGATTTGTGATTTATGGTTTGAACTTTGAAACTCGTCGCGCCTAGTCGGTTCCAACTTCCACTTATTCATACAATACAGAGGGCTCAAAAGGGACGGATGGGATTCCACGTGAATTACTGTTCATCGGATCATCTCGACCCTTCGTTTTCAATATATATCGCAATCATCATCATCAACTGATGACAGGGTAGGACCCACAGGGCGCTTGCGTTAGATAGCATCCCAGCCCTTTAATGATAAACTGCGCCGTGAGGGAGTGGTTCGTTTTTGCTAACTTGCGCACAGCATACGGACGGCTTTCTAGCTAGGGTCGGTCGCCCTCGCACTCTGTCCATGACGTAATGTGGAGTACTTGAGTTTCAGGGGGGTGAGCAGGTAAAGCCACGCGTCATGATGTGATTGGAGGGATGGATGGAGCCGATGAAGTTGGGTTTAGGCTTAGCCAGCCGTAGTGGATGGAGTGAGCTAGCTTTGTAGTGATGGCTGTTGCTAGGGTGTGTGCAACTGCAGGGGAGACCCAGGTGTCAGAGTGGGGGCAGTCAGCAGTGGGTTGTCATTTCGGTTGAGCTGTGTGGCTGTGGCTGTGGCTATGGCTGAACTCAAAGTACGTTGATTAATTGGAGTGGGTCCCATTGCAAAATCCAAGGATCTTTTTGACTCCATTTGTCTTTTGTTCTCTCTTTGCTTATAGATTTTTGGAGCTTTTAGTACATTTGACTCCTGTCGCTGACTGACTCATGGAGTTTAGTTCATTGGGATTGACACAGTTCACTAGCTGTGCCAATTAGAAATCTGCTCGTCAGATCATCTTATTCGGCCTTTAGGTGGGCCCCCACTCGTGGCTCACTAGGATTGCTGGAATCCGGATACTGAGTTAAAAGGAGTGGGGCTCTACAATGGAGCCCACTGCACTGGAGGATTTGGACTTGTTCTAATTTTAGTACCGCACGTGTGTGCATTTGATGATCCTAATCATTTGATTTGGTGCTCAAAGTTTAGAATTAAGATTTCATTGGCGCCAATGTTTAAAATTAAAAAAAAATAAAAGGTAATACTTTTATTTAAGTAAAAAGAGAGATTTTAAGGTGAAAGTTGTCATAACTAAAAGAAAAAAAAAATCTTTATATTATATATAGGGATTTTGTATGTTGCAATTTATTAATTGCATATGCATGCTCATTTTATCATCACTCCAATTTTCATACATGTATTGGTTTTGAAAAACTTAAAATCTTGAATTTTCTCATGCATGGTTTTATAACTTTTAAAACTTTTTTTCATGCATGATTTGGAGTTTTAAATATTGAATGCACAGTTTTGATACATTGATTTTGATCATGCATGCCTATGGTCTAAGAATTTTAAAATCATCTTGGGCATTGATAGGTTCATGTTTTGAAAACACCTTTTGAATTGATTTAAACATAAAACCAAGCATGATTTTCATGGTGAAGGATTCTCTCTTAGAATATAATCCTCAAGTCTAAAACCTTGTGAGTTTTCAGTTACCTCTCGTTCAAAACAACTAGATGGAAGAGATTTTCAAGTGTTCTACGGTTAATCGAGAGCTAACCATAAAGAAAAATGTTGGCTTTGACTGAAAGTCAAACAAGCCGTTGCATATGACAATTGGAGTTCGGTTAACCGAACTGTGAAGGAGGTTAACTGACAACTAGACGTTGGCCACTTTCTGGTATAAATATCAGTTCATTACAAGGCCAAAATGTTAAGACATTGAGGGACTTTTTGAAGTGTTTTGAGGCCAAAGAAAGAGGAATAAGCTAAGGAAGGCTAAAAGGTCTTTTGGAAAGCTAAAGCTTGGGTTTATTAAGTTAAATCTTTCTAGTAATCTTTATTTTTCTCATCATATATTTTCATGTTTTGTTTAAATTACTGGTAATTCTATTTAAGCATAATAACTATATATATATGATTTATTGAATCCATTATATTCACGTGTCCACGCATATCTCACCTCCCCCTTTTCTTAGTTTATCCGCATTAGATTTGGACGGTGAGATTGGAGTGCTAGGTGTTTGTTAAAATACCGAAATGAGGATTTTCCCTCGATTTGACGGTGACCTCGAGTGAGGTTGGAGGGGATGGATTTGGATATGCTTTTGTGAGGATTTGGATTTATGATATTATGTTATGTGACTTGTGATATTGGGTTTTGGATTCTTCTTTTGAGAACATTCATGACCTTTTTCTTAGTTTATATTGCTATAGTTATGGTGTCATTCCCTTCATATAAAACATAAGATTATTCAATGGAAGATGCTTAGTAGTTTTAATATCTGCTCTTGCCAACTCTTGAAATATTTTAATAGTGATTTTAGCACAACTGAAACTATTTATGGATTTTAGGTGAGGCCCCTCTCCCCTAAATTTGTCAATTAAAGGTGAGTTTCTTTTATTTTGCTTGTTCTTTTCTTCTGTTATTGACAATCATGTGTTGTAGGAGAGATGAGAGACGATGATGATGAGTTGGAAGAGAGCAAAGTTGGAGAACGTCAACTAATTGATGGTATCATCGATGAGGGTTGTTTCATAACACACACACAAACAACTCTCCTGTTATTTCCTTATTTTTCTTCATAAATTTGTTCAATAAAGGTCTAAGCATAATTTTTTGGTAAAAATCCCATTTAAAATGATTACTGGATTATAATTTCAGACTTATATTCAATCTTTTACATATGATATTTGAACGAACAAATTATATAATATGCAATGTTTATTCTTTTATTTTTCTTATTATAGTACTTTTCTTGCAGGTTAAATTTATTAATTAGAATTGATAGTCAGGAATGCATGTAACTGTATTTATATTTTATAAGTAATTGATTAATTTTAAACAGCTTTGAAATTATTTTTAAAAAAAACATAGTTCTCTCGAGTCTCCATGCTGACTCTATTCGAGTTAAAAAAGTTTCATTGGATGAGTCGAGTCCAAGTCACGAGTTTTCCAACCTTGTCTCATACATTATTCTTGACTTTGCTAAACTCGGATACTCAGTCAAAAGTAGAAATTTTTATCTTTTTTCCCCTCTTTATATGTACACAAGGCCGTCTCGAGACAATTTGAGGCCTAAAGAGACAATCCTAAATGAAGCATCAAATTATCTATTCTTCTCCTTTTTTTTTTCTAAAGTCTTGAGTACCCAGGTTCGTATTTTCTAATAGACATATTTATCATTTATAAATTATAACTAATAATATTTACAAACAAAACGAACACTAACTACAATAAACATACAATACGAGCTTGGAATTAAAAAATCTTTAAAGAATAGAACAATAGAACCTGATTTAGTGATTTATCATTGTTGGCTTCAAAGATTGTAAATGTAGATGAGTTTCGAATTTGATGTAGTTTTTTCAATATGGAAAAAAAATTATATTTGAGTTTGTGAATTATGATTAACATATATTATAAAAAATACCAACATATATTATCAAAACATACCCACATATATTATTAAGGAAAAGACAAAACCAAATCAGTAAATTCTTAAAGAAGATTGCTTTAGAAATAATATAAAAAAAGTAGTTACTGTTATTAAGAAAAAAGAGTTAATGAACTATTAAAAAAAGTAGTTATAGAGAAAGGCAATCTATGAGAGAGACAAAGAGTGTGATAGAGTTAAGAGTACCTAATATGGAAATGCGTTGGTGGAGATTAGACTTTTGGTAGAGTCGATGTTTTAATATAACAAGAGAAACATTAATCTATAAGAGAAATGTTCATTTGAAAAACCTTACTGGTGAGATGGCAGGGAGGCTGAGATTTGTTGGGATTTAAAAAGACATTGTGTTGATAAAAGGAAGGATGATAGTTGCTTTAATGCTTTTTTGAAACATGTGAAAAGATGATTTTAGTGAGAAGTGATACTAATTACTATTACAAGACATTGTTTTTTGGGGTGAATGAAAAAAAAAAAACTATGACCATTGCTTTAATGCTTTTGTGAAGTGTGAAAATATGACTTTAGTAGGATGTGATACTATGGGACCTTATTTTTTGGAGTCCTAAAATAAGAGTTTTTCTTGTCTTATGGTCGAGCTGCCCCCATATGTACATAGACCTATCGTTGAAAACTTGGCTCAGCCTACAAATTGATTTGGTCCAGTGGCTTTGAAAGTTGATCTATGATTCAAAGTTTTATGAACCATGCTTTTTTCCTGACCCATTCATAGAAATAGAAAAATAGGATGGCAGTGAGTTGGGTCTGTGTCAGATCCAGCACTATCCACATCCATAAAATAAAAATATCATCAGTTCTAGGTGTCAAGGTCCGGCCTCTACCATCGGTGCCATGGCCGTAAACAAAACCTAGTGAAGTGATCAGGTTTAGTCCCGGTCCTGGTCTAATTCCGTTATAATAGATAGATGAGAGGCCCGAGGCCTGAGGGGGTGTGTGTGTATCATATTATGTACTTATATGCATGTATAGTATTTACATGATACGAGTATCTTTGGATCCATGAATACATCGGATAAGATTTTCACAGAATCAGATATTGATATTAACATATAGTACTCGGATAATGTTCACCTACTAATCTCATATGCAGTGGAGCTGGTTGGGCACTTACATGCTTACTAATCAGTGGAGGTGGGGTACATTAAAACGTCTCTTTTTATGGATTCATAGGGGTCAAAAAATAATAAAAAAAAGACGACCCCTCGTATCATCATAGTCCTTAATTTAATAGCCATAAAGTTTGGTGATATTTTAACTATTGATTTCTTGGAGTTTCAATCCAACAGTGGATAAAGGATTATTCGCTAACCCATTAGCGCACTAAATACAACCTCATTTCAGTGAAAGGGCAATAATTTATATGCGGAGATTACAAGGTCATTTGACTCTTTAAATGTTACTGTAGGATTGTCGGAGGAGCCGGTGCAACAAGAGAAGGAAGCTGCCGGAAGTGGCAGTGGAGGGGCTGCAGAAAGAAGGAAGCAACAGCTGCAGAGGCGGAGGAGGGCGTGTGGTGTGACAGGAACCTCCACCAGTGGTGGAGGGGAGGAGGAAATGGATGAATATGATGAGGACAACGCAGAAAGAATAGGAGGATGTGAAAGGCAGCGTGAGCATCCCTTCATTGTGACCGAACCTGGTGAGGTGGCCCGTGGAAAAAAGAATGGCTTAGACTATCTCTTCCACCTCTATGAACAGTGCAGAGAGTTCTTGATCCAGGTCCAGAACCTTGCTAAAGAGCGCGGTGAGAAGTGCCCCACCAAGGTAACTAACATCCATTGCTTGCATTCAGATAATACTGTAGACGTATTGTGTTTGGGTTGGGTCCATGATGGTCCAAGCCCATTTGTTTTGAGCTGGCTCAGGTACTATGAGCACTGTTGGATTTTGAGCATTTTGAGCAACCTAGCATATACTATGAGCACTGTTGGATTTTGGGTCTGCTCCTTGCCTAATTTAGAAACTGGAGTCCATTATGTAGAGACATAAACAGGTCAACTGACCCAACCTGCAAAGTCCATAACCACAAGCCCATATCCAAATATATAACTCACGTGTTGAATCTTAGTGGGATTTTGTGAATATCTGTCATACCCAAAGATGGGCATCGACTTGAGTTTATATACACTTTACTGGTATCAATTTACAATGATGATGATATCTTTACATCCTATGATTGGGCTATGATTACAAGAGAATATAGAAATGTCTACACAACCTTCCAAGGAAGGGATATTTGACCAATCTACAAAATCCCACTAAGATTCAACACGTGAGATATATTTGGATATGGGCTTGTGGTTATGGACTTTGCAGGTTGGGTTAGTTGACTTGTTTATGTCTCTACACATTAACAGTTTTACATTTTGGCCATCAGCATATACAGGTGAGCTTTGTTGCTCAATTTGGTTTGCAAATTTGCCGGGTCAAACTGGCAGTGGGTGATTGGAAAAGATTCTAATCAGTTGGATGAACCTTGGGATGGCAGTGGTATCCATTTACCCAGATTTAGACATGATCAATTTGGCAATGACTCTTAACTCCTGTAGGAGCTAAGCTTGGGCCGCCACTGTTAAAATGTAGGATACTTATTGTTTAAGTGATTTGGATTTGATAAGTTGTCCAACTTGCGGACTTATAGGCAAGAATTATCTGTCATAATCTTTTTTTAAAGGCATGGCTGCTCTAAACATTAGTCTTCTTCTGCTAAGATTGTTCAACCCTCTCCCAAGAAAAAAATGACTAGTAGTAAAATGCAGAACTTAGCTGATACGTTCAATCATAAGATCTGCTTTCATCTGTGCAACTTAAGTGCATGTAACTTCTTTTCAAACAGTCCAGACTCGACTTTCATTGTTGAATCATCAAAATGTGCAGGTCACAAACCAGGTGTTCAGGTTTGCGAAGAAGGCAGGAGCGAGCTACATCAACAAGCCCAAGATGAGACACTATGTGCACTGCTACGCATTGCACTGCCTCGATGAGGAGGCATCGAATGCGCTGCGGAGAGCATTCAAGGAGAGAGGAGAGAACGTTGGGGCGTGGAGGCAGGCCTGCTACAAGCCACTCGTAACCATGGCGGCTCTACAGGGCTGGGACATAGATGCTATATTTAACGCTCACCCTCGCCTCGCTATCTGGTATGTCCCCACCAAGCTCCGTCAACTATGCCATGCAGAGCGCAACAGCTCGGCCATTGCCACCTCCCAGCCCTCCTTTTAGAGTATGGATCCGCTGGTTCTCCTAACCAGGGAGTTTTGGTGGTGGCCCCTCCCATTTCTTAATAGCGAGCCTAACTTTTTCAAATTGAAGGCGTCTTGCATGATCTTATCGATATGGAATAATGGTGCCCCTTATCTCGATAAGCATGAAAATTGATAAGTTTGTTTACATGTGATTGATCTGATGGTAATTATATATCGGGTCTGAATGAAGTGAGATTTGGGGCTCAATTATTTCATCCAAAGAACATCTTAGATTTGATGGTTTGGGTCTAGGAAGGGTCGTGCCTACTATGATGAAATGGGAAGGTCTAATCGTCGAACTTGCTGGTCAAGAGCAACCAAAACATTATGATTTATGACTCCTCCTAAAGGGGTCCATTTTCATGATATGAAGATCTTTCTTGTATATGCACTTAATACTAAGTAGAGCTGGTTGATGACAAGAGATGGGAAAGGAAGGTTAAGACTTTGAGACCGGCCATTTTAAACAAGGATGGATGCTAACTGATAGAGCATTTGTTTTTATTTGGTTCTTTTAACTACAATATATCTGCTTGAGAAAGTTACTTTTTGGTGGATAAAAAGATGGGTCTAGGAAAATCTGCTTCTGTAAAGTTCTCTCTCTGGTTCTAGTGGAAGCTTGTCTGTGCCACAATAGTTTCTCTACGACTCTATTTGGAACTAAACTGGCCATTCTCTCCTCCTATGCAACGAAGTAGAGGAAGAGAGAGAGGACTATTTGGGGCTTTATGTACTTCTTACTATAAAACATGGTGTGGCACCCGAGGAAGAAACATCTTGAGAACCCTTTGCAGATTTCTGGTGAGATTGACTTGTGATTTATGATTTCATTACTTTTATCCTGATGCATTTATTCATCATTCTACTCCGAGAAGGTTTTTGGGTAAGACCAACTTGGATTTTTTATTACAACTCAAAAGGGGAATAATTTTCTTACTACAAATTGTTATCAGCTGTGTTTGGATGAGGTATAGTGGCTAAAACATGTTTCACCTTTAGAGGTTTGCGGTTTTCGGGTGTGGGATGATTTTAGCAGCTTAAACTCATGTTGAATCTGAGCACTCTACTTGATCAACCAGACATGCCCTTAGATCATCCAAACACATGAATGCCCAATTACATGTAAGTGGAGTTAGTTGGTTAGTTTTTGATGATCCAAATGGGCTCTTATAGAAACGTTCTGCACCATGTTCACTGATGGGTCTAGTGTTAATAAAAAGATAATGCAAATGAAATGATGGACTGACTTAAATTCAGGATCGGTCTCTTTCCATTGTGCAATGGCATTTGATCAGATGGAGGCATTTGAAATCCTTCTGCCAAGAAATGGGAATAAATATTAAAAGGGTAGTTCTTTTCAGAGAGATTCACATATTTCTGTTCTGGTTTTTAACCAAACGGGGTAACTTTTAGTTATGAATGTATGCTACTTGATTGGAGGTATTATCTAACACAAGGGATCACACAAGGCCCACTGCATGGGCTTCTTTAAGAGTGTCTACTCGGATGGGGCCGGGGTAAATGCCAATGAGCTGAATATGCCTGAGTTTCTCCCTCGAATTATCACCCAGGAAGAGAGGGGTTGAATTTCTTCAGCTAGCCATTCCTACCAAAACCTCAAGGCATTAGTAGAGGTAGCGGAAATACTATTCAATATTCCCCCTCGGGTGGAGTTCACTCCTCAATATTCCTCCTCAGGTGGAACCCGGCTAGTGCACTTTTGGGCTTTTTTTTTTTTTTTGCACCGAGTCGTTCTTTTTGGGATTCAAACTCATGACCAGTTGACTCTGATATCATGTTGAATTTCTCAGCTAGTCATTCCTACCAAAACCTTAAGGCATTAGTAGAGACAGTAAAAATACTATTCAATAAAAGGTACCACTTGCGGATGACGTTCGCTTTCCACCATCTGAATAGCTTTAATGCTAAAATTTGCCAGGAATTCTGGGCGGTGATGAAATCGCAATTTCTAAGATCTGTCACCTGATTCTTCAGGGATGGAATTCTAGATTCTCAAGTGAGTAAGACCCTCATAGCCGTGATTCCAAAAAGAGGGGGAGTCCAAACTCTAAAAGAATTTTGACCCACAACCCTCTGCAACGTTCGATAGAAAATAGTTGTCACAATCCTAACCCACCAACATCATTTCCTTCTATAAAAAAAATTCGTCTCCCCTAATTAGGGAGTGTTTTGTCTCACGCAGATGGGTCGTGGATAACATTATAATGGCCAAATAAATGTTCCATCAGATGAGCCAGGCGCATAGGGAAAAGGTAAATCACCCCTTGAAGGGAATGTGGGGAAAGCATATGACACAATCCATTGGAATTTCCTTCACAAATGCTTTCTTAACCAGAGTTTCTCCAGCGGGATTGATGGGTGCATCATGAAGTGCATTTTCTACTGCATCTTTCAGAACTAAATGCAATAGTGATCTGACAGAGGAGTTTTCCATAGGGAGAGCTTTGAGACAAGGGAATCCACTTTCTTGTGACCTATAGATAATATGTAGAGCAGCCTTAATGAGATACTTAAGAGGCACTTAAATAACATTAAACGAATTCCATTCCCTAAACTATCAATGGGAGGGGGTTAGTTAGGATCTCTGCAGTTTGCATACGATCTTCTGCTCACCTTTAATGCCTCAATCTGCATCTCTAATCTGCTAGGAAGAGTGTTGGTACATTTTGCCGGAGAGGCTGGTTAAAGAATCAACGAACATAAATCCCAGCTGGTATTTTCAGTTGACACCCCCAACAAGATTGCAAAGAACCATCTACTGTGGCCTGAAAACTACCAAAATCAACAATTCAGTTACCTATTTGGGCTCTCAAATCTCAATTGTCCACAAAGAACACTGGGACAGGGGGATGGAAAGGGGTCTTAGCCAGGATTTCTAACAGAATCTCCAACTGGATAGGACCGAACTGCTGTCTGTAGGTAGAAAGAACCTAGACCACTCAGTTACATCGACCATTTCAATCCCGGCTTCTGTCTCCAATAAAATGAACTATTAAAATTCATCATTTCTTAGGCATGAGTATTCCCAAGACTAGTGCACGTGTGTAGAGACAACTTCCATAGAAAGATGAAATTGCCATGTCAGCAAATTTTATGGTTTTTAAATACCTTAGAAAAAGTTTTCTTCAGAAATTAAAACTTCATGTTTGGTGCAAAAGAAATTTTCCTTGATGAATTGGTGCTAATGTTGTTTGGTGCAGTTGTGGATTTCTTTAGGGCACGTTTGGGTACATGTAAATCCGTGGAAAGTGGAAATTGCCATATCAGCAAAATCCATGGGTTTCAAATACTTTGGAAAAGTATTTCCGCGGAAGTAAAAAATTTATGTTTGGTGCAAAAAGTTTTTCCTTGATGAATTAATGTTAATGTTGTTTGGTACGGCTGCGGATTTCTTAAAAAAAAATTAAAACTTATTGTAGATTTAAAATTAAAAATCTTCACACTAATAGTAGATCTTTCAAATTTATAGGATATGGTGGGCAATGGGAATATTATTCTGATGACCCAGTCTTAGCATGGACAACGCTATAGTGTTATATATAGTCATTTTTTATTATCCACTCCAGGCTTAAGTGGTTATTAACATTCTTGACTGTCCAATAGGCCCAATCAAATGAGGCCCACCCATAAACCTCTAATTGGGCCTTTGCAAATCTCTGGTAATCCTCCTTTGCTGCTCCCTAAACCTGCCATTCAGCAACCCATTCCCCGGCCAAAATTCACCCCATCAGTACATAGGTAATCAATCAATGAGTTTAACAGAAGATGAAAACCAGGGTGGGGGCGTGTCCCATGTAGGGGGCGGGCGGGTGGGGTTGGGTGGGGGGGTAGAGAGAAAAGAGGGAGATAGGCATACCTGCAGGGCGATCTCTGCTGGCTCTTGTCGATGGAGAAGATGAGAGAACGGGAAGCTAGGGTTTAGAAATGGGTAGGAAAAGAAGCATATAGGGGGGGGGGGCAGTTTCCTGAGGAAATAGACTTCCCATACTCCCCCATGGGAAGTCCATTTCCATAGTGAGGAAGGAAAAAACTGAGTTAGCAATAAAGTAATTCCATGGAAAAATATTGCACCAAACACCTGAAAAGTAGCTTTTCTGTAGAAAATTACTTCATTTTCCATGGAAATGGGCTACACAAACATGCCCTTAGTGAAAACTAATGGGTGTGTGGGTCGGCATGTGTGTGGGGATGGGATGGGGAAGAAAGAGGGTGACTGGGTGGAGTGAGGGAAGTCAGTTTTCTGTGGAAATGGACTTCTCATACCCCCTATAGGAAATCTATTTCTATGCCTTGGAAGGAAAAAGTTGACGCGGTGAAAAAGCAGTTCCGCAGAAAACTACCGCACCAAACATATGAAAGAGAAGTTTTCCGCATAAAACCACTTGCTGTTCCGCGGAAACAGTTTACACAAACACAACCTTTCCGCAGAAAGGGGAGATTGCCATGTCAGTAAATTCCATAGAAATATAAACCTCGGAAAAGAATTTCCGTAGAATTTAAAAATTCATATTTAGTGCAAAAAAAAGTAAGGAAATAGACTTCCCATACTCCCCCATGGGAAGTCCATTTCCATAGTGAGGAAGGAAAAAACTGAGTTAGCAATAAAGTAATTCCATGAAAAAATATTGCACCAAACACTTGAAAAGTAGCTTTTCTGTAGAAAATTGCTTCATTTTCCATGGAAATGGGCTACACAAACATGCCCTTAGTGAAAACTAATGGGTATGTGGGTCGGCATGTGTGTGGGGATGGGATGGGGAAGAAAGAGGGTGACTGGGTGGAGTGAGGGAAGTCAGTTTTCTGTGGAAATGGACTTCTCATACCCCCTATAGGAAATCTATTTCTATGCCTAGGAAGGAAAAAGTTGACGCGGTGAAAAAGCAGTTCCGCAGAAAACTACCGCACCAAACATATGAAAGAGAAGTTTTCCGCATAAAACCACTTGCTGTTCCGCGGAAACAGTTTACACAAACACAACCTTTCCGCAGAAAGGGGAGATTGCCATGTCAGTAAATTCCATAGAAATATAAACCTCGGAAAAGAATTTCCGTAGAATTTAAAAATTCATATTTAGTGCAAAAAAAATTTCCTCGTTGAATTTGTGCTAATGTTGTTTGGTGCGGCTGTGGATTTCTTATAGAACATCAAATTTTCTTATTTGATGAAACAACTTTTTGAAGAAAAATAACATAACATGTATACTATTTACTCAACATCAAATAATAATTTATTTAAAGAAATAAAATAACGAAAGAGTCGTAGTGTTTTGGGTTGAAATGGACAATAGTGAGGAAAAGAGGGAGAAATTTTCCAAGAAAATCCATTTCCCATACCCCCCATAGGAAACTCATTTCCATCATTATTAAGGAAAATGTTGACGGGGCAGAAAAGCGTCTCCGTGGAAATGTTCCGCACTAAACGCCTAAAAAATAAATTTTCCACAGAAAACCATCCACTTTTCCACAAAAAGTGTTACACAAACTTGCCCGATAAGGAAGCTAAAATGGTTTGAGTCAGCGTGGGAGTGAGTCACAAAACCCCTCTAAGGGCTAGGAAGGGTGGGTCTAGGAATCATTAGAGGGACAGGCTGAGGCTTTTATGACCCATGCTGTCTAGTGATTTATTCCGAAACTTCTTAGTCAGTAGCACCTCAAGCAAACCTCTCTTCAGGAATGCCATCAGAAACTCTGGGCCAAACTCCTTACTCAGAAGTATAGCAGGTCTGGCCCTCCCCACCCACTGCTCTTCAAGAATAATATTTCTGACTGCATCTCTCCCAGTAGAGAAGTCCCATGAATAGCCTGTTTTGCAGGGTAGCAGAGACTCGGAGGGGAGTGGTTCTGGTTCTGTAGATCATGCTCATTATGCATTTCTAAGCTGAACAAAATGCATATCCCAGCTGCGGAGCCTCTTCAATGGTCACAAGGAGAGAAACATGCATTTTCACAAAAATCAATAAATAAATAAACACTTTTCATTTGTTTGCATGCTTTCTAATAAACCACTTCATAGCTTCAAAATCCAATCTATTCTAGCGAGTCCAAAATTTCAGTCTTGGAAAAAAAAAACCTATCTCAGCCGCTAACAGGCATACCGAGCTGAACAAAATCCAGGTCTCAGCTGCGTAAACTCTTCGGTGGATATCATAGCTCATGGTCACAAAGAAAGAAACATGCATTTTCATAAATAAATAAATAAACACTTCCCGTTTGTTTGCATGTTTTCTTATAAACCACTTTATAACTTCACATCCAATCTATTTTAGTGAGTCCTAAATTTCATCCTGATGAGAGGATTCGCCAGAAGCCGTTGCTGAATGGGCTGGGTATCTCCACTGCACATCAGCCCATGTGCTCTGCCCATCTGTGACCTCCTTAACCACTGATGCCACCTCATCAATACTGACGCGGATCTGATCCTTGCTATCTCTCTCACGGATTGTAACTGATGTAGTAGAATCCACAGTGATGGCAAGAGGAACGCCGAGCTCATCTGTCCTTGCATATCGTTTCCCTATTGAAGTACCTGCAACATTTTCTTTCAGTTTACAACCATATACATCCATATGTAAAAAATCAAATCACTCACCCTGCCCCCAAAACCGAAAAATAAAAATAAAGATTGCAAAGCATAAATCAATCAATATAAATAAGTACATATGCTGCTGTAGTAAAGACAGTTACATCATCAAATATTCCTACAATCTCATCCACGAATGCAAGACACAAACCAACCGGGCCTGCATGGACGCATATCTTTACTACGTACATAATTTTATCAATTTAGAAAGCTTTTCCTCATATGATGTATGTAATAATGTACCCACGAACACACATAAATCTACATGTATAATTTATCCCCCCTCATCCATGTAATGCATGTACTCATCTAATTAACTATTTTTTTTAAATGAAATATAATTAACTTTTCCTCCCAAGAGACTCCTGGATTTAATAGCCTGAAGTAGGCATGAATGAAGTCCATATGTGCAACAACTGTACAGTCTTGGAGCCTTGAAGTCCAAATAGTAAATGTCTAGTATCAAACATTCAAACTGGATGAAGGATGCTTCAAAACTCCAACGAAATATACTAGCCATCCATTAATTTGATCATTTTTAAAGTATAAGGATGAAGTGCAGACCATGCCTACTTTTACCCCCTTATACATGCAATACATGCAGGCAACCTTTCCACCCAAAATTCTCAGGGATTTAATGGCTTGAAGTAAAAGTAGGCATGGCATGGATGAAGTCCACGCATGCAGCAACTGTACAGTCTTGGCGCCTCGAAGTCCAAACAGTAAATTTCTTGTGGCACATGATGGATGGTGAAGAATGCTCCAAAACTCTCAGATGAAGTATGGACTTTTGATCATTTTTATAGTATGAGGAATATATTTAATTCTTAATCATCCGCGTGTCTTAATCATCCGCGTGTAGGCCAATGATCAAAGAGATCTTCCAATAGTGCTGACATCACCCTCCATCATGGGCCCATGAATAAAGGGCCTGCATAATCAAACAGTGAAACCCATGTACAAAATGCAGAGTTGCAGAAACCTCAACATTTTGTGGAAGACTTAAAAAAAAAAAAAAATCTTAGATAAAAAGAAAAGAAACCCCTCTCATCAAATACTGACAATCTCACCTCCTGCTGAGAGAAAATTTTAACCACCAGCAATAGTACAAGTGCGAACTAGCATATAAAGAAGCCAAACCTTAGTTGAGGTAAAACAGAAACTAGTAAGCAATCACAAGCTTGATTCCATGACCACGACTCGCAGGAAAATGCAACCACCCCAGTGCATGATTTAAGTAGATATGTCATGCGTCTATATATCCAATACAACGTTTCCAACCACAACATATTTCCATTTTTCGTCAAGAGTTAGATGACCTATTTAATTTCACATAAACAAGAATTGAGATCATCCATCTATTATATTTTAATAGCATACCTGTTATGTCAATCTTATGAGAGATCCCAGCCGCAGTTAGTCCTTTGGAGATGCTTTTGGCCACTTCCTCATATTGTTGATTCTGAACCAGTGGGAAAACGGTACACTTGATGGGCGCCACAAGAGGGGGGAAACTAAACACATTTAATTGTTCATCCCCACCTTTGCTAGGCCTCATGTAGAAAGAATGCTCAAAGAGGCAGTAGATTATCCGTCCAATACCAAAAGATGGTTCGATCACTGATGGAGTAAAAACCCTCTGGTGTTCCTTCCTTTTCTCTTTAGAGATTGATACCATGTTTTTTGTGATTTTGACAGCTTTTCCAAGAGTGCAGACATTGAACTCCACCTCCCCCTTAGATTCTAGAGCGCCTTTCATTTCCATAGCTTCAGTTTCACTCATAGCCTGCCAAAATAAGAACTCGTTTTGTAAGTGAGCTGGAAATATCTGACAGAATTTTTACTACTAGTTCTGCAAGGAAAAATAATCATAATTTACCTCCAAAGCTTCAACAACCATCTTTTGGCTCCCCTTGAAGGCAAGACCCAACTCCTTTTTTACTGGAGCTATGATGAGTTTCTGAAAAAAATTAACACTGCATGAATCATCTGTGAAATTGCACTCAATGGAATCATCAATAAAATTGCTATAGCTCTCTGTAGACATGCATGCAGATGCTGCCCATCCACACACTGATAAATGTGCTAGTATGGCATAGTTGGAAGGTGATCATTGTTGCAATCATAAGGTAGCAGGTTCAACTTGTGCCACGATTCAAAAAAAATTAAAAACTTAATAAAAATTGATTGGTTCATCAGATTAATGTATTCGTTTGAGGGTCACACATAAAAACAATCTGGATGGTCGAGAGAGAGAGATATATACCTCCACCTCCCTGGGTTCTGAAAACTTTTCATGTGCAACAAGAGGGACACCACTCTTTTCCTGTTATACAGTATTGCCAAATCCAATCCATTAGCTATATAGAGGCAACTGAATAAGGTTATAATAACAAATTCATGAGATTTCCATTGCAAAGAAGAAAATTTAAGAGTTATCAAACAGCTAAAGCCTTTAAAAGTTAGAATTCTTTTATTGAAAATGTGAATCCTAACACCCAAAAAAAAAACCCGCTTCTGCCTGAGAAAAATGAACTATTGGAAATTAAATAACTTTCAGCTTTTGAGATCCCAACTTGTTTTCAGCGTTCCATCCTACATAAAGATTCAGAAATGGACAAGCAATGGTTTTGGTGATACGAAAGCAAAAATCAGAATGCAACATAAGTACATAACTCAACTCCAGGGCTACGGAAACTCAATTTTGATGAAAGCATGTTAAAAGGCAAGGGTTCCATATGTGAGAAGTACTTTCAGAAGGCAGAATTTAACTTAAGAGATTCCTCTCCAGTCATTTAAGAATGGAAGAACAAAACCAAAAATAAGCAATCACTTAGATGATCTATTATTTCTATTTTTCACATCTTCTATAATCCATCATATGCCCAAGTTTGAAGATGATTCTCAAAATGCTATCTCAAACTCTATCACTGAAGAATAGAAACTTTAAAGCATGCCTTATATCATTACAGAGAAAGTGTAAAGATACTGTTCTCCAGTAATTTGAGGATAAAAGATACACTGACAGAAAGGACATGAACCATATTAAAATGCCTTAAAGCCATGTAGCATTTAAAAGGTTGGCACTTCTAGAATGTGGTCATAGCATGTACGTAATATCATCTTAATGTAAAATGCAAAAAAGAACTGAGAAATTCTAAATCTAATTTCTACAGTGAATTCAAAGTACAACAAAATTCTAGAATTCTAATTTGTGAAATCATTGAGTGATCATGAACAAAAGGGTTTAGGCTAAGTCGATGCAAAACGGAATATATGGAATGCAAGTTTAGTCAAAGTAGGACACCTGGTAACATAGAAGTAAGTTTGGGCACACAAAAGATAGTAGAAAAAGAAAACTTTAGGTACCTTGGATCTATGGTGCAACAGGATGGAGGGATTGATACTGATGTAAGTCACAGGATTCAAGCCGGGTGGACCAAATGGAGGAGTGCTTCAGGGGTCTTGTGTGATCGGAAAGTCCCCCTCAAGGTTAAAGGAAAGTATTATAAGGTGGCGGTACGGCCAGCGTTGTTATATGGATCAGAGTGTTGGGCAGTAAAGCATAATCATGTCAAGAAGATGGAAGTTGCGGAGATGAGAATGCTAAGATGGATGTGCGGGATCACAAGGAGAGATAGGATTAGGAATGAGGAGATTAGGGGCATAGTAGGAATAGTACCGATTGGAGATAAAATGAGAGAAAATCGACTGAGATGGTTCGGCCATGTTAGAAGGCGTCCAACAGAGGCACCTGTTAAAAGGTGTGAAAGCATGGAGTTTGCCAAGAGTAGGAGAGGGAGAGGGAGACCCAAGAGAAGTTGGAAAGAAACTATTAAACATGATCTTGCCTACATGGATCTAACGGAGGACATGGCCTTAAACAGATTTGATTGGCGTCGTCAAATCCATATAGCCGACCCCACCTAGTGGGAAAAGGCTTGGTTTGGTTTGGTTTGGTTTATTGAGTGATCATGAACCTTGAGAAATTTCTTTCTCATTAGACATATCAAGGAGTTTGAATGTTCATTGAAAGTTATTTCTGTCATCAACTAATGGAAGGAAATAGAAGCACCAACAACCTAATCAAAGAATGCATGATGGGGAATCACTTGCATTTTTCATCATTGCCTCCTGTTATTTTCTGCCTGTCTTTTTTGTCTGCTTAATAATAATAACATTTTTTTTATCGGTAACAACGGACTATATTATTAAAAAGGAAAGTTACAACCAGGCTTTATATATATATATATATATAAATAAGATACAAAATACATCTTGAAACTGATGTATCGGTATAACAGGAATATACCAATACCAACCCTAACTACATGACATTAGCATTTATGTTGCACACACGGTCAACCCCTTGTTTAGCAAGACAACCAGCCCTTTCATTCAATTATCTACTAATATGCTGAAGTGAAACCTGGACGACGGATGCTTAATAATAACAACATCAACACCAATAAAAAAAATATTAATTACATCAACTATTATTTTTCTATCAGTAAGTATGTCAATTATTTTAAATAGATAAGGGGCAAATTCAAAGGGACAGATTTCATTGCTGGTTTGTGATTATGATTTTTCTGAGAAACGTGCGAAATGACCAATGTTCTTGCAAAAAAACATGACAATGGAGTGCATTTGATCTGCTTTGCCTCCAGTTTTTCTCTTTTGAGTGATACTTCTGATTTCTTAATCATTCTATTTGTATCCTAGTTTTGCCTTAACAATTTACTTATAATGCCAATTATTTAAAGGAAAAGGAGACAAAAGGTCAGGCAGCTATTTGAAGAAGAGGAATTGTGCAAGAATTTAACTGAAAAATAAATACAAGTACCATTATCATGTCCTACAGTATAACTAATTGAGAATGTTATACCATTCAATATAGAGCTTATAGAGCTTTTGTACTTACTGTGTGAGCGCGCAGATCATATGCAGACCTATCTGCAATACCAACACACTCAATCCAGCCATAGGAGCACTCAATCTCAGCATCCCAACAGTCTGCAGCATAATGAGCCATCTCATTGGGAAGATGCTGCCGGAAACGTAGTCTTTCTTTGTCAATTCCAAGGCGTGTCAGGAAAAGGTATACCCTCCCAATGAAGTAGCCAAGAGTCTGGTTGTTCACGGTGCCCTAAACAGCAAGGAAGGCAATAGATAAATAATATCTTAACAGCGATTATCAAATATAATGGTGCAAACTAAACTATATATGCAAGAATCAAGATTCTGCTTTCCAAATGAAAACAGAGGTAAACGACAAAGTTTAAACAAACCACCTTTGAAACTGCTTCACCAAGGCAAATTTTCTTGGCTGGTTTTCCAGTCATTTGCTCTTCTCTAGGGAACATTAAGAACTCCAAATCAGCAACCTCTTTGTATTTCGGGTGAGATTTGTCATCAGGATCAACAAAATGCTCAATCTCTGCAAGCGTGAATTCACGCACTCTCAAAAGTCCTTGGCGAGGAGATATCTGTAACACAGACAGCAGTTTCCAGGAGATGGGAATCAGCTTATACACAAACAAACAGTTGCAATCAGCTTATACACAAACAAACAATCTCATAAAGTCAAATAATGAAATGGAAGTGGAACATCAACAGTACAACATGAGCCTGTATTTGTGTGTGTGATGAGGATAGATACAGAAAACCCATGGCCACATCAATGCATTTAGCATGAGAAACAATGAAACATAGCAACTGATCAAGTATATCAGACATTCAAATGATTTCACATGAAGAACAAATGGTGGAGGAGAAACCTCATTTCTAAAAGCTTGACCAATCTGGGCTGCAGCAAAAGGAAGCTTGTTCCCATTATAATAGTACAAGTCCTTGAAGTTAACAAAGATGCCTTGAGCTGTCTCTGGGCGCATATACCTACAGTTCAAGGTTTCAAGCTAAGAAGAGATCTAGACACAGAAAAATTGCAAGCAAATAAGGGGAAAAACCACTAAAGAAGATTCTTGCAAATTCTCACCCAGGACTAAAGCCGGATGGACCTATTGAAGTTTGAAACATCAAGTTGAAAGGGTATGGATCGGAAAGAGGGTTCTTTGTATCCGGAGCATTTATACCATACTCCTTGAGCTTTGCACCCAGTTGTTCAGAAGACAAATCATCCAAAATGGCAAGAACGTGTTTCAGCTCTGCTGCCTTTTCTGCAGTCAGAGAGAGGTCCTTCTCAAGTTTCTCCTTGCAGTAATCCTTGAGCAAGTGATCAGCCCGATAACATGTTCCAGTTTTCTCATCCTTAACCATAAGGTCTGTGAACTTGTCAACATGACCTGAAGCCTTCAAAACAACTTCAGGTGTGACACAAGGGCAATCCACTTCCAGCATGTTCTCTTCCAGGACGAAATGCTGAAAAATAATTGAAACAACAGTTTAGCTACAGATCAGCAAATAGGAAATAAGCAGTTTTTTTTCCAGGTAACAGTACTTAAGCCCACAACCTCGTGGTTGTAAGAATGAGCACCTCCCAACTGTGATATGGGCTCTTGTCAATAAACCCACAGTATATTACAGATTGAGAAATCTTCAGATTCAGAATAAATACATCTATCTAGCTCAACATCTTGAAAATAATGTTTCTCTTGCAGTCAGTACATGCAATTTCATCATCATCATTATACAATTGTCACATCAATATTGGGTTGGATTCAAATGTACTACTTTACAATGCCTGGATATGGATAAGGATGGGGGCATGGATATAGGGACTGGATATATGACTCAGCACTTTCTGAAATCCAGACATGGATATAAATACAACTATCCTATCCATAACAAACGAAAATTCATATTTTACATTAAGGTTTACACAAAGTATTAATTTTCTTCGTCATAATAGTTCTGAATTAATGGCATATCATTTTTTAGTTTCTTGTCTAGCATTTTTATGTTGAAAAGTAAGAAAAATAATAGAATCAAATAAAATAATGCACTTGCTAATCGCTATATAGTAGGATATGCAAAACTTGTAACCTAGAAGTATCCATGCAGTATCGTATTTGTCGACACATGCATATTGGGCACGTACAAGTTTCTGTGTACAGGCAATTCACCATCGCTGTCATAGCCTTTTCATACAAACCTCAGTTGACTAAAAGAGTCATACTAGAAAACAATAAGTCATCTTCTATTACACTGTCTCTTTACATTGCTAAATTTCTTGATTTTCTTTAATTTGTTCACACTTTCAATGGAAATCCTGCAATCCTTTTGCTCAGGGTTGAGAGGCCTTTAAGAATAGGGACTAAATATATGGAAAAAGTTACAATTTGCAACCAATGTTTTAAAACCATCTTCGTGTTGGTTAGTACTGGGATGAATTGGTACCACCCATGCTGGGACAATACAGGCGAGCCATTCTTAAAAATCACAATAAAATTACAAAAAGAAGAAAAAGAAGAAAAATGACTAATAATAGAAAATGCCTAAAAATGTTTAAATTTGATAATATAATTGTATCTTAAATTAATTATAGACATGCATAGTTTTTCTTGCATCATTTCTTCTAATATAAGGATCATTTAACACATGCAAAGCTCCAAAATTATCAATATATAATAACTACACATACTTAATACTCATAGTAACATTAAAATAACAAACCACAAATTATAATTCTAAAAAAAGGGTGTGGGCTTGAGGCCATTGGGGCAGCTAATTCTGTATCGAGTTTTGAGTTGGTTCAAACCTATCATCATCATCTACCATAATCACGAGTCCTAACAGAATACCTAAAATTATCAAACAACTCAAACTTCAACTTCTTACTGATAAATCTCATGTAACATTGGTAATCAATCTTGTATTGTGTACCACCACATTAATACAGCTTGTAGGTCCCATTATCCAAATTGTTGAGTAAGAATTTGTTTTAGGTACCATAATAGCACTTATCCCTTTTACTTCAATGTTCAAACTCAAGAGTATAAATGAAAAAAAAAGGGTTCATTGTATTTTTCTGTTGAGTTCTTGTGTGACTTTGTCCATTCCAGCCCATGACAATCCCTATGGGGTGTTGTCGATCCGTGGCTGTCTAATGATGATTGTGACGGTTTGATTCGATGAAGTCTGTGCTGACTGAGTGGACTCCGGCCTTTTTTTTGGGATACTGGTCCCAAACTTGTATTGGTGCTGGGCAAAATCTCAAACCATGATGGCAATTGCTTGGGGAATATGGAAAGAACGAAACAGGAGAATATATGGAGGCATTTGCTCCTCATGGTATTCAATTGCACCACCAAGGATCAAATCCTCAATGATAGAACAGGTGCCACAACACAAAAGCTTTGCCGTCATGGTTTCAAAATTTACTAAGGATGGGTATGCATCTACAGGTGAACATGCTTCTAAACTAAAGAGGCAAAGAGGGCCAAGTGGGCCAACTTCATTTTAGCATCTGCTGAAGGATACAAATTAAATATAGGTGGTAGCTTCAGAAGAAAACGAAGGACTTCGAAATGATTATAAAAATATTCTAAGAAACAGTTTGGATATATCAAAGTTGCCAGTGAATAACAAGTTTAACAACATCCCTCTCCCACAGGATATGTAGTATGAAAGTAAAAACTTTCAAAAACATCTTTTCTTCTTAAAAGATGTTTTGAGACACTTTTGCAAATCTTTTACCCTAGTTTTAGAAGGTAAAAAAACCACATTTATGGAAGATTGATGCAGTCCTAGGGTTAGGATGCAAGTGCTAGGGCACAATTAGGGTTCCCAGGGAACAATCACACGAGGAAGAAACAGTCTTCAACGATAAATCTTCTATTAATTCAATTCTCTCTATTAGATTACCAATCTCTACAATGTCATATTTATAAGAAAAGATACTTAAGGCCTAAGAAAACAACCAAACTAGGAAACCAAATAATAATTAGAAACTAATCCTAATTATACTCTTACTAAAATAAAACTAATTAAAATTAGAATTTCATGGGTCCCACATGTGGCCCACGAGTCTTGTTGCAATGATATGGTATTGCTGCTGTATCATTCTCCCCAGGTTGGAAAAGAGTTCGACCTCGAACTCGGCTCTTCTTCTTGATGTTACTTCTGTAGATAGTGTGCACGTGAAGTGCATCCTTGGTGAGACGAGAACTTGACCCTTGCTTCGGTGGCATCGGCTTCATAGGACGGAGTGTGACTTTCTTGGTACCATGCATGAATGTGTATGTGTTGTCGCGCATGCTATTAGTTCCATTCTTGTCATACATCCACGAACGACCCAACAAGATATCACAACTATCCATGGGTACCACATTACACCAAACTGTATCTGTATAATCTGTACCAATGGAAAAGGTAACTGGACATGCATATCGGACTTGCACTTCATCACCTGTCATTAACCATCTAAGCAAAATAAGGACGATGATGCTTCCGAACTTTCAGCTGTAAGCGATCCACAAAAGCTTGGGATATAATATTCTGACAACTGCCGCCATCAATGACTACCGTGCATCCATGATCATGGACTGTTCCTTTGGAGCGGAAAATATTTTCTCGTAACCACTTCGTCGCAGTAGGTGATGGAGCATCGGTGATGACCATGAGAGATTCACCGTCAACTGCATTGTAAATCTCTAATTCTTCTGTCGCAGCTGCAACCTCTGTTTCTTTAGGATCATCTGGGACATCCTTCTCATCACTTTAATTCGAAATCAAGTGGATACGTTTGGGACATTCCCGTGCACGATGCCCTTGTTGGTGACAATTAAAGCATGTGATCCTATTTTGACCTTCGGGTTTGGTGAAATCTTTCTCCGATGAATCACTCGGTTTACAACCTGTAAGTGAAGAATTCTTCTGCATAACCCATTTAGAAGCATTAAGTTTTCTAGCTTGATGATGTGCAATTCCCTCAGCTTTGATAGCATGCTGAACAATCTCATCAACATGCTCAAAATGCTTGAATGTGAGGATATCTTGTATGTCAAGTGTCAGCCCATTAAAGTATCTGTCAACTAATACATCCTCATCTTCATTCAAACCACAACGAGCTTGCATGGTCATAAATTCCTCAGAATACTCAACAACTGTCTTAGATCCTTGTTTCAAGTATTGAAAACGTGAACGCAGATCTCTGGAGTAATTGACAGGCAAAAATTTTTGCTTTAACAAAATTTTCATCTCAGCCCACGTGTCAACAGGGTCAATTTGCTGGTATCTTCTCTTCTTTTGCAACTCGGCCCACCATATCGTAGCATAATTGCGAAATCGAGTTGCTACCAGTGTAATCTTATGACCATCCGTCATTGGTTTATGTGCAAAATTATTTTCAACGCACACTAACCAATCCAAGAATTCATCGGGGTTCAATTTCCCATCATATTCGGGAATCACAAGTTTAATACCCAAATCACGATCAACGTTGACTACATGTGGATCTCGTTGATTTCGATGAGGTCCTCCATCATCGTGATGATTATCATCACGCCGATTAGTTTTCAAATTGGTTAATCGGGTTTCAATCCGTTCAAGAGTCGCTTGCATTTGAACTTGCATTTGAACCATCATTGCAGATAATTGATTAACAGTTATCGATAATTGCGCAACGGTTCCCCTCAAATCATCATCATTGTGAGAGGAAGACTCCGCGTCAACCTGCTTCTTTGGAGGCATTTTTGTTTAATGCAAATTGAAAATTTCTGACTGACCTGATGTGTAGATCTGACTTCCACGATCACGCAGGCGAGAACAGATCTGAAATTGGACGGTGGATGAGAACCCGATATCGTCAGAAGAAATTTCAACCGTTGATCTTGGTCAAAGCTGCTATTGATCAGATGTGCTGATGCAGAGATGATGTCAGCACAACTTTATTGGGCTTCAAAGAGAGGTGGACCTCAAACAAGATAGGCAAGAGCCTGACCCAAACTTGACTAGGCCCAACTGAGGGCCCTTTGTTGCTCCTCGTGTAATGTGCGTAGAAAACAAAGGGCTAAAACCCTTTACTAGTGATGCTCAACGAAGCGAACGAAAGAGAGAGAACAGGAGGAGAGCTCCGACGAAAGGGAAGATGGAGATGCACGACGATGGTGATGGTTGCGGTTCTGGCAACAAGTGTGGCGATGGAGAGGTTCTGCGCGATGGATGACTGGCGGTGGAGTGGAGTAGCGGCGACGATGGAGCCAGGTACTCACTTCTTCCCGAATCTCCTTCCTTTCTGCTACTTCTGTTCTTCTTCTTCGTCTCTCTGCTCTCTTTTTTTATATATTCACGGGTGGGGGTTTTGGCCTGGAAGCCGCCGACGATGGGCGATGTGGTTGGGGTTGTGATAGGGCTGGGGTGGCGGGCTCTAAAGGGAATTGGAATTTGGGTTCCGCAGTGGGTTCGATGACGGAGATGATTTTCTGAAGAAGGGGCTGGACAGCGGGTGGGGTAATTTGAGTAGGAAGAAGAAGGAGGGGTCTAGGACGGTGACGGTTTTGGATGTCTGGACTTGTTTGGCGAGATGGGTAAGGTGTCTGGTTTTTTCGCTGGTGGTTGGGATATGGCCGAAGAAGGGGAAGAGTGCAGGGAAGAGGGTTCCGATGGTTTGCGGTGGTGCAGGAAGATGATGGATGCTCGGCTGGGGCGTGGGTTGCGGGATTGGGGTTGGGTTCGGTTGTGGGTTCAGTGATGGGCTGGGTTGAGGCTATCAGTGGATTCAGCTGGTGTGGGTCTAGGGTCTGGGATTTACGGAGATGAGATGGGTTGCAGGGATGGTTGGTAACTGTGTTCAGGAATGGTTTTGGAAGGTCTCGATTGGAAGTGGAAGTTTGGAATTGGGAACGATGATGGCTATGGGATGATGAGTGGAAAGAGGGATAGGGGTAATCACGCCAACGATCGGGATCGTTGGGCTCTGATACCAATTGATGCAGTCCTAGGGTTAGGATGCAAGTGCTAGGGCACAATTAGGGTTCCCAGGGAACAATCACACGAGGAAGAAACAGTCTTCAACGATAAATCTTCTATTAATTCAATTCTCTCTATTAGATTACCAATCTCTACAATGTCATATTTATAAGAAAAGATACTTAAGGCCTAAGAAAACAACCAAACTAGGAAACCAAATAATAATTAGAAACTAATCCTAATTATACTCTTACTAAAATAAAACTAATTAAAATTAGAATTTCATGGGTCCCACATGTGGCCCACGAGTCTTGTTGCAATGATATGGTATTGCTGCTGCATCAAAGATCTAATGGGTTCAAAGATCGGATGTACTAGTCATTCAATTCAGTGAAAAGCAAATGAGAATAAATATTCATAGTTGAATTCGTTCATAAAAAACTTAAAGAGAGAGAGAGAGAGAGAGAGAGAGAGAGAGAGAGAGAGAGAGAGAGGCTAAAAACATGAATTAAGGGTTTTAGGCTCTAAGGCGCAACTCTGCTGAGTCTCATGAATTGGCTTGACTTGACTTGATGAAGACTGAGTCACCCCCAAGTAAGGATTTTTAAAACCTTGTTCACAATGCAAGTTAAAGCCCTCTGCTTCAAAGTTTCAACTAAATAAAGAATGAATGAAAGAAACTTTTATCTCATATATATATATAAATTCATCTAGAACAACCGAACAATTCGATAATACTACTAGTGCTCATTAGCAATTCACTGTAGTCAATGCTTAAACCTTAAATTAAAGAGAACACATATATCAGAAGCACATATCTTAGTTTCACTTTGGTGAACCTAACTTTTTAGAATCCACGCGACCAGGCCATTCACCTTGATAAATCCAACCCCCTCATACCACAGCACCCCAGCTCCCCCACTATGAATTGGCACTTATCCATATTTCACTTTAACTGGAATGTGTGTCTCCCTTGAATTGATCATGGTTCCAACTCCAACTGAAGTGAAACATCTCATGCGAAAATCGCAGGCCAATTAACAAGTTTAAATACATGTGGAGTACATAGACTACATTAACCCATTATCTAAAATCTAAATTGAGAAACTCTTTGCCTCATTTTTTTCATTCATAAGACCCACCTTCACTCAATCTGAGCTCAATCCTGCATAAAAGTGATGCACACCAATCCATTGATTTGCTTTGCTATATTATGATCAATCCAACAGTTCAAACCACTTCAATTCTAACTAGATCTGGGCCGTCTGATCAAATGGGTTAGTTCTCATTAAATACGGAAATGACCATTTCTCATCCTTGATTGTATTATAGAAAAAAGAGACCATGTTAAGCAATTCAACAACACAACCACTACCACAAAACCCTAAACCCCCAGCGCATTACAGCACCTCCCCTTCCTTACCTGGCGCCAAAAAGCGAGCACGTTGGACTTGACAGCGCAACCTGGCGGGCCGTAATCATACAGTCCGGCGACTCCGCGATAGATCTTGAAGGAGGGGATGTAGAAGAGCCGCCTCTCGAGCGTGTTAACGGCGGCCTGACGGAAGGCCTCGCGACTGACTGCGCCGTCACCTCCGCCGCCGTTAGAGCTGATGGCAGACTGGAGCCTCTGTCCGATCTCGGTCGCCTCGAGCTTGAGGGCCTTGAGCTCTTCGACGGCGGAGTCGAGCTCGGCTCCGGCGACGCCACGGGCCTTCAGATCCCTGACGGTGTCGGCCTTGGCATCGACGGCCGTTTGCTTCTCCGTTAGGGCTGTGCGAAGGGAGGCCTCGGCGCCGTCCATTGGCGACGGATTCCGTCTGAAGACGTGGAGCGGGGAGCGGCGTAGGTTAGCGAGGAGCGGATATTTTGAGGAGAGGAGGGAGATGGAGAGAGAGAATAATCGCATACGAGGGAGTGGAGACAATGGAGATGGGGTTTTTGAATGTGGTATAGATAGGGCTTTCGATGTGCGTCTACTTTCATAGTGCTGAACATTGCACTCACCAGTCCTTGCGGGGCCCACCTAGGCATGGGACCGGGGTGATCGAAAGATCTCCCCAAACACGGCATGCAACTAACAAGTACTCACTGTCTAAAACGAGTGCACACTCTATCTAAAGGTCCGGTTCATTCAGATGAGTGCCAAACCCTGGGACCAATATCGAACCGGAGGTCCCTGTTTTATAGTCCATTTGAATGGATCAAAATGTGGACCCCACCATGTGTCGCATATCACTGGTGCTCTGCGGAGTGATTCTCTTTTTGTTTGTTAGATTAGATGAGTGGTTCGAAACTCTTGGTCGACTTACTCATCTACATAACGACCCTTGTGTTGTTGTCTAAGATGAGACACCTTTGCCGTCGTTATTTATGATTCACCAACAGTTTCACATTAGTAGTTCAGCCGGCAAGGGACGTGAGCATGTAAGTTAGGGTGGCCGAGTTTAAATTCTTGATGTAGCAAAAAATAAATAAATAAATAATATCCAACAATTCAACATCAATATCACAAAGAAACCTAATTTAACTAGCTGATTATTACGGTTTTTTGGGACAAAGAATATCCTAGTATCTAATACTCTCTTTTAGGTTCTATAATAATTGATAATCAAGACTGAAGCAAGAGTCACATTTTTTTTTTTAACTCGAGTCAAGTCTATAGACCAAATAGCCAGATATCCTAGTATGTAAATGGATTTCGTAGCCATTTTGTAGTTCATAGTTTGTGGTTTTGTGAGCTTGGGTTCATCGGAGGTAGGATGAGATGATTCATATTTTTGTTTCCTATTAGGCACGTAAAACTGTTTTTTGTTAATTGTTAATATACTGTTGTTGGTTTAGGACTCCTTATATTTATTTAAGATTTCAAGTTATTGATATGATTGACCTTGTTTTGATTCTCATCTTTTTGTGGTTGGATATGAAAACTTTGGTCCATTGAAATCAGGCTTGGAGTTGGTCCTAGCTTAAGTGGTCCATGGAGTCAGCTCTAGCTTAGATATGTTGGACCAGTATACATTCCTATGTATGAAATAAGGCTGGCTCCTAGTATAACCAAATCCAAACCCAAAACCAAATTGCTAACAGAGACTTTACCTAAAATGCCTGAATTAAAAATTGAAGGTTCAAACCTACTAGTCTCAAACCTGATTCCCAAACTGAATCAAGACCCAATTACTTACATAATATACTTAAATCTACAATATTAAAGCAAAGATCATTTTGTTTGGACCCAGATTGGACCCAGGTGTCTTTTGGCCCAAGGCAGGGGCAATAACTGGTTTATGGGTTAGGTTCTTTTACTAGTCAAGTAAACTGGTCTAACAGACCCAGCCCAAGCCCAATTGTATATATAACTTCCATATGCAATCGGGTAAAGGTGGCCAGCCATTTACATCTTTAAAAGATGTGCAATCCATTCATTGCATGGTATGGGACGCACACCAGAGGCTTTTGGGGGTTGAGAGATGAGAGATAATAGTGCTTGGTGGGAATATGAGTGGGTGGTCCCGTGGGTATTTTCACGACCACTTTATTCCATGGTTTTAGGGTTTTGCTAGGATGCGCCGTCAATGGATGGCTGGATACCATGACAGTCTAGGTTGGGTGTTTTATTAGTGTTATTAATTGCAGTATTGCTACGTGGATAAATTTTTTTATCAGAATTTTGAATAATCTCTATGATATTTCTTAAATATTCAAGAAATATCACAAGGGTAGTCTAAAATTCTAGCAAAAAATTTGTCTATGTAGACTTTTTGTATTAATTGCTCTTGTGGGCCTCAGAGCCAATTGTCAACGACCGGGCCTAAGTTTGAAGTCTGGCTGTTACAAAGACAAAGGGAGAGAAACATGCAGGGTTGAGGACCTGGGGATCAATCCCTGAGCAGTTAAGCGAGAAACAAGCCAGATTCTCAAGTAATTGTGCAACCCTGGCATTTTGGAGGCACTCATTAGCCTTTTTTATTTAAAGCTTCAAGTTCACATCCTCACTTGGGCTAATGTGTTTCCTTGATAGAGTTGCTTATTAAAATCTAGACCGATCAAAATAAATGCCCATCATCACCAACTCCATACTCTTATGGCAATGATGAAAGACGGATAATTTATTTTCAGTTTAGATTTTCAATAAATGAGTCATGGTGAGGAGTCTCAACATTTTCTTGTGAGTCGCAGCCACAATGATCAGGACTCTAATGGCCTGTTTTTGTTTGCATTGAAATTCATACTAATTGAATGGGAAATTTTAAAATAAACTTTAAATTCTAGCCTAATATTAAAAAAAAAAAAGAGCCTTGTATATGTCTCTGTATCCTTCCAATTTTATCGGATGTCGCCCTTATGAATCATGAAGATTTAAAAGCCCTTAAGCTTGATTGGGACAACTTTATGTAATTGTTTTTAATCTTCCCCAAATATCCGCAATTTTAATTGAAAGTTGTCGAGTCCTATAATCCTAAGAAAAAAACATTTGGACTTTGTGTGACCTTAGAGCGTGTTTGTTTGCTTTAATACAGAGGAATTCATAGTCAAATGACCACTGTGAAAGGATTTTTAGAGGTGAGTGAAGGAGACAATATAGAGGTGTAGATGAGACATTAGCGTTTCTAAATATTGAATTACTAGAATGATGGCTTGTATTCATTCAATCATTCCCCATCATCCCTTAATTCAATTACCATTTTTAATGGCTTACAGAAACACAATTCTAGGCATTCATATACGTTTAACAAACAGGCCCATTTAAGTTGGAAATACCATGGGGTTTCACATGAATCCTCCACGCATCTACTAAGACTGAACTCAAGGAAGATGTGGACTAGTCAGGTGCACCTAATCCTTGCACCTCATTTTATAAGTCTTAACAAAATGGGCAGTGCAGCTTTTATGAAGAGTCCTGCTCGGCTCCAACATGAGTTGTTTGATGTGAGATAAAGAGATAAAGAAGGTAGTCGCATGAGATGAAGTAGAAGGAAGAGAATGTGGAACTTCGAATAAAAAGGGATAACTTACAGTCAAAATTAATATACGCGTGAATCATGGCTTAGGTAGAGTCCAATAGAGACAACTTCAAAATTGTGATTTAGAAGCATAAATTATGGAGTATTTATTGCCACTTAATGAAAGAATTTATCACAGCAAGCTTTTAAGTTTTCCCAGTTACAGTTACAGTTCCTGGTACATTTTGGCAGTAGCTGCAGCACTCAAACATCTATATACATATCCTCTTTTAGTTGTTACAGAAACATTGTCACCTCTTTTAGTTGTACAGGAACATTGTCACCTTGCGCTGCCGCATTTTAATTGAACTGTTGCTCAAGTTTCTGGATCAGGGCCTTCTTTTCCTCTTCTGGAAGAGCATTGAACATGAATACAGATTTATCGCCAATGTCGTCCTTGAATGACATAGATAAGTCAAAAACGACGAGAGATTGAAAGATTAGTTTTCATGCTAACCAATAAATAAAAGAATCATTCAATGATAGGGAAGTGTCATGTGCATCTCTTCCAAGCGAACCATTCTGTGCAGTTCAGGCCCAAACTCAAAGAGATACAAGCCATCTTGTGGGGCCTGCTGCAGATTGAACAAGAATCTCCTCCATTGAACAATACCAATCATCTGATTTGGTCAATATTTGTGCAGTTTAATATAAAGTATTGGCTATGATTATCCTTTCAACTGTGCATTTGCAAGCCAACTATGAAACGTTCCAGGATGGAACTATTTGCAAAATTCTCCATTAAAGCATCAATAGAGGATCCCAACAATACATTATTTAGAAAACTGAAAACTGGGGCCCATGTGTATCGAATGCTTTGGGGCATAAATGCCATAGGACTTTAGCATTGTATAGTTGCTAGAACAGAGAGAATGAATCATCCATGATCCATGAAGTACCTTAATGGGCTGGGTGAACTTCCTTGCTGCAAATATGAAAAAGAGAGACATCCAAACCCCCAATAGACTAAGTTTCACGCTGTCATCCATTAAGCCACTCTGCACAATCCAATTGTCATCAATAGTAGAAACAATGATATAGATAGATCATAGAGATGATTAGAAATTGTCTAGATAAAAACTTCCATAAAATCTTACTTCCTCACAAGTGATGGGAAAAGGATCTGAACTGGTGATGTAGTGAGCCTTTAGTTACCATTCCAAAGTTGAAAGACCCCTTGATAAGATTACCTTTCATTCTTTTACCAAAAAAAAAAGATGATCTCTCATTGGTGGCCATGAAAATGGCGAAATGAAAAAAAAAAAAAAATGCCACCAATGATCGACCTGAAAAGTGATGGACAAGATAATCTGGTTGGTTAAGTTCTATAATTGTGTATCATTGAAGAAGGCCCACTAGATCAACAGTCCTTTCTATTTTCTATTTTCTTTTCCCTTCCTGATGAGCCAATGGTTCTAAATTAGTTTCCTGTTGCAACCAATGAAAGCGTGCAGAGGCTAAGGATGAGTGTGCCCTTAACATCCACCTCCTCAGATAGCACAAACAGATCCGTGTGGGCATTCAGGTATATCTATAGCAGAGCCCCTTATCATGTTATGTGGTTCATATGCTTATATGCAGTTAGGTTAGGTATATCATTGGTACCATACATGATGGACCCATTACATCAAGGGTCCCAACTCAGCACACCTTTGCCATCAGTGGAAGTGTGTAGAAGAAGCTGGGGATTCTTGGCCCCATAATGTCCACTTCTATACATGGCAGAAACAAGGCCTTTATGGGCATTCAGGTAACATATAGCAGAGTCCACTTCAGATTTCTAATCACATCAATATGTGTCATATGTTTATATGCAGTTAGCAATATCCAGTTGATCTTGGATGTTATCCACCAGTTAGTTTTCACTGGGTGGTGTTATTAGGTCTAAAATTTGGATTATCCAATCAAAAAGTTGAAAATATAAATGAAGTAATCACGTATCTTTTATTAATGTTAATGATGGAAACACAAATATGTCTTCTTGAATGTTATTTGTATTAAATAAAAATTGATTATACATATACATATAACAGTCTTTTCTCAGTTTTTTTTCTTTTTAGGAGAAACAGTATAATACTAATACCACATTCTTCCTTAGAGCATGTTTGTTAGCATGGAATTGATTCCTAGGATATAAGGTGGAGATGTAGATGGGATCCCTTGACTTTCTTAGGATTTGATTTACTAGGTTGATGGCTGGGTATTCATGTTCCATCTCCCCTTATTCATTTTCACCAACGGGGAAATTACCAGATGGTGCATTTGTGGATCTTTACCATTTTTTTTCCTTCAATTTTAGCTTCTTTTAGAAATACATTTCTTAGAATTCCTAGGACTTGAATTGCAAACAAATGGACCCTTAAAGGAAACCAAGATTTCTGCTTAAAATTTGTGGCACTACCGGAAAATAGAGTAAAGTTTATAGCTAATGGTTTACATTCAAGTTTAGATCATTAATGGGTAGAATCATTCTGTATGGGGAAAACCACCCATTCTATCTGTGGTAGGGTCCACCTCTTGAACAGCTCTGATTATGAATGTACGTATATGTTCATATAGATAATAAATGAAAATATTTATATATACATATATATTTATAGGGAGATGCTCCTATGAGCGATGCTCTCACCTTACTACGAGAGATAAGGTGGGGGCCCTCATATCCATATCCAATGCCAACAACTTAAATGTGAGGGCCCCCACCCCTATCTCTCATATAAGGTGAGAGAAATCTCACGTAGGAGCATCTTCCATATTTATATATATATATATAGAGAGAGAGTTACGCCACAAAACTCCCCGGGCATGGGTTGAGGACGCTTGACAATTTCTTAAAAGGGTCGGACATGGGTTAGACACTTAGACTCCGACTCAGAGACATGTATGGTCAACTCCACCCAGTTTTACCCAACCCAACCTGTTTGCCACCCCTACATGTGATATTAAATTCTTCTTTCTTGCAGTAGTTGGGGGACCTTTTTCAAGTTTACTCCTTTGGTTCATATTTCTTTTGTAGATTTTTACAGTATACTTTTTTTTTTCAAAGGTTACTTTCATTAAATAAAGCAAACGGTACTTTCTTGTAAGCAAAAGAAAGCAATACAGGAAAACCAAAAAGAACCCTAAAACCAACCAACTGAGGCCCTGCAAAAGAGAGGGCCACCTCTTTCCAATGATACACAATTTGATCTAAGGAGTATCCCCTAAAAGAATGGAGAATAGACACCCAAAAAGCTACTAAAAACTTCGATTTCTCCACTAGTTTACTCTCATTAGATGCAATTCCTTCAAAACATCTTGAGTTCATTTCCTTCCAACTCGTCCAAATCACCGCAAAAAATAACAACCGCCACATCACTTTGTCTCTAGGGTCCCCAATTGGGGCCTTCTAAGCTTGGAAAAGCTCGGGGGGAGAGTGAGGAAGGACCTAGCAGCAACCAAACCCTCCTATTATAGCCATCCAAATAGTCTGAGCTGATTTACAACTTAGCAAGAGATGGTCCATGGATTCTTCGTCCCTCAAGCACATAGGGCAGCCATTCACTATCGTCATCCCTCTCGTCCTCAAAAGGTCCATAGTAGGGATCATTTTCCTAAGAACCACCCACCCGAAAACAAACACCTTTGGTAGAGCTTTCAGCTTCCAAATACCATACACCCCGCTCCTTTCCCTGGGATTGCCTTAAAGAAGGAGGACACTGAAAGTGATCCATTCTTAGGGGCAATCCACACTCTAGCATCTGCCCTACTGTTTTGAATGGATAAACTGTTCAGGGAGGAGTTAAGGAAAGCAATGAACTCGGATTCTTCATTATCCTTCAAGTTCCTTCTAAAAGTGGGACTCCAAACCATCTAGCATCCAATTGTGCTCACATAAGAGCTGACCGTTGCTTCCTTGTCTTGTTCACACCTAAACAGGTCTGGGAATTGATCACACAACGCCCTTTCACCTTCTTTTACAATATACTTCTCTATACTGTATGGCTTCTTTTTATTTTCTTTCATTGATTTAAGTTTGTTCAATAAAAAAATTATATTGTAAGAATTTATGGGTTCCAGCAAGGACTTCATCAGCTTCAGTTGTAAAAAGGATGTATAGTCCTTCTAGTTCTATACATGAGTACAAATAAAGTACAGAAAAATAAGCCAACATACTCATGGTTCAGTGGTGTTGGCACCTTAGTTTCACACACATGCCCAAGGACCGATCCTTGGGTCCTCAAGTTAAAACTATCACTCCTGTCCAGTAGTCCAAAATAGCCAAACATAAGAGGGTACAACAAATTTTTTTAAATGGAGGTACAAAGAAAATTTACCAAGTGGCCAAGAAGTACAATAGGGATGATGAATGTCAAAACACCAGCTTCTAACTTTCCATAGCAGAGACCTGCAATGGTCATACATCATTAAACGATAATATGCTAAAAAAATTGCAGTTAGTTAGAAGCACATGAAGAAAGAGTGGTAATAAGAAGTAAATGATACCAAGGACACATTTCAAAGATAAAGGTATCCAATAAGATTCCAAATGAATGGCTTATGATAAAAAAAAAAAGAGACATCTAAGTCTAACTCACGAAACAAAACAAAGAACCTTCAAAAGACCTAATGCACCAGCAATTTGCAAGTAAAGGATAAAAAAAAAAAAAGACAGCAAAGCATGTATTATTAACTTATAAGTTTTGACTTGGAAAGGGCTACAATGGGCTATGAAAGGTTGAGTCTTATTTTGCTCCAGCCCTTGTTTTTACCGGGCCTATTATTCAGGAATGAAGACCATCAGTCAGAAAATAGAGCCCAATTGTGTAAAGGTGCGGTTGGACTAGTGTAGTAAATTGTGTGTTTAACAAAATAGGCCCAACTATGTCTTAACAACACGGAGCAATTGACTTTGTTATAGTAATATGATCAAAGTGGGCAAACTGGAGTCAAGTTAGTGGAGTATTCTACGATTGTTTAGTGCCACTTCAATAATATACATTTAATAATAGGGCCAGAAATTTAGGCTTGATACAAACCAGTAATGGCTACACGAGGATTATAGCTAGCCTCAAGTTGGATCTCAACAGAATAACTGGAAAAAACTGGGCCTGGGCACAACCCACTTGTTTACAGAGCTACAAATCAGGCCTAAACGCATCCCATGGGCTAAATAAATTACCCCGAAACATTAACACAGACAGGCTCAGTCTGGATGCCTGATGGCCAAGCCCCAACAGCAGGTAATGTCTATACAAAGTACGAACTGATATTTTCAATCTTTGCCTACCATTTGACTAAAACATTTTTGTTTGTCAAACCCGCAGTTGGCACAATGGTAAGGCATCCTCTGGGAGGGTCTGGGATTTCGGAACATAAGGGCCAGTTTACTATTACCTCCTAACGAAGGACAGACAAATTTTCAATTTGTTTTTTTTTTTTTCTAACAGAGAATTTAATTCACTGCTTTTCAAGTCAGCCAGTGACATTTAGTTGCTGTTTGAAAACATTGAATAAAAATACAAAGTGAGAAAGGGCCAGGATAGTGATCTGCTACGACTGCTGCTCCGGCCACCAGTGATCCCAAAACCTTCCAACTTTCTTCTTTTAGAAGGTTGGCTAGTTTTTTCAACGAAAAATGTTAAGAAAAAGATTGAGTAGTTTTAATTAAAAAAAGCAGCTTCCTGTTGTCCCCCAAATGTTTTCATTTTGTGAAGAATGTGAAGGCCCACATGATGAAGTGTGAGGAGATATAGCATGGTCCCATGGGGACAGGAGTTCCAGCAGCTGTCTCCTAACACTTTGCCATTATTTTGTCCTTCCAACTTTACCAAACACAACCTTACTAATTTGATGTTTTGTAAAGAAAATTGACATATACCAATCATGAAAACACTTCCAACTTAAAAGAATGAAACCTCAGAAATGAACAATTAAATATCACATTACAATATAAAAAGAAAAAACTCAGGATCAATGCCAATTACTGGAGGCTCTAAAAGCAGTATAACATATGGAAGTTCTGATGTCTCTTACCTTCTTTGAAGACGAGCCCTGTCAGGGCTGCGAAGAGAGGACCAACAAACCACACAGCTACTGGGTTAATGACAACGTACTGTGTCAACGTTTCATTAGCAGGTTGAGCAAGATTTAGATACGTCCCAAGAGATCCAAGAACACCAATTGCCCATAATGCTTGCAGGGTTCGTTTAATAGGGGTCACATAAATGTGAATTAAGAATAATGACAAGCCAAGTCCTCCTGCTCCAAGCACATAGAATAGATCAATATCTTGTTCTACAATGTCCCTCAAGAAGGTGTGTTCTGGTAGAAATGCAGAAGCCCCCGCAATCACAAATGATGCAGCAGCAGTTACCAACCCAGATCTATATAAGATCACCTGTTGAAAACTAATAAAAATTAATTCAAAACTTTTGAAGCAATTGCAAACTGATCCTTTCCAGTGCCAGACTTTATGAGGCAAGGAAACATCCAAGCTCAGCCCATAAACATGTACAGCTGGTTCTAGTTTATACTCTGGACAAGTTGGGTGTATATTTCAGTAATCCAAACTATTGGAAAGGCATACCCTGCTGGAGTGATCAGTCCACAAAAAGGTATCCCGAATTGTAAGATGGTGGCCATGAATTCACTGGCCTTTTTTCATGCTGAAAGCATTTTCTTAAGATAAATGGTTCCTTATTTTTCAAAAATATTAAAAACATAAATAATACCGACGGAGAACAATACACTGGCACAACTCTACTGTTAAGGTTATAGATGATCAAGGGATCATGAAGGATATACTTTTGTCAATATAACATGGCCTTCTATACATGCCCCCCTTAGTCAATCTTTAGGCATCTTCACTGGCAGCCATCGATACTGTTGTGACATTAGACATTGCTTTTTTTTAGGGGCTATTTGGATTATGCAGAACATAATATTTACATATATAAATACTGTCAGGTTACATTCGTAAAAGAAGAGAAAAGTGTTTTATTGAAATATTGAGTTATTTGTATTGCTCTGCAGTTTTTGAAGATATATAACAGTGCCTAAGTCAAAATGTCTGGAAAGATTTCAATAAGTGGCGAAAGTAAGATTGGTACATTTTGTAAACCAAATACACACACACAAGGATTTTCAAGTGAGCACATGCTCAAATCTCTTATCTACACATAACCCATTTCACTTGTATGAGTGCTTAAAGTTGACTTGCGTACATGGGAAAAGAAACTTAAAATGAAATCTCACACTTGGGTAGATCTTTTCTACCCATGTTACAATCTCTCTCTCTCTATATATATATATATCTATCTCTCTCTCTCTCTCTCTATATATATATATCTATCTATCTCTCTCTCTATCTATCTCTCTATCAATCTCTCTCTCTCTCTCTCTCTCTCTCTCTCTCTCTCTCTCTCTCTCTCTCTCTCTATCTATCTATCTATCTATCTATCTATCTAAAAGAAACTTAAAATGAAATCTTACACTTGGGTAGATCCTCTATCTCTCTCCCTCCCTCTCTCGATAAGAACACACATACCATCTTCACCTTGCTAAACACATCTATTAAGGGTGGCATTTGTGAGTTTTGTCCATCTGCTGAACCCTATTAAGTGTCATGCTCTCAATTGCTCCACATAATAGGCAAATGGTTTGTCTTTCCTCACCACTTTACCAGAGGACTCTACTAGCCTCCCTCTTCTCATAATTCTTGTTCCTTCCACTATTAAGCCCTCAATCCATCTCACGTAGGCAGTTTCTAGCATTCTATAAACATGTCCAACCCATCTCAACCCATATTCTTTGATTTTCTTTTTCTTAGACTTAGACTACACTTATCAATAGTGTTTTTTTATTTTTTAATTCCTAACATACTTGTATCTACTTCTATTATTTATAGTAGCTCCACACATCTTGTTAAGCAAGTACATCTCTGCTAATTGCTAAATGAACTCTAGCTTCTTCACCTTTCTTCGTTGCCAACATTCAGCTCCATACAAAATCCTAGGCCTAACTGTTGCCTTACACAAATGATACTTTATCTAAGCAGCACTGGACCAAGACATAACCCTCTGCTGTCTCATTTCCACTTATCCCATTTTGTACTAAATCTACTACCTATAAGGCTATAACTAAACCAAAATCTCTGTTTTCTTCCATGATAACCCTATATTCAGTAATTTAAACTGATAATATCTCCAGGGGAAAAAAAACCCAAATTTGAAAACACCCCAAGTTTTCCATAAACCTATATTTGTAGGGGAAAAAACCCAAATTTGAAAATACCCCAACATTTCCATAGACCCATATTTAAGAAAATGGGTGAGAACAGATGGTTAACCAGTCATATCTAGAAAACTACACCCACCAAAACAATCATGCATCAATCAAGAAGAAGGTGAGTGGCCCATCAGTAGCTTCTCATTTCCCAAGGAAAATCCACCCCATACGAAATCCTCCAGCCTGATCGAGTCACGAATCAACAATTTACAGAGATTTCATGTAAAATTCAACAAAAACGAGCAAAGAGACCGTATGTAATGTACCTCACGAACGTCAGAAGGATCGACGGTCCAGGGTCCGTAGATTCCTTGATAGACCGTTCGATCGTCGTCGAATGGTTGCTGCTGAGAGCCTTCACCGAGAGCTCTGCATACCACGGATCCGATTCGAAGAGAAGACCTGGAACTAGCAAGCTTGGAAGGAATCAAAACGGGACGGACATCGGGTTTTATCGGTGCCGATATTTTGGGTGGAGAAAGTAGTCGGAGCGTAACGGTGGCGGAAGGTAGGAGGAGCACCGCCATGGCGGGAACTGTGCAGTTTAGCGGATAAGGGTTTCGGAAGCAGGGGTGCGCATGAAACTCGAGAAATATTCGGCCTACTCGTGGGAATGATGCCATGGGTCGGGTTTAAATTCGACCCGTCCCAACCCTTTCTTTATTATTATTATTATTATTATTATTATTATTATTATTATTATTTTTGAGGATTTTACATTAAAAAAAAAAAACTTTAGTTGACCGTTGCGCCAAACCCACACCAAACCAGCCGTCGACGTCGACCCTCATTTTTCTGCCTAGCATTCACATTCTGCGAATATAAAATGTCAATACCTACGTCACTATCGACTTTGGAAGTATCAAGAAGGTTTGGAGGTACTTGAATTTAAAATTAAGAATTGGGGTTTGATTGAGGTACCAAATTCTTTCATACAAGAACAGTTTTGAAACATTTAATTTGTTATTGTTGTGTTAAGGGAGTTACAAGGATTCAAAGTGGAAGATAAATCTTAAAGATTGGTGACCGAATCATTGCCACAGCTTGGGCCCAAGAATATTGACGAAAACATAACTTCTCTAATTCAAGCATTTCCAAACAATTTTAACAGCTCGAGTAATTTTGATCCCAGCTGACAAAGTTTTCATTACTTTATTGTTTATTATACAAGAGCTTTAAGGCATATAGGAAGAAAGGATAAGGAGTTATCTTTCATCGATTTTCCTATGATCAAAGATAACAGCCCCAATTGATAGAGTCTCTCATGTCTCTAAACTCTCATATAGATTAGATAGATATACAAAACAAACAAACTTTCGTGCCACTCATGTAGGAACATACCAAAAGATATGAAATTAACACATAAGGGCACACTTTCAAAATCAAAACAATAAATATGCAACATGGCTGAAGTGAAGAACTTATACAAACCAAAACATGCAAAGAGATCCAAATAGCTCTCACTACCTACATATTGGGGAATTACAAATGTTTTGTCCCAAAACTCAAGGTTTCATCATAGATCAGACTGTCGAGATCAAAATCCTATAGTTATCTTTGCCACTATATATTAGAAGAGAGGATAACAGTCTAGTGTATCACGTCTGCACTGGTTTTGTTATCAGTAGACTCTATGCTTCTTAGACTCGTGCGCTTGCACCGGCACAAGTGCTAACGAATTGGCCTTTCATCTGCAACCACCCATGGATGCACAACAACGTCTTCCAAAAACAATCCCTTGTTTTGGGTCTATATATAACATAAATATTTTAAGAAAATAGAAAGGGAGGGGCAAGTTCAAAGTGCTTTAGTTGAGAACTCACCTTTGCAGAGAAGTGCTTCAAGTGTGGATTCATGTCCTTCAGGATGGGTAATGGAATAGTCGCAATCTAGACACACGTGCACTTTTCATATAAAATAACTTTGTGCCAAAAAATATATATAAATAAATAAAAGATAAATTAATAAATTAATAATGGATGGTGTTTTCGCAGCAGAAGTAACACCTTGTTGTATGTGAGGCCCCACCCCTGGTGGGCCCTCAATTTGAATTTGAATACTATATATATATTAGCCTAAGTATTTTAATTATACTGATTATGAGGTTTAGTTAACGGTAATTATGTATTTTCCTAGGATTAGTCTAGTTGTGTAATTAGTAGAGTGATCGGACCCCAAGTGTAGGGTGCGATTGTAGTAATAATCTGGTGAGACCAGGTCGATCCACAGGGAGCAATGTAAATTAAGGTTCCTTCTCAACTTGTACTTACCCTAAATTAAAAATCTAAATCTAGCCTAAAAACTAAAAAAATTACAACCATCATTCTTACTTTCCAAAAATTAAATTAATTACAATCCAATGAAAAGTAAACTTCCTAAATCTAAAAATCCTAAACTAAAAACTAAAATTGCTGCAAAATAATACACAAGTTAGAACATCAAGAATAAAAAATACCAAAATTAAAAATAAGAAACTACACTAGAACCAAAAGAAACCTAAGTTAGAAAGTTAATAATGCAATGCATGCCATGCTATCTAGTTCCAAACATAAACTTTGCAAAAATAGACATAAAATTGAATTGATCATAAAAATAAAGACAATAAATAAAAGTTCAAGAATTTAAATGTGTGGTGAAAACAAGAATTTAAATGTGTGGCTTTAACATAAATTTAAATGTGTGGATGAACATAAATTTAAATGTGTGGAAGTGTATTCTTCTCTTTCAAAATTCTTTTCTAAGCGGGGTCATAATTTGAATCATGCTCTTAGGGCCTTTGGGTCGTCAATCCAAATACCAACAAGAAAAGAAACATAAAACAAGCACCAATCACCCAAGGACAAGAAAGAAAATTGAAAAGAGAAAGCAACACTTTTACTAATATGCAAAGTCTTACATAAAATAAACCAAGACAATTACATACTAGGATGAGAAGCCTCTTCTAGATGAAAAACCCAAGGGTGTTGTGTGATTTCCGGGCCAAATCTCCTTAAGGACTTCAATGGAGAGAAAGAGAAAGGAAGAAGATGGAGTGTAGTAGTAATTCTAGAGAGAGCTGGTCTATCTTCCCATAGGAGGAGATGGATGCTTATGCCTTCAATTTATAGATTTTTGCTCCCTTTCTTTCCTTCTTTGTTCCAAGCTTGTAGCATGCAATCTTGTTTGTATGGCAAGTCCTTTCCTTGGCCAACAAGTCTTCAAAGAAATAGCAAGGTGAGTGAGAGATTCTTGGTGCTTTCCAAGTGCAAAAATGCAATTCCGAGTAGAAATTACAGCACCAATTTCCAGAGGCCATATCATCCTCATTTTAGCTCCGATTGATACAATCTTGGATTCTAAAGATATCTACTCGAAAAGAGCTTTCCAACGGTGTATGAATTGCATCAATCCGACGGTTGGATTAAGAGTTATAACCATTTTAATCTTGCTGCCCCTGAAAAATCCGAGAATACTTGTGCAAATATGGAATGCTAGTTGTGCAATGGGGTGTGTGGGACCCATGTGGACGTCCAAAGGGATCTTGGGATCTTTCTTTCCTTGTTTCTTGACTCTCCTTTCATCTTTAGTTTGCTTCTAAGCTTCTTTGATTGACTAGTCAACTCTTCTAGCACACTTTCCTTTCTTGATTTTTGAGTTTTCAAACTTAGTAAGAATCAGATCTTACCAAATCTGAAGTTTCCTTTCTTGATCTTGTGATCACAAATCTAGCTTTCATTGTTGACTTTTCAAACTCTCCAAAAATACCAAGATATGTGGATCCACTATGAAAGATGTCCTACCCTTGATCTCTCAAATTTCACCAATGTGGGTCCCATTCTTGATTTCTCCTACACAAATTAAAACAAATGGATTCAAGAATAATTCTATGTAAGGAATTTAAATGGACGATGCATGGGACCCTACTTGATGCACCCAAAATAACCGACTTTCCAAAAAATAATTCTCCAAAAATGACAGGTTTCATGAATTTATGCAAAAAGTGTGATTTTTTAGCAAATTACGCATGAAAGCACTACAATGGACCCTAAATACATAAAAACATGATTTGACACTAAATAAAGCTCTTTAATATTAATAAGCCCTTAAATTGGTCAAAAATGTGTATGAAAATGTGTGCTTTTGAGGACTCATCATAGAGTCAATAGGGTGTCTTTTGTTAATTTTAGAGTTAGTTAGTTTGATAGAGTCCATAGCTAGAAATTTGTGTTTACTATAGGGGGTTTGCACCAGAGAATCTCCTAGAAGCCCCACCTAAAGACCTAAGTACCCTTTACCCTAACCCTAATCCTATTCTAACCCCAAGGGCATTTTTGTCCCTAGCCCAAAAACCTAACCTATTTAAACTAAACCCTCCCTGCCCAAGCAATCACTGTTCATCTCCTTTCTCAATTCCTATCTCTTTCTCTCTTTTTCTTCCCCACTTCTCTCCAACGAGCCCTCATCTTTCCCTCCAATTCCTATCTCTCTCCCTCTCTCTTTCTCTCCCTAGAATTCCCAATAGTAGGACGACCCCAGCTAGAACCCCAGGCTGATCAACAACAGAGGAGCCATACTGCTGAAACCCCTGGTTACTAATTGGTTCTCTGTTATTTTCTCTCTTTTCCTTCTACCTTCAATTGATCAGGCAAGTGCTCTATGCTGCTAACTTAGAATGCATGACTTATCTTCCTCTTGATTATGTAAATTTCAATTTATTTATATATGTTTAGATCGATCTTTGAGCTTGTCTGTTGGTTTTTCTTTGGCCATTGATGGATGAGGTTACCTCATTTGGATGATCAATGGTCTAGTTGATGATGGATGGATGATATGGAAATGATTTTTGTTCTTTGATTATGCTTCTGTGATGGTCTGAGGAGAAATCTAGGGGAATTGGGTACTGTACCACGTTCCCGGAGTTGGAATTGTGAAAACCCATCTTGTTGCATCGAGACCGAGATCCAGGTGGGACCACCTTTGGAAAATCAGGACCCCACATCTGATTGAGAGGCCTTGGGCGACCCTAGGGGGAAAATCTGATCTGGATTTAATTTAGAAGGGGGCCACCATCTTTACCCTGAAGAGAAACTGGGCATTGTGCATGTTCTGTAACAGAACATGGGTTCTGTTACAGAACTCGTTTTGAATAAAGGTAGGAGATGAGTGGGTTATGGCGGTCCGAAGAAGCATGGGAAAAAGAGGGAATTGAGGGAGCATGGGAAACTATGGTCTAGTGGATTTGTGGGGCCCAGGTGGAGCCCAGGTAGGTCCCTGATTTCATATCTGATCCAAATATAGGATCATGAAATTCTCCTCAAACTCAGAGCTTAGCACTGGCCAAGCTCAGCATTGGCAGAGCTCAGTGATGGCCGAGCTCAGCACTGGCCGAGCTCAGCGATGGCTGGATTCAACACTAACCGAGCTCAGTGTTGACCGAACTCAGTGTTCTGCCGAGCACAATGCTCAGGTCGAGATCCGCGTTTAGGCCGAACTCAGTGTCTTGGCCGAACTCAGTGTTTTACCGAGCTCAGTGCCAGACCGGGCTCCGTGCTTAACCGAGCTCAGCGCTTGACCGAGCTAAGAGCCTGACCGACCTCAATTCCTGACCGAGCTCAATGCTTTACCGAACTCGGCTGGGTGACCGAACTGAGCTACGCGCTTTGCCGAGCTGAGCTGGGTGACCGAGCTGAGTGTTCAATGGAGCTCAAGTGCTTAGCCGAACTCTGAGCTGGATTCCGAAAAGGCCGGATTCCAACAAAGGAGACTAGAACCTGGGACATTCCCTTTAGCCAGAGTTCTTAGTGTGCACGGCCAACTACCCAGGCCAGGGGGTTAGCCGAACTCACAGGAAGTTCTGGACAATCAGGCATTGCCTGCAGGGTGTTGCTTCTCTGATCCCAGTGTGCCGAGCTGACCGCCCAGGCCAGGAGGTCGACTGAGCACACTGTGTACAGTGACACTTCCCAGATTCTAATTTCTATTATTGTAATCATATGTGGGGCCTATCGACCATCCAAATAGACTTTCATCACTATGCCAACCACGAGTCGATGGTGTGGCTCAACCTTGACTCGTGGGGTCCACTTATGTAATCTAAGATGATTCGATTTTTATATGTTACTAGTGATGTACATAACTTCTGAGCACCAAACACAGTATTCCTTAGCATCTGTGGTTTTACTTAAAGATCGAATTACCTGAGATAGACCTGAATCTGAAGTGGATCATTTACTTAGGTTGGACTGTTGATATCTCCCATTGATCCTTGTACTTGGAGATTCATCTCCCTCATATTATTACTATCACTCTATTGTCCTTATACCTGTTAATTAAATGGAAAATGGAGGATCTGAACCTAGGACTACTTAGAGGTGACCCGGTAACATAATTGGGTGAACATCGACCCGTGTCTGTGGCTAGACGGGCCCTTTTATGGCCTAAGTTTGGATGTGGATTACCGTATATTGGAGAGGTTAGATTGCATCAGGGGCGGCCTTGAGTTTTCGGGGGCCCTAGGCGAGTTCCTAAAGTGTGGCCCTACCTGTATATCCACCAATAAATCATAAAAAAATAAAAAAATAATTTTTTTATTATTTGATCGAAAATTAAGTCTAAACTCCTTGCCTACTCTTACCGAATCAGAATTGTGTTTCACATTAACCAATTAACACCAAAATTCAATTACAAAAACTAAGTACAACTGAAAAACTACTAGTCTTCTTGCATTTCTAGCTGCGAAATCACTAATTAAGCCTTCATAATCAAGCTTTTCTACCAAAGACTTTTCAATAGATAACATAGCTAATCCATTTAATCTTTCTTGGGACATGGTTGATCGAAGGTAAGATTTGATTAACTTTAGCTTTGAAAAGCTTCTTTCTGCAAATGCAACGATAACTGGTATAGTCAGCAGAATTCTGTATACAACCCATGCATTTGGAAAACAATTATTCCGTGACTTCAAATGATTTATAGTTAGTGTTGATAGTTGTCTCATTACATATCTTGTTTTAAGACTAAAATATTTGGACTTTATAAAATATTTGATTTTTTCTAGATCTATGTTCAAAATCAACTACATGAAAATATAGAGGGTAGGATTGTAAGGCTGGCTGCAAAGCGGAAGCCACATTATATATTTATATAATGTTCAACTGTTCAAGCATACCATGGGTGTCGGCCATTAAAAGTAATTACATGTGCAACCTAGTCTACATATAAATCCACAGACACGACCATTTATCAAAAAAATCTTAACTACTGAGATTTCTTTCCTAACTGTTAGACTTGGGGGCCCCCATTTTGGGCCAAAATTTGGGGCCCCAGCCCACCGCCTGTGTGGGCTGTCCCTAGGGCCACCATTGGATTGCATGGGCTTGTGACCCATTATGGATGTAAATGGATTATATGTTATTGAACATGGACTTGTATCTCATATGGACTGTTATAGACCAGGCCATGTATTTGGTGGGCCTTGGTATAATCCATTGACTGGACTTGGACCTGGATTATGATCCATGGATACTTAGACCTCTTAGGGACTTTGTTAGGACCTTGTTCACGTAAGGCAAAGCCTAGACAGACATAAACCTTTATTGTTTCCTGAGTCGGCATAGACATTCACTCAGTTGATCTAAGCTCAGCCAGTTGGACTGATCATCATTGGTAGGAGCTATTGAGAGTGTTGTGTGGCGGCTATCATCATGAGCATTGTTGGAGATGGACGGTGTGATACCAAGTCCGGTCTCAGTGTGTGTTGTTGGATCATATTATTTGCGGGGCTAGATAATCCCCAGCACTGAGAGATTTTCCCCGCCGCGACTGTGTTCAGTATGGGAGGGCCGCGGCATAATATCCCGCGGTATCCAGCTTGTGTGAGTGTGCCATTTTGTGTAGGGTTATATTATGTTTATCTTAATTCTATTTATTTATCTTGCTCAACTGCCTAGGATCTGTACCATTGCTATTCTCTTAACTTTATTTCTGTCTCTACTCATTTGATGCATACATCCTATATTATCAGCATATTGTGACTTGCCAGATCTTTAGATCTGATTCACTCTTGGTGCTTAGGTCTTGACCCTGAGTTCGAGGGCGATGCGTACGCACTCGTAGAGGCGCCCGTAGTAGGTGACTACGGATGGGGACCGGCCGACCCAGAGTTAAAGCCGAAGGGTGGAGAGCCAGCACCAGTGGCAGGGGTTTGATTGTCTGTTTGTTTGGGATTATGAGAGATTTTTGTAGTGAGCTGCGTAGTTAGTCAAATATGTAATTAAACCTTGATTTTTATCATTTGTCATTTTTAGGCTGGATAAGCCCGTTATACATGATATGGTTTTGATGATACCTTATGCTTCTGCTATCTCTGTATTGCTTCTGCTTATTTCTTTATGCTTCCGCAATATTAACTGTTATCATAATATTATTCAAAAAGTTTTAAATTGGACCTCACTGCAGACCTACGATCTTGGAACTTCTCGGAGTTTTCGGGAAGTTGCGCGCCAATTTCGGTACTTTGACGATTTTCTCGGTATCCGAATTGGGGCGTTACATTGTAAGTATCCTGCAGTGTGTCCCCTTGCTAGCTTAAATGGGTTAAGACCCACTACAATAACAAATTAAATGTCCTGAAACTGTTCTTGTATAAATGAATGGGAAACCTTAATCAAACCCCAATTCTTGATTTTAGATTCGAAACAGGGTCGATAGTGACGCTGGTATTAACATTATTGCTTTGGTAGAATGTGAATATAAGGGTCGACGTCGACCCTTATGCATTATAGTTAGGGTCGATGTCGACGCTCAGCACAGAAAATGAGGGTTGGCGTGGTCGACGTCGACCCTCTAAAAAAATGGTAAAAAAAGAAGGGTTTTTGGGAGGGAAGGTTGATTTGGTGTGGGTTTGGCTAAGGTGACCTTTTTGGTGCAATGGTCACCCAAAGTTATTATTATTATTTTGTTGTTTTGTAAAACCCTCTATTTTCTTTTGTAAAAACTAAAAAGACACGCTCGTATTAGGGGCCGGTTTGATAGTGGTTTTCTAAAATTCGAAGTAGGTGTGGATGTTTTGAACTTATACCCGATTTGGGTTTGGAATAGATTTGGGTTTCGGGTGATCCATCTCTTCATGTCCTATATTTTTTACCAGAATGCATCACCGGCGGGTTTAATATTGCATATTAGTGATCATCACAAGCGGGTCGGGTTTGGTTGAGAAAAATTTGAAGCACTGGCGCGTTTGGGTTTACACCTACTAAAGCTAGTGTGCTAGTTATGAAAGGGCACTGGATCTAACAATTTTAAGATAATCAGACCTATGACATGTAAACAACTATTTTATTAACAATGAAAGACAACATCATCTGATAAGTCTAATTATCATTTGGAAATTTCTCTAATATCCATAGGCATATGTGCTCATAAAAGAGAATTTCGCTGTAAAAACTACTGATTGGATGTTCGCTCCAATCCATCTACTAAGGGACCATTTATGCAGATGGCAAAGGAGCAGAAATGGAGCCGACAAAGTGCTGGCAAATCAGGGATTGTCCTCATTGTTGTTTGGTGGATTTGGCAAGGGGTGAAAAAACCTCATTTTCGCATTACGTTTTTCCCAGAAGTGCAGACAGGATTCCTACCTCTCCACGTGGGATTTCAGTTTTGAGGAAGTGGAAGATGAAACACATTTTCCATATCTACCAAATTTTGAAGGGCACGTTTATGTACATGTCGCGGTAAATTGGTTGTGTCAAAAATTTCCTTTTCCATGGATTTTTTTACTCCCATATGAATTTATTTTTTGAGGAGTTACGGAAAATTTAATCTGTTTTTAAACTTTTTTGCTAGAATAGGCCACTGCATCAAATATAAATTTCACTTTAGTGCGGAAGATCATTCATGCAATGCTCACTTTTTTCACATAAAACTAGTTACGCGCACATTTGTGTAACCCCTAAGCGAGGGGCATCGAACTGGTGTTTTTGTGCTTTGTGAGAGATCATATTCAAAACAAGCCATTTTCCGTGGATGCTTGCACTGCAACCAACAACGATTTATGGTATTGTGAGGAAACAAATGTTCCCCACCCGCAAAAAAAAACTTGGCATGCATCAAGGTTTGACCCTAAATAGTCCACGTTAACAGCCTCGAACATGCATCAAACTTGAAAACTATTCACACCCAAGTTTTTTTTTCCTAGAATCTTATGGTAAACAGAACTTAAGAAAAAATAAAAAAATTGTTCCATGTTACTTTGTGCTCATTAATCAGCACAAATAAAGCATATTTTGTCCTAAGATTGAAGTGCATGATGAAAGTTCACAAAAACATTTAAAAGTTTAACAAATCAATTTACAAAATTGATAATATTGCAACATCTTTCCTTCACATCCAAATAACCCTTTGTTTGGGGCCAAATATTTTGGGTCAGAATCACCTTGTGCTTGATAGTTATGGTCTAGCTCGGGATTTAATTCACAAGCCCATTGTTGTTGGACACGTTGGGTGGACGAATTGACTTCTTAGAAGCCTTGGTAAAAATTGCCAAAACCTGCTATTTTGGACCAATATTTGAACCATAGTAAGCCTCTGGCAGTAGAAAGTCAGCCAAACTGGGCTACATTTGCCCAGGACCAGCCCACTTGACTTGCTAATTATCCTCTGGACAGTTTGAGATAATCTAAGGAATATGGTTTCTACTATATCTATGTATTTATCTTTGTTTTAGGCCTTTAACAGGATCATCTTGATTGCTTGACGCGCTGTTGTGGATTAGATAATTGAATTTTAATGGCTTGGATCCATCTGTTCACAAGTACTTCAGTACGTACATGGAGGACAATGGAATTGGTCTAGGGTGATTAAACTGCAGTTTTTACGGGCTAAATCCTACGCATTAGTCAGTTAAACAGGGACCCATTTCCATCTGGGGATGTTAATGGGCCATGTTCAGGACTGACCCACAACGATTGTCTAACATGGTTTCTTGGCTTTTGAATAATCAAATAAAGGGGGTCCATTCTCATCCTTAATCATAGTATAAAACACATGGTTCTGATTCAAGACATTTGCAGTTGATCAATTGAAGTTCCTAGCTACTGGACTTGATCTTTATTGTTCATGAGATGTGATGATAATGGGGGTTCTTCTTTGCCCAATAAAACTATGGAAGTTGAGTTATTAACAGTATCAAGTCTATAGACAGCTAAGACATGCACCCATTTACACCGACAACTTTTATGTTTTTGGGCATGGGTGCCTTTTCAGGCTCGATTGATAATCAGATCCTGGTTTCAGTCCGCAATTGTGGACCCATCAATTAACGTATCCAAGCTCACATCCAATGGGGTTCACAACCAAATTACCTGAAAAAAAATGAACATGTTAAAAAAGTTGTGTAAGCAATTGGGGTTGGGCACTTGTGCCCAATGTTTACAATGTGCCTGCTCAAATGGGCTCCAGATAAATTCGACCCCTAAAATTTTGGTATAGTACTAAACTTGGGGCAGACTCAGAATTGGGTCTAAGTTCAGGTCCACAGTTGTGTCATGAGATCCATCCGGCATTAGCCCTGGATGGGGTAATCCACTGACCCAGTTAGAGGCTTAAACACTAACCTCCAATCCACCAAGAAAACGTTAATCTTTCTTTTCTTCCTGAAACTGAAATTCCGCAGCTATCCAAATTAACTAACAATGGTTAAATAGTCGTTGGTTGTGTTGGAAGACATTCGAGCATCACTCCACCACGGGTGCACACAAGGGTTGTACCAGAGACCGAATACAAAAAGTCTACTTGGACATACTTTTTGGCATGAATCTTGGACAAACCCCTATGTTACCCCTTGAATAGTAACATAGGGGTTTGTCCAAGATTCATGCCAAAAAGTATGTCCAACTAGCATTACTTGACCAAATAATCCCCCCTCACTGGAATTACCTGAGAGGACACTCGAACCCCCAATCTTACCGGGTTTTGATACAAAAAAAGTATGTCCAAGTAGCATTACTCGACCAAATAATCCCCCCTCACTGGAATTACCTGAGAGGACACTCGAACCCCCAATCTTACCAGGTTTTGATACCACTTGTAGGATCTCAGACCCTATTGAGCTACCATTAATTTCTTACAATACCAATTAATTTTGAAAGGAATGGTAGCTCAGTCGGTGCATAAGATTCTACACAAACAATTTCATAATTAATGGTTTACAAGAGGCCCTCAACTTTTCTCTATTATTGCCGAAATCCCTAGATCATTTTCCACATTGCTCTGATTTCCGACCAGGAGGCTATAAAAGGTTTGTCCAATTTGGCCAATCCTTTGTCTTCTTCTCTGAGACCAATATACCATACAATAAGAATATCATAGGCACAGTCCATTTTCAGTAAAATGCGACATATCTCACATAGTTGTTTAAAAATGTCACACACACCTTCATTCTCTAGCTCCTTTCTCCGAAAAGAAAAAAGTCTACTTGGCCTGATGTCAGGCCACTTTTAGATCCAATGGCTACAGGTTTGGTGTCAGGCCACTTTTCGGGCCTAGCATCAGGCCATGTAGCAGGGCTCCTCCGAAAAAGGCATTAGTTCTTGTCTTCCTAAAAAAGGTACTGAAATCTGGTGAAATAATCTAAAGGCGACGCTAAGTACAATTCAACATTAAAGAAGGTGGAATTAAGAGAATTTTAAAGACGTAAGTGACATTTTAAAAGCTTGATTTTCAGGATTTTAGCATTCAATTGTAGAAATTCATGCCCTTACGTTTTGATAGATACGACATGAGTGTAAAAAATCCTCTAACACTAGCAATTCTTGTCAAAACTAACTCCAAACAAACATGCCCAAGTGAAATCTGGCGGAAGCCAATATATGAATGAGACATTTATTTTGTGATCGAGAGATTTAGATTTTACGAAATGAGTACCATTATGAACATATGAAGGTCACATTATTAGTTTTATCTCATTACCAAATATTCACAGTGAGAGGGTTACAAAAGTCATCCTGACCTTGAGAAGCTCAAGGAAAGTGAAACCCCCATAAATTTAACTCAAATTTCTTAGAAACAATGACTAACTGCTCTCTTTGCACAATGTTATAAGCACACTGCGGAATCATATAAATCTTATTATGTTCTACTCATTATTTAATTTGTTCTATTTGTTGTATCGTGATTGAATATTGCATTCATAATAAGCAAATTGGGATGATTAAAAAAAAAAAAAAAATCAAATGTATGACATAGAGATATAAAATGGATACATGACATGCAAAATTCCACTTCGTGTTCTCTTGTCCTGCTCTTTCTTTCTCAGCTTATATTTCCCCACATTCTCTAGGGGATTCAGCTTTATCTTCTTGTTGGTATCTTTGAGCTGCTTCTTCTAACTTGGGCTTAGGTTTGAGCTAGGTTTGTGAACTTGAAATCAGCTCTAAGCTTGGCCTCGGCTAACCGCATGCAATTCAGGTCCGTCTTTAAGTTGGCCCAGTACCAATTCAAACCCGGTCCAATTGCACCTCTAGCCCATCCTTTTTTGGCCATGAGAGAGAGAGAGAGGTCAATAGTAGCTGCACACTAGTGCGCAACTTACTAGAGTGGTGCCCCCACTAACTTACTGAGGTTCCCCCCACAAAGTCTACTTTTCTCAGGCACTTGCATGAACTGACATTTTTTTTTATTGGAAAGAAAGCATTCCAAAGCCATTCATGAATACTAACGTACATCTTCTTAACCATGTGTTGTTTTGTTAGCCTCACAGTCGCGTATCACTTGAGCCAAAAAGCACAAGACCCACTTTCACTCATTGCATGAACCGCCCCACGAGCTTCCAATACAAGGAAAGCTTGCATTGAATGATGGGAAAAGCGGCCTTAAAAATACTAGGTTCCTCCTCTTCAAGTGCTTTCTAAAGGGTGGGACAAGTGCTTTAGAACATTCAACTCTAGGCATGCAATGCAACAAAAGAGATGGGATTGGTGCAATGCACCTTTGGAAAGCAATGGTGAAACCTATAAAAGAAATTAAACCAAATGATGACTTTACAAGCAAAGCAAAGGAAAGTTAGAAAATAGTAATTGATATTATATACGTATAACACATCTACATGTCTTTGGACACTTTGAAATGGAAGGAGATACTTTCTTACAATTGTGGGCATATCCCCTAATCATTTAACAAGACCTTAAAAAGAATCTATTGAAGTGAGTGCCAATTTGTTTTACTTTTGTTCATAGGAAAGCATGGTTTAATTTGGCCCTCTAGAGTGTAGCCCATTTAGCTCTTTTTGGCATTAGATACGTTTGTATGTAGTTTGTTTTTGTTAAAATATACAAGCAAATCTCCCTCTTCACTAATTGTTTTTTCATCCATGCTGTATACGTTCGCATATAGAAAGATATCATTTCCTTTCATCATAGCTGTCAGCCTGTCCTAATCAAGCAATTAGCACAATTTGTTCCGATTCGAATAACAGAGAAGCAAGCATTCATATGATGCTATTTGTATGAAGTTGATGGCCATTAATTAATCACATGATTTGATTTATGTGGAGCATAACCTTCTTTTAGGAAAAAAAAAAAGAAGCTAATATCAAACGTCTAGTCTTTTATGTAGGGATTGACGTACACTTCACCGAAATTGAAATTTGCAGTGTCAGATTGATCATATAATTTGTAAAACATAAAGTAAATGATAATCATCATTGAATTGAATTAGTGTTTAAATTGCACACATGATGAATCCATCATCTCACTTTATTCGACATCCTAATAAGCCCTCAAACAAGAACCTCTTTTTATGCAGGTATAGAGAGATCTTTTTATATGGTCAGGGGCTGCATACCATACTAGGGGTTATTAATAGCTGTTTCTAAAACTACTTGAACTTGTTTGGTCACGTGTTAATGTGTGAAATTGTGTGTGTTAGAAGTCCCCTTTTTTTTTTTTTTTTTTTTTTTTTTTCTATGAGGCTTCTACCATTGAATCCAAGCCCGGCCTATCCATTAAATGGGCGCAAATAAAAAAAATCGAACACGGCCTGAGTATTGAAACCTATGGCCAAAGCCCATCCCAAAGTGGGTTGTATCTATGTCGGACTCAGGCATGCCCGATCCATGAGCACCCTACTTGTGGGCTATGCTCTTTCCCTCCTTATTTCTAGCTTTTTCGTAGTTGCCTTTTTCGCTGCAAGTTGCCATAAGCATCGCATATAGTTGGTACCAACTTGGTAATTGAGTTAGAGCTTTCTCTTGCTTTTAGGTTGTTTAATTAATTCTTTTTTTTTTCTTTTGAACTATACTCATTACCTCTCCAAACCAAAAACAATATATGATTGATATTAGCACATAGAAGATTCCCTACGCCATCCAAATAAAACAAATGTTGAAAACTATTGTCTCTAGTTGTAGCTCAGTTGGTTAACAACATTAATAGTGTATATGGTTGCGTGAATTCCAGTCCCAATGAAAGAAAAAGCTTAAACTCATAATTCAAGAGATACTAAAGAAATTTTGCACACAATCAATATTGTGTTTCGTACAAGATGTATGTTTGGGAAGGGGGGGGATTAATTTTACATCCTCTTGTTTGAATAGTAAAAAAGTAGGGAAAAGAAAATGAAAAAATATAATTTTATTTATTTGTGAGGTAAAGAGACAATTACCATTTTATCCTTATGGGCTGGCTACAGGCTTTGATGGGAAAATTTTAAAAAAGGCAATTTAGTAATTTCTGCAAAAATCCCCTCTTTGCTTCTCATTTTCCCCTAATTTTTGAGGGAAAAAATTTTTAGTGGGCCCCATACAAATTTTCCCCCCACATTCCCCTCCCCCACTTTCCCTCCCCCCTTCCCAAACACCCTCCATTAGCACATTTCCTCCATTTTTTCCTCTTTTTTTTTTCCTTCCCCCTATTTTCCCTCCTTCCCAAATATAGTGTTAGTTGCATTATGACGAGTCATGATGCGGTCACCCTTTTCCCCTTTCTTTTAAAACCTATGATCGTCAAATTCAGATCAAAAGAAATTTGAGTGGAAGAAGACGGATGTATTACTGTAATCCCACATGCTGAATTTCTCCCTCTGCCAAAAAGAACCACCTCACATGTTGGATTGGATTCCTGATTGCATGTGTTGATTTTGCATTTTTTTTTAAAGGAAAGAGTGGATATTAACGGCGGGCATCAAAGGACATTCACATGTCTTTCTCCCTTCTAAAAAAATGAAGATTTTTTTAATGGTAACAACCACAACTTAAAAAGGTAAATTGAACAATCTCCTTTGTTGGATTCATCTCCCTTGCTTTAAAAGAATACAAAAATAAGCATATATAAAATGGAACAAAGGAAACTTCATCAGGCAAAAGTTTTCAATAGCAAAACTTAGATCATTGATGTTGTTGTGTCAATAACTCTGCCAATGATTTTTAAAACCCTTTTATTAAGCATTATGGATTAGAGTTTAAGCTTAATGTCCTATAATAAAAGTTAAAAAAAAAAGAAAATTTTTTATTTTTTTTTGTTATCGGAGGGTTCCCATTCCTTTGGACGGTACTAATCCCTCCGGGTTCAGAAAGGAATCGGATAAACTCCTCTGTAACTCCAGTGTGATAGTACAGTTTCAAACCTATAACTTTCGGGTACAAATAGTAATCCTAGTCCAATTAAATTATCCTTTAAAAAAAAAAAAAAAAAAAAAAAAAAAAAAAAAAAAAAAAAAAGAGTGCAGAACAAAAGTTCCACGGGGAATAATTTTTCTCTCCATCTAATATATTCTCCATTGTCATTTGTCAGCAGCTATCTTTTTATCTAGAAAGCTGAGAAGCCAAAGTTTATATGAGCCAGTCGAGCCGAGTCACATTTCAAGCCAAAATAAATATCCACTTTGTCCAATTTCCAAAGCAGAAACTAGAAAGCATGGATGGGTCATGGGTATGTATGAAAGCCTCAGCCTCTCAGCCGCAAACGTTGACGCGGCGGAGCCGAAAGTGTCTCATCAAATCAAATCAAATCAAGACGAGACAGAAAGAGAGAATCTCTAAATTTTTTTTTTTCAAGCCGAAAAGCTGCCACCCCACTTATCTACGGGCCCCACAATCCACTTCTTCGTGCCACGTAAGCTCACGCGTGACGGATTAGCTTACGTGGATAAAGATCCAGCGTTAAAACCGACAGCAAAGCCTCTTGTTGGAAGCTTCTCTGTTTTTGTCCGATAGCGGCCAGGCTTTGGAAGAAGCTAGAATCTGTCTTTGGATGGATCGTACCGACGACGCCTCGCCCATCCTCTAATCCAAAATTGCCAAAATGCTTTTTTTGATTCCCACACTAGAAAAGTTCCTAACCATTAAAAGTAAATAATATTAGAGATCAATCTTCATAGACATGTTTGTTTATATTAAAATATATAAAGTGAAGGAATTCAGTTTTATATTATAAGGATTTCACAAAATATAATAAGTGCAGATGTAAATTGGACGACCATCATTTTTCTCGATCTTCAATTTACTATCAATCTTTTTTTAATTTTATCTTCATTTTTTTTTTCAAAATCCACCTTTAATCTTCATTTTCAACTATTTATGGTATTATTCGAGAGCAGCTCCTTATAACCCCAAGTCATCCTTATTCAAAGGGTTGCCTTAATATTGATTTAATAGTGTATTAGCCATCCTTTACATGAATATGATTTAGAACCAAGAGGAAGAGGAAAGATTCTGATGATTATACATCAAAAACAGTATAGTAAAGTGGCACAGAATGTGGGCCCACTGGCAAACAGGAGAAATAAGGGATTAGCAAGTTAAAAAACCAGGTCTCTATCTATTCTGCATTTCTACTAGACCAGTAACATCTAAAAAAATTGATTTAAGTGACTAAATCCAAAACTCTTTTATATGTGATAGGCCATTTAAGCCTCACAAAATCTATCATATGTTTTATTTTAGGGGGCTTTGGCCGGAGGTCCCTCATAACATTAATTTGTTGCGAACAGTCCACAAAAGTCACACAGCCAAACGTCTCTCTCACATTTTTGGATACCTGAAAAGACCAATTCACCATTTCTTTAATAAACCAAAATCGTCCAACCCGTCTCGTTTCACGATATCTCACGAGTTCTCAAATGCTCTTAGTGCGCACATGACGTTATGCTCCGACACGTTTCATCTTGATATGCGACACGTGTAAAGTTTGAAGGCACTTGTCAACTTGATCTCGGAGTGGCTGGTCTATAATCATAATTCAAAAATGTCTCGATGGGCCTCACCCTCACCAGATTCAGAATCTTCTGCCACGTTAACTCCCTCATTTCTTGCCAGCTCCTAAAATAGCAACACGTGCCCTGTCCTTTTTCCAACGAGAAAAAAAAAGTGTGCAAGGCGTTGGCGAAAACTCAGATAAATTCACTCAAAACTCAGATAAATTCAAGCAAAACTCAGATAAATTTTATAAAAAAACTCAAAACTCAAATAAATTTATTCCCAAACTCAGATACATTTGCCAAAAACTCAGATAAATTTATCCAAAACTCAGATAAATTTAAACAAAACTCAGATAAATTTTATAAAAAAAACACAGAACTCAGATAAATTTACGCAAAACTCAGATAAATTTCATACAAACTCATTCATATTTGTCAAACCGTTCCGTCTACCTTGTAGATCTCGCAAACATCAAGCGTTTGGATTCATCAGAGGAATCATGCTCGAAATCGGTGAACGATACCGTGAACGGGTCGCACCAGTACACGATCAAGGTCTACTCTCCGGCGAAGGGAATGGGGCCTGGGCGATACATGTCAAGCGATACCTTTACCGTGGGGGGTTACGATTGGGCCATCTACTTCTATCCTGATGGGAAGAATCCTGAAGACAGCTCCGCCTATGTGTCGGTGTTCATCGCCCTGGCCAGCGATGGGACCGACGTGAGGGCGCTGTTCGAGCTCACTCTCATGGATCAGAGCAGCAAGGGGAAGCACAAAGTCCATAGCCACTTCGATCATGCACTCGATAGCGGTCCTTATACTCTCAAGTATAGAGGGAGCATGTGGTATGTATGTTTCCATTCCTACAAAAAAAAAATGTCCTGGATGAGATTCTTCTTTTCGTCTTTTCCTAGTTAGTTAGGGTCCTCTCCGCCGTCGTCGTCGTATGTAGATCCTCTCCGCCGTTGACGTCACCTCGCCGTCCGACCGCCCTCCCTTCGTTGCCGCAGAAGACAACCGCCAGAGGAGGCATAGTGCCTGTTACAGGCATTGGGAGGAAGGAGACGACCCAGTTGGGTCCATTGCGAGTCAGGTTGAGAAGAGAAATAATCGTGACACGTTGCTACACGTTGAGGACCACGACCCAGTTGGGTCTGTTGCGAGTTAGGTTTAGAAGAGAAATAATCGTGACACGTTGCTACACGTTGAGGACCACTTGCGTCAATTACAGGGGCAATTTAGTCCTAAAAAATAAAAACACGTGTGTTCAGGGACCTCTCGCTGCAAACAACCTAGCTAAGTGGACCATAGGCCTTAAAAAGTTTTTTCTTGGACTGGAGGCTGGAAATATTGATTTTTAGGGACCTTTCGCTAATTTTGTCTTATTTTAAACATGAGCAGGTGAGTTCAAATTGCCAAAGTTGTGGAGGATGTAACTCTTAATTGAAAAATATCGCCACAATCGTACCATCTCTGAAAAGGGAATTTATGCTATTGGGGAGCTAAGCACCACATGCATGACAATTATGGAGATGAAAGTTGGCCAAATAACACTATGATATTAAATTATTTTTCTTACCATCAATTCAACAGCACCAAGCTAGCATAATAATTTTTTAAGATGTTTTTTTTAACATTTAAAGCTCGTAAATTGTTGATAATGATCTCCATATTCACCCAAAAATAAAGGGAACGAAGTCTCAATCTAACTTTTTTTTTTTTTTTTATAGAAAACACAAAAGAATAAAAAAGGTGGGATAGTTCTATAGATTTTTGTGCTCCAAACTGTAGTTAGTGGGGCATGGATGAACCACATTATAATATATTCCTGTACTCGCTTTCCTTTTTTTTTTTAATAGTAATAAAGTGTTTCTAGTTTCTACACAAAGCAAAATGTGGCAAAGCCAGAAAATCATCTTCAATCTTCCAGAAAAAGCATTAGTACCACAGAGAGGTAAAGGTAGCCACTCTTTTTCAGAGCTGCTGCTGCAGTTTAAAGTTTAAAAATCACAAAGCAAGCACATCCCAAGAGCACAGGGGCATGCAGGAAGAGAAAGTTTGAGTATGCCTGTGAACAAAAAAAAAAAAAAAAAAAACATGACGTATTCACGTGGTAAGAAACTTGGGAGGAGTGCTAGTACTGTTCCCTCTGTACCAGACAGGACATGTATATTTCTATAATCAATTAAGTTTCTTGAATGATTTAGAGAGAGTTCATTGGATGATGTTAATTGAATGTTTATTTATCTATTTCATGTTAACAGTTGGTTCTGGCCGCTGAGAATATCAAATGAGTATACTCTTTTGTACATTATTATTTCTGTGTATTCGATGAGCTAGAGCTCCTCAAATTCTGCTGGCCTTACTTTTCACATCAGATAGGAGCTAAGGACCCTCTATTACTCTTGTTCAATAAATTAAAAGAGAGAAATGAGATTCCACCGTGAGGCTTTTCTGTTTAAAAATATAAACTGCTTAAAATAAATGCTCGCACGTGAGAAGGTCATCAAATTTTACTCCAGTAAAAATTAATTTCATCATAAGATTAACTATATAATTGATAATATATAAAACACATGATTTATTATTATAAATTACTTTATGATATCTTTTAATATTAAAGCGTGTGATTATTTTGATCTGTTTAAATTTTCAAATATGTGGGTCGTCTCTCACACACATCCTGTGGGTGTAACTCTCTAATTAGATCCCGCACTCCATGCAAGTGTTACACAGCTTTTGAAGTGAGAAGAGATGTGGGTCTATGGCTCTTTGAGGCGTGGCTAGTTTTGCTGTCTGCAGGCTCTAAACGCGTGCAGCCTGCAAGGAGAAGAAAACGCGGGTCTTCTCAACTGCATAGCCGACTTCTATGACTTTTGACCCATCACCTTTTGACCGTCCCATTTATTGTCTTCATTGTTAAGATGGATTACATGCAACTTGAGCTGAAACTTACTTGAGTTGCCTGCTGTATATATGTACAGCTAGCAGAGCAGTGGTGGTCGTGAAGCTGACGTTTTAAATAAGACTCTAGTGTGAAGATGATAGTCATGGAGGTGGTGGGAGATGGAAGAGAAAAGTTAGAACCCAAGTTACATTTACCATGTTCCTTTCAAACAGGCAGTTGATGGTCTGGGCCCACCTTAAATCCTAATTCCACAAAATAACTGTCCGGATTTTATTGCCAGGAAGGATTCAAGGATCCATACCCTCCTCTGGAGCAGAAGCTAGATGTTGTTTTTTTTTTTTATGAAGTTTGTGGGAGCTCATTGGCAAGAGGAGTTCAGGGTACATGACCATAAATGGGCAGTCAAAATAGAAACTTTGCCTACCATTTTATGGACTTATATTTCGATAGTGATAACAATCAGTAGATAGTTTTTATTTATTTATATAAGATTATTAAAATCCAATGTATTTTATTAACTACTATTTGATAGGCTTGAGCTCCATTGAATCTTGCATCCTATTTCAAACACTAGGGCAGATTTTGCTGCGTGTTGGACAGGTCATTAAATTTTTCTTTAGTTGGTGGGATTCTCTTTTGAAGAGGGAGGGTGGACCAGAGTTGCAGATATTGGGCGGGATATTAAATCTAGATATTTTCATATTTTGTGTTTATTTTAAGATATTATTAGAAAATCAATGTTAAATAAAGAATTAAAATAAAATAAAATATTCTATGAATTATTTCCTGCGAGGTAAAATATATAAAGAATCATGAGAGCAAAATACTTCAAGAAAAAAATAAAATGTAAAAAGTGACAACAAGGAGTTGCTGAGTTGGTACTATCTTCCTAATACTTTCATTGATTCTCTCTTCATAAGCAAGAAATTCTCAGGAAAGAAAATTATGGTTTACACCATGGGCATGGATGCCTAAGAGGAAGGGTGGACTATATGCAACCCCAATAATAAACAAAAATGAGATAGTAAATGAGAGACATATATGATTAACTATGATTTGCATATGGAGAATTAATTTGTTTAGATGTGAGTTATTCAATTGTGATCAATGAGTTTAATGATTATCGGCAATGACAACATGCTTCACACTTAAAATTAAGATAAATTTGTTTGGTTTCTTCATGGCTATCATGCATAAAATTCTCAATAGTCAACTAAAACGGAGACACATGGGATGTAGATGGGGTTCATTGGCCTACACTATAAGATGTATAAATTAAAAAAAAAAAAGTTACTTACAATGGCAGACATTATAACATTTATCTGTGGGTTTTTTTCTGCCACAAAAATTATTGTATTAGCCTCTAAACAAACTGTCTAAGATATATTGGTGGCAATAATGGCAAAAAAAATTTTCCACCGCTAATTTTGACCTTTAACGGTGGAAAAGAAAACTGCCGCAAGAGGTTATCCTGTCCGCCGCTATTTAGTTACATTTTTTTTTAGTAATTAACATTCGTTATTGACTTCATTGTAAGCATCATTTGGGCACTAAGAAAACAAGCAGAAAAAGATGTCCCCAATACAATTATCATTTTGTCCAACCTTTCTCTTAACTTAAACCATCCTGAAGACAATATCTCTCATGATAAAGCATCTGCCATTCTACTTAATTCAATGTTCTAATGTTCTTTTTTATTTTCAGTTCTTTCTCCTTCTATATACAAAGATTTAGTAATAGAGCTATCCTTTTTTTCTCTCTCTTTTGCAATTGAGAAACTTCTTTTATCCTCTCAAACTAACTTGACTTCCTATATTTGTGATAAATGTCAAGTAAACGTAATGTCTATTTTGTTGGGGCTTTGGGCAAGGTCCCATCGTGTACTTTTCTTGTTCAACTGAAATTCATTGATGGTGAACGAGGTCCTCTCTTTTATTTGCATTAGTCAAATTTCACTCTAATTGAAGTTGGATTTACCATCATATAAATTCAACTTTAGCATTGAGCCCGGCCTCCATTCTAGCATTATGGTATATTCAACGAGTCAATTAGTAGGGTCCTCCTCATTAAATTGAAGAGGAAGGGCTTTTCAGGCAGTAGCTTTATCCCTGTCAACTGCAAATTCTCTTTTACACAAACCCACGATGCATTTTACGTTGCAATCTTCTTACCATAAAAGTTCAAACAAAGCCAAACGAACATCAAACAAAAAGCAAGTCCCACGAGACAGACTCGTTAAAAATACCAAAGTTTAAAAACACCTCAAGACCCCACCCCCCCCCCCCCCCCCCCCCCCCCCCCCTCCTCTGTCTCTCTCTCATACATTGTCTTGCACGTCATAAACTCAATAATATTATGCTAATACTCTTTTTTTATGTTACTTCCTGTCTCCTTTCCTTGTTCAGGAAGATCAGAGCTTGAAGAAGAACTCCGAAACTGCGATGGAAACCGCATATAATCATGTTGCGATGGAAACGATGATGACGATGATGATGAAGAAGAAGTCGACAACACTGGCATGGTCGATGATGAATCCGGTGGAGGCGAAGCGAAGAAATCTCGACTATATAGATTTGATGCGGCAAACTGGAAATCTTCATCTCCACTGCGTAGCAGCTGTGCATATTGAAGGAGGTCCGGAAATGGATCTTGGGGTGGCGGTGGTGGAGGCCGAAGATGAAGGTCATGAGATGGAGGCCGGGCATGGTTGGAGGAGGCGCTGGGAGTGGAGAGAAAGAAGCCCATATCGGTATGTCCTTGAACTCTTTCAGGGAAATTGAGCTTGGCTTTGGTTCCTTTGAACCTGAGAGCAGCTCGGTCATAGGCCATGGCTGCACCCTCTGCAGTGTCAAAGGTGCCCAACCAGACCCTGGCTGCTTTGTTGGGGTCTCTTATCTCAGCTGCCCATTTGCCCCATGGCCTTTGCCTCACTCCTCTGTAGTGCCTTCTCCTCGAGGGAACTTCAGGAAATAGAAATGATTTTAGAGAAGGAAAAAAAAAAAAGAAAAAAAGAAAGGAATATACTCATGTACTTGTATATGCCCAGCGTATTTTGAAAAAAAAAACACACAACAATTCTTGATTGGTTGTTTGGTAAAATTACTTGTTTAGTGAAGTGCATGGTCATATCAAGAGAGAGAAAAAAAAAATAGTAGTAAATAACAAAAAAATACATCTCTCCTTTATCACAAAGCCAAAAGCTACTCTCACTAAATGACAAAAAACTATAGATTAGGGAAGAGTAGTTTTTTTTATCATTTAGCTCTTTTACTTTTGCCCCTAGCTTTTTTTTCTTCTCCCTAGACCTTCTACTTCACTTTACTATAGAAATAAATTACGATAAAACCCTAGGAAATATATAATTTCAAAATATAAGGAAACAAATAATTACAAAATATTATAGAGTTGTACAAGCTTTGAGATTCTCTATGCCAATGGAACAATTAGGGATTGATCACTAATTGCAACTTTCTTGATTAGGGGCTTTGGTGGTATGTGTGTGGGTGCGCGAGTGAACCCAATATTAAGTTAAAAAATGAGAAATGTTAAGTTATAAATGAACTTAAGGTGACATCCCAATATGAGATTTCATTAGTCATCCATCACTCTGCTGGTTAAGAACATAAGTGTGAATGAGAGTGCATGAGTTCGAGTCTTCAGTGTAGAAAAAAAAAAAAAAACTAAATCTAACAACCTGTCATGTGTATATGGTCAACCTATTGCATATTCATAGTGAATAGTTGGTTTAGACTTTCCATAGATTGATAATGAATAGAAACAAATCATCATAATTATCTCCTAAGGGCCCTAAAAATAAATGGCTATGGTGATTGGTTTAGACTATTTAATGAGAGAGAGAGAGAGAGGATCGTATGAAACAGGCTAGATGTAATTTTACCATTCCATCTCAACTATTCATGGGTTATTGGCCTGATTGCTAGCATGATTAAGTTAATGATCTAGACATATAAACTATCAAAAAGTCTACCTGGATATACTTTTTGGCATGAATCTTGGACAAATTCCTATGTTACCCCTTGAATATCACTGATATTCAATGGGTAACATAGGGGTTTATCCAAGATTCATGCCAAAAAGTATGTCCAGGTAGCATTACTCATAAACTATAAGGGAGTTTGATATCTAACAGTTTCTTGACACTGAAGATAACCTTTATAATGCATTTTTCAATCGCTAATCCAACTAAATGGTGTAGCTGGCTACATGTGATCATATGTGTGTATGATGCTGTTTACTGAATACTGCTGTATTATGTGTAGTCCTAATAAAATCCTTGCAGGTAAATGTGTAATTCTATGAGCAAAGAAGAAGAAGAAGAGGAGGAGGAGGAGGTTTCCTTCTTTTACCCCGCCTTCTTCCATATATATGATTTTTTTTTATCGGCAAGCAAGAAAAAGAAAACTTCCATATACATGAAATGATGAGCTACGATTCTCTCCCACTTAATTTGTAAGCCCCCCCGCAGGGCCACTTCCAAAAAGGGATATGTTGAAGGTCTATTTATGAACCAGAGATGCTAAATCAATTTATGTCGATAACCATAGATAAGCATTACAAGGCCCTAAAGATAGAGTAAAAAGAAACAATTTGAAAAAGTAGTAGTTTAATCTAATTGTCAGTGTAACTATACTCAAGATGAAAGTTGGCTTGATGATGATTGAATGGGGTAGGAGCATGGGAAGATAAGTGGGAACTGAGACTCAAGTAGGCTCCACAGGGTAACATGTGAACCTCTCGTTTGATGATTTTGTTGTGTGCACCTATTTAAGTACACACACATAACTGTTCTCAAGACATTAATTGTACTAAAGTTTTCCCCTTTTTTAAACCGTAAATACAACAGGGATACAGTCCGGGAGAGTGCTAAACAATGTTTGGTGCCAATTCAAGAGGGAGTGTTAGGAGAGGGATGAGAATACAGAAAGCCCCACATGGGCACTCCCCCTTAAATTGATTAGAACTACTTAAAAAGTCCCATATTGGCATTGGAAGGGTGGATCTCAATGGATCGTCAATGACCCAAATGGATTTGATGATAATGATGATCATTAAGAGTCTAGTAAAATCTATAGTTGAAACAAATTATATATCATACCCACTCACTTTGAATGCCCTTAAGCAGGTGCCTATCATCATCTAATTCAAGTGATTTGATTCCAACTACAATCCATAATGGGCTCTTCTTATTACCTAGCACATCGAACGAACAATGGTTATATCTTGTGAAGTAACTCTTATCTTATTATCATTAAGTCTTGTCTGATTATATCTTTCTTCGGACTAAAATTAGTTGGTATCTGTAATAGAAAATATTATGAATAATGTTGGAAGAGTTATATTAGTATTAGATTAGATTTGTGTTATATTAGTATTTGGCAAGATGTATGGTCCCTAATTTTTAACAATGAGGCCGCCTTTTGTGAATCCAACGCATGAAATCACATCCATCACAAGTGAATTGGTTGAAAGCCTAATATAACTCTTAGGCACTCCTTTTCTCAAAGTCACAAGGATACCTCAGCATATTTGTTAAGTTTCAAAAATTGGTTTTTGGATTTAAATTGATAATGTTTCAAGTTATAAAGAAACACAATGAAAAACAACAATCCAACCTACTCCATAGCTTTGCGTCCACTATCCCGATCATGATTTTCCTACCCCAAGAGGTAAAGGAAAAGTCCTTCCCTTTTGGGTTGGTTTTGGACGAGGAAGGACTCGAACTCCTGACACTAACCACGTGCTCTAATCCTCTGAGCTAAAGGCCCCACCCCGTCTCCACCGGATCTATTCCCTAGAGGTTCTCACAAATTTGATCATAGAATTAATCATGAATGTCACAAATACATCAACAAAAAATCTGATCTAAAACTTTTAACAAGTTGCCAAACAAGGGCTTGGGAAAAGAGGAGAAACATAACTTACTTAAACAAATAACTTTCACCTTCAATGTTTGTCATGCTTTCTTCTCGTAGCACTTGTTTGGCAAGGTTTGTAAGTATTTTTTTTTATTAAGATCATTAACAATGTTATAGAAACATCATGATTTATTCAATGATCCAAAATGAAACAACTATCATTTGGAATCACCTGGTCATCCTACCCCAATATGAAGCAAAACATAATCAAATTGAATTCGGATACGCTACTCTAGAATCAATAGAAATACTATATTGGAGGAATTTTCTCAATAGCATGATAACTTTAGGGGGAGGATGCCTCACTAAGCTAAGAGAACTACTATAAAACAATCACTAAGCGAAGAGAACTATTATAAAAAAGCACAAGTCTATGCAAACCCATAATATCATACAAAAATCTTAGAATAACTGCTTTGAATCTAAGAATTAAAATATTAATGAGAGAGAAATAATGGTTACACCTCAACCTTTCCTACAAATTCATGGGGTTTTGACAATAGAATAAGCAAGTTAAATAGAGATAGAGAACTTGACGTACACCTTAAAGAAAATCTGGTTAAAAATTAGGTTGGAATAAACCTACGTATATCAAGGTTGTGTAGAATCTAATGCAAACTTTTGGAAAAACCTCAAAATTTTATGCAAGTTTTGATGGTTAATGATCTAGAGGGAGGGCGGGAGAGAGAGCTCATGCAGACTTGGATAATATCCAAGTGTAATGAAAGAACGTGTATGGCTACCACCTCTTTGTAAATATTAGCTTTACAATCATAGAGTGTGTATGTGGAGAGAGAGAGAGAGAGAGAGAGAGAGAGAGAGAGAGAGAGAGAGAGAGAGAGAGAGAGAGAGAGAGAGAGAGAGAGAGCTTATGCAAACTTGGATAATATTATCCAAGTGTAATGAGAGAGTATATGGCTACCACCCCTCTGTAAATATCATCTTTGAATAGCAAAGCAAGCAAGATTTGGTTATCACCAAGTGTACGTTTGTTGTGTGTGGAGGAGAGAGAGAGACAGGTTGAATCAGAAAACTAACTGCTAATGACATTAAAATTGTTAGGAGACCTAGATTTTGCAAAGCTTTGACTCGTGGTTACAAACTCAAATCCTTTTCACATCCACTCTACAACAAAACTCACAAACACCCCTTTAACTTGAAGATCCGATCAGCAGGTCTCTCTACTCATTAACTCTGCTACACATACACCTACAGGAAGATCCTCCAAGACTCATCACTACTATAGGGGACACACCCAATGAAGGGCATGGATCCTCCATTCCTCCCCGTTGGAGAAGATGATCCTCTAACGTGAGCAATACGTCATAAACTCGCAATACAATGAGATCAATACAAACTAATAACAAAATAGGCATAAAAGGTCACATGCAATTATATGAAGAACATTAAAATAAGGTGGACCTGGTTGGTAGTTATCATGTTCCTGGTCTAAACGACAAAAAACAAAGGAAAGAAGCGGATAAAAGAGAACCAGAAGCTTACGAAAAGACACCCAATTCCAAGTTACCCCCACAAGAAAGATGATAATTACTCACAAGCCCATGGTTAGAGTGTTAAAGAGATGGTGGTGACCGATGATGAGTATGGATATGATAATACCTTGTTCTTGAGATGATGGGTGTTCCCCTGAGCCCGAGTCCGGCGCCGGCACCGGATTTCCCGATATGGGTGCCGTTGCTCCGGCCTCGCTCGCTCTAATCACATGAGTGAGGGCCGATACCATGGCCGACATGTCCTGCTCGGCACGTGATGTGAAGGTGGGTTGGTTAGGAGTTTGCTCTTCTTCTTCTTTCTCCACCGATATATCAGGAGGAAGAGGCCTCTTGCCATGCCTTCGATCCACCTTTTAATCTGTTTGAGTTGACCAGGTGTGATCAGGACCGCATATCTGAGTTGGGTCTCGCTGATTAGGTATTGGATCTGGTTCTGGTAAGGATGAAGTGAGTGAGAAGGTTTCTACTGTATGTGGGTGTGAAGGTTGAAGAAGAAGAAGACAAGGAAAGAGAGAGAGAGAGAGCAAAGATGCCAAGAACCCTAATAAAGAAAACCCTAGAGAGAGAGAGAGAATTTTGTGACTTGTCTCTGTTCACTTGGATGGAAGCCTGGTTTAGCTTTTGTGCTAGGGTTTATATTGTGGGAGTACCCAAATTGTAGTGCAGCAGACCACTGCACATTTTGTGGGGCCCATCTTTAATCTTTATGATGGATAACTTGCATCTGAACCATTCATTTAGTTGGCCCCTTCTCAGATGATGCAAGAGTGAGATCTGCACTTTTTTAAATTCCATTGATTGGCACCATGCCTTGAATTAAGGACTAGAAGAAAGAGAGATCGATGAACCCAGGGTATTGATCGATGACCTAGATGTATACTGAAAGGGACGGATTGGATCATATGATTGGTACAAGTTTCCACCAACATCTATCCAAAGCTGCAGAGAAAACCCAAATGCACAATTGTAATAATTTTGAAGGTCCAAGAATGGAGGTCCACTAACCTTACAATTTTTTACTTCACCATGCACATACAATGCTTCACTATTCTTATGTACTTTTTTTGAACTTTTCTTACTTGGCCCACCTTTCATCAGTCCTATCCAATTCACTGATTGATAGGCTCTATTCATACAAGAAATCTACAAACATAATTTATTAAACTTTGAGATAAAACTAAAGACTAAGAACATTTAATCAGTTTGATATCTTATATTTCTCTTATCTATATTCAAACTTGTTACCATCATGCTCCCTTAATTGATTATCACACATCTAGATGGACTACACATAAATCAAACATCTGGTGCCACGTAGTGTTTTCAATGTATAATTTTATGATGACATCCCTTATAATATAGATTCTGAACAAGTTGTTCCGTGTGTTATTCTACTACTGCTTTTGTCATTGTTGAAAATTGAAAATGTTAGGCGTTATGGATTGGGGTTGTTGCCCTTTTCCACTTGCTCTCTTTTGCTACCTTTTCTCATTTTTGGGATTTTATTTGGTCTTCACTCGTATGTATTGAGTTGCCACACGTATACAACTTCTTGGCCACGAGAAGAAGAGAACGTGGTTTGAACTGAAGTGAACGTGGTTTTACTCTCTCTCGAACGACGCGCAGAGAGACATCACAATCATGCGTACAGGAGATATGCTAGAAGCCTACGCACACATAAAGTATGTGCATGTTTAGCAGAATTTGTCAAGATAGCTTTGTGTTCTTTCTTGTAAAAATTTAAGTAAAAGAGTTGTATTTTGACTAATGTCACATATTTATTTAATTGGAAGCTGCAACTTTTTTTTATTTTTTATGTACACGCTAGTCGTTTAATATATAATATTTTTCCTTTTTTTATTCAATATATACACGCTAGTATGTAGAATTTTTACATTTTTATTCTCTCTATATATATATATATACACATGTGACACTAGTATGTAGAATTCTCAGATAAAAAAAAGTTAACAAGCTCAAGCATTCTTCTAACTTGAACAAAACTTGAGTTAAGCTCAACTGAGCTTGTCTTCACTTGAGTTTAGTTAAGCAAGGCCTGGTAAGATAAAATCATCCTAATATAACCAAAATCTAATAAAATTTAATCTAAGATAACACATCATTTCCATATCCTGTAACATTCTCTGAGATCCATGTCAGTGAAAAAGTAACTTCTTACACAATTCGTGAGAGGTACGTTGATGCAGCCATGGCATCGAGACAAAGGGCGGCCCAAAAATATAATCATACTTCTTAGCTATAAATTAATTATACATGCTTAGTATATTAATTATGTTTTATTGTGTAAGTATGTATTAGATCCCTACAACATATTAACTAGAGTTTAAGCTAAAGCACAAGCTGACACGACCCGAGCCCGAGATTTTGATAAACATCGAGTCGCGTTATATACTTACTCCCATGAATTTTAATCATTAAAACTCACAAGGGTTATCATAAACATACATTATGCGGAACATTAACTTATAAACAATTGTACATTGTTCATATTCAGAACAAGACTTATTTACAATTTATACAACCCTTCACTTGCATATTTATGTACAATGTAAGGATTCAAAAGTATGAAATATTCTAAACCAACTCTCATCAAATTTACTTCCACTCTACGAGTCCTCCTGGAGGAACCTGACCGGTCTCCTCCTTTGTCGTTATGGTCTTGGGACAGGTAGAGGCAGCTGAGTCTGTAATGCCATCAATAACACAATGTGAATTTAACAATTCAGCAGAGTATAAACAATCCCATGATTACATATGTTAATTATATTTTCAATATGTCTAAGTCAATATTAGACTAAATCAATAATAGTAGCAATAACATTAACAGTATGAGTCATTATTAAAAGTTTGGCAATTAACATAATATTTTCAATCAATACCATCTCCCTAAACAAGAAGGATTACCGTCTTTCAAATAAAGGAATGATTACCATCTCCCTAAACAGGAAGAATTACCGTCTTCCAAATAAAGGAAGGATTAGTGGAAATTATCAGTGACCAGACCAGGGACTGCTGACATCACCACGGAGTTCCGAAACACTCCCAAATAAATTGCTGCAGCCAGTAACAGCTCAATGAGCTTATAGAAATTATCATGTAGTGCCAAACTCAATGAACAATATAATTTCATTTCATTTAATTTCATTTACTTACAATGAACGGATATAATTTCTCAATTAAACAATACCAACCAAATGGGTGTAATCTTCAGTTATTTAATATACTTGTGTTATTCTTGATAGACATCACAATTTATGTACATTAAAGTCCCCTTAATTAACACCTATGGAGGTATAAACAGTGTTAACCTTGACTAAATCAATAGGCTTTAATTTAAAATTTATCCACAAAATTTCATTTTGTCGGTTTACTCGTCGGTTGACATGTCGGTCAACCGATACACACTTGTCGGCTGACCGACATGTGTCGGTCAGTGTCGGTTTGTGTTGAGTTCATGAATTTGCACATTTACCCATCATTGTAGGATAAATTAGGGGTTTGATTAGGTGAATTGCATCATTATTCATCTAATTCCATCATTTCATGCATTTTCACCTAGAAACTTGAATTTTCATACTTTTCATACATTTTCTGCATTAATTTAGAATGTTTTGTAAATTTTCTTCGAAGAGTCCCAGTTGGAGTAGGACTCTGTCCGGATGGGTCCCGCTTCAATATGGGCTCTTCAATATTTGATGTGTTGAATTAAAATGTGCAGAAAACGAGAATTGCAGGCCTCTGACATGGACCCCACACACAAGCCATGTGAATATCACTCAAAGGAGGGGTCCACTCATCATATCAGTTGAAGAGTCCTAACTACAATAGAAGACTTCTCATAGGGCCCACTATTCAAGCAGATGAAATGATCTACATGGCAGGGTCCGCAGTAGTTGCAGATTTGAAATTATTAATGGATAATTCAAATAGTATAATTATGATTGGAATAAAAGAAGAAGAGTTTGAATCATCCACATTTGATCTCCTTTGGAAAATAAGAGTTGTGGAGAGAAAGAATCCTTGGCAAATCAAATTTCAAAAGTTAATCCCGTTTTTCTCAGGATAACTCATCTTCAAATGGCCATAACTTTCAATCCAACCGTCGGATCGATGAAATTTACCTACCGTTGGAAAGCTTATTCAGAGTAGATATTCGTGGAGCCCAAGAATATGCAAATCAGAGCTAAATTGACAAAGTTACGGGCCTGGAGATTTTCATGTTCATTTTTAGACGGGATTGCAATTAAATCCACACCGTTGATAATCAATTGCTGCATATCCCTTGTGGGACCCCATCTGAAGATTAGTCAAGCTATCCAGAAGCTTCCACCTCATTCAAATTTAAAAGAGATAAGAGATATACCTTATCTATGAAGATAAATCAAATTTGCAGAGAAAGTGTCCAGATTCAATGTATCTGTAAGATAACCGGGGTTATAAGAGGAACCAAAAGGAAGCATACGGGAGACACTCTTTTCCCTTGGACGTCCAGCACTATTTTCTCTCATTTCTTTTCTTTTCCTAATTAATAGAATTTAAGAATTATTTTTGGGTATTCTGAAGCCCTGTTTCAGAAATTAGGATTTTTAGAAGAGAGATTTCTGAGAGACCATTGTACAAGGAGATGCTATTAATGAAATTACTTATGGAGTTCTTTTCAATGGCTGGCTAGATTTCTGGATTGGGGCACACAGATGAAGCTAAGTAAATCTTTAATTTAATCTATGTGAATTTTCTATTTACTTGTCTCTTTTAAATGCATGCTCTATTAGAATAATAGATCTGTCTTCATGCCTTAGGCAGCCTCTATTTTGATTTCTAATGAAAATAGTTTGATGATTTATACTTATTTTGATAGATTATGCTTAGGGTTGAGATCCTTTGATAGTTTATGCTTAATTTGATGAGTCATGCTTATGATTTTTCATTCTTTTATGAGGTGAAGGAGGTCTTGGGTTGTGATCTTATTCTTTTTATTAAAATCTGGTTTTTACAAAAGACAAATCATCCGGATCCGAAACATTGATTTGTTTCTGATCTGAGTTATTTTGAGACAAATAGTAGAATAATTGCATGATGGATTGATTATCTTGCTTAGTGGATTCTGGATGCTCCGATCTATTTTTTTATATATTTGATTAGTTTGTTTCTGAATTCTTCTAGATTTTCTTAGATCTCAGTTATTCATTAATCTTTGATTAAAAAAAATCAGATTTAAATTTTAACTTAGTAGTGCTCCCTGTGGGATCGACCTGTAATTGCCACTATCTCAACAAGATAACTGTGCACTTGCAGTAATTTTAATGGATTGATTTAATTCACATCAAGTTTTTGGCGCCGTTGCCGGGGAGCCAAATCTAAGTTTTTATAAAAATCTGAATTTTTGTTATATTAAATTCAAATGCATGCTCATATTTAGGTTGCATTAGTTATTTAGTCATTTAGTTTACATCAGTAGTGTTATTTGCAGTTAATATTAGTTAGTATTTTACTTTGCTAAGTTTTCTGATTTTTCTGATTTTTCTTTTATATTTTTTTATAATTAATTGAATTTTCGGAATAATTAATAAAAATAAAAAAAATTTCTTTGAATTATTTCCTTTAATTCTGAATTTCAGTAAATAAAAACAAAAAAAAAATTTTGGATTGGTTTAACTAATGTTTTGATTAGATTAGGATTGGTAAGGTAGAGTTTAAAATTTTTAGGACTAGGTTGTTTTGATTAATATGCTAACCTTTGAATTCTTAAATTAGGTAATTAGAAATTTTAAAATTCTATCTCTTAAGTTGTTTAGATTAGTTAGAGTCTTAAAATCTGAAACTTGAATTGGATAAGATTGGATTTCTTATAATTGAAACTTTTTGAAAACTCTAATCATATCTGGACACTTGTTTGGATAATTTAGAATTTTTGATTTTTTTTTTGTAGATAGAATTTTTGATTTATTTCAATAACTTAGAGTCCACTTTGGATAGAGTTTTGATTTACTTGGTGTCTTTTGAATTTTCTTATATTTTTTTTTCAAAATTAGGATAAGATAGACTTTTGAGTTGGTTTGTTAACTTAGGATTTACTAACAAGAGTTTCTTTTGGATAGGTTACCTTGCTAAGAGGAGAGTTGCACAAAAATAGGAAACTGCGTGGATTTGCTCTAAGCAAACAAGTTGCTCTCAGAATTGCAAAAATTTGTCAAAAAAAGGTTATCCTTACATAGTTTAAGGATTAGCGTGGGCCCGCTGTAAGAGTTTCTAAACTTTATCCCACGAATCTTTTACTTGTAAGTGGGGCTTGGGTGATTTAAATTTCAGCAAATATGATTGTGTGATTGACACACCAAGTAATTTGGACCCACACACTTAGTTAAGGGCAATTGACCCCAATAAGATAAGGACTGGATTTCATCACCAGATCCTTGCCCAATTAGGTTTAACCACCTCTCACATAGTAACCTAACCATTAATTAAAATCAAATAGAAACGAGACCATAGGACTCGAGCTCATTAGGACGAAGACCACAAAAGGTTGCACCAGTTGCGCTCTTTGGTCAAGTTGATGTCTAGGTAAGTCCTGTCCCTACAAAAAAAAAAAGGGTGACAGTCTCTGTTCTAGGAGTTTGGTTCTTAAGCGGGACCCTTGCCAAGTGCATTGTGACCCCACCACTCATCCTGGGGACTTACCTGGTCAATTTGTCTTCATAAGACCGAATTGGAGGCCTTAGTGCACTCTTCAAACCAGTTAGGAGCTGTCTAGAGAGTTAGGCTAACCCTAGGATAATTCTTTGTGCTCAATCTTTGTGCTTGACTGCTTGTGCATAATCTAGTAAGACAATTGGGGCCCCGCACATAGATTAGGCTTGCATTTCTTCAAGGTTAAACCTGATGCATGCGTTCTAGACCCGAGAGAGAGAAATTGTGGGTACGCAAGAGTAAAAGGTTAGTCAGGATAGAACCCGAATTAGCCTTAACCGTTGTCGGAAAGTCTTCCATCTTTGAAGAAATTATTAGGATGGCTGATCAAGTGGACCCACCCATGACTTTGAAGGACTACATGTACCCCACCAGGACAACTCAACCGTCCTGCATCACCCTGCCTCAAACCAATGCCACATTTGAGCTGAAATCTGGCATGATCCAGATGCTCCCAGTATTCCGTGGGCTAGACCAGGAAAACCCATATCAACATGTTAGGGAATTTGAGGACATCTGTGGGACCATGAGAATTAATAACATGACTGAAGAGGCCCTTAAACTTAGATTATTTCCTTTCTCCCTAAAAGAAAAGGCTAAAGCTTGGCTTTATGCCTTACAAGCCGGGTCCATCACTACATGGGACAAGCTAGTCGAAGAATTTTACAAAAAATTCTACTCTAAGCAGAAAACCGCTTCGATCAGGCAGGCCATCAATGGATTCCATCAAATGGAAGGGGAGACACTTTGCAGTTATTTGGAACGGTTCAAGGACCTCTTAATCCAGTGTCCCCACCATGGATTTGAAAAAATTCGATTGGTCCAGATCGTGTATGAGGGTTTGGATTACCCTACTAAGCAGATGGTGGAGTCTTTCTGTGGTGGGCAGTTTACACAGAAGACAGCAGATGAAGCATGGACATTTTTGGAAGAAACTGCTGAAAATACATTGCAGTGGGCACCTATCAAGAGGGAGCCCATCAAACCCACCATTCCTGAAAAAGGGGGGATGTTCAAGATTGAACCCAAAATTGAGGCAGAGGCCAAATTGGCCACATTGGCGAGAAGAATAGAGGCTTTAGAACTGAACCAAAAGCCTACTCCAAACACTTTGGAGTCTTTGAAATATACTCAGGCCATGAATGGAGGGATTGACCCAATAACTTTGGGTCAGACCGAGTCTATTGAGGAAGTGAATGCGCTTTATCAAAATACTCATTTTGATAATCGTCAGAGGTATGACCCATACTCCAACACATACAATCCAGGTTGGAGGGATAATCCTAATTTTTCTTGGACCAAGGGTCCAACTCAGGGTGGCCCATCACAATCACATCAATTTCAGCCCATTCAATCTCAATCCAATGCCCCGCCTGGTTTCCAAAAGCCCAATTTCACCCCCAATCCGCAAAATCAGCGGATAGATTCTCTTGAGGAAACTATGAAACTGTTAGCTCAGAATACCCTCCAATTCCAGCAAAGCACTACTCAAATTTTGAATGGTCACACTCAGACCCTTACACAACTGGAATATCAGATGGGCCAACTGGCCAACTCCATCAGTATCAGAGACAAGGGAACCTTCCCTAGTCAATCTGAACCCAATCCCAAAGGCCAAGTCGTTCATGATATAAAAGGAAAAGGCCCAGAACAAGTTAAGTCCATCATTACTCTTAGGTCGGGTACACAAATTGATAACAAGATTGAAATACCAAAAGAACCTGAGGAAGAATCTAGTGACATATTAGAAATTGAGGAACCACGTGTGCATGCTGAACCCATGTTAGAACCAGAGCCAGTCAAAGCAAACCCAATCATAACTAATCCATCACCTAGTGAGCCATCTCCTAGGACTTATGTTCCCAAGGCACCATACCCACAGAGGCTAGGCCCAGCAAAATCAACTATTCAGTTGGATAAAATGCTAGAAGTATTCAAACAAGTGAGGATCAATATCCCACTACTTGATGCTATCCAACAGATTCCAGCCTATTCAAAATTTCTGAAAGACCTTTGCACCTTCAAAAGGACTACTAATGTGCCCAAAAAGGCTTTTCTAGCCCAACAAGTTAGCTCGATCATTTCCTGTCCAACCCCGATCAAATACAAAGACCCAGGGTGTCCTACCATTTCTTGCCAGATAGGGGACCATCACATAGAGAAAGCTTTGCTAGACTTGGGTGCAAGTGTAAACCTTCTTCCATACTCTGTTTATGAAGAATTAGGTTTGGGGGAGTTGAAAAAGACCCATGTGACCTTGCAATTGGCTGATGCATCGATTCGATACCCCAAGGGGGTAGTCGAAGACGTTCTGATCAAAGTCGGAGACTTTGTGTTTCCTGTCGATTTTGTTGTCTTGGATACCACACACACATCTGGGGCTGAACCCAACATCCCAATAATTTTGGGGAGACCATTCCTTGCCACCTCTAATGCCCTGATCAATTGTAGGAATGGTGTGATGCAAATTTCTTTTGGGACCATGACAGTTCAAGTAAACATTTTTAATATCAGTAAGCAACCTCCCGATGAGGATAATGGAATTTTTGAAGTTAGTTACATTCATGAATTGGTGGAAAATCACTTACCCCATTTGAAACTTGAAGATCCGCTAGAGGCTTGTCTAGCTCACTTTGGAAGTGATTTTGATGTAGATGGACATATTGAGGATGTCAATGCACTATTAGACTCAACCCCTTCCATGGACTACTCCAGGTGGCAACCGAAGCATGAGATTCTGACTCCATCTGCTTCCCCACCTGTCCCATCGATTGTCAAGCCCCCTAAGTTAGAACTCAAGCAACTGCCGGATACATTGAAATATGTGTTTTTAGGCCCACTAGAAACCCTTCCAGTGATTATAGCTTCAGACTTGGACCCTGTCCAAGAGGAAAAACTCGTGAAAATTTTGGATGAACACAAGGAATCTATAGGGTGGTCCATCGCAGATATTAAAGGAATAAGTCCATCTGTGGTCCAACATAGAATCCATTTGGAAGAAAATGCAAAAACTTCTCGTGAACCACAGAGGCGACTGAACCCTACAATGAAGGAAGTAGTCAGGTCGGAAGTCTTAAAATTACTTGATGCAGGAGTACTTTACCCCATATCTGATAGTGCATGGGTAAGCCCGATTCAAGTGGTACCAAAGAAATCTAGAATAACAGTAGTTCAAAATGAGGGAAATGAATTGGTACCCACTCGGATACAGACTGGATGGAGGGTATGCATTGATTATAGGAAGTTGAACTCAGTCACTCGGAAAGATCATTTTCCCCTCCCATTCATGGACCAGATGCTCGAAAGGCTAGCTGGTCATGCATATTATTGTTTTCTTGATGGTTATTCCGGTTACAATCAAATTCCAATTGCACCTGAGGACCAAGAAAAAACCACCTTCACCTGTCCATTTGGCACTTTTGCATACCGACGCATGCCCTTTGGGCTATGCAATGCACCGGCCACTTTTCAAAGATGCATGTTGAGCCTATTTTCTGACATGATAGAAAGATTCATTGAAGTTTTTATGGATGATTTTTCGGTCTTTGGCAATTCTTTTGAGGAGTGCTTACATCATTTATCCCTTGTGCTTGAAAGATGCAAAGAAAAGAATCTAGTCTTAAATTGGGAGAAATGTCATTTTATGGTCAAAAGGGGCATAGTTCTAGGACACATTATTTCTGATAATGGGATTGAGGTGGACAAAGCAAAAATTGATTTGATCTCCAAATTGCCACCACCAAAATCAGTTAAGCAGATTCGATCATTCCTAGGCCATGCTGGTTTTTATCGTAGATTCATCAAGGATTTTAGTAAAATTGCTAAACCTTTGTGCCAATTACTGACAAAAGAGGCCCCATTTGAATTTGATGAGAATTGTCTAAAGGCCTTTGAGAGACTGAAAACAGAACTAACTTCAGCCCCTATAATTCAGCCACCTGACTGGACCATTCCATTTGAGTTAATGTGTGATGCATCCGATACCGCTATTGGAGCTGTTTTGGGTCAACGGGTTGGGAAGTTACCTTATGTGATTTACTATGCAAGTAGGACCCTCAATGATGCACAGCTAAATTACACAACCACTGAAAAAGAATTACTCGCTGTGATTTTTGCCTTGGAGAAATTTAGATCCTACTTGATAGGGTCCAAAGTCATCATTTACACGGATCATGCAGCTTTGCGATACCTTCTGTCCAAAAAAGATGCAAAAGCCCGATTGATCCGGTGGATCCTTCTGCTACAAGAGTTTGATTTGGAAATAAGAGATAAAAAAGGATGTGAGAATGTTGTAGCAGACCATCTTTCGAGGTTACCCTTAGAACCATCAGATGAGGTTCCTCTGAATGAAAACTTTCCTGATGAACAATTGCTCAGTATTTCTCAAATCACCTGGTTTGCAGATATAATCAATTACCTTGTTACAGGGGAGATGCCCACCCATTGGTCAAAACAGGATCAATCAAAATTTCTTGCTGAGGTCAAATACTTTTTCTGGGATGACCCGTATCTTTTTAAGTACTGCCCAGACCAGATCATCAGGAGATGCATTCCTAATCATGACCACTACTCGGTCATTTCATTCTGCCATGATCATGCTTGTGGGGGCCACTTTAGTTCGAAAAAGACAGCTGCAAAAGTTTTGCAGTGTGGATTTTACTGGCCCACAATTTTTAAAGATTGCCACACTTTCTGTTTGAACTGTGAGAGGTGTCAAAAGCTTGGCAAGCTCAATCGGAGGAACATGATGCCCTTGAATCCCATTCTTGTGGTGGAACTTTTTGATGTGTGGGGAATTGACTTCATGGGGCCATTTCCAAACTCTTTTGGCAATTTGTATATTTTACTTGCGGTGGACTATGTTTCTAAATGGGTGGAAGCAATACCTACCAGAAAGAATGATCGCCATGTGGTGATCAAATTTGTGAAGGAATACATATTTTCTCGGTTTGGTACACCTAGGGCAATTATCAGTGATGGTGGAACCCATTTCTGTAATAGCACCTTTGACCATCTGATGAAAAAGTACTCTATTACTCATAAGGTTGCTACGCCCTACCACCCACAGACTAGTGGCCAAGTAGAAGTATCGAATAGGCAGATTAAACAAATTTTAGAAAAAACGATCAACCCAAATCGGAAAGACTGGTCTTTACGGCTATTGGATGCATTATGGGCCTATCGAACCGCTTACAAGACTCCTATTGGGATGTCCCCATATAGGTTGGTCTATGGAAAGGCATGCCACTTGCCTGTTGAATTGGAGCATAGAGCTTATTGGGCCATTAAGAAGCTCAATTTTGACTTACCCACTGCGGGTACTCTGCGTAAATTGCAACTCAATGAGTTGGAAGAACTTAGAAATGATGCCTATGAGAATGCCAAGATCTACAAGGAAAGAATGAAGTTGAACCATGATAAGTCAATTTTAAGAAAATCTTTTGAACCGGGTATGAAAGTCCTTTTGTATAACTCCCGGTTACACCTGTTTCCAGGGAAGTTACGAACCCGATGGGCTGGTCCATTCATTGTCAGGACTGTTTACTTTCATGGTGCTGTAGAAATTGAAAATCCCAAAAATGGTGATGTTTTCAAAGTGAATGGTCAACGATTGAAACCATTTCTGGAACTGAAGGATAAAAACATTGAGGATATCCTTCTGGAAGACCCAATTTACCAGGACTGATCATTTTTTGTCATGTCGGGCTGACGACATTAAACTTAGCGCTATTTGGGAGGCAACCCAATTTTGGAAGGTAATTGAGCTGGTTGATCACATTCTTTTGCACTCACTCCACATGGTAAGATGTTTCCATTTTTCTGATTGTTCAGTTTCACATTACACATGCATTCATAACATTGAGGACAATGTTGCATTTAGATTTGGGGGTGTGAGTTAGAACTCGACATGTGATCATTTGTTCAATTTTCATTATACATTTTTTTTTCGCTTTGCTTTGGTTTTTAGGAGATTAAAAAAAAAATATTTGTTATTGTTAGGTTAGAGGGAAACTTTCGAGACAATTTTTATTGGCTGAAGATATTTATTTTTGGCAAAAGAAAACAATGGTTCACTATTTTATTTATGGAAAGGATTTTTGAAAAAGTGCTGAGTTTGATCCCCCACTTTTACACAAGTTGTATACGTTTTTAAGGTTTTGAATGTGAAGCTAAGATTTCCATTTTTTTTTTTTTAAATATGGAAAACCGAACCTTAGTTTACAGAGCTTCCTGGTTCGACGGATGGATACATGGAAAGGGCTGCCTATTGTTGGGGACCGCACAAAAAAAAAAAAAAAGGAAAAAAAGAAAAAGAAAAAGAAAAAATATATATATAAATAAATAAAAGTGTTTTGTTAGAAATCTTGAAAAGAATAAAAAGTTTTGTGACTATTTGGGTTCGTAGCCTTTTTAACCCGAGCCAGTAAGCCCTTAGGGGTATTTACATACCTAGTGCCCTAAAGCCATCTGGTTTGGGAGACATTGGCCAAATGCTCGTTACATGGGTTAATTAGAAAGCTTAAGGGACTTAGGCATTGCACAGTCACGTGTGTGTGAAAAAAAAAAAAAAGAGAAAAAAAAAATTTGCACCCTTAGAAAAAACAGTAGTGCGAAAGCCGTCATTATCACCTTGAAAGGAAGACTTTTTTTTGCTAAGTTTAGGCGGCCCAGGTTTTGAAAAATATATATATATTATTATTTTCATGGAAATTCTTGGTGGATCATTTGATGCTTATTACGTATACATACTTTTCACCATGCACAATCAATTAAGCATGATTTCGAGAATTTCTGACCAAAAGATGGGATTGGTGAACCGAATTTAAGATTTGCTTTTGAAAATTCTGAGAACCAAGAATAGTCGGTATCTATAAACTTTCTCTTGGAAGAAGTTTCCCTGGATTATGTTAGGTTTTAATCACATTTTCAAAAAAAAAAAAAAAAGAATTTTGTGGGTAAATTCACTGCAAACCCTCACGAGGCACAACTCGTCCACTAGGGGGAACCTAGGGGTTTAAGGGCTTGTTGCATATGCTAAATGCAACCGAGAATACCAGCGAAAGTGGTTTTGTTTTCATATTTACTTTTCTTTCTTAGATTAGGTTAAAGAACTTCAAAACTTTTGCTCGCAACTTTTGCTAAGGGACTAGCAAAATGCTGGTTGGGGAGTGTGTTGAGTTCATGAATTTGCACATTTACCCATCATTGTAGGATAAATTAGGGGTTTGATTAGGTGAATTGCATCATTATTCATCTAATTCCATCATTTCATGCATTTTCACCTAGAAACTTGAATTTTCATACTTTTCATACATTTTCTGCATTAATTTAGAATGTTTTGTAAATTTTCTTCGAAGAGTCCCAGTTGGAGTAGGACTCTGTCCGGATGGGTCCCGCTTCAATATGGGCTCTTCAATATTTGATGTGTTGAATTAAAATGTGCAGAAAACGAGAATTGCAGGCCTCTGACATGGACCCCACACACAAGCCATGTGAATATCACTCAAAGGAGGGGTCCACTCATCATATCAGTTGAAGAGTCCTAACTACAATAGAAGACTTCTCATAGGGCCCACTATTCAAGCAGATGAAATGATCTACATGGCAGGGTCCGCAGTAGTTGCAGATTTGAAATTATTAATGGATAATTCAAATAGTATAATTATGATTGGAATAAAAGAAGAAGAGTTTGAATCATCCACATTTGATCTCCTTTGGAAAATAAGAGTTGTGGAGAGAAAGAATCCTTGGCAAATCAAATTTCAAAAGTTAATCCCGTTTTTCTCAGGATAACTCATCTTCAAATGGCCATAACTTTCAATCCAACCGTCGGATCGATGAAATTTACCTACCGTTGGAAAGCTTATTCAGAGTAGATATTCGTGGAGCCCAAGAATATGCAAATCAGAGCTAAATTGACAAAGTTACGGGCCTGGAGATTTTCATGTTCATTTTTAGACGGGATTGCAATTAAATCCACACCGTTGATAATCAATTGCTGCATATCCCTTGTGGGACCCCATCTGAAGATTAGTCAAGCTATCCAGAAGCTTCCACCTCATTCAAATTTAAAAGAGATAAGAGATATACCTTATCTATGAAGATAAATCAAATTTGCAGAGAAAGTGTCCAGATTCAATGTATCTGTAAGATAACCGGGGTTATAAGAGGAACCAAAAGGAAGCATACGGGAGACACTCTTTTCCCTTGGACGTCCAGCACTATTTTCTCTCATTTCTTTTCTTTTCCTAATTAATAGAATTTAAGAATTATTTTTGGGTATTCTGAAGCCCTGTTTCAGAAATTAGGATTTTTAGAAGAGAGATTTCTGAGAGACCATTGTACAAGGAGATGCTATTAATGAAATTACTTATGGAGTTCTTTTCAATGGCTGGCTAGATTTCTGGATTGGGGCACACAGATGAAGCTAAGTAAATCTTTAATTTAATCTATGTGAATTTTCTATTTACTTGTCTCTTTTAAATGCATGCTCTATTAGAATAATAGATCTGTCTTCATGCCTTAGGCAGCCTCTATTTTGATTTCTAATGAAAATAGTTTGATGATTTATACTTATTTTGATAGATTATGCTTAGGGTTGAGATCCTTTGATAGTTTATGCTTAATTTGATGAGTCATGCTTATGATTTTTCATTCTTTTATGAGGTGAAGGAGGTTTTGGGTTGTGATCTTATTCTTTTTATTAAAATCTGGTTTTTACAAAAGACAAATCATCCGGATCCGAAACATTGATTTGTTTCTGATCTGAGTTATTTTGAGACAAATAGTAGAATAATTGCATGATGGATTGATTATCTTGCTTAGTGGATTCTGGATGCTCCGATCTATTTTTTTATATATTTGATTAGTTTGTTTCTGAATTCTTCTAGATTTTCTTAGATCTCAGTTATTCATTAATCTTTGATTAAAAAAAATCAGATTTAAATTTTAACTTAGTAGTGCTCCCTGTGGGATCGACCTGTAATTGCCACTATCTCAACAAGATAACTGTGCACTTGCAGTAATTTTAATGGATTGATTTAATTCACATCAGTTTGAAAACCAGACACGCGAAGTTTTCCTTTCTTATAATGTCGGTCAGTTCTGTCGGTTCCTTGTTGGCTGACCGACACTTTCGGTCAGGTCTCGGTTTAAAAACCAGAGACAAACTTCTTCTTCCATTTGCAACATCGGTCAGGTTGTCGATCAGCTTGTCGGCTGACCGACACTGTCTGGAAATTTCCTGCAGAATTCGTTTCAGAATTTTGTTTTACTCCCTTTCATTTCCGGCCTGCATAAGATGTTTGGAACCTCCTGTTCCCTTTCTCAACATCATTTAAACATAAATAACACTTCTATTTCATTCTTCCAATCCATTCAATTCCAATCAAAACAAAAATGGTTAATACTCTATTCTAATATGAAATGGAAAGGAGCTTGTATCAAATTAACACATGAAACACAGAAACCATTTATACTTGCCTTTGATTTGAATTCAACACAATAACTCTTTTATTCTTAGGCTTGATTTGATAGATAACCACTCAAATGAAACCCTCTTTGAAACTTGTAACCTCAAAAATAATGATTTTCAGAAGTTTCCCCAAGCTTACATCCAAGAACTTCAACAACAGAGATGTAATATGACGAAGACCCACTCTCATTTTCTCAATTCCTTGCATTTTTCCTTCGTTAATTCACATGGAAGAAGAAATCTTTGCTATATTATTTGTTGGAAGAAGTAAACAACTACAGCCGGTTCTTTACATGCTGAGTACTATGCAGGAACATTATATAAAGGACATCTGGATTCCCAAATTTACCACTTAAACCCATTTAAATACTTAATTACATTTTGAGTCAAATTAACACCCCTTTGACTCATCTTAAGTCAAATTAGTTCAAGTGTATTATGAAATTTAATGCACTCGTTGAGATACACATAATGATATCAATTTCCACCAATTTCGACAAAATACGTATAAAGCTGAATTTACATAAAAGTCCTTAATCCTACTAATTTGAGTCTCAAACCCAATTTAATTCACTTAACCTCTTCCAACTTATCTCATTGGGTTTAATCCATTTAGTTGTGACTAATTTGATCAATTTCAATCTTTAATTACACTTAAATCAACTAATCACGTTTAATCCATATTAATCGAGATTAATTAGAGTTAATCGTGATTAACTCGGGACGAGGTGTAACACAAGCCAAGCCTTAATCAAGGCAAGCTTGAGCTTAACTGAGTTAAATGTGACGTACTTAACTTGGATATAGCCTGCGAGGGAACTGAGCGAATCAGCAAGTTTATCTCGACTTGATTAACTCATGGTTCACGCTTGAGATTGGTCTTGACTAAGTCAATTTGAGCCGATCTTTTTATATTTATAGCGGAGAGTGTCTCAGCCCTTTGGGCCGGACTAATCCCTACGGGCCCAGGGGGAGCCGGATAAATCCCTTCTGGCCTCAGTATGGTAGTGCAGTTTCGAACCCTCAACCTCCAGGAACAAACCATGGTCTTCGGCCAACTGAGCCACCCATCGGGGTTAACTTGAGCTGATTTACCAACCGATTTGACATTTTTATGCAAAATATACACGAGTATGAATAAATACATATACGAGTATATTTAAAGTTGTAGATGAACAACTAATCACGGTTAGGTGGTATTGTCGGCACCTTAGTTTCACATACATGCCCACGTATCGATTTATGTGTCCTCAAGTTGTCTATGAACTTCCCAAAACAAAAATTAAATATGTATATATTCTTTCATATTCTAGTGGAGCCATTGTCTACTGTTACTGTAATCTATGATGGAATCCTCTCCGAACTTAATGAGAGATGCCGAATCTTTTGAGATCTTAATCCACTAATTTCACCTAAAATTTTTAGATGAATGTTCTGTTTAATCATAAAAAAAACATAGGCCTCATTAAAGAGCCATTTCGAATCATAAAAATAAAAAAGCATTTCCACAAAAAAAAAGAGCTTAATGACATAATCTCCAATTGAATTTGACTGTCAACAATATTTATTTATTAATCAAAATCGTGAAAACAAATGTCTATTTTAATCAGCAGAAACATGTTCAGAGTCTTTGTAGAGATCATAATTGGAGTTCGATTTCTACTCATTGAATTTGAAAAACTATTCATGCAACCAACAAAATTACCATGTGAACGCTTATATATCCATTTGAATCATAAAAACATGGATCCCGCTTGAGATTTGTGGGAGGTCTAAATCAATAATTTTCCCCCGATAATCTTGGAAGACTTGTCTCCTTTAATGGCAAACATGAAACATGAGTACCCTGTTGAGAGGCCAGCCAGTTCAAAACATGGCCCTATAAGAGATCTAAAATGGAAAAGTTATTTAACTTTTATATTTTATTTTCCCACATTATTAATTATTTAATAATTTATTTATAATTCCTTATTTATTCTAGAAATAAATTAATTTATGACTTGTTTTACATTTAAGATTATTTTCCTTATTTTTTTTATAATCTTGTCATTATTAAATATATTCTATTTCTACGGTTTTCATCATATATTTAGTCCTATCTTTTTTACATTTTAACATTGTAACACAATAATGCCAATTGGGCAGCTCTCCGGTGAGCGCCTCTATCTCCACGGAAACAATTAGCGATCAATCTTTGAAATCATATAGCGCTGATGGTTGTAGGACTTGGAGAGGGTGTGTGGGTATTTATTAGATAAGAAAACGTTAAAAAAAAAGGTAGCGGAAATTGAAAATAAAAATCTGAATTTCACAATACATAATAATAACATACTATGGCTTGACTTGGATTATCGGAGTTGAGTCCGAGTCCGGGTCTAATATATCAGACATGCTCACATGCCGGTCCTGTCCGGGTCCAAAGTTGACCGAACTACGTCTGATGAAACAGAACCATCAAATTCATGAACATGTTCATGTGCTTATGCCTCCCACTGAAAGGCCAGTTTCCATTTATTCCTTTGGGAACAGCTTCTAGCTAGTAATATATGTCTCACACTCTTCAAGGGTCCATGTTCCTATTTACAAATGGATGATTGGGCTGGGTCCTTGTTTTTTTCCAAATGCAAGGTTGGACTTAACTCATTCAACCAAATCCAGACCACAGAGGAAAAAAAAAAAAAACAATTATATTTTAGGTTTGATACGATGAACCTGGACTTAGGCCCAGAGATTTTTTTTTTCTTTTATGATTTTTTTTATTGTCGGAGGGTTCCGAGCCCTTTGGGCTGGATTAATACCTCCAGGCTCAGAGAGAAGCCGGATAAAAACTCCTGTTGTCCCAAGGTGGTAGTACTAATAGACTCAATCTTCAATTCAGTACTAATAGACTCAATCTTCAATTCGAAACTGGGAACTGATACTAAGAACTTTAACTCCGAAAGAAAAAACCATAGTCTTGACAACTCGACCATTAGCCCAGTCCCAGAGATAGAAATTGGAATTGAACTAAATTAGAAATTAGTCAATGTCTTCAATTTTTTCTGTATTGGTTCCTGACATAAGGGACCATTTTCATCTTAGTCTTTGACAAAGCACATGGACTCTGCGGCATTTATGGCCGTGACAAATTGACTTTGTTAGTTATAATATGTGGCTTGACACTATGGAAAATGATATTCAAACCCCTTCCTATGTGACACATTATTCTTTTGGTTTGGGTCTTCGATTTCTGCATCTGCAAGTCATATTTATTTGACTATGAAATTCAGTACTCTCTTTGATTAGAGCCACAAATATTTCACCCCCTCTCCTTATTTTCTTCGCCGGGGCTCCCACCACATCATTCCTTGGGCAGAAGTGATAAGTCCCAAATGTTATTTGTCATTAAAAGATGGTCCCACTCAGCTTCATTGGGCCTCCATTGTATTTAAGTAGGCTACCTTGTATATGTCTTTGGGTTATATCTGAACTTGGGTTTTGAATTAAATTGCTCATAGGAATTTATCAGTACAAGATTAATAATATTCTCAATCAAGAAATTAAGAAAATATTAATGAATTAGGAGTTATTTAATATTGCATTGATCGCTTTATAGATGGTAATTCTGGCCACTTTTCACTTAGGGATCATTTGTCTTATATGTATAAAATATGAAAATGAGATTTACACATGTAATATTTATATATGTGAATTTTAACGTATGTAAAATTTACACATGTGGAATAGAATGTCATGTTTTTTTGGCTTAAGGTAAGATTGCATTAAAGAAGAAAAGGGGTAAAAGCCCCTAGGGAAAGAGAAAAAAGAATACAGCAGAGAAAGAAAACAAGGCTCCTCAAAAGAGGGGGAACAACACAACCCCTGCCGACAAAAAGAGGACCAACCGAGGAGGAGGATCCATAACACAGCAAGAACAAAAAGGAAAGAAAGAAGAGAGCCCTGCTAACCAAAATTCAAAATGAGCACCAAGAGCTAAAGACAAAGCATCACCAGCTACAGCAAGAGCAAACACCACCAACAGCAAGGCATTCTGCTACTATAGAAAGCTGGAAGGCATCAACAAGAAATCCATAAACCAATCATCCACTACCCAGACTGGATTAGCAAGGAGAGGAGGGATAGACCACCCACCCTAAAGCCTTCAAGATGGGATGAGAGGGAGGGTACATACCTAAGGAGGAGCAGAGCATCCCATTGCAGCTGTGAGTAAAAACGTTTCGAGCTTTCACCAAGGAAGGCTTCTTATTAAGGTTTTTGGCTTCATTCCTTAATAGCCAAAGGGTGTAGAGGGCTTGGAAGAAGATAGCAGCTGCTGATTTTCTTCCATTGACATCTGCACTCTTGATGAAAGCTGACCTAAGAGAAGAAGGCAATAGAGGGGTAGGGATTAGAGTGTTCACTAGGCTGAGAAGCCGGGACCATAGTTGCAGATCTATATTACAAGAGAATAAAATGTGCAAGTCTGATTCTCTGTTGCTGTGACAAGAGTAACATCTTGAAGCCATGGATCTCCCTTTGAGCATAGCCCAAGAATCAGTTGGAGTTTTCCTGAGGAGAAGGCGCCAGGAGAAACAAGCAAGCCTAGGATTAATGAGCTCATTCCAAACCACTGAACTACTTCTTTTCTAGACCTCAAGGATTCCCAAGCTTGTTTAAGAGAGAGGGCCCTAGTTGCAGAGCTTTTCCAAATGAGTTTATCCGGGGTTGAAGGGCTAAGGATCAGTTTGGTTCGTATGCTGGAGGAGGAAGCTCTGGACCTCTGCCGGGATAGTAGGTGGGATAATCTAGGCGTTGTTTTGAATCAGGTGCACCACCCTTTCTTTGTCATAGAATTGAAGAAAGGGGAATCTTTGGGCAATGGGATCATGATCAATCCAATTGTCTAGCCAAAGCAAGATGAGGTGGCCGTTGCCCAGGGCCCATCTACTACCATGCTGAAGGACTGAAGCCAAAGATTTAATCCATTTCCAGATACATGATCCAGCCTTAGGATTGCCTGAGAACCAAATTGGAGAGTGCATGAAGTATCTTCCCCTGAACTAAGAAGCCCATAGAGAGTCTGATGTTGCCGCTGACCAAACCAACTTCAACAAACAAGCCTCATTGAACTCTTTCACCCTACGCAGACCCAACCCTCCCTCTTCTTTAGGCACACAAACCCGATCCCAATTCACAAAGTTACTCCTCTTTTTGTCAGAACTAGAGGACCACAGAAAAGTCCTCATAAGCTTTTCAATCTGCAAGCAAGTTCTTGATGGGATAGGAATGACTAGGGAGATGTGGAGAGGGATGGAGGAGAGCACATGCTTGACCAAAGTTAACCTACCAGCAAATGAGAGGCATTTGGCCTTCCAACCATCTAGCCTAGATCTGATTGAGTCCAAGAGCTTAGTGAAATGGAAGTGCTTTGAGGTTCTGAAGAAAAGAGGAACACCAAGGTAGACAGAAGGGAGGGTGGCCCTAGTAATTAGAAGAAGACCGGAGATCAATTGTGCTCTACTTGCTGAGCATTTTCTAAGGTAAAGGTTACTCTTTTGCAGGTTGAAACACTGCCCTGAAGAGGATTGATACCTAAACCCATAAATGTATCTCAGCCCTTCTTCTGTGTTTTTAGGAAAAACAAGATATCGTCTGCATAGAGCAAGTGGCAGGGAGTGGAATGAACAGGGGATATTGGCACTATTTTCCCTCAGGATCTGAGAAGCTCAATGTGGAGGCTATGAATTTCCTCAGCTAAGATGAATAGGTAGGGTGACAAAGGATCCCCTTGACGCAGACCACTTGATAAAGAGAAAAAACCAATGGGGCTGTTGTTAATTAGAACCGATCCTCTACTAGTACATATCATCTCTCTGATCAGGTTAATCCAAGCAAAAGAGAAGTTGAAAGACTTTAGGGCTCCGAATAAGAAATTCCAGTGAAGTTTATCAAAAGCCTTAGAAATGTCCAATTTCAAGCAAATTGTGCCTCCCCTAACCTTGGAATTGAGCTTCTGGATAGGGTCATGGGCTAAAGCAACATTATGATGGATTGATCTTCTAATAACAAAAGTTGTTTGGTTTTGAGAGATGAGGAAATGAAGGATGCTTGAGAGCCTAGAAGCTAGGATCTTAGAAGAGATTTTATAGGTGAAGTTCAAAAGGCTGATAGGTCTATAATCATATAAGGTTTCGGGAGAAGACTTCTTTGGGATAAGGGATATAAAGAAAGCATTTGATTCCCTTAACAAACACCCATAAGTGAAGAAATGGGTGATTGCCTCTACCACTTCTTTACTTACAATGTGCCAAAATTTGGTGAAGAAGACACCTGTAAAACCGTTCGGCCCTGGGGAACTGCTCCTTTTAAGGTTGAAAACTGCCTTTCTAATTTCATCTGTGGAGGGGACGGCAACTAGGAACTGGTTTTGGTCCTTGGTGACTGAAGGACCAGCCAAATGAAAAAGGCCTTCTTCAGGGATGATCGGGTCAGCTTGAAAAAGATTAGATAATAAAGTGGCTGCTTGATCTTTCATCTGCTGACCGTCTTAAAAAATCTTACCATCTACCTTGACCTGATCAATGCGGTTATGAATACCTTTGGCCTTAGCAGTGATGTGGAAAAACTTTGTGTTTCTGTCCCCATCTTGAAGCCACTTGACCTTAGCTCTTTGCTTCCAATGAGTGGACTCCACAATAAGCCAGTTATGGAGGGAAACTTTGGTTTGGTTCAAATCTCTGAGAAGGTGGTCACTAGGCTGATCTTTAAAAGCTACTTCCTTTGCCAGGATAAGGGCCTCTGCCTGAGCAATTCGGATATTGAAATTGCCAAAAATTTCTTTACTCCAGGTTTTAAGGTTTAGCTTGAGGATTTTGAGTTTACTTGCCAATATGAACTGAGGAGAACCATAACATGGTGTGGCCCAGCTGTCCTTAACTACCTTGGAGAAGGATTCATGAGAGATCCATTTGTCTTCAAATCTGAAAGGCAAACTGAAGAAGGAAAGACTGTGCCTATGAGCAAGAAATATGGGACTATGATATGAGGAAATACTTGGGAGATGTTTCACCTCTGGATCCACAAAGTTATCAAGCCATGTGGAGTTGGAAAGAGCTCTGTCTAACCTGGTTGCCACAAAAGCCTGCCCTTGCATGTTGTTCACCCAAGTGAAACTGTTGCCTCTGAACCCAAGGTCCTTCAGCCCAGCTGCTATGGTCATCTCTTGGAACTCCCTAACTAATAGAGGGGGAGGGGGCGAGTACTAATATTTTCATTTGCCAAAAGAATGGCGTTGAAATCTCATATCATGCACCAATGCTGAGAGGAAAAAGAACATTTGACAGGTAATCCCAGAGAGTCCTCCTTTGCCTATAGTCTGTAAAGTCATATACACCAGTAATCACATTAGAGGGAGAGGTGGGAGAAGTTGAAAAGGAGATTGAAATGTGCTGGGAGGAATAATCTATAAGGGAGAATGAAAGGTTGTAATTTTGGTTACATAGGCACCACAAAGAGTTTTCAGAATTAGAGAAGGAAGGGGAATGCCCAAAGGGGAGGCCTCCATTAGAAAAGGAAGCCAGGGTAGACTTAGGTTCAGAGAGGAAAAGAATATCTGGGGAGTGAACTGCTAAGAGGTGAAAAACCATGTTTTTTGTGGGGGTGTTATTTATGCCCCTACAATTCCAGTAGATGACTTTAACCATTAAGATACTATTTTTGGGTGAAGACCAGAGGAAGAAGTTCCTTTGCCTTTAGATTTCCTGGAAGCTTTCACCTTGAAAGGAGATGGGTCAACCTCTAAAGAAATTCCAGTATCTGGAACAGGATTAGTAAGAGGAGAAGAAATGGATGAAGGGATAGGAATGTGAGTTGAAACTGGGATATGTTCAGGGGTAATCCTCTTCAATTTGGATTGAGCAGCTGACACTTTTTTAAGGTTAGCATTTGAGAGGGTGGGATCTGTAAAGGTGCAGTTTCCCAAAATAGAGAAAACATTGTAACAGTCCAAAGAGGGAGCTGGGATTTTGTCCAATATCTCAAAGACCACATCTGAGGGAAGAGCTAAGAGAGGATTTTTCTGTTGGTAGGGGACCTGAGGAAGATTTTGGAAGTTGGGGGTTGTGGACTAAATTGAGCTCTAAGGGTATGGCATATGTGGATGGAAGAGAGGGAGGGGAGATGTTTGGCTCTGAGGATGTGGCAGGTACTGCTGGAAGAGAGGAGGTGGAGATAGGATGGAAAGAAGGGCTCGTCCTTTCTGGGTACAGGGAAGAATCAGCAAGGCAACAGTTACCTGTATAGCTTGAGGGTGATTGGTGCCTGGCTCAAGGAGGATGACCTCTATATCTTGGGTTGAGCCTGAATTCCCCAAGCTGGAATCTGTAGGGAGGAGGACGTCTGACGCAGGGGAGACCTGGTTGTCAGGTACCTGATCCTCCGGAGTGTTATGAGCAATCAGCACTGCATCTTCGACTGGAGTCTTCAACAAACCAGGGCGCATTTTAAATGGACACTTGGACGAAAGATGACCAACCGATTGGCATTCTGAGCAGGGGATAGATACATACTGTACTTCAATTTGGACAGAGTTCTCACCTTCTAGGTCAACTGAAATGGACTTAGGAAAGGAGGAGGTTACATTCAATAATACCTAAATTCTGGCAAATGAGAACATTTTTTGCTTTGCTGTAATTTCATCCAGATGGAGAAGCTTCCCAATTGAGGCTGCAATAGACATTAGGTCACTACTCCAAAGTGATAGGGTAACCCTCTTAGCCTAATCCAAACAAGAGCTTTCGATGGCCAGAAAGATTCATCTTGGCCTGGAGACCATGGATGCAGGATCAGTTTCTTACCTTCCATGAGAAGGGGGCTGTAACTAACCATAGTTTCCTTATCCTCCTTAGAGTAGAATCTGAAGATGAAGTTGCCATTTTTTGTGAGAGAAATCAGACAAGGCCTTGACAGGCGCCAAGAGGAAATCACCCATTGTTCCAGAGCTTCCACGGATGGACGCCTCCCTACAAATTTCCCTATTGCAAAATGGAAAAATGATTGTTTGCTGGAGTTGATCATTTGCTGGGGAATTCTAATGGTAAGTTTACCATCTAGAAGAACAGGGGTGGGGGGGATGGATGGGGGAGGGGGAAAAACTGGGTGGGATAGGCAGCTTGCATAGGTTTTAGGAGAGGGGGTAGGGAGAGGAGAGGGATTGCTTAAGGATTTGGAAGAAGTTGGTCCAAGTGGTTTCTGAGGAGAAGTTGATCAATACCCCAAGGGTGGGGAATTGGCAGCTGGGAAGGGTCACTGGCTAAAGATGGGTAAGGGATGGCTGAGGGTTTAGGTAGGTTGGAGGAGAGGGGCTGGGATTGGGGAGGGGATCGGAGGGAAGGGGTTGGCTGGGAAGAGGTTCGCAGTTGCAGGGTTAGGGTGGAGGTGTGAGTTGAGGATTGCTGAAGAGTTATCAATAGGGGATGGGTTTGAAAGGGTAGGGGCGGGGTTGGCTGGGATAGAAAGGGCAGGGGGCAAGGTTGGCTGAGTTAGAAAGGGCAGGGGCAGGGTTAGAAAGGGGAAGGGAAGAGGATGGCAGAGAAATAGCTGGGGGCTTACCCTGAAGAAAATTACTCAGATTAAGCTGGATCTGGAGGGGAAGGGAGAGAGTGTGATCCCGAAATACTAGTGGCCGAGAGCTGAATGTCGGTCGCCGGAGGTTTAGGCTTGGGGGGGGGGGGGCATGGTGGCGAGGAGCAAGGTGGCGATCAAGAGCGTGATGGTGATCGTGAGGCATGTCTGGGGTGGTAACCTGGAATAGAGTGTCATGTGTGATTGAAAACACAATTTATATATATATATATATATGAGCATATGTTGAACGGTTCATATTACAGGAAAATGTTCTTTTATCAGCGGATTGATTGTGCAGTTTGTGCAGTCTAGCTCTATGGGGCTCACTTGGGCCCCACCTTTGATCATTCCGGCATCTTTGATACTCTTATCTTCCCATAATGTGGCATCAGGTTCAATTTTAATTTCATTGAACCTTCACTCATCGTCTGCATATTAGCTAGCAATATGCAGTTTACATGTTCTATTGGGTCTCGTGTCAGATTATGAAATAAAAAAAAGTATAAGAGGGACTGAATTGATCAAAGGTTACCCAAATAACCCTTTCGAGCTAGACTGCACATTCGGCGTGCTCGTAAGAGAACATTCTCGCCCGTTACATACCCCCATGTCTTCTTCAGGGCCGGCCCTGAGCACAGCCAAGACAGGCGGCCGGCTGGGGCCCCCAAATTTAGCATCTAATTAGGGGCCCCCAAATCAACAAAAAAATTACAAACCATCTCTGCATCATGGCCCAAAATCACCGTAGAAATCCTACCAAAATCGCCCAAATGCCGTGCTATTCAGACCGGATTTTCCGGCCTGAATGACGCTGGGATTAGGCAGTCAGGCCGGAAAATCCGGTCTGAATATATTGTTTCCCACCGCCACACCCAAACAGTCAAAACCCCAGCCGCCCCTGCAAACACAGAACCAAGTTTCAATTCACCAACAATCCTTGCCGTGTAAGCAAAAAAATCTGGTTGCAACCCCTACCCTAACATCTCATCAAAAAACCCCTTTGCCGATACTAAATCACCAATCTTACACGATCCATTCGGGAAGAAGACCTCGCTCATCTGATGCCTTTGTCAAAAACCCCTTTGTCCCTTCCAGCCTCATCCAAATCACACCCAGCAGTCAGCAGAAGATAAAAAAAAAAACCAGAAAGAAGAAATAGAAGCAGGGCCGGCCAGAAGAAGGAGAAGGACTGCTGCCCGCTCCAGCCCCATCTGCGATCGCCACTCGCCAGGGTAATCCAAATCCCACCCAGCGGCCAGCAGACAGCAGTCAGCAGAAGATCAAAAAAAAAAACCAGAAAGAAGAAAGAAGAAATAGAAGCAGATCTGGCGATCTCCATTCTCCTCTGACCTGATGACCTCTCCGAGTCTCCGTTTTCTGTTATTGGTTAGCAACTAGACAGAGTCACAACTCACAAAGACACTCTTTTTTTTTTAATGTTATCATAAAGACACTCTCACTACATGAGTTTACATCAGTCAACAGTCATCAGGTAATGGTGTAGTATACTATTTCTTTTGGCTTGCTTTCTTCACTAGTTCACTGCACGCATCCCTATGGCTTAAAGTCCTCTCTTCCAGACTCCCACACGCTGCCTTGTCTCCTTGGACAGTTGGACCCAGCCTGCGGGTCCGACCTGATTTCAGTGCGGGCCCAACCTGAACCCAGCCCACTAGCAAAAAAAAAAAAAAAAAAAAGAAATTTTACTTACATCATGCCCCCCACTAGAAAATATCCTTCAGGCTATGAGAAAAGGAAAAAGAAACAAAGATTAGACGATGTTGCTCAATCTCAAAGAGGAGATATACTGAAGTTTTTTGGTAAAAATGAACAAGTAGAAAGTTCAAATGAAACTTTGGTTGACGTTGAAGAAAGGAATGATGATGGTAATGAAGAACATGAATTGAATGAAAGTATTGAAGCTTTGGTGAATGAAAATGTGGAACCTTTGGTGAATGAGAATGTTGAACCTTTGCTGATGAATGATAATGTTTTGGCTGTAGACTACTTTGATCCAGCAAATTGGGACAAGATTGGTCAAAATTATAGAGATTTACTTGTCGAAAAGGGTCCTATAAGAATTACTAATATCGATTTTCCCAGAGATCACCTTGGCAGACATTTCTCTTCGAAGCATTACACTCGCATAATGCCAAATGGATTTGAAAAAATGATAGAACATGGCTCATATATTCTGTTTCTTTGGATAAGGTCTTTTGTTTTTGTTGTAAGTTGTTCAAGCAACATGGGAACACTTCTCAATTGGACAGTGAAGGATATTGTGACTGGCATAACCTAAGTAGAAGGCTTTCAGAGCATCAATCATCTCCAGAGCACCTTCTTCATTGGAATAGTTGGTATGAACTAAAGAAGAGATTTGACAAGAATGAAACAATTGATAGAAAAGTGCAAGAAGAAATCAACAGAGAGAGGGAACATTGGCGACAAGTGTTACTAAGAATACTTGCTGTAGTGAAAGCACTTGCTAAACAAAATTTGGCTTTTCGTGGAAAAAATGAGAAGATTTATCAGGAGAAGAATGAGATTTTTTTAAGTATAATCGAAATGATTGCTGAATTTGATCTAATACTGAAAGAGCACCTTCGGCGCATTCAAAGTAAGGAAATTCATTATCATTATCTGGGTCACAAGATTCAAAATGAATTGATAGAGTTGTTAGCAAGTGAGGTGAAAAAGGCTATTGTCCAGAAAATCAAAGAAGCCAAGTATTTTTCAGTAATACTTGACTGTACACCAGATATTGGTCATGAAGAGCAAATGTCGCTTGTGATTCGATTTGTGGATGTTACATCAAGTGCACCAAAGATTGAAGAGTTCTTTTTAGGATTTTTTATTGTGGATGATACATCAGGACTGGGCCTATTTGACGCACTCAAAAATGTTTTGAACACATTTGAGCTTGATATTGGTGATATAAGAGGGCAGGGGTATGACAATGGATCTAATATGAAAGGAAAATACAAAGGAGTTCAAAGTAGACTACTTGAACTAAATCCTAGAGCCTTGTACACCCCATGTGGTTATCATAGTTTGAATCTTGCTCTTTGTGATATGGCTAACTCTTGTTCAAGAGCTACATCCTTTTTTGAAGTGGTACAACGGATCTATTCATTATTTTCGTCTTCTACAAAGAGGTGGAAAGTGTTTAAAGATCATGTCAAAGATGTGAAGCCCAAGTTAGGTCCCTCGCTAAAGTCATTGTCAGCAACACGTTGGGAGAGCCGTGTGGACAGTGTTCGTGCAGTTAGACATCAAGCTCCAAAAGTAAGAGATGCTTTGGTTTACTTGGCCGAAAATAGTGATGATCCTAAAACAAAGAGTGAAGCCGAGTCACTAGCGATACATGAAATTGAAAGTTTTGAGTTTTTGCTTGCCATGGTAATTTGGCATTATTTACTTTTTGCTGTTAACTCTGTTAGCAAAAACTTTCAAACTGAAGACATGCAAATTGATATGGCCACACATGAATTGAAAAGACTTATTTCTATTTTTGAAAAGTATAGAGAATCTGGATTCGAAGAAGCCATGACAGAAGCTAAGGACATTGCAACTACGATGGAAATTTAACCTGTTTTTCGTGAAAGACGGATCATTCGTAGAAAAAAACAGTTCGATGAGAATGTTACTGAAGAGGTGACACAATCAGCTGAAGAATCTTTTCGAGTTAACTACTTCTTATTTATAGTAGACCAAGCTCTTTCTTCGTTCAAGAGTAGGTTTGAGCAATTCGAAGTGTATGAGAAATTCTTGTTTGATTTGGAGAAGTTAAAGTCTGCAAATTTAGATATTTTAAAGGCTTCTTGTAACAATCTTGAAGAATTTTTGAAACATGGCGGTGTTTCTGATATTGATGGGACAGATTTATTTTCGGAGTTAAGAATCATGAGAGATCTTTTACCAGATAACGCAAAGAAAGCAATCGACGTACTAGATCATTTGAAGTCACGAGATAATTGTTTTCCAAATGCATGGATTGTATGCAGAATTCTGCTGACCATACCAGTTACCGTTGCATCTGCAGAAAGAAGTTTTTCAAAGCTAAAGTTGATCAAATCTTACCTTCGATCAACAATGTCCCAAGAAAGATTAAATGGATTGGCTATGTTATCTATTGAAAAATCTTTGGTAGAAAAGCTTGATTATGAAGACTTAATTAGTGATTTCGCAGCTTGAAGTGCAAGAAGACTAGTAGTTTTTCAGTAGTGCTTAATTTTTATAATTGAATTTTGGTGTTAATTGGTTAATGTAAAACACAATTCTGATTCGGTAAGAGTAGGTAAGGAGTTTAGACTTAATTTTCGTTCAAATAATAAAAAAATTATCTTTTATTTTTTTATCATTTATCGGTGGGTATACGAATATGGCCACACTTTAAGAACTCGCCTAGGGCCCCCAAAAACTCAGGGCCGCCCCTGGTCTTCTTGTAGGTTAATTGGATGGTAAATACTAAATAGAAGTAACAGCTCACATAACTCCATTCCAATTTCCTCTAAGACAAATATCACAAAATGATCACTTTTTCAGCCGCACTACACCATTTGGATTTACCCCATACAAAAGTAACTCAAGCTGAAAAACCATTAGTTTCCCCACCTTTTTTTTTTTTTTTGTTTTGTTTAGAACATTAATAGCTTCCTTTGATATATACCCAACTACTGACTGACCTGTAATCAATACTAGCCAACTTCTATACTTGAGTAAGGACTGCATCAGCTATTTAAGTTTTCAAGAAAGCCCTAAACTTTTCTAAAAAAAAAATCTACTGAGAAAAAAACGGAAAGCCCTTAAATATTTGCCCATTTTGGAGATATCTCCCCTACCACTGAACATTTTCATGAAAGAATCTTCTTGTTGCATTTGTATTAATTGAAGAAATCGGGTGGCCTGCCTCCCACGAGACCCACGTCTGCTTAAGCAGGCGTATGGCTAAGACCAAGAGTGAATCTCCCTATAAAGTTTTAATATGTGACCCTTGAAGAGTTTGGATAGGGATCAAACTCTCGTAAAGAGTCTTGGATTGGCATCTAACTCGGGCTAGCGTCTGTGATTCCAATGAAGCAGAAGTGCTAACTATTATAGAAGCTGTTCATTGCTTTAAGAGATATTTTTACGGTGCCCTTATTGTAGAGAGACTCTTCTAATGCAATTGCTTGGGTCAGGGCCGGCTTGAGACAACTTGAGGCCTAAAGCAAAAATTTTAAATGAGGCATTTTCTATTTTGTAATATTATTATAAATATTTTATTTAAAATCTATTTTTCTCGCTTTTTGTGAAGCAAAATTACTAATCGGTGTTGGCCACAAAGATTATAGAACCTAAAAAAAAAGACAAATTATATTTGTGTTAATGAGCCATGATTAACATATATTATCAAAACTATATTATAAAAATAAGTATCACATAAGAACAAAAAGAAGAGGGGAAAAAATAATATATAAAATGCATACCTTTTGGCTTCAATTAGAACAAAATAAGTTCCTTTTGGAGTCCAAGTTGCAATGATAGAAAGAGAATAAAGTCTGGAGAAAAAAAAACCTCTTGAATTGAAGGGATTCAATAAGAACACAGAGGAGATTGTTCTCTTTGGATTGCAAGTAGATGCAGAAAAAATCTATAAAGAGGAAGAATTTTAGAACTCAAAATGAATTCATTACTTGTTGTAATTGCAAGGTTTCCTTTTTTATGCTTTTAATGGCTACAAGCTTTTGGAATGTGAAAAGGTATAAACCCTGTGAAGCCATGAAGGAGTAGTTCCTTGGATTTTTTTGGGATGTGGAACTCTCTACAACTTTTCTCATGTTTTGGAATGTGAAAAGTTTAATTCTTTTGGAATCTGAACCCTTTAAAATGGGGCCTTATTTTTTGAGATTTGTTATGAGGCATTTTGGAATGTCAACGTTTAAAATGGGGCCTTATTTTTTGGGATTTTTTATGAGGCCTTTTGGAATGTCAACACTTTAAAATGGGGCCTTATTTTGTGGGATTTGTTATGAGGCCTTCTTTTTTGGGAGAAACAAGCTAAGTTTTTTATTTTTTATTTTTTGGAAGTTGAGAACATTGGGGGCCTAAAATTTTGGGGGCCTAAAGCAAGGGATTATATTGCCTTATGCTTAAGCCGGCCCTGGCTTGGGTGTCTAATAGAAATCTCAACCCATGGAAACTTCAATTCCCCTTTAACTAGATCCGAGTGTTGTCGACATGTTTCTTCTTGGTCTTCCGTCATGAACTTCGATCGGTCAACTCTTTTCCTGTTGCTTTGGCTAAATAAGGGGTTGAGAGGGTATCTCCTTGGGAGAGTGTGATTATGTAAATCGTGTTGGATGATCCCTTTATTCTCTTTTTGTGTTTTCTTTCTCCTTTAATGAAAGTTTTTGTTACTGTTTCAAAAAAAAAAAAATCTAACTCGTGTTGGCTAATTTCCCACACCGGTCAAGGATCGTGTGATTCGAGGAGGGGTAAAGTCTGTAGTAGCCGTGACTGTTCGGGATTGTTCTATATAAGAGAGATGAGAACCTTGGTTGACCATTAAAAGTTGTGAAAGCGTTCACAATAAATTCTCAAAATCTATCTCACACTGAAATGCACAGAGGTTCTCGTCGATTCCAACATCCATATGGACCAGCAATTCTAACAATAACTCCGTTACCCTTCTCCCCACAATGTTCATTTATTAACTAAAGGTATAGATGAGCCAGAATTGGCCCAAATTCAAGCTCGACTCCCTGATTCAGAGGTACGGCCCAACTTGAGTTCCATAACTTGATCCATGGCTCGAGCTTTGGCTTGTCCTCAATTTTCTAAAATACGACCCCACCTCAAGCTTTGATTATAACGAGCCCATCTCAGATTTGGGCTTCAGCTTGGCTCGTCTTCGCTCTCAAATAAGAATATGCCATTTTTGTACATTTACTCGTCGAAGTGGGCCGAACTTAGGCTTGCGGTTGGGCTTATGGCTGTATGTACATTTATGCGATCAAGACTGATGAGCTAATGGAGTCGAGGCTCAAGCTCGCGTCGAGCTCAGGCTCATATATCCATTTATGCATGTAACTTAGGCCGAGCTTGATCCTAGTCTAGTTGAAACCTTTATCAAGCCCCGGCCCAAGCCTACCAGATCAAAAATCCATATGTACTGGAAGCCCGCTTTTAGATCTTGACTGCTCATCTGGATCACAAATACAGTTTTTAAGGGGCAAAAAAATTCTTTCCTGGGCCGATTCAATTTGATCTGATTACAGAGGAAGTGTTTTAATTCGTACATGATACAGCATTGATTCAGACAGGGTTTAAGGAGTAAGAATAGGGTTGTTTTTTTTTTTTTGGTAGAAAGTAAGTATAGTTTTGAGGTGAGTGAAGATGATGGTTTGTTCTGGGAACTATAAGAAACAGAAAGACATCTTTTCATTTCCCAAAAAATGAGAAATCTTCTCACTATTGGAAATGATAAGAATAGCTGTCATGTATGGTGATACAGTAACCCCAGAGGAATTTTTGTTACTTTTTAAAATCTACATATCCCAGATGCCCAAGAATCAGAATCAAGTGGTCAGAGATTGAGTGTACCTATGAGGCCCAACAAGTAGACAAATAGGGGCGGCAAGGGGATGCAAATTGCCAAGGATATGGCAAGGACACATATTTTTTTCACATGAAAAATGATTGCCAGTTTTGAAATATCTAGGTGTGGTAGCACTATGGATGCCATCTACCTTTGACCTGAACCAAAGCTCAACCCTTCATATTCAAGCCCAAGCCCACTCCAAGTATGGACAAGTTTAGACTGAATTGCATTTTCATGCAGACTTGGATTTAACATGGCCCAGGTTGCACCCCAGGCTAAGAGGATTAACATTCCATTAATTTTTTTTATTATTTTGTTTTAAGTTTTTACCCAATAATAAGCCGATATGTGTTAACCCAGATTGTCCTAAGACTTGACCATATATTTTTGAGAGTTTTAAAGTGTTTTTCCTATAAGCAAATACAAAATGAAAAATTGAAATACAGAACAAGTCAATATATTTCACCTTATGTTTGGTAAAAATACTTGTAGGGTGAAATGAAGTGAAGTAAATATTGAAGAGAGAATAAAGTATTAGGGCGGCTAATCATAATATGATTAAAATTTATTTTTAGTGGGTTGATAAGGAATCTTTTTGACTTTTTGAGTAAAATGTAGATGAATTTTTGTCTTTTAGTGGCATGAGAATGTTGACTTTTTTATCCTTTTTATCTTTTATTTTTTTTTTTTTTTAAGTTAAGGGGGAAGGGGGATTTTGAAAATTCATACTTTTGATATGACCATTTGTTAGGTATTTTTGTATTGGCTAATTCATGTTGGACAAAACTTTAGGAGTCTTTGAATTGTATTTTTTATTTAGAAAAGGACTCCGAAGATAGAAGAGGGAAGGACTCCAAGAAGAAAAGCCTGAATGGTTTAGAAGAAGAAAGCTGGAAGAAAAGAGTTCTGAATTTCCGTATCTCATCCAGCAAGGAGTCCGCTCTCACCTTCGCTCGAACGAACGCGAGACAGAGTCTCATCCGCTCGAGCGAAGTAAGAGTCCGCTCAAGCGAACAGTGCGCAGAATTTTGGGAAAGTCTCCTTTTTGCACAAAACTGTTTCCTTTTGAGACTCTGTTTTTCCAGTTTGAGTCCTACTTGTGTTCTAAGTTTTAGGCACGAATTTGGGGCTATTTATAGGGTATTACTCTCAACCCTATGACAAACCACTACTCTCATTAATCTAAGTCAGAGAGATCATAAGAGATAGTTTATTCTCTAGAGCCATTGAGAGATCGTTCTGAAGGTTGCTCTAGAAGGTTGCTGCTGCTTCTGCTTTTCGAAGGAGAAGATTGTTCATCTTGTGCTTGCAAGGTGTGAGGAGATCAAGTAAGGAGAATGGGACACGTGGATTTCGTGTCAGTGGATTCTTTGCAAGAATAACTATAGTCCTGAGGTCGAGGTACAGACTGAGGTACAGGAGCTAGTGAGTACATCTTGTAACTGTTCGTGAACTCTTGATTTCTGGTTCGTGGTTTTTCTCCCTGGATAGGGTTTCCACGCTATATTTTGTGTCTGCCTTCTTGTGGTGTGTGATTGGTAGATAGCTAGTTCTATTGTCTGATTGATTTATTTTCGCTGTGCATTGCCTGATTAATTTAGAACTAGTAGTATTCCATTCTAGTAGCCCATAAATTTGGACTTTCACCATTAGTCTTTTCTTGTCTGTGAAATGTGGTTTTACTTTACTCTACCTTACTAGTAAAGTGGCCAAACAAGTAACACATGACCTAGCCATCAGCTTGTTCCATATTCTTATTGAATAACAAGTAAGACTCACTTCCTTTCCCCCATTGGAACTTTAAAATAAAACACTAATACGCTGATTTTTGTTAATATAATTCATCATTATTCCAAAATTTTTTTTTATTCCAAAGCATTTCAATTTAGAATATCATGTAATTAGGTCCAAAGCGAGATTGACAACTATGATCTGACCACCAAATTTTCTGATATTCTCATTGAGAAACACCTAACAAACATTTTATTTCATAAACGTTTCCTTCCCCGTATTAATATTCTGAAACAGTAGATTCAATTATTCTGCCACACATTTAAAGATGCTGGACTCCACTACAACTAAGACCATAGGCATAACCACAGCTGCAGTAAGCATTTTGTCCACTCTTGAATTTGGAACCCTATCAAATGGACCTATAGCAACCTTAACACTGGCCCCAAGACCTCCATCCTTCCCTTTACAAAAATAGATCCTCCATTTGCAACTACTTGAACGCCATTCTTCAAGCATGGATTGATCAACCTAGCTGCATATTATTATCTTATTAATGAATATGAAAAATCAAAGCCCCATTGGAAATCACCCATTCCCTAATTTTGTGCTCACTTGCATCTTTTGATAACGGACGCCTTTAAAAGATCAGAGATAAGATATTGATGTCTCCACCTAAGATCTCCTCATGTCATGTTGGGTTCAAGTTCATTGCAGATCATCATCACCACCTTGATTATTCATTGATGTTATGATGAACTTCTTTTGTTCAGTTAACATGGAATTAGGGTCATGTATTGCTCATAGCACAGTAGAATAGAACACTATAGTTCTAAGCTTTCAACACCATGCCTCCTCCAAGTGTCACAACCTTCTACATCATATTACATTTTCAAATACCACAATTGGACATCATGAGGCATGAAAGACTCATTGAATGTAAGTCCATTTTCGATCAACACTTTATAGTCAATTGCCCTTAACGACTTACCATGATTAGTTATAGAAAATGCTAGAGAAATTTCACAAAATGACATGCTACTGATAAAAGAAAAAAAAAAGTTTTATACTATGCTTACAATTGTAGTGGATGGCTGGCGCGCACGTGTGGGGAGGGCAGTTGAGTCTAAAAAAGGAATGGTGTACGAGGCCTTCCTAAGGTGTATCATGTATTTAAGAACTAAAGTCGAGGTATTTGAAGAGTTTTCTTGAAATTGCCTCTATAAAAATTAAAAAAATGGCTCAATTTTCAAGTCACCATTGCAAGACCAACAAAAACAGAAAGCCAGCATCAGAAGAAATTTGAAAATGTTAATTAAAATACATACATATATTTATGCTGTATATTAAAATAGATACATATATTTAGGTACACCTTTCCCTTGGGTCTTATGCTGCACACTTCTTATTGGGCCTTACATGATCACCAATTCAAATGGACCATGCCCCCAAGCGCCTCCTGGCCACTGATCCAGGAAGTGCGTAGGTGATCATTCCTTAATTATATGTTTTTAAGGCTAGAAAATTAATAGCAAACATGTCAATTACCTACCTAGTAGATGCCAATAGTGGAATTAATACTAAATTCCAACACCTTTGTAATTTCAAAGCTCCAAAAAAGAATATAACGAATAGACTGAAGCTGGGAAATTATGTGGCCCACATGCAAAAGGTCCCACGTCAGATCAAGCACGGCAAAGAGCCAAGAGAGATAAGATTTCCAGTGAGAATAAGGCTTAATCTATCCCTTGTTAAGACGCCCAATCTATGATGTCCAGATACGGCACGGATACGACAAGGACACACCATAGACACGGCAGGAATACGGATTTTACATGTAAAAAGTGAAGTATCGGATACGATACGACACGATACGTTGCCCATTTTAAAGTATCCGTGCATATCATAGCTCCCAATAGGATTGACGGACATAGGTTTCTTAGCAAAGAAACTATTTAGGACTTATAAGGATAAGAGAGCCCTAGGGTTGGATACCCTCCATTATTGTATATAAGAAAGATGCGAATTGATCCCCAGAGCTTTTCAATCATCGAAACGCACATAAACCTCATATTACTATCGAAGTCTTCACATCCAGAACCAGAGCTTTTCAATCATCGAAACGCACATAAATCTCCTATTACTATCGAAGTCTTCACATCCGGAACCATCAATAACAACATCAAATGACACAAGCAAATGGAAAGATGGACAACCTTCTACAAGAGAGGCCTCGTACCTCCCATGATTTTAAGAGGTGTCCATCCCTGCACCATGTCTTTCATTGTATAAAAATCCCAGTCTCCAAAATCTCCCATTCAACACATGCAGATACTTCTTTCATGAATCATGACTCTGAACATATTGGGAAAACTATATAGTTGATCAGACAAAATTTGAGCAGACACTGAATCATTCACGATTACCACAACACACAAAAAACAAATAAACCAAACAGAAATATTCATTTACCACATAACACCAGCCCCCACTAGAATGGTACGAGAACAAAATGCTGCATAGGCATGAAAAAGAGCCATATGAACTTCAACTCAAGTTGAAAAAGCAGAAAAGCAAGTAGGAAAGAAGTGTGCAAATCAATTGCCTAGGAGCTTAGACTACCTCCATATCGCGCTCTGCTGCATTCATGCATGCTCTGCCGTGTCGTACTAGGTCAATGCCAGCAGTCGATCCCATGCAGTGTGGGTGAGAAGCAATGCCCTTAGCTGCATCGGCATTTCATGCTTCTCTTGTGCTAGATTAATTTAAGGGACTGTTTCTTTATTGGAATTCTAAGATTAATTCAATGTCAGGGCGTATTTCAAAGAGAGTTGCTATTGGCACACGTATTTTCTCCCTTCCCACAAATACATTAAAAAAAAAATTCTAGAAATTACATTTTTGCCCACCATCTCTCTTTCTCTCTCCCTACCATCCTCTTCACCTCCGACCGGCGGCAGATCGGCCGCCGTCCCCTCTCCTCCCCTTCTCCCTCCCCACTGATTCTCTCCCTCCTCCTCCCCTTTACCCGCTGTTTCCCCCCCCCCCCCCCTGTTTCTCTTTCTCCTCCTCCATTTCTCTCCCCCCACCTCCCCCTTCACCTACGGCGACGACCTCCCTCCCCACTGTTTCTCTCTCTCCTCCTCCCTTTCTCTCCCCCCACCTCCCCCTTCACCGACGGCAACAGCCGACCCCTCCCCCCACCCCACTGTTTTCTCTCTCTCCCTCCCTTTCTCTCTCCCCTACCTTTCCCTTCACCTCCGGATCCGGCCGCCCTCCCCCTCTGTTTTCCCTCCCCCTTCTCTTCTCCCTCCTCATCTCTCTCCCTCTCTTTCTTTCTCTCCCTTCTCCCCGTTTCTCCCTCTCCCTTCCTTTCCCTGGCCGGCGGCAGATTGGGCAGCTTGGCAATCATTGTGACCGCCCAGCTATCCGATCTGCCGCCGGCCGAAGAAGGGGGAGGTGGGTAGAGAGAAAGGGACAGGGTGGGCAAAAAGGTAATTTCATAGGTGTTTTTTTTTTTAAATGTGTGTGTGAAAAGGGAGAAAACTTGTGTGCCAATAGAAGCCCTCATTTTAAATTCTCCAAGAGCTGTCCTTTTAAGTGGAATCCCAAATCCCTCCTCTTGATGGAGAATTTGAAGTTCCAACAAAATTAATGTATAGAGAGGAATTCCAAAAAGGTCATCTGAGATCTTTTAGGTGGCTGTAATTTAAAATTCTAGTGAAAGAATCATAACATTTCAAATGCCAAGGGACCAAATATCACATCGTGTCCAAAAAAACCCTAATACAACAAATTGTTGTCAGGAACTTAAACAATGAAAGAGAAGAATTCTTGGCAAAGCTCGTTTTTGTAAATATCCCCATCTTTTGGTGTATTGATAGAAACTTTATCTTTTGAATTATTATTTTAAGCTCCTTCCCTTTCCATAAAATATTCAAAACTCCTTGGACTCACATTTTGTATTGACTAGATTTGAAATGATCTTTTGCAATAGTGGAGCCAAAGTGGGCCGGGGTTGGCCAGTACTAGCTACCAAAACTTTTGAAAACCCCTTTATATTTTTTAAAACTTTATATATTTTTATATGCCCCCTAGATGTCCAAAAAACCCTATGTATTTTGATTACTCCTTGCATTTTATATGTGGTCCTCCAAGAAATTTTTTGGGGTACCATATGGAAGAATTCCTGGGTCCTCCCCTAGTTTTTTGGAAAATACAAGATGGCATTGATTTAGAGGAACAACACCTTTACATCTGTAAGTAAATATTGATAGGACTCAGGAGCATATGACTTTCACGCTTATCATCATATATAGATAGATCTGCATACTGATAAATACAATATTTCTTTCATTCTTATAAGTGACTCTTTGATGAATGTCAATTTTTTTTTTTTACAAAAAAGCAAAAAAGTCAGTACACTCATCTATTAAATCTCACACACTACACATTTCATCAGATATCAGCCTTCCCAATTTGACATTGATCCTCAAGTTGTCCACCATTGGATTGAATAAAGATAAAAATGAAGGGTACTAATGACTTATTACAGTGATTTTACTTGGCCTAAGTTTGAGTTAAACTAGTTGTAACTTTGGGCTAGACTATTCATACGTATGTTAGAGAACCATAAACTATTCCTTTTTCATTTTACCAAAAGAAAATATATTCCTTTTCTCCATACACACATCTAGAGATCCTTATGCATAAATGATTCAATCAAGTCTAATATGGGCTTTGTCAAACAAACTATGTGCACCCCATTGAAAAAAATGATTGATAACGCATTGGTATTTCATCATCAACTTTCACCAAATAACTGATTTGCTAGGGAACCTTGGGGCTCAAAGTGCTTAGTTTCAATCAACAATTTTAAATAGCTAACTGCAAACCTCAAGCATGCATTACTTAAAAATAAACATCAATTGTCTAAATTCAAATATAGTTGTCAAATGGTTTAGAATGGATACAACTTATCAAAGCAGGTGACTTGGCCGATTCTTTTCGATATCTAACTCCATCATTCGTCAAAAAGAGGTGACTCAATTGAGTTAAGAGTCAACTCGCTGTACCTTGCCACACAAAAACAAAACTTAGGCTCTTGAATTCAGACCAATAGACTCCTTCATGCGCGTTTATGCAAGAGGGATTTGAATTTTGATTCATGATAACTTGCCTCACTTTATTAATGTGTTTTCCTTCAAAATAATGTCATTTATGCTTTCTTCAAAACAGGCCATTTTCCCTACCTTGCCACACAACCCAAATTTAGACCTTCACTTAAGTTTGATCCATAAAATCCCTAACAGGCAAGTTTATGTAAGAGGGTTTTGAATTTTGATTAACGATTTCTTGCCTCAGTTTGTTAATATGTATTTTTTTTCTCTAAATAATGATATTTACGCTTTCTTCAAAAGAGTGTACTTAATTCTGGTCAAAAGTGGAGCAAAAAATGTGGGTCCTGTTTCAGCACTATGATCGATTTATAATTAATAAAATGGACTCGTATTGATAAGAATGGTTTTATATATAATAACTTTCTCTCCTAGCATAAACTGGACTAACCCACCGCCACACCTACCTCTAATAGAAGTGGGTTAGGGTGAATCTTTGTCTGTCATCCGTTAAGGTCCCGTTTGGTAACTTGACTAGTAAAGTCAAGTAAAGTTAAGTCATCCTAAATATCACATCAAAAGCACTTTTTCTCAAAACTCTCTCTAACTTTTCGAACAAAAAGTCAAAAAGTAACCACATTTATTAACTAAAAGACAAAAAAACTCAATTTTTCATACCAAAAGTCAACAATATTCCATCCCAAACAACTAAAAACAAAATACCATCATAACCCACTACATATTTTATTTATACTTTTCATTTCACTTCACTCCACTTGATTTTAATAGTAAAATGCAAAATTGAAATATGTTTTTCAATCGATAACATAAAACTAACTTACCTATAGAACAACTAATCCATATAAATAAAAAAAAAACATATAAGCATGAGCGTTGTATTCATAAGTGTTATAAACGAGCAATCAATTAATGAGTTGCACCAATAAGAATAAACACCCAAAAAAGGGTCCATTTCCCACATAGATTTTGAGACAAAAAGTGCAGACCTTTTTCTAGTAATAATTAACTTTATTGAAATTTCAGATGAAAACGTGTCTTTACTTCAAAAAAATAAAATTATATCAATGTAAGGACTCATGAAGGAAGATGTTGCCGGTCACGGATTGTGGGAACTTCTCCAATTTAAAAGTGGTCACCAAATTATGTAAGGTTATAAAAGGAGAGGGTAGGTTGGGTGGGAGAGGAAGAAAGAAACGAAAAGAAGGGTAAAGTAAAGAAAGAAAAAAAAAAGAAAAAGAAAGAAGAAAGATCATTTCAGAAAAAAAAAAAAAACCAAGAAAGGTCGTGAAAAGGATAAGAGTTTGCTGATGACGTTTTTAAAATTATCAATATAAGGATAAAGAGATCGACAAAAGTGTCAAAATTACTTTAAAACCTAACTAGCAACAGAGGCCCGTGCTAAGCCCGGGCAAAAAATGAAAATATATTAAAATTTAAGAATTCTTTTGAAATATTGTTAAGATAAAATAATTAAATAAATAGAAAATAGGCTTTTTTTTATTATCTTTGAATATTAAAAAAATTTTTGTGTATGAAAATAAAGTAAACTTACATAACACGACGACCCCTTGAATTTAAAGGCGTTGACCATTATGACCATCTCATTTATGGATATATTATACCATTGATGATTGAAAATATAAGAAAAAGAAAACAAACCGGATGGATCTACATCTACTAAAAAGAACCAAAAGAAAGGGATAAAAAAATTAACGTTTTATCCATCAGTGGGGGCTACCCTTGAACTACTTTTAACGTGTGGGACCCACTGATGGCCCTGCATTTAAAGAAGAAAAAAGGGAAGATAAGAAGAAAGGAAATGGAAAACAAATGATTTCATCCTCAATGGGCCACACACTACATCTGGATTTATAGTGATGGAACAGTTGGTCCCCACAGATGATTGATAGTATAAGAAAAAAAATTAAAAGAGAGGGGGGCGAACAAGTGTAAGAGAAGAAAAAAAATATAAAAGATGTACATTGTATGGGATGAGTGTACGTGGATATAGATATGAGTCATCATAGTATGTTTCTAATAGTTATAACCAATATGCACACAAATCACATCCTCACAATTATCAAAGAAATTAAGCTTGTATATGATACCAACCCAGATTGCCCACTATGGATACATATTGACCTAAAAAACTAATATCTATGCATAATCCATGAGTGAGTCCCACTGCATAAATAAGTTAAATATGCGGAGCCTACTAATTGATTTGCATCTATTAAGAAACCAGACAACGGCCAACAGGCTTGCCTCCCACTTAGCCTCCCTCCATAAGTGGGGCCCACTCTTAGAAAAAAGGGGTTAAGAGAAGGCCATTGGGATTTTGGATTTCATTCATCGGTAGGGCCCACAAAATATATTTAACATGGGACCCATTGATGATTGAAGATCTAAGGAAAAGAAAACAAACCGACTGTAAAGATTTGCTTATAATTTGGATAATGGCAAGAAATAAGACTCAAATTCAAACGCCCGTGCTAAGCCCGGGAAAAAAAAAATCAAAAAATGTTAAAATTTAAGAATTCTTTTAAAATATTGTTAAGATAAAATAAATATAAAATAATTTTTTTAATTATCTTTGAATATTAAAAAAATCTCTATATATGAAAGTAAATTTACATAACACAATGACCCCTTGAATTTAAAGGCATTGACCATTACGACCATCTCATTTACGGGTATATTATGCCTTTGATGATTGAAAATATAAGAAAAAAAAAAAAACAAACCGGATGGATCTACTTCTACTAAAAATAACCAAAAGAAAGGGATAAAAAAATAACGTATTTGATCCATCAGTGGGAGCAACCCTTGAAAATGTTTTTGACGTGTGGGACCCATTGATGGCTCTGCATCCAAAGAAGAAAAAATGGAAGATAAGAAGAAAGGAAATGGAAATCGAATGATTTCATCCTCAATGGGCCACACACCACATATGGATTTATGGTGATGGAACAATTGGCCCCCACAGAAGATTGATAGTATAGGGAAAAAAAAACTAAAAGAGAAGGGGGCGAACAAGCGTAAGAAAAGAAAAAAAACATAAAAGATGTACATTGTATGGGATGAGTGTACGTGGATATAGATACGAGTCATCATAATATGTTTCTAATAGTCCTAACTCATGTGCACACAAATGATATCCTAACAATTATCAAAGAAATCAAGCTTGTGTATGATACCAACCCAGTCTGATTGCCCACTACGGATACATATTGACCTAGAAAACTAATACCTATGCATAATCCATGAGTGGGTCCCATTGCAAAAATAAGTTAAATGTGCGGAGCCCACTAATTGATTTGCATCCATTAAGAAACCAGACAACGGGGCTTGCCTCCCTCCATCAGTGGGGCCCACTCTTGGAAAAAGAGGGTTAAGAGAAGGCCATTGAGATTTCATTCAATACTGGAGTCCAATCTTGAAATATATTTAATACGAACTGGTGCCCACTACTGGAACCATCCATTTGGGGAAAAAAAACTGAAAGGAGAGTAAATGAGCTATATTAATCCATGAGCGGGTCCCATTGTAGAAATAAGTTAAATGTGTGGGGCCCACTAATTGATTTGCATCCATTAAGAAACCAGACAACGGCCAACAGTGGGGCCCACTCTTAGAAAAAAGGGGTTAAGAGAAGGCCATTGGGATTTCATCCAATACGGGAGTCCAATCTTGAAATATATTTAACAAAACATATTTAACATGGGACCAACCCATTGATGATTGAAGATCTAAGGAAAAGAAAACAAACCGACTGTAAAGATTTATTTATAATTTGGATAATGGCAAGAAATAGGACTCAAATTCAAACGTTCATAAAAATCTCTTATGAGAGAGATTTTAGGAGAGAAAGAGTAGCCCAAAGTGAAGTGGCACCTTAAAATAATGTGGGTTTTTTGTGCATATTTCTCTAAAAGGAGAGACTTTTTAGGGATGAGGTGGCACCCCTCACAGCCCACCTCCCCCTTTGCTTTAATATATATAATGGTAGTTGTTCAATTTTGTTTAAGTTTATTATAGAATAATATTAAAATGCAAAAGCAGAGACATATGTACAAATAATGAAATCACATGGGGCTATTTTTACAAGGAGATACTCTTATGAGAGATATCTATCACGTTGAATGAAAGATTATATAAGGCACTCTCGCATCTATATCAAATGCCTACAACTTAAATATGAGGCTCCATTCATATCTCTAGTAAATACCATCTCCCATAATCCCATTTTAAATGTCCCCATGTGTTTCATCAACATTTCATTAAGATGATAAGATCATATTACTCAAACAGCGTAGCGTGCATGTGTTTTTATAGGAAGGAAACCCATAAGCACAGCTTCAAAAGCAAAGAGAGGAAGAGTACAAGAGAAGGAGAAGGAGAAGGAGAAGGAGATAGGGTCTGTATAACCTTATTGAATCGCCTCTTCTTGACTGAAAGGAGAGAGAGCAAGAGAGGAGACGGTTTATTTACATTCAGAAAGGTAAGATGGGAACGGAGAAAAGGTTAGTGTTCATTCTTATTTCCCATTTCATTTTCTGATACCAATCTCTTGACACATGATTCTCTGCCAAAAACCTCCAAAACCATCATAGCTTCTTCCCATATCTGATCAGAAACTGTCCAAAATCTTATTAGATTCTCTACCTGTAGAAAAATTCCACATAGGCTGTCAAAGACCCAGATGTCAGATTCAAGGTATCTGAGCGGAGCATAGTAAGTACTAAGTACCCATCCTACAAGAAACTGCACTTTTGGCGACGAAAATTTTCGTCGCCAAAAGTTACGTTTTCGTCGGTAAATGTATTTACCGACGAAAATTTTTTCGTCGCCGAGACGTCGGTAAGACAATGTCAGCAAAACCTTTTCTCGACAAAATTATTTTTCGTCGGCAAAAATTACAGTTTTACCGACGATTATTTGACTTTTACCGACGTTTTTTTCCGTTGGCAAAAGAATTTAATTTTTTTTTTATTTTTCATTTTTACTTTTGCCGACGTTTTTATTTCGTCGGCCAAAATAATTTCAATTTTTTTAATTTTAATTTTTTATTTTGCCGACGTTTTCATTTCGTCGCCAAAAGTATTTTATTTTTTTTAATTTTTAATTTTAATTTTTGCCGACGTTTCTATTTCGTCGCCAAAAGTTTTTTAATTTTTTTAATTTTTCTTTTTAACTTTTGCCGACGTTTTGATTTCGTCGCCAAACGTATTTTAAATTTTTTTAGTTTTCTTTTTAACTTTTACCGACGTTTTCATTTCGTCGCCAAAAGTATTTTAATTTTTTTAATTTTCTTTATAATTTTTGCCGACGTTTTATTTTCGTCGCCAAAAGTATTTTAATTTTTTTAATTTTCCTTTTCAATTTTCGCCGACGTTTTATTTTCGTCGCCAAAAGTATTTTAATTTTTTTAATTTTCCTTTTCAATTTGCGCCGACGTTTTTTTTCGTCGCCAAAAGTATTTTATTTTTTTTAATTTTTCTTTTTAACTTTTGCCGACGTGTTTTTTCGTCGCCAAAAGTATTTTAATTTTTTTTAATTTTCTTTTTAATTTTTGCCGACGTTTTATTTTCGTCGCCAAAAGTATTTTAATTTTTTTAATTTGTCTTTTTAATATTTGCCGACGTTTTATTTTCGTCGCCAAAAGTATTTTAATTTTTTTTAACTTTTGTTTTTTCTTTTGCCGACGTTTTTATTTAAATAAAACGTCGGTAAAGGTCCTTTTTTATTATTAAATTTATTTTTTCAATATTATTTTCCTGTAAACCTATTTAAACACCTGTATCAAAAATAAACCTGTTCATCTACCAATATTCAACATAAAATATGCAATGAAACAAAAGTTACTAAATGAACAGACAACCATCTCCATTTTTCATTAAATCATTTATCTCATTAAACAAATATAACAATCAATAATGATACAGTCTCATATCAATGTCCAATATACATATATATATACAAATAAACCGAAAAGAAGTCTAACATCCCAACAATTCTGCAACCGACCCCAATGCGTTCATCAATCTGCAATGAGAAAAACAACATTAAAATCTTTATAATGAATTAAATTATAAATTAAAAATAAACATGTATATATATAACTTTTCATAAGTTATTCTGCAAACTTTTTTCCAGCCAAAATGTTGACAATCACACGACTTTTGCGTCTCACTTGTTTACCAGAAGTCCGATTCACTAACCATCAATTCAAACAAGTTACTTAGGCATTGAACAAGGTACATGGGCTTTCCCGCGGCCGTTTCCCGTTCCGGACCCCCGGCGGGCCGTTTTCGAGCCTAAGTGTTGGAAAATCGTGTGTTTCGTTCGTAACTCTCTAACCGTGAGCCTTATCTGCGAACCGTCAGTTCCTACAAGTCACTCTACCCTCGAGCGAAGTGCTCGTGCCGGTTTCGGAATTTTCCCGCAGCCGTTTCCCGTTCCGGACCCCCGGCGGGCCGTTTTCGAGCCTAAGTGTTGGAAAATCGTGAGTTCGTTCGTAATTCTCTAACCGTGAGCCCTATTTGCGAACCGTCAGTTCCTACAAGTCACTCTACCCTCGAGCGAAATTTCGGATGTAAAAGATTTGTCGAAATTTCGGCATAGTCTCCCCTGTACGTGTGACATTTAATTTTTTTTTACAACCTGCTAAGTACCTGTACATGACAAAAAAACATTCCACATAAACAGCCCAATGCCCAACACACTACAAAGTTATTCACCACTACGTCATGAGTCATACACCATTCAACCATAGCACTTCAATACCACAACCCAATGCCCCAACAAACTACATCTCGTTATTTTTACCTGTGGGACCCCTACCACCATGATGTATAAGCTCTTGACAGGATGATCTGCTGTATATGGACATTGCTCAATGGGCCCGATCAGATTAGAAATTGTCATGCTTGTGTTCTTCAGTTTTACAATATTGGAAAACTTATTAAGATAAGTTGAAAACATAAAACCTTATTCGAATAGGGAATGAGATTCTTCAAGGCTTTCATTTTCTCATTGATCCTGCTCCTCCTCCTCTGTCCACATCAAAAACTCAATCACTTAACTAACTACAACAAAAAGAATACATGAGGCAGATATATATATGTAAATAATAAAAAAGGAAAGACAACATTTGTATGTCACGTTTAATACATTGTTTAATATACTTAAATAGTCATATATTTCGCACGTAATTCTCTAACCGTGAGCCCTATTTGCGAACCGTCAGTTCCTACAAGTCATTCTACCCTCGAGCGAAGTACTCGTGCCGGTTTCGGAATTTTCCCGCACCCGTTTCCCGTTCCGGACCCCCGGCGGGCCGTTTTCGAGCGAAAGTGTTGGAAAATCGTGTGTTTCGTTCGTAATTCTCTAACCGTGAGCCCTATCTGCGAACCGTCAGTTCCTACAAGTCACTCTACCCTCGAGCGAAGTGCTCGTGCCGGTTTCGGAATTTTCCCGCGCCCGTTTCCAGTTCCGGACCCCCGGCGGGCCGTTTTCGAGCCTAAGTGTTGGAAAATCGTGTGTTTCGTTCGTAATTATCTAACCGTGAGCCCTATCTGCGAACCGTCAGTTCCTACAAGTCACTCTACCCTCGAGCGAAGTGCTCGTGCCGGTTTCGGAATTTGCCCCCAGCCGTTTCCCGTTCCGGACCCCCGGCGGGCCGTTTTCGAGCCTAAGTGTTGGAAAATCGTGTGTTTCGTTCGTAATTCTCTAACCGTGAGCCCTATCTGCGAACCGTCAGTTCCTACAAGTCACTCTACCCTCGAGCGAAGTGCTCGTGCCGGTTTCGGAATTTTCCCGCAGCCGTTTCCCGTTCCGGACCCCCGGCGGGCCGTTTTCGAGCCTAAGTGTTGGAAAATCGTGTGTTTCGTTCGTAATTCTCTAACCGTGAGCCCTATCTGCGAACCGTCAGTTCCTACAAGTCACTCTACCCTCGAGCGAAGTGCTCGTGCCGGTTTCGGAATTTTCCCGCAGCCGTTTCCCGTTCCGGACCCCCGGCGGGCCGTTTTCGAGCCTAAGTGTTGGAAAATCGTGTGTTTCGTTCGTAATTCTCTAACCGTGAGCCCTATCTGCGAACCGTCAGTTCCTACAAGTCACTCTACCCTCGAGCGAAGTGCTCGTGCCGGTTTCGGAATTTTCCCGCAGCCGTTTCCCGTTCCGGACCCCCGGCGGGCCGTTTTCGAGCCTAAGTGTTGGAAAATCGTGTGTTTCGTTCGTAATTCTCTAACCGTGAGCCCTATCTGCGAACCGTCAGTTCCTACAAGTCACTCTACCCTCGAGCGAAGTGCTCGTGCCGGTTTCGGAATTTTCCCGCAGCCGTTTCCCGTTCCGGACCCCCGGCGGGCCGTTTTCGAGCCTAAGTGTTGGAAAATCGTGTGTTTCGTTCGTAATTCTCTAACCGTGAGCCCTATCTGCGAACCGTCAGTTCCTACAAGTCACTCTACCCTCGAGCGAAGTGCTCGTGCCGGTTTCGGAATTTTCCCGCAGCCGTTTCCCGTTCCGGACCCCCGGCGGGCCGTTTTCGAGCCTAAGTGTTGGAAAATCGTGTGTTTCGTTCGTAATTCTCTAACCGTGAGCCCTATCTGCGAACCGTCAGTTCCTACAAGTCACTCTACCCTCGAGCGAAGTGCTCGTGCCGGTTTCGGAATTTTCCCGCAGCCGTTTCCCGTTCCGGACCCCCGGCGGGCCGTTTTCGAGCCTAATTGTTGGAAAATCGGGTGTTTCGTTCGTAATTCTCTAACCGTGAGCCCTATCTGCGAACCGTCAGTTCCTACAAGTCACTCTACCCTCGAGCGAACTGCCCGTGCCGGTTTCGGAATTTTCCCGCAGCCGTTTCCCGTTCCGGACCCCCGGCGGGCCGTTTTCGAGCCTAAGTGTTGGAAAATCGGGTGTTTCGTTCGTAATTCTCTAACCGTGAGCCCTATTTGCGAACCGTCAGTTCCTACAAGTCACTCTACCCTCGAGCGAAGTGCTCGTGCCGGTTTCGGAATTTTCCCGCAGCCGCTTCCCGTTCCGGACCCCCGGCGGGCCGTTTTCGAGCCTAAGTGTTGGAAAATCGTGATTTTCGTTCGTAATTCTCTAACCGTGAGCCCTATTTGCGAACCGTCAGTTCCTACAAGTCACTCTACCCTCGAGCGAAGTGCTCGTGCCGGTTTCGGAATTTTCCCGCAGCCGTTTCCCGTTCCGGACCCCCGGCGGGCCGTTTTCGAGCCTAAGTGTTGGAAAATCGTGTGTTTCGTTCGTAATTCTCTAACCGTGAGCCCTATTTGCGAACCGTCAGTTCCTACAAGTCAATCTACCCTCGAGCGAAGTGCTCGTGCCGGTTTCGGAATTTTCCCGCAGCCGTTTCCCGTTCCGGACCCCCGGCGGGCCGTTTTCGAGCCTAAGTGTTGGAAAATCGGGTGTTTCGTTCGTAATTCTCTAACCGTGAGCCCTATTTGCGAACCGTCAGTTCCTACAAGTCACTCTACCCTCGAGCGAAGTGCTCGTGCCGGTTTCGGAATTTTCCCGCAGCCGTTTCCCGTTCCGGACCCCCGGCGGGCCGTTTTCGAGCATAAGTGTTGGAAAATCGTGTGTTTCGTTCGTAATTCTCTAACCGTGAGCCCTATCTGCGAACCGTCAGTTCCTACAAGTCACTCTACCCTCGAGCGAACTGCCCGTGCCGGTTTCGGAATTTTCCCGCTGCCGTTTCCCGTTCCGGACCCCCGGCGGGCCGTTTTCGAGCCCAAGTGTTGGAAAATCGTGTGTTTCGCACGTAATTCTCTAACCGGGAGTCTTATTTGCGAACCGTCAGTTCCTACAAGTCACTCTACCTCCAGCAGAACTGACTTGCAACAAGGAATCATAACTTCTTTCTGTTTTATGGAGTAGAGCGAATAGAGTGCATGACTATCACTAAATGGAAATCACAAATAGATTGTGTAGAATGCTTACCTGTCGGGAAGTTTGGCAGTATCAATAGAAGGTAAAAGTTTTATCAAATGCTATTGTTCTTCTGGAGACAAATTTCTGGCAAACTTCTCAAAGCAAGCAACCATCCTGCACAATTTAAATTGGAACCATCTGAGCTAGATGGGGAAAAAATACAAATGCACATTCAACCTTCACAAGTAACTCAACAGATAACCTCATAAAAGCATGCATTATATGTACAAATATCAAAAAAAAGTCCATAATCATTGTTATAAAAAAGAAACTGAAATCAAATTTCGACAGAATAACTTATGAAATGGTATTAATTTTACAGTGTGCTCTGAGCAACTGAAAAATTACAATCAAGCACAAATTCTTAGTAACATTTAAATGGAAATAAAATGACTGCCGGAACAGAATCATAATCATAAAATATAATGCTAGAAATATCCAGGTTGCTACTAATTAAAGCCTGGTCTTCTCAACATATATAAATATGAGTCACAACAATCTAAGAGAGGACATACAGAGTAGCAAATATTTGGTGTGTGCATGTGTAAACATGTTTTTAAGTTGAAATGTATATTGGGTTGAAGATACTAATGGTAACTCTTTGATTCATGAAATCATGATACAGTAACTATTTGATTCATGAAATCTATAGTGATTAGTTGGATCTTTCACTTTGAGCATTCATGAAACCAACTATTAGTTGTTCTCCTCAAACAATTTGCTTTACGATTTAAAAATGTATAATGCGTCGTTTAAAAATCTCCACTAGAAATTAAAGAAAAAAAATCAAATAAATATTAGTACCTAAAAGCAATCACTTCCACAAATTCTGTAGTGGAATCTTAAGTAGTAGCACTAGGCAGTAGACACCCACATTTATGTTTCACTTGGTTGGCGGAATAGCACCTCCACTTTTGGAATAGCACCTCCACTTTTTGAATACTTAGTTCTAAAAGAAAGGGATTTTGATCTTCTCCGGTCAATGCAAAATGACTAAAGACTAAAGAGACACCCAAAGCTTCTCTCAACAAGAAAATTGAGAAATAAATTAAGAGCAAAAAATTGGTAAGCAGGAATTCAGAAGAGCATATGAGCTTGGATCATTTCTTGGCGGGCTGAAAATCTAGGCCAGGATCTGGATCTATATCTTGATTTGGTGGTCATGGCTATTGATTGAGACATGGGCAGTCTCATCTATATGGTTCAGTCCAATCTCCTTCGCTGCCTGACCAACTTGGACCAACTGTAATTCCAAAGTGCCAATATAAGCATGAAAATTACATATAACCAAAAAAGTCAAAATTTTTCGTTAAATTTTGACTGATTTCAAAGTTGGGTTACGACAAGAGAAGGCACCATATTGATACAGTGACAGGATGGAAAGAAAGAGAGACATATTCTTTGTAGTTTTTCTATTGATTTGGAGGTGGATTTGTAGTTGTATTTTGCAATTTATCTATTACAGGGATGTTTTCTCCCAATTCAATAAGATCTCCAGACCTCGTTCAACAGGGAGAGCAGGGTGTGAATCGACACTCCACCTCAATAAGATTTCTAGTGGAAAATATTCGGGAACCAAATGGCAAAGGGGCCTATAACCAATCCACTTATCAAGCCAAAAGAGGTTGTTTTCTCCCAATTAAATCCAAAATCTTATGTTTTCTACTTCTTCTGAAACTTGGTTAATAACCACCAATTTCATGACATGTAAATCGACATGGTGGGACAGCACAATACCCCAATGATGAATCATAGAGTTTTGTTGTCGTTGATGATGTTGTTACTATTGATTCTTTGCATCATTTCAGTAGCAATTTATGGTTTATTTTCCAATATAAATCTAAATCCAACTAACATAATCACAAAAATCACACGAGAGAGAGAGAGAGAGAGTCCCTTCAACACCCAAGTTCCTGATTCCAAAGCATGTACATTCCATTATGTATTCAGAAAATTATTTCAAAAAATTAGAAAAGCCTTCCATAACTCAATAACCTTAAACACCAGAAATCTCCCAGTTACTAAATCCACCTGAAAGAAAGAAAGATCATAACACCAGAAAACCTCCAACTTCCAATTTTCCACAAATCAAAGCTCATAATCCAAAAACCCACCAATCCAACAAATAAAACTTCATAAAAAAAGTCTATCACAATTTGCAAATTTCCTATGTTGATTTTAGTTGTATTGTTTTTTTCTCCAATAATTCAAGTGGATTGATCACATCAAAGCGAGCCCATTAGATGCTAAATTAAATATTAGCTGCCATCAACACCACATAGATGGTAGGTAAATTATTTTTTTTTAAATAAGAGAAATTGGCCAAGTTGTTGTATTTGAGTTCGCAAGTCCACAATTTGATAATTTACCCACACCTTCGTATATTTAAATGCTCAAACTCTGCTTCTATGTGTCTATAAAGCAAGACTTCTATATATAACTGAACTTGTAAGACAAAAAACAAAACGCATTGTCAGCTCTAGTTACAAAGGAGAGATTTTGCAAAGTGGGCACGGGTTGGGGGTACAGTGTTGGAAGCACACATGTACAAATATGCATTCAAATTTTTAATATGAAAACCTGGATGTAGAGAAAAACATTAAAAAAAAAAGGAAAAAAAAGTGCTGTTTTTTTTTCTTACCCACGTTTGATGTGCTATCAATGCCATTATTTGTACTTCAAGGCCCCATTTATCAACTCAACAGACCCTGATATTGCATATATTTCATCATCAGCAACTTATTTAACCAAGAATGATATTAAAAAAACCAAAGACTAGGACATACACATGAGCACATACAAGCTCACATCACTAAACTATTCAATCAACCAAAAAAAAAAAAATGACATAAAACATTTTATCAACTAACAACCTTAATGTTTTAAAATAAGATAACAATAACCAACAAACTACTACATTGTTTCTGGAAATTAGTAGAACAAATAGACATAACTGAACTGTACATCAAAAGAAGTTCAGAAATTTTATATAATAAAATTGCTTAGTATTCAGACTTAAAGAAACATAGAACCACCTCAAAATCAAATCAATCAGAGGGCTCAAATAATGAAAGAAGAAAAACGAAAAGTGCATTTGTGTAGTATGTGGAAACTTTTAGGATACCAATGTAGTGGCTGCCTCTTTAACCAAATTGGGTGTAGAAAGGCCTATTCTGTCTGTAGGCTCTTCTTTGTAGCTTGGTTGTTGGCAGCATAACTGTAAAAGTCTTTTATGCCTGCCTTTTCTTCTTTCATTTTACATGTTCATTGTTTCCTCCTTCCTTTTTAAATAAAAGTTTTCATCATTGATAAACAAAAAATAAAAAGTGCAATCATCAAACCATTCAGTATGTAAGGGGAGAAAATATTAACAGAAAAATAACATGAAGGAAACCCATGTCACCACATCAGCAAATTAGCTCAAAAACAATGAAAACAACAAAACCCAAGTTGTAAAAAAGTCACACTGCAATAGAATTCCACTTGCTCAAAACTAAGGAAAGTGTAGGCTCCACATCACAGAATCTGCAAATTTTCTCAAAAACAGCAAAACCCAATTCCTAAGATAATCGCATTGCAATGACACTCCATTTGACCAATATCAAGAAAAAAGTCCACATCACAGAATCACTCAAACTGCCCAAAATCATGGAACTAAAAACCACGTAACAAAATCTCTAACACCATCCAAAATTCACCACGAATCTAATTTACCAGAAATTGTGGAGATATTAAAAACTTAAGACAATCAAAGCAGAACTCTGAAACATAAAGCCAGCCAAGCAGGAAACATAGATTATGCCTTCAAATATCAAACCCATTAACAAATTCCTGAAAGATTAATCTTTGCAACAACCCAAATGCCCAAAAAGAATTTCTGAGAGAAAAGGCACCAGTTTATTCAAAGGCTTCATAATTCCAACATAGAAAGCTAACAAGAAAGTGGCAGAGAAACAATACCCAAGCAACAAAAGCACTCAACCCCAAAGTTCCTCTGGAAAAGAAGAGAGAGAGAGAGAGAGAGAGAGAGAGAGAGAGAGAGAGAGAGAGAGAACAAGAGCAGGGGTTCTGTATACCCAAAAGAGATGGTTCTCTATGTTAGAGAGAATTTATCATACACTCTTTAAGAGAGAGAGAGAGGGTGGATAGGTCTTGGAGATTAGTGTTGAAGAAAGAGAGAAGATGCCTTTTCCTTGCTCTGAAAATGGATAAAAGAAAGAAGAGGGGTGTGGGTAGGGTGAAGAAAGAAGGCGGTACAGACTAAAGACAACAAATACCACGAGGCACCAAAGGGTAATTTAGAGAAGAAAATACTGAATTCCCACCAAACAAAAATGGGAAATGTGGAAAAAAAAAATGTAAAGTGTAAACAAAACCCCAAAGAAAATTAAAAGAAAATTAAAAGGGCCAAATAAGGATTACGTTTTGTAATATATATTTTTTAGATGCAATTTATTTATTTTTACCTATGGGCCTAGGTGAGCACCCCCACCACCCAGGTTTGCATCATGATCTCCAATAGTTGTGCCATCACCAGCAGAAGTGGTCCCCCTTGACGTGACAACTCTCCTGGTTTGACCCATTTTTTCCCTCTGTTTGGCATCTCTTGCAACTATGATATATATAAATAGAGAACAGAAAACCTGTTAATATCCTAAAGAAGAAGAAGACGAAGAAGAAGAAGAAGAAGAAGAAGCAAGAAACTGATTTACTTAATCGTTTAGACGTCAGCAGGATTTCTGTAAGGCCAATTGGAGTCATGGAACATGGGAAAAAAAAAATTTAGATTCTTTTCTTGTTTCGGTTTTTATACGCTAGTATGAAGCAAGCACCTTCCTTTCTTCTTCCTCCTCTTCTTCTTCTTCACTATTCAAATGAAACTATCCTGAGGATCTCTGGATGCAAGATCACAGCTTTGATCTGGTGATGCCATGTTTTGACCTGTTTCCTTCATTGGGTTTTGTTCTCTGTGATCTCCCTTTCTTATCCATCTCTCTTATATGTCCTACTCCCATTAGGTTTCAGACTTCAGCTGGTAGTTCCATGTTTTTTATATGTTTCCATTGTTGGGTTATCATTCAAGTTTATGATTGATTGCACTTTGGGCTATCTACCCCAAACACATCAGCTTTTCTCTAAAATCCATGGTTTTTTGTTTCCTTTATTGGGTTAATCATTCAACTTGACAAGTGATTGTGTTTTTAGTCTCTTTCTCATCCATCCATCAGCCCATCTTTCCCATACACATCTCATTTAAAATCTAATTAGAGTGATTGTGACAAAACTTCTCATGATGATAGTAGGGGTTCCAGTTGTTATTTTGATAACGACACGCTGATTGAAATACTATCAAGGTTACCCCAAAAAACTCTCCTCAGATTCATGTGTGTGTCCAAATCATGGTGCAATTTGATCTCCAATTCACTCACTTCAAGCCCCGTTTCTGGGTTCTACTACTGCACCAACACAATTAGGCCAAAGAATAAGCAAAAAGGGTATATACATTTGACAGGCACCTGCAATACTAATTGTGTGGAGGCGATAGAATCATGGGCTGCCTCTCTTGGAACCTCTGATGTTAATCTGACTTTAGCCCACTACTGCAATGGTTTGTTCCTTCTGTCCAATGAGAAAGATGTTCCTGCAGCTTACCATGTATGTAATCCTGCTTCCAACCAATGTGTTGCTCTTCCTGAGCCTCCTCTGGATCCCAATGTTAAAGACCCCTACATGTCCTTATCTGTATTGGCTTTTGACCCTGATCAGTCCCCTCACTACAAGGTTCTCCGCTTCTCTGGTCAGGATCCCGTATATGTGGACATCTTCTCTTCAAAGGAGCGCAGGTGGATTGCTTGTAATGTAGCAATTCGCGCTTTCTCACTGTTAGATATGTGGTTCAAAGATTTTATTTTCATGGATGGAGCTCTGCATTTCTTGCTTAGAAGGGATTCTCTATGTAGTTTTCATGTCGAGGAAGTGCGCATTCGAGCTGTGAAGCTACCTAAGGCAAAGAGGCCATTTTTTGGCGGCGAATGCATAGGGAAATCTGAAGGTCATCTTTTTTATAGTGCCTATGATAGTTCAGAAATGCATATTTGGATGCTCCAGGATCTTGAAACTCATGAATGGGTCTTGAAGCACACCATCCGCAAAGAAGAAATAGAAAAACATCCAGTTGCCATCGTTCCCGAGCCTCGCTATTATCCATTTTCTCTGCATCCTTTGACATTTCACCCAGACTTGGAGGTTATTTTCATTGAGATTGAAGGTAAGATAATATCCTATCATTTTGGCAGCAAAAAGAATGAGGATGACAGGTTGGGGGAAATCTGCACTATAGAAATTCACCGATATGTAAATATGGCAATCCCCTACAAACGCTGCCTTTATTCTCTGGATGAGATGAGAGAAAGAGAACAAGACAGATAAAACTGTTGAGGCTGTTTTATCCCCTGAAGATAAACTTGATGGCCCTGCAAATTTTGGTTTTTATTCATGTTTTTTGTTGGTCATTGCATCAAGTCTCTCAATAGCATTATGAATGCTAAGTGATTTCATACTTTGAGGATTTTGATTACTTCTAGGATTGTAATCCATAGTTTGTACAATTTCTGTGGAGGTAGATTATAGTGTTCATTGATGGGGAAGGCGCGATCAATGAAGACTTTGGTTAAAGGTCAGATGAATAAATGTTGCATTTGTAAACATCATTTTTTCTATAAGATTCAAAAGAGAAAGGCCTCTCTTGATGAAACATTTCTTTGTTGAATTTTGAACGGCAAACAAGCAAAAGGCAAAAACCATATCAGATAGGGATGAAGAGAGAAGAGATGAGAATGAGACATTACCTGCAGAGTGGGGAGAGATGCAATGGCAGATTCTCTAACCGAGCAGGGACAGCGGCGAGAGTCCCGGTTTCACTTCGAGCGACGGTCGTTGTCGGGCAGAGAGAGAGAGAGTGAGGGAGCAACCGAGAGAGAGAAACAGAGAGAGAGAGAGAGAGCAGATCGAGAGAGCGAGCGAGAGAGTGAGAGAGAACAGAGAGAGAGCAGAGAGAGAGAGAGCAGATCGATAGAGCGAGCGAGAGAGTGAGAGAGAACAGAGAGAGAGCAGAGAGAAAGAGCGAGATGGAGAGCGGCCCACCGATCTCGACCGATCGAGAGAGAGAGAGAAAGAGCGAGAGAGTGAGAAACAGAGAGAGAGAGAGCAGATCGAGAGAGCGATCTCAACCGAGAGAGAGAAACAGAGAGAGAGAGAGAGAGAGCAGATCGAGAGAGCGAGCGAGAGAGTGAGAGAGAACAGAGAGAGAGCAGAGAGAAAGAGCGAGATGGAGAGCGGCCCACAGATCTCGACCGATCGAGAGAGAGAGAGAGAGAGAGAGAGAGAGAGAGAGAGAGGGTAGCAGAGGACGCCCGATCGAGAGAGAGAGAGAAATAGATGACTGCAGTCGCACTGAGATCGCCGGATCGACGCTCTGAGATCGCCCGATCGAGAGAGAGAGAGAGAGAGTGAAATCCCGATTGAGAGAGAGAGAGAGAGAAATAGAAGATAGCAGAGGGGGCGAGAGTGAGATAGCAGAGAGGGGACGAGAGTGAGAGCGCAGATAGTGAGAGAAAGACGAGGGAAAGAGAGAAAAGGGGGAAAAGGGGGATTCTGTTGGCGGGAGAGGGAAAATAGAGGGGGATATTTCCACACGTTTTTTTCATCACAAATATATTTTTTGTTAAGAAAAACTATTTTATTTTTATTATTTGAAAACCTCTCAAATCCTCTACCAACCGACGCTAATTTTCGTCGGTAGATAATTTTTCATTGTTAAAGGACTCTGATTTTTAATTTTTCTAAAAACTAAATTAAACATTACTCCAACGTTTTACAAATAACATCAGTAAATGTTCATTTTACCAACGTCATATAATTCGTCGATAATAGTATCTGATAGTTTTACTGACGTAAAATAAAAATCGGACAGGATTTTCTAACAGTTCAGCCCGCTGGGGGTCCGAAACGGGAAACGGCCCCCGAAAAGAAGTGAAAACTTGCGATAGCACTTTTCTCAAGGGTAAGGTAACTTGACGGAATTGACGGTTCGCAAGGACTCCCGGTTATAAAATTATAAGGGAAGCATAGGATTTTCCAACCATTAGGTTCGTAAACGGCCCGCCGAGTAGGGGTGCACATCGGGTCGGGTTCCGGGTTATCGGACCGGGTTTGACCCGACCCGGTATTTTTAAGACCTCTGAACCCGGTCTGATAACCCTGTTAAGTAAAACCGGGTTATCGGGTTCCCGGGTCACCGGGTTACCGAGTTATCGGGTTCGGGTTTCGGGTGACCTGATAACCCAGGAAGAAACTACGTACCATCGTTGGCTGGTTGATGATATCTGCCTCAAGTCACCAATTTGCATCTCTCGGCTCACTCTCACCATCTCAAGATACCTCTCAACTTTCTCTGCTTAGGGTTTTTGGGATTTCTTCAACTTCTGCAATGATTCCTTTTTCTGTTGACATCGAAATCCTTGAATGCTATTTTGCAATCTGTGGTTTCTTGTTTGGATTTGTTGAAGTGGGTTTGGAGCATAGATGGGTTCGAATCTGTTATCTTGTGAATGAGTCCTCCAGAATGGGGTTTAAAGACATCGACCAGAAAGTACAGAGACGAACGAGATCGAGAAAGAGACCATCACAAAGACCTCGATCTCCAGCACGATCGAAATCGAGATCACAAGCATAGAAGCAGTCGCGACGCGGAGGATCGGCACCACCGCGACGACAAACGATCCTAAAAAAAACAACGGTTTGGATTATCACACAGAAACGTCTACATATAAAAAAAAAAAAAAAAAGAATTAGGGTTGCCTAAGTTGGGCAATGTAGCACTGCATCTTTCCGCTTTTGACAAATACAACTGCATAACATGGGAGGCATCACCTAAAAACCGAGGAGATCGATGATGCATCTTCTGAAGTTACATGCTTATATTTTCTTGTAGATTCGCTTGGTTACTATGTTCTTGGATTCATCATTAATCGACATGGCATTGCACATCTCAACCCGGTACTCATCATAATGAGGTTTCGAATTCTTCAAACAAACGGCCCGCCGTGGGTTCCCGGAAGCATCGGATTTCCGGTCCGGCCGAAAATGAAGGACCGGACCAGACCACTTGAACGTGGTCCTATCCGGTCTGGTCCAGTCCAAAACGGTCCGGTTGGACCACTTAAACCGGTCCAGACCGGTTTAAAATTTTCAACCAATTATAAATGGTTGGTTTATAATTAGGGGCATCGATTTCTTTCAGCTATGCATCTCGTAATTCATACTTGTTATTCAGATATGCATTCTGCAATTTGTTGACCCCCCATTTTCCCGTTCGGGCAACATCAATGACACCAATCGTATGTGGGTCCCACCCCAGATGGGTGAACAACAAGGGATCTTCACTATCGAACAATCTCAAAGCACCCCAGTCACCTGACAACAAATTTTATAAGAGATGATGCAGAGTTGCAGACCCTGCCTTCAACACTTCACCAAACAACCATAAAACAACAAAAAATGAACAGAATCATAACGAAAATAAACAAACAACCAATATGCTACTAATCTTCGAAATAGACAACACAACCACATAGAAACAGCACATCGATTCTCCATTCGCCTACTCAAAACTCTCCCAGATTAGGGGGAAAACGTCAAGCCCTACCATCGAGTTGGAATCGGCATTCATTTGGTATTATCAGTTTAAAAAGATTACCTCTGCATTTTTTTTTTTGAAGGGATCGATGAAAGAGATGTTTTAGAAACACTGGAAACGGCGTTCGAGATCGAGAAATGTTCTCCGAATCAAGCGAGAAAAGAGGATTTATGCTTTGCGAGTTCAAAACCCTAGATCGATATGGATATGTTGAGGAGATGGTGATGGAGATTTTCGAAGTAACGATGGTTTAATGGTTTTAGAATTTTAGTAGTCGAAATCCGGTCCGGTCCGGTCAATCCGGATATAACCGGTTTTTCAAGTCCGGTCTGGACCGGACCGAATTTGGACCACTAAAACCACAAATCCAATCTGGATAGGTCCGTTTTTGTGGTCCGGTCTGGTATGCGGCCTGGTTCTGTCAAGACCTCAAGCAAGGCAAGACTGACAAGCTCTTGCTACCAAACCTTTTGAGTCTCTCTAACCCCAAAAGTCTAAGAAGCAAAGGAAACAAAGAGATGTTTCTCCACTCTACAAAGAAAGAAAAAGACCCCCCAGGAGAACATCAAGACATACAAGAAACGGAAGCAGTGCAAACTGCAGACATAGGAAATGGCAAGTGTTCTTTTCAAGAGGAATCAGTTGTTTTGGATGTCCGAAATGAGCTTTATATTGCAGAGACTGAGCCACTGCCAGAGATGAGATGGAGGGGTTTTGAGGAAGAAAAAGGAAAGCCAGAGATGGTGGGAAGCATGCTGTAAAGGATTAAAAGTTGGTGTGTGTGAGTTATGTAATTAGAGCTGTACAATACTATATGAATTTGATTAGTGAAATACTAAATGAATAAAATAATTAGTGATCTGGGTGCATGGTGCACAAATCGCACCCTCACAGGTGGAGTGTCCATATCGTTGATCTAATTAAACCCCATTCGTTCAGTTTGTTCTGTCGATTTAAACTGTGCATTTAATTAGTGCATTCCACAAATCACATGAGTAAATAATTGCACTGGTCAAATGATTTATGCCGTTTAAAAAAAAAAAAAAGTAACCGGGTTACCCGGTAACCCGGCAAACCTGGATAGAGCTTACCAGGTATTCGGTCGGGTTCCCAGTGTGCATAACATAACCGGGTCGGGTGAAACCCAGCCCGATAACCCGGGACCCGACTCGATGTACACCCCTAATTATACAGGTCGCAAGCAGAGGATGGAAAAGAGGAACATGAACAGGAATGGGTGCAGGATGTGCATTTATGTGTGGTAAATATATGAGATAGGCAGTTGGTACCCATATAACAGTTATTTAACAATGAATAAAACACAAGGGATAGAGAGAGAGATCGAAGAGATGGGAAAGGGAATGGTTTTGGCCTTGGGGATATATATTTGTATACATTTGGACCCCTTAATTTTTTGTCGGTAAATAATTAAAATAAAAGTAAAAAAATATTTTACCAACGTTTACATTTTCGTCGGTAAAATAAATCGAAACAGTAAAATAAAAAATGAAAACACATTTACCGACGTTTTCTTTCGTTGGAAAATAATTAAGATAAAAAGAAATAATATTGTACCGACGTTTTATTTTTCATCGGTCAAATAATCGACAAAAGTAAAATAAAAAATGGAAAAATCATTTACCGACGTTTTTTTTCATCGGTAAATAATTAAAATAAAATACAATAATATTTTACCGACATTTTATTTTTCGTCGGTAAAATAATAGACAAAAGTAAAATAAAAATGGACAAGGAATTTACTGACGTTTTTTTTCGACGGTAAATAATTAAAATAAAAACAATAAATATGTTACCGACGTTTTATTTTTCGTCGGTAAAATAATCGACAACAGTAAAATAAAAAATAGAGAAAACATTTACCGAAATTTTTGTTTCGTCGGTAAATAATTTAAATAAAAAATCAATAATATTTTACCGACGTTTTATTTTTCGTCGGTAAAATAATAGACAAAAGTAAAATAAAAATGGAAAAAATATTTACCGACGTTTTAGTTTCGTCGGTAAATAATTAAAATAAAAATAAAAATATTTTACCGACGTTTTATATTTCGTGGGTAAAAAAATCGAAAAAAGTAAAATAAAAAATGGAAAAACCATTTACCCACGTTTTTTTTTCGTCGGTAAATAATTAAAATAAAAATAAAAAATATTTTACCGACGTTTTATATTTCGTGGGTAAAAAAATCGAAAAAAGTAAAATAAAAAATGGAAAAAACATTTACCCACGTTTTTTTTTCGTCGGTAAATAATGAAAATAAAAAATAAATAATATTCTACCGACGTTTTATATTTCGTCGGTAAAATAATAGACAAAACTAAAATAAAAAATGGAAAAAATATTTACCGACGAAACCAAACGTCGGTAAATAATTAAAATAAAAATAAAAATATTTTACCGACGTTTTATATTTCGTGGGTAAAAAAATCGAAAAAAGTAAAATAAAAAATGGAAAAATCATTTACCCACGTTTTTTTTTCGTCGGTAAATAATTAAAATAAAAATAAAAATATTTTACCGACGTTTTATATTTCGTGGGTAAAAAAATCGAAAAAAGTAAAATAAAAAATGGAAAAAACATTTACCCACGTTTTTTTTTCGTCGGTAAATAATGAAAATAAAAATAAATAATATTCTACCGACGTTTAATATTTCGTCGGTAAAATAATAGACAAAATTAAAATAAAAAAGGGAAAAAATATTTACCGACGAAATTTAAAACGTCGGTAAAATAATTAAAATAAAAATAATTAATATTTTACCGACGTTTTAATTTTCGTCGGTAAATAGATAATTTTTTAGATTCAGAATATTTTTGAATAAACTTTTGCCGACGAATTCATCAAAAACGTCGGTAAAATTATAACTTTTACCGACGTTTAATTAAAAAACGTCGGTAAAAGTGTATTTTTACCGACGAAATTTTAAACGTCGGTAAAAAGATAATTTTAGCAACGAAATTTAAAAAACGTCGATAAAAGCATAACTTTTGCCGACGAAATTAGAAAACGTGGCTAAAAAACGTGGCTAAAAGTGCAAGTTGTTGTAGTTAACTTGTCTTTTTATGGTTTTGATAGTTGTTTTTAAGGAGAATATACCCAGATTATCATACTAACTTCATTAAGCTCTCACCATTTTTATCTGATATTCATCTGCTGCTATTTTGCGGAACACCCATACCATATCTCAGACATTTGTAGACATTTATGTGTTCTGGAATGTTGGTTTAGCCTTCTTGATTCAGTGATTTGTACAGGAGCAGAGCGTCTTCAACTTGGGGTTTTGTACGTACCTTTCTGCATTCAGAAATACACCCAAATCAACTCTAAATTCCATTAAAAATCTCATCTTGATTGATCTGCTGCTGTTTCCGGATTAACCCAATTCGTATCTGTTGGAGTTCTGTAGAAATTTATGGATTGTGGGTTTTGGAGTGGGTCATTAAATTCAAGAAGATTGGGTGGTTAGAGAGTTGAAACAAAGCCCGAAACTGGAATTGGTCTTGGGGTTGGTTTCTATTTTGGAGTTGCATTTGCTAAATGTGTCAATGGTTGGGAGGTTTGGATGAAAGAAAAGTGGGTGATGGTGTCTTCTGGCTTTATCAAGGTTGTTCTTGCTCGTTGGAGGTGGATGGTGAGAAACCCCGGGCCAATGACAGTGGTAAGGTTGATGAGCTTCTGTGGTGTAAGGATTCGGGGAAGCATGTGAATGGGGAATTCTCCATGGCAGTCATTCAGGCAAATAACTCATTCGAAGACCAGAGCCAGATTGTATCAGGGCCATTGAGCTGCCTTGATACAGGTCCTCATGGGACATTTGTAGGGATCTATGATGGTCACGGTGGTCCAGAGGCCTCACGTTTCATTAACGATCATTTATTCAAAAATCTCAAGAGTATGTTCTTCTTATTGTTCATCTGTCCCGAATAATCTGTTCTGCTTGGTTTTTCAGTTTTATCGTTGCTATATGATTGCTATGCCTTTGTAATTTTTATTTGCCTTAGTTTGTTAAATTCAATTAGATGTAGGTGTGCTCTCTTGTCATTTCTCATTTACATAATTAGTCTGGTCCATGGGTGGAAGGAGGTTCTATCCTTTTCATTCATTGGAATAGATTTTTTATATTTATATGATGAAGTCTAGGAATGCTGTTTGAAAAGGATTCTTACCATTGAGTTTATTGGTTCTTACTGCATGAAGCCTTTTAGGATTGAATTTGAAATTATTTCCTAGGTGGCCTTAATATTGGTTATATGATAATACTTACCTTTCTGGTTCTGGCATGGATGCCCTTTAACTCTTGCTCAGCTGGTTAGGGACTTGTGTAGTGTGTATGGGTGCACGAATTCAAGTCCCTTGTAAGAAAAAAGAAGTATATATATCTGGTAGTAATGTATCATATCACATTTTAACCTTTGGGTGTTTCCCATATCACAATCTGTTGCTTATGAGAGTTTTTTAGAATTTAGAAGCTGGGACATAATTAAATGATTAGTAGGTTCCCACTTAGCATGTTTAGAATCACCAGAGAGAGGTTCAGTAATTGTGTCTTTGCTGTATCATAGATTCATAGTTATCCTCTCCCTCCTGGAAGCAATTTAATAGATTGGTAATAATCCGAAGACCAAGATCTGCTTGACCAAGAATCCACAAAATCTTTGTGTGACAGCGTTGTCATGGGAAAACTTTCAGACATTGTTCTGGAGTACCATAGACAGCCACCCAACAAAAACAGGCTGCAAGTGTTAACATCTAACAGTGTAGCAATTAACACTTGCAGAGCAAGTGATCTTAAAAATAGCATAATATGCTGTAGCAATTATGCATACTGTCACCATATGCAGACATTATTAGTCTCCAATCTTAACATGCTGGTGAAAGCACTATAAAAAAATATACTATCTTGCATGCTAGTCGATCAGAACAATATAAACTATACTGCTACAGTGTGCATACATACTATAGTATTCATCAATACTTGCTGTTTGATTCAAACATCCAATAAAATAAAATAAAACAAAAATAGAAAACACCTTTCAACATAACCATGCCTGATATAAACTTCCAACAGGTCCAACAATGGTTTAGATGTGTCGTGGTTGGCAGTATTCAAAGGAGGAATGGTCACAGATCATTTACCATACATACACCCAATTACTATTAAACTCGATTTTGGCTGTTTTGAACATCTAGTGAGCCTCCCAGAACTGATACCAGTGATCATATGTCCATCAATGATGTACATATACTTCAAAATGGGCAACATATTGTTAAGTAGTTGTTTGTGCAGTTTCCTATCACCAATTGGTTTTGGGATTATTGGCAAGCAACTCTATCATAGTATCAGAGCTAGAGGTCTCGAGTTCGAAATCACGTAAGAAAAAATGCCCCATGCCGCGTTCTGTGTTTGTGCAAGCACAAGTACGCAGGGCAAGAAGGCCCCATGCCGCGTTGTAGTCTTGTGCGGGCGTGTGATTCGGATCAGGGCGGGCTGGGGGGGTGTTAAGTAGTTATTTGTATTGTTTCCTATCACCAATTGGTTTTGGGATTAATGGCAAGCAACTTTGAGACATATTGTGTCGTATCGTATCCGATACTTTACTCTTTATGTGTAAAATCCATGTCCCTGCCATGTCCATGGCATGTCCATGGCATGTCCTTGTCGCATCCATGTTGTGCCTAGGCATGATGGATTTCCATGTTAACCTTCATGAATCCAAATTCCAAGAACAGATATTTCTGGTATTTTTGAATGAGAATCAGACAACCATACTATACCTTATTTAGCTGGAAAAGTTAGAAAATAATAGTTCAACAGCTATTTAGAATGAAGTTAACATTACCTTCCAGCTTTGAATACTTAAACTTCCACAAAATGTGATTTTGATGTTCTAAAATGAGTGAAAATGGACCCTAAATGTCACCAACATCTTCTCAAATTCTTTTTTTTTTTTTATATAAACAATAGCTTTAACCTTTTCCTCGGTGTTTGGATTTTTTTTTTTTTTGAATGGCAGACTGCATGTGAAATGTGTTGTGCTTCACACATATGCCTGTGGAGTTTATGCCTTGTACTGCATCCTGAATGGATGATGCTCTTATTTACATGCGACTTTGTATTCTTCTACATGCAATAGCTTAGTTCCAATCTAAAAGATGGTTTCTCTTATACAGATGCTACTTTTATTTTAAGAGATGCTACTTTTATTTTAATTATGTACCCTTTGGATAGGAGGAAGTGCACAACTTTTTTGTTGTTGTATGATTCCATTTGCTTGGCCTACAAGCCGTACGTGTAGGCCAAACCTAGTGTCCTAAACTGTTCATATGATGAATTCTGCCTTGGATGTGACATAGTAAGTTTTTAAAGTTGTGCTGGTTAAATATGTACCATTTACTATAATTATCTATTTGTAAGCCATCAATTATAAGGTCAAGCGATCCAATGAGAGAGAGATAAGAATGGCCCATTCATGGGATGAACCACTAATGGACAGCTCAGGTTACATAAAGGTGCACTGTGCATGTACAATTCCTGGTAAAAGATTATATGGAGCTTTTATCAAGTACCATTAAACACTTTGTAATACCTCTTTGGTTTGATCTTGTATTTCTTTATTAAGGTATTGGATTTTTATATGAATTATTTCTTTGGCATATTCATGATCTTCATGATTATCTCTTTAGTAGTGGTTTTGGAAATTAAACTAGGCTTTGCATCTGCAGAATTTATATCAGAACATAAGGGCATTTCCGTTGATGTTATCTACAAAGCATATTCTGCTACTGAAGAAGGTTTTCTCTTGCTTGTAAAAAAAGAAAGGCTTAGTAAGCCTCAGCTTGCAGCAGTTGGTTCATGCTGTTTGATTGGGGCTATTTGTGAGGGAATGCTGTATGTTGCAAATGTCGGAGATTCTCGTGCAGTGTTAGGGAGATTGGAGGAACCTAACGGAGAAATTACAGCTGTTCAGTTGTCAGCAGAGTACAATGCAAGCATTGATTCTGTGAGAGAAGAGTTGCGTACATTGCATCCTGATGATTCCCAGATTGTAGTTTTGAAACGTAATGTTTGGCGTGTGAAGGGCCTAATACAGGTAAATTTCTTATGCATATCTCTGTTTCTTTTTGTTAGGTTATAAATATATAATTTTCCTTAAAAAAGAGAGAAGAAAATAATAGTTGAGAGAATTATAGTGCCTTTATGACATGATTCTTTCAGTCCTAAAATATATTACATTTAGCATTGGTACCAATAGAATCACCACAACCTGCCATGTTTAATGATTTAACTTTTCTCACTTCTTTTATTGGCAATTAATGTTTGCTCCAGGTAACTCTTATATTCCATTTGAGGCAAAGTGTAATGAGAAAATGATTTTTATTAGATAAACCCTTCGATTTTGATTTTCAAAACAAAGGTCATTAAAGCCTTATCCGAATTCCCATCTATATGGTGTCAGATTTTTGTGTTCTACTTCTCCACAACTTCTTATCAGTTTGTACTCCCCACTCATCCATATTGTTCTTTGTCACTCTACAATAAATTATGTCATTCCCGACTACTTCATTCCAAGTTATTACTAGTTTGCAGTCTCTCCCCAACATAGTTGGGACAAGGCTTTGATGATGATGATGATGATGAGCGACTCCTTCCTTGTGCTTCAACAATTTAGTTCATTCGTTCTTGTTGTCTACTACCTCTCAAACCCTAGGAAGATGACTGAACTGCTAGATTTTCTCTGAGATACTGGGACTTTCTGTTTATGTACATGCCCAAAACATTTGACATGGCATTGACATTCCTTGATTTTCACTTCTATTAGAGTCACCTCTGGTTTTTGTCATATTTCCTCAATCTTGATTCTATCCTTTCTCATCATCTTGGTCCACGTATGGTTGTCCATGGGCTGGCTCGAGCCAGGCTGAGGCACATCCAGGCCGTCCCGGCATTAAAAACACAGGCCCATATCTGGCCCAAAACCCAACACGGTCTGTAAGTGCCTGGCATGAGTCCAGCCTACCCATTTTGTCAATATGGCTCAAGGTCAATTGAAGAGCAATTAATTTTAACAATAAAAATGAGGAGAGATCTAAAATTCAAATATTAAACAATCTTAAATTCAAATACAACTTTGCAAATAACAGTAAAATAAAGAAAACTATATTATTCTTGTCTAGTACAAGTTACATTTGTAAAGAAAAATATAGTATTCATCCTATTCGGCTATATCTCTTGTTCAGGCTGGGTCAGGTTGTGTTTTTTATCACTTAGTCCCAGCCCCATGCAAATATAACGGGCCCAATTAAGATTTAGGCCTTGATCTGAGTGCTAAACAAAGGCTCAAACCTGGCCCAAAGTGCAGAGCTGGTCCAGCCCATGAGCACCTCAATCCACTTGCACTTTATCTTCTTGTCACTGCTTTGGTGTCCAGCATCAAGTTCCTTATGCCAATATAGGTTTAACTGTCATGTAGTAAATGTCTCTTCATTCATAGTGCCACATGATGCCCCAAGAACCTATGGCTTTGACTTTGCTATCATTCCTTTGAAAATGAGAATACTTTCTTTTGCAGACTCCAAGTTGTTCATACTACTATTTTAAAAGATGCCCCTACTTATATACATACTTGGAAAACTATTTAATCATTATTTGTTAAACCCTTATGAGGTTTCCATTCCCAAGTCCCGAAGGCTCCATGATTTTATATCATGTTGAAATTACCTACTACAAATTGCATTGGTAAGTAGTAGGCAGTCGATAGCGGTGTTAGGAAAAAATAACGGAATTTTCTTTTCTTTTGGCCCGGACCCTTAAGGATAGGGTAAGGTCCTAGCTAGTGTTGGCCTGCCAAGGGCTTTGGCCCATTGTAACCCCGGCCCATTTTTCGTTCAATGCTATCAACGACCTCTGAAAGCTTCCGTGCATGTGATAAAAGAGTAAGAAAATAAGGAGCATAATGAGCCAGAATCTAAAGAGCAGTTGACCATAGGAACAAAAAAGAGAGCATAGACAGTAACTTGATCTTTATGGCGACTCCTATCCTGAAGTTCTGATGAATCAAAGGGTGGTGCTAAAGAACCCTACAACTATTGAAAAGTGGCGGTTATGAAATAATATCTTGCATTCGACAGGACGTGTAAATGGACAGATTGGACGGTAGTGTTTGACGGCGGGAGCTCAGACAACATTGTTTTACAAGCTCTTGTGGATCGCTCAAGGCTAAGGGGTGTCCAGTTACTTTTGTTGTTGGTAAAGATTACAAGGTAACAAGGATACAGTGTGGTGCAATGTAGTGCTGATGCCTGATGGATACTGGGGATATTTTACTTGCAAGATCATAATGTACGACAGGCGTGGAATCCATGGTATGGAGGATAATACATATACATTTGTGGAAGATGGAAAAACCATCACGTTCTCTCCTATGAAGCCAAAAATGACAGAGAGGGTCAAGGTCAAGTTTTACTAAGAGATCTCTTCAAGTACAACACGTCTATCGTGGCAATGCAAATAGGATTCTAGTCCGAGCTAGAACTCTTTTGCCACTTGGGAGGAATGATGTGAAGCCCATGGACAGGATGGATCCTGTCCCATGGCCCACATGTAGGACCCAAAGAAGGATGTCTATTGACTCAACGTCCAAAGACAAATGGTTCCTTTTTCATCTAGGATTTTGTATCATTATTTATTTCTTTAATGAGTTGTAATTAGGTTTTAGATTTCTAATTCCATTAGGAGTCTTGGAGACATCCTGTCCGTGCTTTGGCACTCTGCATCAAATTCAAATGCAATTTCAATATCCACATCTTGTGGAGTCGTGATGTTCGAAAGAACTGCAAACAAGGTTGAACATTCCGATCCTGTTCTCCATTGGAAATGAGTTGATCTAGTAACAGTTCATAATTATTGAGTTTCATAAAAAGGAACTAACAATGTTATTGAACAATAAATTAGAATACTAGTTTTGCATTTTCACCCAATCTTTTGCTGATAACAGATAGCTTTTCCTTCCTTCCCTAGAAAGCCTATTTTACAATAAGACTATATTTTTGTTTCTCATGCAGGTTTCCAGATCTATAGGCGATGCATACTTGAAGAATGCCGAGTTCAACAGGGAGCCTCTGGCTTCAAGGTTCCGGTTGGCTGAACCTTTCCATAAGCCAATCCTTATTGCTGAACCAACAGTATCAGTCACAAACTCCACCTGCATGACCTATTTCTGATATTTGCCTCTGACGGTCTATGGGAGCACCTTAGCAATCAAGAGGCTGTTGACATTGTTCATAAGTCTCCCCGCAATGTAAGATTTATTATTATTGGTTATGTTTCAGTTTTAGTTCACTTGAGTGCATGGGCCCACGTTTCTCAAACATGTTAAAATTGTCAGCATTGTTCTAACCCATCGCCTGGAACTTTTGATAGTAGTCAAATTGTGACATCTATAATAGCTTCGATCATGATGGAAATGCTTCCTTTCAACGCGAGGTCCACAAGCACTTGCATTCACTTTATTGTATAAATAAAAACAGAAATCAGCATGTTTTCACTCTTTCCTTCCTTGACCGAACAATACTTATGTAATATTGATAATAAGGAACAGAGAAAAGTAACACTTGGAAGTTAGATAATTTTCATCTCTTAGATGAATCACGTTTTTGAATTTTTAACCTTGCCATTTTTGCCAAGCCAATGGTGAATGTATATCTGATGAGTGTTGAATTGAGGTTAGTGCTTGGTGGTGGGGGTAATTGAGCACATGTTGATCCCCAGGCCAGGCCATTAATTTCTAAACAGTGGCTTGGCTTCTCTGGATAATTTCTATGATTCTAAATATAACTGTTGTTGTTTCTCTCTGCATAAACATTTTTGTCCTTTTACATTTTGAAATATATTTCAGGCATCAATGCAAATATATCTATTTGTACGTCTGTGTTGGACTGTAGGCTCATTAGGTTCCTCATGCCTTAACTCTTATGTTCATTTGTGACACTCACACATCCCTGTTTTTTGTTTTATCAGATCTGTACACTCTTTTCTTATATGCAGCGTACTAGTGTGACTTATTACAGTGTAAAACCTGCAATGTCTCAACTGAATATGTAGATTAGGAGTTGATTGTTCAATTTACTATGGTCAACCTACTCATTGATCTTTTAGACTTCTAGCTCCTAAAGCATTAGTTCTAATTTTGAAACATTCGTCAAAAGCTCTTGGTTAATTTATACTCTTTTCCGTTTTTTTCATTACTATCTTGATTCTGCAAGTCACTATATCAGGCGAATTTTCGGATTGGCAAAGCACCTTCTCAATGGTGCTTCTTTAGTGTAGGTTTTGAAACGTTTACTGAAAAAGCCCAACCTTTAGTCCTTTGTACATACCAATGGCAAATGGACCCACTGGCATAAGCAAGAGTCACCCATATAAGATAGGGGCCTGCCCTTGAGGAGCCGACATCCTTCCATCTGATTCCTTTATCATGAAATCTTATCTTTTCATTAAAAAAATTACAAAATTTCTACAATTTAAGGGTCTTGTGGTCATCTACAAGGCATCTTACACATCACAGTTGTTCATATTTCTTAACTCTTCTTTGGTTTTGAGCATCTAACTTCTTTCTTGACTGATTATGAATTTCTTGAAACTGAGTACGATGAAGTATGATGTACTCAAGTGGCTATTACAGATAAATTAAGGTCTTATATCACGCAAATGCTTCCATGAAATAGAACATATACTTTTTCCATAAAAAAAAAGTATCTTTCTATCTCTAAAAACATTTTCTTCATTATTGTTACTGGACTCAGCCATTGGGTAGGATTGTATTGCATTCTAATGGCTCCTTGCTTGTGCAGGGCATTGCGAGGAGACTCATTGAAGCTGCACTGCATGAAGCTGGAAAAAAACGAGAAATGAGGTACTCAGACCTTCAAAAGATTGAAGGTGGGGTAAGGAGACATTTCCATGATGACATCACAGTTATTTTGTTTTTTGACCCACATCTGATCAGAAGAGCTCCCACGTTGGTCCCAAACTTTCAATAAGAGGTGGCCCCCCACTGCCTGTGGGCCACCGATCTTAGAGGTTTCACAACCCACATTTTTAGCAAAAAATCTTTTTTGTAAATTGATTTTGTCCATAGAACTTCAGTCGGCCTATTATTAGACAGTTGAACCTGTGATTAAGAATGAGATTACTTGGCATTGATAAAGGGTAGTTCGTTTTTGTGGATTCTATTGTAAATTCCATCTAAATTTTATTAGAAAGACTCCAGCTAATGTTCATGCAATTTAGCCCTCAGATATGGCAGTTTACTATCTTCTTGCACTTCCCAAATCATCGCAGATGGGCTTCTTTAAATTTAGGGAAATTTTCAAAAGGTATAAAACTTTTTGCTCATTTTAAAAAATGTATAGAAAGATTTTAATATTTCAAATGAGTGTAAAGGTTTTCCATAATTCTTTCAATTAAGTCTTGTCCATAAAAATAATTTGAAGAATGACGAAAGTACCCTTATGATAGGCTTTTGTCTTTTCTTCTCTATCTTTCCACTCCAAACACACGTTTACCTTTCTTCTTCCTCTCTCCTTGGAAACCATAAAGGGGAAAAAACCCGTGATAAGGGTATTTTGTCATTTTCTTATAAATAGAACTTGATTGAAAGAAATACGGAAAATCTTTATGCTCTTTTGAAATATTCAAATCTTCATATAATTTTTTTTTAAATGAGGCAGAAGTTTTATACTCTCTTGAAAAATTCCCTTAAATTTATTTCTCAATAATTACTCATGCATTTTTAGTATTAAAGATAGCAGATGGTCCTCTAATGCTACAATTAAGGACAAAAACTATTTAGTATATCACACACGCCTAGGTATGGATCCCTGGGACTTCAAGTTTAAAGGTTATACGATAAAATTTTGGAGCTTAGTAATAGACCAATGCCTAGGACATGAATAGAATATTTTTGGCAAACTGATATGTTCTTGATACAAAAGTCGATGTATGTTCTTGTCTAAGTGTCAACCAGATTAGTTCCCTGGAAAAACTACCATATCCCCTTTTCCAAATCAATAAAAACCATAGGCACTTGCCTATGGTTTTTATTGATTTGGAAAAAGGGGATATGGTAGTTTTTCCAGGGAACTAATCTGGTTGACACTTAGACTACACATTTATCCAAGTAGATATGCTAAGATATCATATATGACACTTGTAAAGGATTTAATTGTGAGGAGAAGAAGAAGAAGAAGAAGATAATGATGATGGATCATGTGGGCCTACTATGGTGGTTCACGTAAAAAAGATAATAGACATCTTGGTACATGAAACTAAAATAGCATTTCATTTGTCCGCAAGACTCCCTTTATTTAATATAACATTACAGAGCTGACTAGTACCATTAGTAGCATTACAGTTGTAATAGTAGTAATTCAGAATACGAAGTCAAGCCTCCATGGGATGATCCAGAGCTTCAACATCCTCTGAGAGGGCCAAGCTGGAGCCAAAGGGTCTCTGTTTGGCGCAGTCCAGGTTCTGGCCATATGGGACCTTGAATATGTTGCAGTACCTCTTGTAGAATCCAATCCTGTCGTTCACTCTAGGATCTGAGCCCTTGCCACATTCAAGGGCGCCATTGACAATGTTGGTGACTGTGCCATAGCCCGGCAATCGGCCCGCTGCACGGTCAGCCGCCGTCGGTTTCCATTTTCCAGTCATGACATCGTGGCTCGATGGCTTCGGTGCCTGGGGTGTCATCCAGAACCAAAGGGCTGTCTTGAAGGCTATTGTTGGGTTGCGGGCCACAATGTCTGGATCGTTTATGCCGTCGAAGCCAATTGCCTTTCCGGCCTGGCCATAGTTGTAGTTCCTGACATAAATATCAGGGTTGAGGAAACACCACACTAACTTTCTTGTTACTTGAAAATAAGATGCATTTTCATGAAGATTGTGTCTTACCAGGAGATTTGAATGGGGCCTCTGCCATAGTATTTTTTGCCTGAAGCACAGGGCCACTTTGCACTGGCCTGGCAGTAGGCAGGTGGATTCCCTTGCTCCTTCACTTGACAGTATCCCCATGCATATGGACCATCAGGTGCACTTGCCCATCCCCCTACGAGTTCCAATTTCACACACAAGTTTGAAATTAGTAATTCTGGTAAGGAGAGAATTGCACATTACTATGTAGATCTATGTTTTCTTATGATGGGAGAGGAATTCTACTTTCCAACTTCTAAATAGGAAACTGAAATACTCTTCATGCCGGAAAATCAAGTGCAATTTTTTTTTTTTTATTCTTCTGCTTCTTTTTCATGTGAAAAGGTAACACCCCCACATGCCAGAAAAGTGGCTTGTGTAGAAAATCTCACTCCTATAGTGGGATTTTAATTTTTATGTTATAAAAAAAAAGTTCAAAATTAAATATCAAATCAAGAGAAAAAAAAAGTAGAATTAAATGGTGTTTAATGGTAAAAGCACAAAATGATAAAAATATACTTTTTATTACACAAAATGACAAAAAGTAATATTTTTATGAGGCACAAAATGACCTTGAGTTTTACAACCCACATTAATGAAATTTGTGTAGACTTTACCAGTGGTCTCATGTGATGTCTGACCCAGAAATGCTGCAATCTCTCTCTTTCTAGTAGTCAGGTCGCCGGTGTTGCCGAACGCCGGATAAGCATTTGCAGCGTTGATGAAGGCGCGATAAGTGTAGAAGCCTTTGGCCGGGCACCCAGCGTCATTCCTATGTTTCAACAAGGAATTGAACGTGGATTCAGGGAGTATGGATGCAATCCCACCATTGGCAATGCCTAAGTTTCCGGCGAAATAAGCAACAAGTGACCAGAATCCGAACAAGATATGCTTATTCATGTTCCTTGCTTGTGTCCAAAAAGTAGAAGTCATGGGTGTTTATATAGATAGATACATGGTCGTTTTAGGGAGTTTTTTTTTCTAAAATAGCACCCTCAAGTAAACTAATTCTCATAATAGCAACCATTTAAAAATAATACTCAAAATAGCATCCCGAACCTATGTGGCATATCCAATCTTAATACATTTTAAAACAGTCTCTTTCTCAATCTACTTTTTCAAGTGAATGTTGCAGACAATCTATCTAACAAAAGTAAGTCTTCTGGACTTTGCAAGCCATATGCTTTGGAATGGATGGTTAAAATTGAAACTCCCCTTTGTCTAATGACTGCCCAATCTGTGGTCTTGGATCTAATGACTAGCAACATTCAATCAAATAGATTTTTCTTTTGAAACTATAAAAGGCCATAAAGATCTAAAAGTAAAGGCTTAAAGCTGAAGATTTACAAGGGTCATCAAATAATCCACCAATTGGTAGGAAGTAGTTACTCATCCGCAACCCTAATAAATTAAATCACGAAAAAGTGGTGGTCCAATTTAGATTTTTAGCTAGACTCCCTGATTGTTTAGAAAGAAATTTTGTAATATGGGGGATTTTCAATTCATATCAATGGATAGTTAATTGTTCATTGATAAAATTAGAAAAAGAGAATTTCTATCATTCTCTTAAATGTCACAAAAAGGTCTTTGGAATTCTTCAAGTTTTAAACTTTAAAATCATTCTTTTAATTTGTCCTATACGAAGAAGATTTATAATTCTTCTACTTATGAAATTATTTCAATACAAATTCTTCATGGTGTTCATACTCTTTGGCCATCAAACAAGCCCAAAAAGAAGATCAAAACTTTACCCAAAAGAAATCAAAATTGTCCAAATGAAAAATGAGAATTTAGAGGAGAAAAAAGAAAACTTGGATACTTACACCCCAAAAGCCATACAGTACGTCTTGTTAAATTGTCTCCATATATCTTATTGGACACCTGAAAATTGCCAATATAGCACATGAAGAATGTACAAAAAAATGCCAGATTTATACACAAATGGACTCACATTAAACCAATTCAAGGTGGTATTATGGATTTATGGTACTCCACCATTGAATGTGGGCCTTGAGAGTGTTGTTTGATGGAACAGTGGAGTTCTTTGGCCGATGATATTGCGTGTCCACGACCATGAATTTGTTCAAAGTGGGGATGATCAAACGATGGGACCTATAAAGTCGTGGGTCATTAGGCCATTTCTTGCCTTTTTCATCTTAGCCAAGCATTTTGAAGAATCTGATCAAAGATTTAAAATACTCGATTTTTACACGAAAAAAAAAAAAACTTCTTTAAAAAAGTAGATTGAGAAAAGGGGTGTTTTAAAATGTATTAGGATTGGATATGCCACATAGGCTCGGGATGCTATTCTAGGTATTATTTTCAAATGGGTGCTATTATGAGAATTAGTTTAATTGAGGGTGCTATTATGAGAAAAAAAACTCCGTTTTAGGAGGCTGCTTGAATGTGTAAAACGCGTGCAGGTTAAAAAGGTGGCTGGCTAAGAGATAAGTGAATAGCCGGCATTGTCTTCATATTTATCCATAATAAAGACATAAACGATATAAACATAGCTTTTATATTAGACACTACTAGAAAAATGACTTTTAGCGGCCGCCAGTAGCCGTCGCTAAAAGTCTCCTGGCGGTCGCTAATACTCTTTAGCGACCGCCTAGCGACCGCTTAGCAGTCGCCGCGTAAACGACGACGCAAAAGATTATTAGCGACCGCCATACTCAATTTAAAAAGTTTAAAAAAATATTAGCGACCGCCACTAATACTCAACAAAAAAATTTTAAAAAAAGTATTAGCGGGACCTTATAGTGTGGCTGCTGGACACAACCAATTGTTTTGTTTTAGTTACCAATGCAAAATCGAGATTGTAGAATTTCAGTTGTATATTCACACATGTCAGTCATATTGGGCCGGTCAACATTTTGTTCTTATAAGGCAATTGTGATGATATATAAATGGACCCCATGATGATATTACTATCTATGGACCAATTGTGGGTCAACATGCATGTGTCGGTCTTCACAGTGGTCTCCTTTCTGTAATTACGTATCATGGAGTGATCAAAAGGTGGTGTAAGGGTTGTGGCCTTGTGGGCCATAGCTGAAATCTATCCTTTATCAGGTGGTAGGCCACCATTTAATCACCTTTTTTTTTTCTTTTCTTTTAATTTATTATACATGCCCATTTGCCATCATATGTACATATCAAATTTTTCAAATCAGTTTGTCTTCTTGTTGAACATGTGAGTTCCGGGACCTACTTCCAGTCCTATATCAAATTATTTATATAATTTACTATATTGGATACAGCAAGCATGAATTGGTTCTGGCCCAAATGGTATTAAGGCCAAGTAGTTCATTGCTTGATTAATCTTTTTTGTTTCCATGTTAATAATTTATTAATCAATTTGGCAATGATGGATTGAGTAACTATGATGCCTATGCTTATTTCCAATTACTGCTTATGTTTTGAGCACTAAATTATTGAATGATGTCTTCACTATAAATAGCATAAGCATTAAATGCATCCCCATATATCTTTAAGGCCATGTTCTAGTATTTTATGGCCAGTCCCTAGGAGTTCTTGCTTAATAGGACAAAGACCACCTAGTTGACCAATTGCGATCTTTGATCGAGTCGATTCAAAGAAAAGCCTTGTCCCACTAAAGGAAGACAGTCTATGTTCGAGGAAAGTGGTTTTTAAGTGGGACCATTGTGACCCCACCACTTTCCTGGGGCTTACTTGATTGATTTGATTTCATAAGACCGAATTGGAGGCTTATGTGCAAGCTTTATCCAGTTGAGCATTTCTTTGTGGGCCCTAATAGATGCGGGGGATAATAAACTTTTTTTCCTATTAAAAGGATTCAAATCATCCAATAATAGTCTTTTGTTGTATGCATATTTGTCATTGCATCAAAGTATTAAATTGCATGATGCTATCAAATCACCCATGTAATTACGATAATTATTTTTGATTGCCCCGAATTAGCCCTAGGCATGAAGGGTTTTCACTACAATGTCCTAATTCTCGGAATGATTTAAGTGCAAAAGGGCAATCAATACGTATGTGTGAGTTGCCAATGTTGTGCATTCATTGATCATCATATTTTTTTTATCTTATTTCTTTTACAGTGATGGCTTCCAAAAATATCATTGCTGACCTTAATAAGGGAGATAAGTTGGATGGTAATAACTATGATAAGTGGTACCGGACCATGATTTACTTGTTCGATGAACAAGAGGTCACGTATACCTTGGAATCGATTAAGACCCGACCCGAATTAGCAAATGACGCTGCACCCATGCCCGCATTGAATGATTTTGAGAAATGGGATAAAGATAAATGGATCACAACACTATGCTGAGTAGTATGCATTTTGAATTAGTTCCCACTTATGAAACCTACGGCACGGCTAAGGAAATGTGGGATGCCTTAAAAGGAGAATATGGTGAAATTACCGCTGGTAAGACCTGTGTAATGACCATGGAATTTTATGCGTATAGGATGGCCCCAGGTGTAAACCTCAGGGACCACCTTCGCAAAATGAGTCAAATGATTGCGGATCTTGCTAGGGCAGGGAATGTACTAACTGAGAACCAAAAGATCATTGCATTCCTGCGATCTTTATCTGATTCTTGGCGAACAATAAAACAAATTTTGACCCACACAGAGGCAGTCAAAACTTTTAAGGATCTGTGTCGCCATCTCGAACTCGAAGCTCAAAGAGTTCAAGTAGAGATCGCTGGACAAGCACTATTTGCAAAACAACAGCCTGTATCTGGGTCGGGGACTAAGGGAACCAAAAGTAAACGTAAGTTTCAAAATGGGACTTCTCAAAATGGGGTAGACAACCGGAAGAAGCCTAAATAGGACCAGAGTGCACCCAAGCAAGACCAAAAAAAGCATCAGAAGCGTAACAAGCCCAGAGACTTAGCCAAAACCAAATGCTATAAATGTCAGGAACTTGGCCACATCGCTAAAACTTGTCCCAAACGAAAATCGGTAAACACCCTAACTTTGTCACTCTCTTTGGTTTGCTCCGAAGCACTTTATGTGGATGAAAGTTCTAATGGATGGATAATTGATTCAGGGGCAACCAAGCACGTGACAAAGGATAGGAGTGGTTTTCGGGAGTTCCAGTCAATAGATGTCGGTTGCAACAAGCTTTACATGGGAAATAATTCTTCAGAAGACATATTGGGAATTGGAGATTATTATCTTTCAACATCTACAGGAAAAACCATGGTGCTCCATGAGACGCTTTTTGTACCTGGCATGAGACGGAACCTCCTCTCTGTTTGCCGACTCGCGAGGGACGGTTTTGATTTTCGTTTTACTAAGGATAGAGTTTCCATTAGAAAAAATAGTTCTATTTATGCATGGGGTTTTATTGTAGGAGACTTATATGTTTTGGATTTCAATAATTCAATGGTTGGGTTTTCTGATTTATTTATGGTGTATGACACAAGTTCCGAATCTATAAAGTGGCATGCTCGATTGGGCCACATAGGAAAAGATCGAATGATCCGATTGGCTAAGGAAGACCTGCTTGGATCTCTCACCCAAGTACAATTGCCCACATGTGAATCTTGTGTGACAGGCAAAGCAACAAGAAAATATTTTCCAAAGGCTGAAAGATCCAAAGCCACCCTTGAGATCATCCACTCTGACATTTGTGGACCAATGAACGTGGCTAATAGACAAGAAAATCGATATTTTATTACTTTCATTGATGATTACTCTAGTTATGGTCGTGTATTTTTGATTTCCCACAAATATGAGGCAATTGATTTTTTTAAAATTTTTACAAAAGAAGTTCAAAATAAGTTTGACAAAAACATCAAGACCCTTAGGACCGATCGAGGTGGAGAATACACTTCGGAGATTTTTAAAAGCTTTTGCATGGAAAATGGAATTTCTCGTCAACTGACTATGGCCTACACCCCACAGCAAAACGGAGTTGCGGAAAGACGTAACAGGACCCTGTTAGACATGGTTAGATCAATGATGGCTCATGCAAATTTACCTGTCTCCTTTTGGGGAGATGCGTTATTAACTGCATCATATATATTAAACAGAGTCCCTTCTAAGTCTATTCCTAAGACTCCGTATGAGTTGTGGACCGGTAGAAAACCTTCCTTGGGAGACCTACGCCCGTGGGGTTCTTTAGGGCATGTCCTTATCACGAATCCTAATAAATTGGAGCGTAAGACAATCCCAAGTATCTTTGTGAGATACTCTGAATTGTCAAAAGTATACGTTCTAGTTCATGAGGATGTCAATGGCAGATTAATTGAAAAAGAATCTCGTGATGTAGATTTCTTCGAGTTTCAATATCCTGAAAAGAAGAAGACAAGGGTGTCCATTGAACTATTTGAAATGGATGACTTCTCCTACCACGAGGAGCCGACACCACTTGCTGGTCTTAGTGGGAGTGATCCTATGGAGTCACAGGCAAGTGGGAGTGATCATGATGCCCTTCATCGTTATTCTCGTGGATTGATTCCAAAGAAATTTTTTGAAATTGAGGGAACTTCTTATACATACATTGTAACTGATGACGATGAACCACGTTCTTATAAAGAAGCAATGGAATCTGTAAACTCGAATGAATGGATGCTCGAGATGAATGATGAGATAAGCTCTATGCGTAAGAACCATGTATGGGATCTTGTGGATCTTCCCAAGGATAGGAAAGCCATTACAAATAAATGGGTTTTGAAAATTAAGCGAAAAGCCGACGGTTCCATTGACAAATTTAAAGCTAGGCTTGTGCCTAAGGGGTTCACACAGAAAGAAGGTGTGGATTATGAAGAGACTTTCTCCCCTGTGGTGAGATTTTCTTCTGTCCGCATGATCTTATCTATTGTGGCCCACATGGATTTAGAATTACACCAGATGGATGTTAAGACCGCTTTTTTAAACGGTGATCTTGAGGAGGAAATATACATGAAACAACCAATAGGATATGTGGAAAAAGGCCATGAGAATAAAGTTTGTAAACTCCAGAAATCTATCTATGGCCTTAAACAATCCTCGAGACAATGGTACAAAAAGTTCCATAATACAATCCTGTCAAATGGTTTCTCCATGTGTTACGAAGATCATTGTGTTTACATTAAGCGATCTAAACATAAATTTGTGTTGCTATCCCTTTACGTTGATGATATTCTTTTGGCTTGTAATGATATTGGTTTTCTACTTGAGACCAAAGCTTGGTTGTCAACTGTTTTTGAAATGAAAGATTTGGGTGAGGCTGAGTTCATTTTAGGGGTTAAAATTATGCGGAATCGTTCAAAACGCATTCTTGGCTTGTCCCAAACAACTTACATTAGGAAAATTCTAGAGAAATTTAGAATGACCAATGCTAGTCCCGTTGAGACCCCGATTGATAAGGGTTGCAAATTAAGTGTAATGCAATGTCCTCAAACCGATGCTGAAACAAAAAGAATGGCTTCCATACCCTATGCAAGTGCTGTAGGAAGTTTAATGTATGCTATGTTGTGCACACGCCCCGATATTTGCTATACGGTTGGGTTGGTTAGTCGATCTCAAAGTAACCCGAGTATTGCTCATTGGAATGTTGTCAAACGAATCTTCCGATATTTAAAGGGCACCAAAGATATGATGCTTTGCTATCACGGTGGTGGCTTGAGTTTATTAGCATACAGTGACTCATCTTTTTCGGATGATCCCGACGACGGCAAATCCACATCGGGATATGTGTTCTTACTGGGCGGGGGAGCCATTTCATGGTCTAGTAAGAAGCAGGAGTGTACGGTCATGTCGACCACTGAGGCCGAATATGTTGCTTGCGCACTGGCGGCCATGGAGGCTGTATGGATTCGCTGTTTTCTGTTGGATTTGGGACTAGTATCCATTGCTCGTGATCCCATTCCATTGAAAACAGATAGTACAACTGCCATATGCTTGGCAAAAGACCCCCAGTTTCATCAGAGGGCAAAACATATCAAGCGAAAGTGGCATTTTATCCGTGAACAAATAGAAGCAAAAGAAATAGCAATATCTCATGTGCCATCTTTGGAAATGATTGCTGACCCAATGACCAAACCCTTGGCGCGAGAACTATTCGCTATTCATGTAAGGCGTATGGGAATGCAATATGTAATCCTTTTATTCAGTGGGAGTGTATTGGACTTATTTCAATAAAAGTTTTTTTGGTTATATGCGTGTTATATTCCTTTCATTCATACATGTGCATATACTTTACATTGGCAACATACACAATACGCGTGTGTATTAGATGCACACGTGGCACCAAACAGGTGAGGTCATCCACTCGCACGGATAAAGACCGCCCTTGATGTCTTAGTGACTGATAGGATGAGGTGCATGCATTTGTATGATATGCTGATTAAGCCAATATGGATCTTATTGGTGCGTACAAATGTATGGAACGCCGACTCAGTCTTGTGTGCATTGGGGTGATGTGGATCACCAGACTGAATGAGACTTAGCATTAGTCGTCGGACAAATCACACCCTAATAAGTCCGATAGCCTGTTTTAGAAACCAAGCGTGGTTGTGTCTGTGACGATCAGCTTGCGCAGTAGTGAATCGGTGCAATGTAAGCATAGGCTCCGTTATAGAGCTAATGCATTTTCACACTGCGACGTGTGTCTACAGACATGCGTGTTTAAGGACCTACCTACAAGCAACGGGATAATACCCTAGAAATCCTGTTTGTTGTGCGAGTGTTAGTCCCGTAGGTGACTCTTGAGCTTGGAGTTGGTTATTGTGTGAACCAATTCTTGAGGCTCTTGTGCCCTTATACCAACCTCTACGTTGGAAAGATGAGATCGGTGATGCTACTTTAGCTGCGGTTGTGCCACGGCAACATTGGAGCCTACGAGCCGCCGTGCTAGGAAAGCTGCTTGGTTGATTCTGACCATCGTAAGTCCATGGGAAGACCCCTTGACATCACACTCTAGTTTATACGTGCTTATGATACTTATCAGCCCGAGCTATATCGAGTATTTTGAAAATTTTAAGACAAACAATTTTCTAAATTATATATATGTATAAATATGTTATTTTATAAAAAGAAATATTTGTAAAAGGTTTTACTCGATAAGTTAAATAAGCATGTATGTGGGTTGAACACGACTCAAGGGTATGAGTCAACATCCAATCCGGTGTGGTCATGCGAGTGTCTAGGGTAGACTGATGTGTCGGTGAGTTGGTGTATTCTAGTCAGATGGCGACTTAGTGTACATTCTCTCCGTGAATAGGCATAGTGGAGGTCCCACTCTTCAGGTCCATTTTTACTTTGTAGAATTTGATGATGGAAATTAGTGATCAAATGAAATGAATCTTGTTCGGTGCGAGTGGGAGATGTTGGCATTTGTGATGGGACCCACTTGTGTTTACATGTGGATGGACCCCACTCACAAAGATACACCCCTCACAAGGAGTCTCATGGTGATATGAATAAGGATAGCTTGAGTTTTATCCAACTCTCTATCTCATAATATCTACATTCAAATTCAAATTGAGAGAGATTGATCTAATCATCTCTCAATTCGAATTTGAATAGAGATCTCATCACACATTAGCCTAAGGGCTATATATAGACATGAGAAATATAGCTTGAAACAACTTTGAAGAATTAATCTTCCTTTCACTAGATCTATAATTCCCCATCATCATCTTCTGCATCCAGGGTGTCCATCCTTGCCCTTGGATCTTGAAGAGTGACTTATATGTGACTGATCTCTCGTACACAGTCATAGATCTCCTTGAAACATCTTGACTGATCTCTCGTACACAGTCATATCGATTTGCCAACATGTTGATAGTAATTCCATTTGTCTCCACTAAAGGGATCTATGATACCAATGCAGACCGTGCTAATTGTCATAGGCTGCGGGCGCCCCTGCTCTGGGCGACGTCGCGGGCGGTGACGGATCTGCCCCTGCACGGTTGGGCGGCGTCGCGTGCGGCAGCACGAGCGAGGGTGCCGCGCTGCAGGGAGGCAATCTCGCGGGCGGAGGTGGATCTGCCCCTGCGCAGATGGGCGGCGTCGCGGGCGGCAGCACGGGCGACCGCGTCGTGGTGGGCGCCCGCGGCGCTGGTGCAGTTGGGCGGCGTCGCAGTGGGCTGCAAAGGCGAGGGCGTCGTCGGCGCTGCGGGCGAGGTGGAGGTGGGCGCCCGCGAGGTTGCGGGCGCCCCTGCACTGCTGGGCGAGGCTACCGCAGTGGGCAGATCGGGCGTGGCTGTCGCGGTGGGCGCCCGCCAGGCTGCGGGCGCACCTGCGCTGGGCGAGGCTGCCACGGGCGACGCGGGCGAGGCTGCCGCGGTGGGCGCGAACGTTGTCGGCGCTGCGGGCGAGGGCACGTCCGTCCACTTGGGCGAAGGAGGATCAAGATTGGGCGTTGCCTTGGTCTAGGCAGCGCGAAACAAGATGGCAGTTGCTTCAATAGCGCGGGATACGTTGCGTCCTCGCCGAAAAAGATATCAAGGGAAGGTCATTGTAGATGATGACGGATCCAAAGTGAGTACTATCTATAGCGTACTCAACACTGATGATGACATTTTCAAGATCACAGTATCTTATCGCATTCCTCCCACTATTTTGTCTCGGCGGGCTGAAACGGACGAGCCGGCTTGTGATGTCTCATCTGGTGATATCGCCATCTACGAGGAGATGCTTGAAGCAGGACTGAGATTCCCCTTGTCTTCAGCCGTTTGCCGCATTCTCCACTATTTCTCACTGACGCCGGGACGGTTAGTACCCAATGGGTGGAGAGTTCTCATCGGCTTTCTAGCATTATGGAGGCAGATACATAGAGAGGATGCCTCCCCTGTAGAGTTCCATGCCGCTTATAGCTTAACCGAGTCTCCCGCCCCTTATAGGGGATGGTACTATCTTACCCCCAAGGGTGGCAAGCTGATCACAGGCCTACGTTCCAATTGCCACAGTTGGAAATCACGCTTCTTCTTCATTGGCGGAGAGTGGGCCTTTGAGACAGATCGAGCATTGGTGCCCATAAGATGGGCTGACGCCAAAAGATTAGTTATTCACCGACTGCTCTTTCCTGTCATTTTTATGCATCCATACGCTCATTTCTTCTTCTTTGTTTTCTGTAGAGTCCCCCGTGCTTTCTGCGGATCAGGAGCGGAAACTGCAGGATATAAAAGATCATCCCAATAAAGATTTTGGCGATCTCCTCTCCAAAGAGAGTGGTTGGGCTGGTGGACCCTCTGCAGGGACTTCCTCTTCCAAGAGAAAAGGTAGTTCCTTTTGCTTTGACCACAAACTTTTTTTTAAGCAATATTTGTGCTTCTGCAGTGATAAGCAGAGAAGCGATTGGAGCTCGCCTTTCTAGGAGAAATACCCCTCCGTCCAAGGTAGCGAGGGTAGATGATTCAAAAGGGAATTCTCCACCATTGACTTTCAAGGGGAGCTCTCTCCCATCTACTTCTTCAGCGGGGACACCAGCAGTGTCTCTTCGACCGGCGACTCCTTTGGCCACGCCTGCCACTCAGGACCATTCTTCTCCAGCTACACCTTTTGCCCCTGGTTCGTGTCCCCCACCTTCTGGAACTTCAGGGGATCAACTCGGCCTGGCCCCATGCCCGGTAGTCCATCGACGATCCGGGAAAGGCTCTGGAGATTTGTGTCGAGTCCTCAGGTTGCACAGGTTAATTCTTTGGGCTCAGAGGGAGTTATAGATTCATTCCTAGAAGGTTTGGTTCAGGTAAAGGTTTACCGTTCCCCTTCTCCATACCTTTATTTTATGTATGCTCTCTCATTTTCTTTGTCTCTTATTGTTTCAGGCTTCCACTGCATCGGTCGTCTTGTTTTCCAGGGCTCAATCTCTCAGTCGGCTGAAACAAGAAAAAGAGAGTATGCGGAAGGAGCTCCTTGCTGCTCAAGGAAGGATTTCTGCCCTTGAAGCTGCTGGGAGGGCCTCCCAAGTTGATCTTACGGCGGCTTGCGAGAGAGCGACCGGGTTTGAGACCGAGCTTTTAGCAGCCCAGAAGAGGACGATCGAGGTAGAGGCTGAGCTTGTGAAGGCCCGCGAGAGGGTCTTGCTCAGTGAGGGTGAGCTTTTGAAGTCCCACGAAAGGGCTTCGCTCAGTGAGGCTGAGCTTGTGAAGGCCCGCGAGAGGGCTTCGCTCAGAGAGGCAGCCTTGGAGGCAGAGATGAAAGCGACACATGAGAGAGCTTCTCAGGCTGAGCAGGACCTAGAGGATGGTATCGCTGGTGCCTTTATTGACGGCTATGAGGAGCTCCGAGGGAAGATCTCTGTTGCCTTTCCAGATATTGATTTCTCAGGCTTCGTGCCGACTGAGGCGCCTGATGATGGTAGTGGGAGTTCTGAGGATGTTGAGGACGATGGCGAGGATGGTGGAGATAGCAATGAGAGTGATTAGTGTCCGGGTGCTTTAGCTGTTGCATTTTTCTTGTTTCTTTTTGTTTTTTTTTAGAAAGGCAGTTGATGACCTAACTGTTTGAATGTAAATGCAAGAATATATTTTTCACAAAATATAAAATGTTTTATTCATCCATTACTCATTGCAATGTCAACTGAAAATAGAAAAAATCAACTTGAGCCCCGCACATTCACTACTCTGGTTCCCATATAATGCTACTGATAATACCTCTTCAAGTGCTCCGCATTCCATGGATGGAGTAAGACTTTTCCGTCAGAATCTTGGATTCTGTAGGTGCCTGGCCTTACTACTTCTGTGATGAGGTACGGCCCTTCCCAATTTGGTCCTAGTTTTCATTCGCGAGAGTCCTTTGTGGCGAGGATGACCTTTTTTAGGACTAAGTCTCCCATTTGAAAAGAACGAGGCTTCACCCTCAAGTTGTAGTATTTTGCCATGCGCCGCTTGTACTCCGCGTTGCGGACTATAGCCATCTCCCTTGCCTCCTCTATCAAGTCGAGGTTGATGCGGAGTCCTTCCTCGTTGGTGGCGGGGTCATGGAGATGGACTCTTAAGGAGTGGACCCCTATCTCGACAGGGATGACTGCCTCGGTCCCAAATGCGAGAGAGAAAGGGGTTTCCCCGGTAGCAGTTCTTGGTGTAGTTCGATATGCCCATAACACCCCTGGGAGCTCGTCGACCCAAAGACCCTTTGCTCTTTCGAGCCTCGTCTTTAGATTGCGAAGGACTGTCCTCACCATGACTTCTGCTTGTCCATTTGCTTGTGGGTGTGCCGGACTGGAATGAGGCTGCTTTATCTGGAGGTCGGAGCAGAAGTTGTTGAAGAGTTTGTTATCAAATTGCTTGCCATTGTCACTAACAATGGCGTGAGGTATCCCAAAGCGACAGACTAGGTTTTTCCAGACGAAGTCTTTTACCTTTGAGTCTATTATTTTTGCTAAGCGTTCTGCCTCCGCCCATTTTTTGAAGTAGTCAATGGCGATGACTACAAACTTACATTGTCCTCTGCTTAACGGAAGAGGGCCCAAAATATCAATGCCCCATTTGGAGAAAGGCCATGGGCTTAGAATTGGTGTCAGCTCCTCTGGTGGTTGCCTCGGTACAGTGGCGAAGCGTTGGCACTTGTCGCACTTTTTGGCAAATTCTTTGGCGTCCTTCACCATGGTAGGCCAAAAGAATCCTTGCCTGAGTGCTTTGTGGGACAGGGAGCGTCCTCCAGAATGATTTCCGCAGATTCCTTCATGAATTTCACGAAGGGCGTAGTCAGCATCCTCAGGCGATAGGCAGCGCAGCAAAGGTAAGCAATAGCCCTTTTTGTAGAGAGTGTCTTGCAGTAGAATGTACTTGGAAGCTCTCATCCGGAGTTTTTTCGCCTCAAGGGGATCATCCGGCTCTGTACCTTCTTGGAGGTACGCCCTTATGGGGGTCATCCAGTTTGACTCATCCGTTGCACAGTTGATGTTTGTAATTGCCACATCTAACTTGCTCGGCTCTAACTGGTGCCCAATGAGTGTTGGCTCGGCAGATGAGGCTTCTAGTGACGAGGCGAGCTTGGCGAGTGCATCTGCAGCCATGTTATCCCCTCTAGGGATGTGACAGATCTGGAAGCTTTGGAAATGAGGGATCAATTTCTTTACTATGGCGAGGTAGTCCTGCATTCTTGCCTCTTTTGCTTCGAACTCGCCATTTACTTGATTTACCACTAGTTTTGAATCACTATAAGTGGTTAGGAACTGGGCGTCCATTTCGATCGCCAATCTCAGACCAGAGAGGAGGGCCTCATACTCTGCTTCATTGTTAGAGGCAATGAAGTGGAGCTTCACCGCGTACTTGATTGGCTGATTAAGATGAAGCCAGCTCCACTTCCTTCATTTGTTGCCGAGCCATCAACATATAGTCTCCAAAGTGGCTGTTGTGGTGAGGGAATCTGATCGCCTGGGTGAGGCTTAACATGCAAGGGTTCTTCGGCATTCTGAGAAGCGGGGGTGCCAGGAACAGGTTGGGCACCCGGATCTGAGGGTGAGGCTTGGGCGCCAGGCATAGGCTGGGCGCCCAGTGTAGGGAAGTTCTGGGCGCCCATGCTGGAGGAGGAGGCCTGGGCGCCAGGTATAGAATGGGCGCCGAGGGCAGAGGAGGTCTGGGCGCCAGAAACAAGCTGGGCGCCCATGAGGCCTTGGGCGCCCGGGGGAATTTGAGCGCCCAGGGGACCCAGGGTGCCTGTGGTCTCTGGATCAGGACGAGATTCAGAGTAAGCATCCAGGAAGGAGAGCAGTTCATGTCTTGCTGTGGCATCAATGAGGAGATCAATCCTTGGCAACGGGTAGCAGTCCTTTGGACATGCTTTGTTAAGCTCGGTGAAGTCCACACATAGGCGCCACTTTCCATTCGCTTTTGTCACCATCACGACATTTGAGAGCCATTCAGGGTATGCTACTTCCCTGACAACCGCGTTTTTTATTAATTTCTCGACCTTTATATCCATTGCTTGGGCCCTTACAGTGGAGGCGCACCTTAGCTTTTGTCGAACAGGCTTGTGGCGAGGGTCGACATTAAAGCGGTGAGTGGCGACTTCGGAATCAATCCCTTCGAGATCCGCATGTGACCATGCGAAGATATCCATGTTATTCCGCAGAAAATTTGTCAGCTTCCGGACCAAATCTTCAGAAAGAGAAGAGCCAATGTATACTCTTCTGTCAGGAAGGTCTTCATTTAAGATGACAGGAGTAAGTGCTTCAACTGGTTCTCCTCTCTCTATAGTGGTGTCGTCTCTCGGGTCCAAGATTTCAACTTGCAACGCCTCCTGCGTTTTCTTGGCCCTCATTGAGGAGACGTAGCATTCCCTCGCTGCTACCTGGTCCCCTCTTACTTCCCCGATTCCATTCGGGGTCGGGAATCGGAGGATGAGATGGTAGGTGGAGAGAGCGGCTCTCAAGGCATTAAGAGCTGGTCGCCCTAAAATAATGATATAGGCTGAGAGGCAGTCTATTACCAGGAAGTTGACCATTATAGTGGAGCTTCGGGGTGCTGCACCCGCTGTGACGGGTAGAGTAACTGCCCCCAAGGGATATACCTTCTCCCCTGAAATTCCGATGAGGGGGCCTTTGACAGGCTGCAACCTCTCCCGACCCAGCTTCAGTTCGTCATAAGCTCCTGAGAATAGGATATCTGCGGAGCTGCCGCTATCCACCAAGATCCTACGCACCCGGAAATTAGCGACCGTCATGGTTAGCACTAGAGGGTCATCATGGGGGTGCTGGATCCCCTCCAAATCCTTATCCGAGAAGGATATGATTTCGTCCGCAGCTCCATGCCTGGGCGCCTTGGACGGGCGTGTTTCATCATCTAGATGTCTTGCCTTTCTAACATGAGCTTTCATGGCAGAGTGTGACTCTACACACTCCGCTAGTCCTCCCGCGATCGTCCTGATCTCACCGATCGGCTGCTGGTCCTCTGGATGTTGAGGTGGTGGTGGAGGCAGTGCTTGCCCCCTGCCAGCAACATACCGGCGCAGATGACCACGCTGAATGAGATCCTCGATCTGGCTCTTGAGGTCATAACAGTCATCAGTGTCGTGGCCATGGTCGCGATGAAAGCGACAGTACTTGTTCGGGTTCCTGCGATTTGGAGGGGACTTCATCTTCCCCGGCCATTTTATTGCAGGGTCATCCCGTACTTGGAATAGGATGTGTTCAACGGTGGCATTGAGGGGAGTAAACACTTGCCTATCTCTTTGCGGAGCAGGACCGAGTCTGTCTCTGGCGGGTACCCTCTCTGTCCTGCTTCACTTGTTGCTTGTTTCCTTCTTTTCATCTCTTTCCTGCTCCTTTCCTTTGTCCACTGATTTGGAGGACTCTCCTCGCCTGGCCCTGGTAATATCTTCGGCGTTCATGTACTTCTGGGCCTTTGCCAGTAGTTCCGGGAAGGTCTTTGGAGGGCGCTTCATTACTGAAAAGAGGAAGCTCGATGAGCGAAGTCCTCCTAGGAATGCGGTCATGGACACCTTGTCATCGGGCTCTTCGACCTGAAGTACCTCCTCATTAAAACGAGTGAGGTAGCTCCTGAGACTTTTAGTTTTATCCTGCTTTATGCTGAGCAGGTGTGTAGCGGGCTTCTGGTGGCGACGTCCTCCAATGAAATGCGAGATAAAGGATTTGCTCAACTCTCCAAATGTGGCGATGGATGCAGGGGGGAGATTGGCAAACCATTGTCGAGCAGAACCCTTCAAAGTGGTGGGGAACGCCCTGCACATAATTTCGTCGGGGATATTATGCAGCTGCTTCCTGGTTTTATATGTCTCTAGGTGGTCCAATGGATCCTTCCTTCCGTCGAAGGTTTCCATGGGCGGCATTTTGAACTTCCTAGGAAGTGGGTAATGTACTACATCGGGTTTGAACGGTGTATCTGTTCGCCCGACTAGATAATCCACAGTCTCCGGTGCCTGGGCCTTCATTGCGTTGAAGACATCGCCCAGTTGATTCTGCATTTCTCTAATCTTTTCCTCCCAGTGATTGTGAATTTCCCTGGATGAACCAGGAAAATAACTTTCATCTTCAATGCAGTGATTCTCACTTCCCCCTTCTTGGAAGTGAGAGTCCTCCTCGTCAGAATTGAAGGGAGGAGGTGGAAATCCTCCATGGGCTCCACCAGGGGGTTGAGGAACTTCGTGATGTGCGCGGCCTTGAGGATCGACCAAGAGTATCCCTTGTGGGGCAACTTGGGGTACTCCTGAAGAGGCACCATGGAGGTTCAGATGTACTCCTCGGCCATGGGGGTCGTGATGTGCTCCTCGACCTTGGGAGCCGTGATGTGCTCCTCCAAATTGAACTCCTCCTTGTCCCGCAAGCACAAGTTGCAAGATTTGTTGGTTTTGGGCTACCAGCTGCTGCATGGTCTCTAACATCTGCTGAGGAGTGGGAGCAGGGGCAAGAGTATTCGGGCCAGGGTTACCCGGTGGAGGACCATTGTTTCCCTGCCTAGGGGAGTCTGGGCGCCTAGAAGGACCCGGACCTGCAGCTTGGATGGGATTGTCCTCTCGTCTTACGGATCTCGTGCTGATCACCATGATTTTGAAAGTATTTGATTTTTACCGTTCTCACAGACGGCGCCAAACTGATGATGCTAAAAATAGGGTTTCGGACACCACCGGTCAAGTAATAAATGCAGTAAATGCAATAATCAAAGAAGAAAGAAAAAGGATTATAGTGGTTCGGTCAAAATGACCTACGTCCACTATAATAAGGCAGGAATTTGGTTCGGTCAAAATGACCTACGTCCACTATAATAAGGCAGGGATTACCTGTGGTGTTTTACTTCCTCAATGATTTCGGGTTACAAACTAGAGGAATACAAGAGTCGAAGTGAATGGGAAGATCTTAGATGCCCCCAAGTGCTGGTGGGGCTCTTGATTTATAGGCTACCTTAATACGGGCTACAACATTCGCCCTTGGAACTCTCGAACTGCCCTCGCGCTGGACGAGGCAGGTGAGGAACTGTCCTCGCACTGGACCAGGCAGGTGAGGAACTGCCCTCACGCTGGACGAGGCATGTGAGATATCTATCCGCAGGACCTGGTAGGAGCGGAACCGTTTCCAAAGTAACGTGGCTGCCCTGACCCGGTCTCTTCGTGGGCTAGCATCTGGGCTTCAGCGGATGGAATCGGATCTCAACAGAACCGATGGATCGAGTTCTTTGGCCTAACCTATCATCCTGGAATGGGTCATTTAAGCTTGGATCGGATCACTGGACCCGACTCACCATCACGAATCGGATCTTGGGTCTGACTCATCAGTTTTATATATCTTAAAGACTTGCAACTTATTCGAGCTGCAAGTAATTGTTAAATCAATATAAAATTCTAAATGTAATCTTCTTCTTCTTTTTTTTTCAGAATAATGGACAGCCAAATGCCAATCTCCACTTTACATCACATGTTCTGATGTTCATCATCAGTTGGGTCGAGGAATGCACATGAACATCCACAATGTCCGGGGGACACAGTAAGCAGAAAATGTGAAAACTAGAGTTGATAAAATAACGAGTTGACTTTACTAGTAGTAATATGGCCAACTGGCCTGTAATATGGCCTGTACAATAGTAATATGGCCAACTGGCCTGTAATATGGCCTGTACAATAACGAGTGACTTTACTAGTAAGTAGTAAGAGACAGTCACATCAGAGGAAACTGGCCTGTAATATGAATTCGGACAACTCCTGTCCCTGTCTATATTAATATATGGGTTTCTTTTGAAAGGTTAAAACGGGCCTAATCCCACCTTGGACTGTAGTGGGATCTCATTTTGAAATGAGAGCCCACCACCGTCCAAGGTGGGATCCGGCCTCTTTTTTCGGGCCATTTTAGACTGTCACGTCAAGGATATGATAGGGCCAATGAATCCAATATAAGCCAGCTCACCTTGTCTGTCATGACTATGATCAAGAACCACATAAATCAAACTCTACCCTGGTTGGGTTTGGGTCAGGTACATAGTGCACTGGTCCCAACACGATTAAGTCAAACCTGCACTAAAATCCAGGGCTAAACCTAAATTGGGTTCAGGTTAATTCAAAATGGAACGACCGAGCTTAAGTACTTTGAATACCTTTTTTTTTTTGATGAAATAATACTTGAATGATTACTTAAATATTACATATGTCATAGATTTATGACATTTAATATTCAGATCTCTTGGTATAAAACTTACAAATCAAAACGGTTATCAATAATTAAAATAAGGTAAAACGAAGAAGAAATATATTATCATTATCATCATCATTATTTTCAATTTTCTTCTTCATTTTGAGTCCTTATGTTTTTCATTATTATTATTATTATTAGTAGTAGTGATCTTTATGAAAAAGACCTCAAATATCCCTATATATCGAAATTGGTTCTCAAATACACAAACTGCCCAAATCAATCATCTCCCATATCGCTCTCTTTTTCTTAGATCTTCAACTATTTTCTTGTAAATTCGTAAGTAATGTCTTGAGCTCGCGAGTATCAACAAAATTGTCTATCAATTGGTTTTTTGTGAGTTTGTGAGTAATATCTCGAGCTCCCGATTAGGTTCATGCAGTGATTAGGATTGTACCTGCAGTCTTTGAGCATGCATTCTTTTTCCTTCACTTCCTTTTGAGGTCTATGCTGATGTTCCTCTTCTCTATTATTCGAACTTGTAGGCTTTCAATTTGATGAGAATTAGCTTTAAAGATATGGATTTTTCATCAGTTTTCTTAACTTAGAATACAAGAATAACCGAAACATGATTTAGTTGCGAGCTCAAGAGTTAATGCTTGAGAGTATACTTGCAAGTTCGAGAGTTGAACTTTCACCAAATAAGATGGTCTACTAAGTTGCATCATGTTGGATATTTTTTAAAATTAAGCTATAATTTATATGACAATATTGGTTAAAGATACTCTCTATGTTTGTTGAATAGTTTAATGTAAAGGAATAGATTTTGCATTTTATATATGATCTAAGATATGTAGTCATTTAGAACTACACTTATTGGCATTCATATGGGTTTTTAAAATTTAAAAATTCGAAAAGGAGATCCAGTACTATAGCCTCATTTGGAATTTTCCAAGGGACATGACTTATGTGTTCGAAAATAAAACTTACGAGCTCAAGTCATTTGTTGAACTCGCAAGCTCGAGACATTACTCATACCCTCATGAAATAACAAGTTAAAGGCAATTTGGTCTAGAAAAAAGCGATGTCTACGGTATGTGGTCTCTTTGGACATTATATGTGTTTGAGGACTGTTTTTGGAGGTATGGCCCGTATGGGGATATTTTAGGCCTTTTCTTTGTAAATGTCTCTTATCAGTATTATCATTATTATTGTTATTGTTATTATTTGCTTACCCCTATAGGCCTGTCTGTTTGTAGAGAGGAGTAGAATAAAATAAAGTTGAGTGTCAAAATCAAGATAAAAGAAGGAGGAGGGGCCTGAGCAAAGTCCTTCATGAGATTAAAATGTCATGAAATTCAAGCCATATGATCAGCATCATGACTCTTTAGAGTGGTCCATAGAACATTTAGTATTTTCTACGAGCCAGAGCAAAGTCCAACCAACCACACTGTTGTTGTTTTTTTAACCCAGCTAAGGGGCACGAAAAGAGAGACCCTACAAGCGGAAAGAAGGACCACACAAGTGGTAAACAAGCCCGCACAAGCGGGAAGAAAGTCCACACAAGTGGAAAGAGATAGCATACCCAAAGTTCGGACTCTGGGCAGCTAGGTGATGGCGGTAGTTCTCACCACACTGTTGCTGTTAGCGAAGGTTCTCAGCAAATACATTTTTGTGTTATAAGATATGGATCTTGGGTGGATGCCCACTTGTGATAAGATAGGGTTAGAATTAGGGTTCCTCCTTTTTAGTTTACTTTGCCTATAAATAGGCTCTCTCCCTATGTATTTAGACACAGTTAATGAGATATCAGAAAGGCTCTCTCTTCTCCCTCTAATCTTCTTTCTCTTGGTCTCTCTCTTTTATAACACGTTATCAGCACGAAGCTCTAAGAGAAGGAAGAAAACCAGGTCTTCTTGCCCAAAGAGAAGAAATCATTCCCTGCGTGGATTTTCATCGCAAACTCCTTCCCTGCGCGGATTTTCATCGCGGATTCCATGTGCAGATTCCTTCCTAGCGCGGATTCCCATCCCAGATTCCTTCCCAGTGCGGATTTCCATCGCAGATTCCCTGGGCGGATTCCTTCCCAGCGCGGATTTCCATCGCAAAATCCTTCCCAGCGTGGATTTCAGAAAAGAGTAATATTTTTCTTTAAATACAGTAAGTAGTATCCAAACCATAGTTCAAATCCAACATATTAGAATACATAAAATTAATTTATGATATTTATTTTACTGTCATTATAGTGTTTGGTTACTATTCATTATCTTGCACGATTTTTTATTTAAATTTATTAATGCTATAAATTGATTATAAAAAAAAAAGAAAAAGAAAAAAGAAAGAGAACCAGAAGTTCTAAAAGTGAACCTGAAGTTCACATATTCATGGACCAGTAGAAGTTGGAATAATGATATGAACCTGAAGATTCGTATCAATAAATCAAAACCTGAAGTTTTTGATTCAACAATCCATATAAATTATAAAGCGATGAAATTAAACCTGAAGTTTTTGATAGAACTAGAAGTTCTGATCACTTGTTAGAACCAGACGTTCTACCCCAAACCTGAAGATTTGACAGAACCTGAAGTTCTAATTTCATGTATTATGAACCTGAAGTTCTAAATCAAGCCTGAAGTCTTGACAGAACCAGCAGTTCTGATTCTCAAATATGAGAACATGTTAAATTTTTATTTTTCCATGTTTAAATTCCTTTCTTAATTACTTTTGATGTTAATATTTTTTTTATCATTATATGCACACTGATAACTTCATATATATTTCATATTACAGTTCTTGCAAGATGTCAAATTTGGCTAAAATTGACTTTAAAGCACTTAACATAAATGGGGACAATTATTTATCTTGGCAATTGGATGCTAAAATCCACTTGCAATCCAAGAAACTAGGAGAGACTATAAAGGAAGGTAACAAGATGTCCCCAGAGGAAAAGGCATTAGCCCTCATCTTCCTGCGTCATCACATACATGAAGATCTCAAACATGAATACCTTACTGAAGAAGACCCAGCAGGCCTATGGAAATCCCTGAAGGATAGATATGATCACCAGAAGATGGTCATACTACCAGCTGCCCAGAATGACTGGTTAAATCTGAGGTTGCAGGATTATAAAACCGTATCTGAATACAACTCTGCTCTTTTCAATATTATTTCCCGATTAAGACTTTGTGGTGAAAAGGTTTCAGAAGAGCAGATGTTGGAGAAAACGTTATCAACTTTTCATGCCTCGAACGTGCTCCTGCAGCAGCAGTATCGAGAAAGACGTTTCTCCAAATATTCAGAACTTATTTCCTGTCTCCTAGTTGCTGAACAAAATTGCATAGTACTGATGAAAAATCATAACTCCAGACCAACTGGATCTTTGGCAGTTCCTGAAGCAAATGCCAGTTTTAGCTCAAACAGAGGCAGAGGAAGGGGGAGAGGAAGGGGGAGAGGAAGACATAACTCCTCCAAACGAGGTGGTTTTAAAGGTCCCCCTCCAAAATTCAAAAATCACCAGAAGTGGTCTGCCCCTCAGCCTAAGAGCAACCAGAATCCACCAGCTAATCCTACCCACCGTCCTGATGACACGTGCCACAGATGTGGAAGAAGTGGGCATTGGTCACGCACTTGCCGTGCACCAAAGGAAGTGGCCGAACAATACAAAGCATACAAGGCCTCTGTTCATTTAGCAGAGACAAATGATCTGGAAGGATGGAATTGGAATGCAATGACACCAGAGATACCTCCAATTGACATTACAAACTTGGAGACTCGAGATTTTTTTGAGGATGAGGATAGCCAACCTTTGAATAATGAGGCTTTTAACACTCACTTGGGATCACCCCCTGGCATGGTCTAGAAGGCCAATAAACTTTACAAACTTAAATTTTTTTTATTCTTTTGAGATGCATGTTGCTTAAACTTCTTTTTATTTATTTATTTCATGTCCTAATGAATGGTTTAATTATTTCAATTTTATCATATGATTGCATAGTTATATTGTTTTATTATTTTGTTTAAGGTATGGATCATGGAACTGAGGACAATCTTTGTTTGGTAGATAGTGCCACAACACACACCATTCTGAAAAATCAGAAATTTTTCTCAGAATTGATGTTTATTCCACGAAAGGTATCAACCATAGCTGGGCCTGTGCAAATAATTGAAGGCTCCGGAAGAGCCCACATAATGTTACCTAATGGTACCCACTTATTCATTAAAGATGCTTTGTTCTCAAATAGTTCCCGAAGAAACTTGATTAGTTTCAAAGACATCAGAATGAATGGGTACCACATTGAGACTGTAAGTGAAGGTAACAAGGAATTCTTATGCATTGTTACTAGTATTGGAACCCAGAAGCAAATACTAGAAAAATTAAGTGCACTCTCCTCAGGGTTATATTACATGACAATCTTAAATGTTGAATCACATTCGGTTATGAGCAAAACAACAAAGTTAAGCCCGAAGCTTAAACTAAGCCCGAAGCTTAGTGATCCGAAGACTTTACAGCTCTGGCATGATAGGTTAGGTCACCCTGGGGCTACTATGTTGAGAAAAATTGTAGATAACTCCTTTGGGCATTCTTTAGAGAACCATCAATTGACCCTACCTAGTGGGTACTTATGTACACCGTGTTCACAAGGAAAATTGATCACCCGACCTTCTTTTGCTAAAGTTGCATACGAATCCCCATCCTTTCTGCAAAGGATACAAGGTGACATTTGTGGACCCATAAATCCCCCTAGTGGACCTTTTAGATATTTTATGGTTTTGATTGATGCCTCCACCCGTTGGTCTGATGTTTGCCTACTTTCAACTAGGAACATAGCATTTGCCCGTCTATTAACTCAAATAATCAAACTTAGGGCTCATTTCCCTGATTCTCCCATTAAGTCTATAAGACTTGACAATGCAGGAGAATTTACATCACAGGTTTTTGATGATTTTTGTTCATCTATAGGAATTGTTGTCGAACATCCTGTCCCCCATGTCCACACCCAGAATGGCTTAGCTGAATCCATGATTAAGCGCATCCAACTCATTTCTAGGACTCTGCTGATGCAATCCAAATTGTCAGTTAGTGCATGGGGACATGCTGTGTTGCATGCTTCAATGTTAATTCGACTTCGACCCACAGCCTATCATCAATTTTCTCCTGCACAACTTACATCCGGACATCAACCCAATATCTCTCACTTGCGCAAGTTTGGTTGTGCAGTTTAAGTCCCAATCCCACCTCCTAAGCGTACTAAGATGGGACCACAACGTAGATTGGGAATCTATGTAGGTTATGACTCTCCCTCAATTATTCGATATCTAGAACCAATGACAGGAGATGTCTTCACTGCTCGTTTTCCAGATTGTCAATTCGATGAGACAATATTCCCGCCGTTAGGGGGAGATAACATAGTTCCTGTAGAACGACCTGTTCCTGAAGAACGGCGAGAATTAACATGGAATACTTCCACTCTGTCTCATTTGGATCCACGAACTTCACAATGTGAAAATGAAGTCCGGAGAATTGTGCACTTACAAGAAATTGCAAACAGATTACCTGATGCATTTAACGATGCAGCAAAGGTGACAAAATCACATGTGCCCGCTATGAATACACCTGCCAGGATTAATGTCCCTGTAGGACAAAGTCAAAATACAACCGCAAAAGAATCTGCAATACGCCAGAAGCGTGGCAGACCTATAGGTTCAAAGGACTCAGCGGAAAAGGAGAAATGAGCAATCATCATCATGTCCTCCCGAAGAGGCACGTATCACTCTTGAAGAGGTTCCTCCCGAAGAGGCACGTAACGCTCCTGAAGAGGTTATGACAAAATCCGTTCTCTCTAGAATAATGGAAGTCCCTGGTGAGACTTTGGAAGCCCCTGAAGAGGCACCGGTACCGGATAATGAAGAGATCTCTATGTTTTACAATTATTCAAAAGAGAGATGGAATAGAAATGATATTGTCATCGATGACGCATTTGCATATGCGATAGCTACACAAATATCAAAGGTAAATGATGATGATGATTGGGACACAGAACCACGTTCTATAAATGAATGTCGACAAAGAAATGATTGGCCAAAATGGGAAAGTGCCATCAAAGCAGAGTTAGAGTCTCTCAATAAACGTGGTGTGTTCGGACCTATAGTACAAACCCCAAAAGATGTTAACCGTGTAGGTTACAAGTGGGTGTTTGTAAGAAAACGGAATGAAATGAATGAAATTACCAGATATAAGGCACGATTAGTGGCACAAGGTTTCCTGCAGAAACCTGGGATTGATTATGAGGAAACATACTCCCCTGTCATAGATACAACAACTTTCAGATATCTGATAAGTTTAGCAGTTTCTCAAAATCTAGAAATGCGACTCATGGATGTTGTAACTGCTTACTTATATGGGGACTTAGACACTAGAATTCACATGAAAATCCCGGAAGGATTTCCTTTGCCTGAAGCAAAGCCAAGGAGTACATACTCAATCCAATTGAGGCGATCATTGTACGGCCTGAAGCAATCCGGAAGAATGTGGTACAATCGTCTTAGTGAATACTTGTCTAAAAAGGGGTATGCAAACGATCCTATTTGCCCGTGTCTATTTATAAAGAAATTCATGAAGGGATTTGCAATATTAGCAGTTTATGTGGATGATATCAATTTGGTAGGGACTCCAGAAGAGCTCGAAGAAACTGCTGATTGTTTAAAGAAAGAATTTGAAATGAAAGACCTTGGAAAAACAAGATTCTGTCTCGGGTTGCAAATCGAGAGAAATTCTAATGGGATGTTGGTCCATCAATCTAATTATACCGAGAAGGTTTTAAAACGATTTGGTATGGACAAAGCACACCCATTAAGGACACCCATGGTCGTCCGGTCTCTTGATACACAGAAAGATCCATACCGTCCTATTGAAAAAAATGAAAAAGTTTTGGGTCAAGAAGTACCATACTTAAGTGCTATTGGAGCCCTGATGTACTTAGCACAATGCACTAGACCGGATATTGCATTTTCTGTGAATCTACTTGCCAGATATAGCTCCGCACCAACTCAAAGGCACTGGGTTGGTATTAAACATATCCTACGATATTTGCGTGGAACAACTGATTTAGGAATATTTTATTCTTATAATCCTATAGATTCCAGTTTTACAGGATATGCAGATTCAGGTTATCTCTCTGATCCTCATAAGGGTCGATCACAGACAGGTTATGTGTTTCTAAATGGTAATGCCGCCATTTCTTGGCGTTCTACTAAACAGACTCTGGTAGCTACCTCCTCTAACCATGCTGAGATTTTGGCTCTTTATGAAGCCAGTAGGGAATGTGTATGGCTAAGATCCTTGATTCAGCATGTTCGTAGTTCTTGTCAATTACCTTCTATTGCAGGTATCCCAAATGTTATCTATGAAGATAATGAAGCATGCATAAAACAAATTCGAGAAGGTTTTATTAAAGGAGACAAGACTAAGCATATAGCACCAAAGTTCTTCTTCACTCATGAACTTCAGAAGAACAATGAAATTGAAGTCAAACAAGTTTGTTCGAGTAACAACCTGGCTGATCTATTTACCAAATCTTTGCCAAAATCAGTATTCCAGAAGTTTGTATATGAGATTGGCATGCGAAGAGTTCATCATCAAACTATGTAAATGGTTGCAATCATCAGGGGGAGCAGTTTATCAGGGAGCATCCTGAAGTATGCTTCCCAAGACATTTGTGCGCTGTACTCTTTTTCCTTTCCTAGGTTTTATCCCACTGGGTTTTCCTAGTTAAGGTTTTAACGAGGCTGCATTATGCACGTCCAACACCATTTCAATGATCTTGAAGAATGTTGTACTCTTTTTCCCTTCGCTTTGGTTTTTCCCACTGGGTTTTCCTTAGCAAGGTTTTTAATGAGGCAACTGTCATTAAATGGTGGTCATCCAAGGGGGAGTGTTATAAGATATGGATCTTGGGTGGATGCCCACTTGTGATAAGATAGGGTTAGAATTAGGGTTCCTCCTTTTTAGTTTACTTTGCCTATAAATAGGCTCTCTCCCTATGTATTTAGACACAGTTAATGAGATATCAGAAAGGCTCTCTCTTCTCCCTCTAATCTTCTTTCTCTTGGTCTCTCTCTTTTATAACATTTTGAAAGAAGTTGGGTGTTTAACAAATTGAATAAACCATCAAGGGATCAACTAAAGAGTAGGGTTTAGGTGAGGTCCATATTATAATAGGAGACCCTTACCTGATTAGACTCCAGTTTACAGAACTTGTATCCACATCTAAACTTAAGTTAAATGTCTAAACCTAGGTATGAACATGATATATAGGGCCTCAACCCAAGCTCACTCCAGGCACAAATACTAGTATTACTAATTTAATATTTTGATACATAGCATCGGATATTTGGTTTAATTTCGGTATAGGTGGTTTGGTTTGGCTGTTTCTACTATCCCACATCGATCAAAAGCATCAAATCTAATTGGATTATAAATAGAAAAGAATAAATAATCTAGATGAAATGGTGGGTATATTAAAGCTCCTATATGGTTTTACAGTGGATTTTATAATGGTGATAAAAATCTGTTCTAATACCACATTGGACCATAAATATATTTATTATTTCATTCTTTTCCAATTGTATTTAATAAAGTCTGGTTAACAATAAAATCATTTATACGTCAAGAAAAGAATAATTATATATATATATTAAAGCAAAGGGAGAGGTGGGCTGTGGGGGTGCCACCTCACCCCTGAAAAGTCTCTCCTTTCAGAGAAATACCCAAGAAAAAAAAAAGGAAAAAAGGGAGGGATCAACCGATTGCACGTGAGAGTAGAGTCCACTGAGATCTGCCCAGATCCGGGAAACTCTTCCCTCCAGCACATTGCAGGAAGCCTCACAACAATGTATTTCTCTCTTCCCTCCTTTTCCTTCCTCTACCTCGTCCCTGCATGCACGCACCACCCTCTCTTTCTTCATCTCCATCATCGATCATCTCCACCCTCTCTTTCTTCATCTCCATCATCGATCATCTCCATCTCGCCTCATCTCTGAGCCACCTGCGCAGAACCCATTCAGAAGGTAAGGGCCCTCTTCTTCTCCAATGCATAATCACCCACATTCACTGCACTACTCTGCATCATTCCATTTTTTTTCTTCTTTCTTTCTCTTTTTCTTCCTTCCTCTTCTTCTCCATCCCCTTCTTCCTCCCCATGGTAGAGGGTCCAGACGATACCAATTCGATTGAATCGATGAAACTGTTGCGTCGATCCCTCTAACCACTAGGGTTTCATTTCATCTCCTTGATCTCAAAATGGAGAGACCAACACCAACACCAACACCAACACCAACACCAACACCAACGACTGCATCTTCATCTACAGACAGCACCACCGTCGATCCGAGCCCCTTGCTCGAGAATCCGACTCGAAATCGAGGCGTCCGAAGCCGGCGATTCTCTCCGGGACCGGCCCTCCGCGGCGCCACCAGGTTCCTCCTCCGCGCGGGAAGCCGTCGGACCATGAGGGAGCCGTCGATGTTGGTGAGGGAGGCCACGGCGGAGTAGCTGGAGGAGAGGCAGAGCGACTGGGCGTACTCGAGGCCAGTCGTCCTTCTCAACATCATGTGGAATTTCTTGTTCGTGATAGCCGCGATTATGGTTCTGGTGTTAAGCAGGGACGAGAGGGAATCGAAGCCTCTGAGGGTGTGGATCGTCGGATATGCTCTGCAGTGTGTTCTTCACATGGTCTGTGTTTGCATTCAGTATAGACGCATAGCATGTCGCTACAATCAACGGCGGAGCGAAGGAGTCGTGAGAATCCTGGTTTGGGTGCTGGGGATGGGGCGGAGGAAGGTGGAGAGCATGGCAACGAGCGGAGTCAGGATGAAGAAAGGATTAAGTATGACAATTCCAACCCTATTTTTGGAAGTAGTCATCTTGATTATTTGATATGATCCTTCTGTTTTCAGGTTTGTTCTTTTGTTTGTCCTGATCACTAAATGCTCCCATTAGAGTATGTGTGGCTTTGATTTGAACGCTGTTATTGTAATGTGTGATCTTCTTTCAATTGTTCCATCACCATAAATCTAGATGTAGTGTGTGGCCCATTGAGGATGAAATCATTTGATTTCCATTTCCTTTCTTATTATCTTCCCTTTTTTCTTCTTTGGATGCAGAGCCATCAGTACTGGGTCCCACACGTTAAAAACATTTCAAGGGTAGCCCCCACTAATGGATCAAACACGTTAATATTTTTATCCCTTTATTTTGGTTCTTTTTAGTAGATGTAGATCCAGGTTTGTTTTATTTTCTTATATTTTCAATCATCAATGGTATAATATACCCGTAAATGAGATGGTCGTAATGGTCAATGCCTTTAAATTCAAGGGGTCATCGTGTTATATAAATTTACTTTATTTTATATTTATTCTCATACATAGAAATTTTTTTAATATTCAAAGATAATAAAAAAAACTTATTTTATATTTATTTTATCTTAACAATATTTCAAAAGAATTCTTAAATTTTAACATATTTCGATTTTTTGCCCGGGCTTAGCACGGGCGTTTGTTGCTAGTTATCTATATTACTAAAGGGATGTATACACTTCATGAGAAGTCTTGGAGGATGACACCTGGCATGTCTTGGAGATGGACACGTGGCAACAAAGGGATCCAAGACACGTGGCAGCAAAGGGATGTATCACCCTTCCATTCCTCCCTTCCATTTCCAACTCTTCCATTCCTCCCTTCCGTTTCCAATCATACAGAAATATCTTCCTATAAATCTCCATCATTTCCTAATATTTATCCATCCACCTTACTACAAAAAGAATTTCCATTCAAGTAATATCTTCAACGATTTTGTGGATCAAATCCAAACCTTTAAATTCAAAAAATTTAATTTATATCAATCGTCAATTTGTTAGGTCTATGATCATTTGATCATTTGATCTTTCTTAATCAATTCATGGGTCCCATCCCGCATAATATGATTTTATGGACGGTTAGAATAGAGATGGTGGACCCCATTCATTGGGGGGGGGGGGGTTCCACTTAAATAGGTTAGGTTTGGTCAATTTGTGAGGTCTATGATCATTTGATCCTTTGACCTTTATCAAGCAATTCATGGGTCCCAGCCCGCATCATATGGTTTTATGAACGGTTAGAATATAGATGGTGGACTCCATTCATCTTTGGGGTCCCACTTAAATAAATTAGGTTTGTTCATTTTATGAGGTCTATGATCATTTGAACTTTATCAATCTATTCATGGGTCCCGGCCCGCATCATATGATTTTATGGACGGTTAGAATAGAGATGGTGGACCCCATTCATCTGGGTCTCACTTAAACATATCTATATTACTAAAGGGATGTATACACTTCATGAGAAGTCTTGGAGGAGGACACCTGGCATGTCTTGGAGATGGACACGTGGCAGCAAAGGGAACCAAGACACGTGGCAGCAAAGGGATGTATCACCCTTCCATTCCTCCCTTCCATTTCCAACTCTTCCATTCCTCCCTTCCGTTTCCAATCATACAGAAATATCTTCCTATAAATCTCCATCATTTCCTAATATTTATCCATCCACCTTACTACAAAAAGAATTTCCATTCAAGTAATATCTTCAACGATTTTGTGGATCAAATCCAAACCTTTAAATTCAAAAAATTTAATTTATATCAATCGTCAATTTGTTAGGTCTATGATCATTTGATCATTTGATATTTCTTAATCAATTCATGGGTCCCATCCCGCATAATATGATTTTATGGACGGTTAGAATAGAGATGGTGGACCCCATTCATTGGGGGGGGGGGGGGGTTCCACTTAAATAGGTTAGGTTTGGTCAATTTGTGAGGTCTATGATCATTTGATCCTTTGACCTTTATCAAGCAATTCATGGGTCCCAGCCCGCATCATATGGTTTTATGAACGGTTAGAATATAGATGGTGGGCTCCATTCATCTTTGGGGTCCCACTTAAATAAATTAGGTTTGTTCATTTTATGAGGTCTATGATCATTTGAACTTTATCAATCTATTCATGGGTCCCGGCCCGCATCATATGATTTTATGGACGGTTAGAATAGAGATGGTGGACCCCATTCATCTGGGTCTCACTTAAACATATTTGATCAATTTGTTAGTTCTACGATCATTTGATCCTTTGCCAGCCTACATCATATGGTTTTATGAACGGATAGAATATAGATGGTGGAGCGCATTCGTCTGGGTCCCACTTTAATAGGTTTAGTCAATTTGTGAGGTCTGTGATCATTTGATCATTTGATCTTTATCAAGTAATTTATGGGTTCCATCCCGCATCACATGGTTTTATGGATGGTTAGAATAGATATGGTGGGCCCCATTCATCATGGTCCCACTTAAATAGGTTAGGTTTAGTCAATTTGTGAGGTCTATGATCATTTGATCTTTATCAATCAATTAATAGGTCACAGCCCGCATCATATGGTTTTATGGACTGATAGAATATAGAATGGATGTATACACTTCATGAGAAGTCTTGGAGGAGGACACCTGACATGTCTTGGAGATGGACACGTGGCAGCAAAGGGATTCAAGACACGTGGCAGCAAAGGGATGTATCACCCTTCCATTCCTCCCTTCCATTTCCAACCCTTCCATTCCTCCCTTCCGTTTCCAATCATACAGAAATATCTTCCTATAAATCTCCAGCATTTCCTAATATTTATCCATCCACCATACTACAAAAAGAATTTCCATTCAAGTAATATCTTCAACGATTTTGTGGATCAAATCCAAACCTTTAAATTCAAAAAATTTAATTTATATCAATTAATTCATGGGTCCCGACCCGCATCATTTGATTTAATGGACGGTTAGAATAAAGATGGTGGACCCCATTCATCTGGGTCCCACTTAAAAATATTTGGTCAATTTGTTAGGTCTATGATCATTTGATCATTTGATCTTTCTTAATCAATTCATGGGTCTCATCCTTCATAATATGATTTTATGGACGGTTAGAATAGAGATGGTGGACCCCATTCATTTGGGGGGGGGGGGGGGGTTTCCACTTAAATACGTTAGGTTTGGTCAATTTGTGAGGTCTATGATCATTTGATCCTTTGACCTTTATCAAGCAATTCATGGGTCCCAGCCCGCATTATATGGTTTTATGAACGGTTAGAATATAGATGGTGGACTCCATTCATCCTTGGGGTCCCACTTAAATAAATTAGGTTTGTTCATTTTATGAGGTCTATGATCATTTGAACTTTATCAATCTATTCATGGGTCCCGGCCCGCATCATATGATTTTATGGACAGTTAGAATAGAGATGGTGGACCCCATTCATCTGGGTCTCACTTAAACATATTTGATCAATTTGTTAGTTCTATGATCATTTGATCATTTGCCAGCCTACATCATATGGTTTTATGGACGGATAGAATATAGATGGTGGAGCGCATTCATCTGGGTCCCACTTTAATAGGTTTGGTCAATTTGTGAGGTCTATGATCATTTGATCCTTTGATCTTTATCAAGTAATTTATGAGTTCCATCCCGTATCACATGGTTTTATGGACGGTTAGAATAGATATGGTGGGCCCCATTCATCATGGTCCCAATTAAATAGGTTAGGTTTAGTCAATTTGTGAGGTCTATGATCATTTGATCTTTATCAATCAATTAATGGGTCACAGCCCGCATCATATGGTTTTATGGACTGATAGAATATAGAAGGGATGTATACACTTCATGAGAAGTCTTGGAGGAGGACACCTGGCATGTCTTGGAGATGGACACGTGGCAGTAAAGGGATCCAAGACACGTGGCAGCAAAGGGATGTATCACCCTTCCATTCCTTCTTTCCATTTACGACCCTTCCATTCCTCCCTTCCGTTTCCAATCATACAGAAATATCTTCCTATAAATCTCCATCATTTCCTAATATTTATACATCCACCTTACTACAAAAAGAATTTCCATTCAAGTAATATCTTCAACGATTTTGTGGATCAAATCCAAACCTTTAAATTCAAAAAATTTAATTTATATCAATCAATTCATGGGTCCCGGCCCGCATCATTTGATTTTATGGACAGTTAGAATAAAGATGGTGGACCCCATTCATCTGGGTCCCACTTAAAAATATTTGGTCAATTTGTTAGGTCTATGATCATTTGATCATTTGATCTTTCTTAATCAATTCATGGGTCCCATCCCGCATAATATGATTTTATGGACGGTTAGAATAGAGATGGTGGACCCCATTCATTTGGGGGGGGCGGGGGGGTTTCACTTAAATAGGTTAGGTTTGGTCAATTTGTGAGGTCTATGATCATTTGATCCTTTGACCTTTATCAAGCAATTCATGGGTCCCGGCCCGCATCATATGGTTTTATGAACGGTTAGAATATAGATGGTGAACTCCATTCATCCTTGGGGTCCCACTTAAATAAATTAGGTTTGTTCATTTTATGAGGTCTATGATCATTTGAACTTTATCAATCAATTCATGGGTCCCGGCCCGCATCATATGATTTTATGGACGGTTAAAATAGAGATGGTGGACCCCATTCATCTGGGTCTCACTTAAATATATTTGATCAATTTGTTAGTTCTACGATCATTTGATCATTTGCCAGCCTACATCATATGGTTTTATGGACGGATAGAATATAGATGGTGGAGCGCATTCGTCTGGGTCCCACTTTAATAGGTTTGGTCAATTTGTGAGGTCTATGATCATTTGATCTTTTGATCTTTATCAAGTAATTTATGGGTTCCATCCCGCATCACATGGTTTTATGGATGGTTAGAATAGATATGGTGGGCCCCATTCATCATGGTTCCACTTAAATATGTTAGGTTTGATCAATTTGTGAGGTCTATGATCATTTGATCTTTATCAATCAATTAATGGGTCACAGCCCACATCATATAGTTTTATGGACTGATAGAATATAGATGTTGGATCCCATAGGTTTGGTCAATTTGTGAGGCCTATGATCATTTGATCATTTGATCTTTATCAAGTAATTCATGGGTTTCATCCCGCATCATATGGTTTTATGGACGGTTAAAATAGATATGGTGGGCCCCATTCATCATGGTCCCACTTAAATAGGTTAGGTTTGGTTAATTTGTGAGGTCTATGATCATTTGATCTTTATCAATCAATTAATGGGTCATAGCCCGCATCATATGGTTTTATGGACTAATAGAATATAGAAGGTAGACTCCATTCATCTGGGTCCCACTTAAATATATTTGGTCAATTTGTTAGGTATATGATCATTTGATCTTTCTTAATCAATTCATGGGTCCCATCTCGCATAATATGGTTTTATGGACATTTAGAATAGAGATGGTGGACCCCATTCATTCTGGGGGCGGGGGCGGGGGGGAGGGGGGGTTCCACTTAAATAGGTTAGGTTTGGTCAATTTGTGAGGTCTATGATCATTTGATCCTCTGACCTTTATCAAGCAATTCATGGGTCCCAGCCCGCATCATATGATTTTTATGAACGGCTAGAATATAGATGGTGGACTCCATTCATCTTTGGGGTCCCACTTAAATAAATTAGGTTTGTTCATTTTATGAGGTCTATGATCATTTGAACTTTATCAATCAATTCATGGGTCCCGGCCCGCATCTTATGATTTTATGGACGGTTAGAATAGAGATGGTGGACCCCATTCACCTGGGTCTCACTTAAACATATTTGATCAATTTGTTAGGTCTACGATCATTTGATCTTTTTAAATCAATTTATGGGACTCATCCCGCATAATATGGTTTTATGGACGGTTAGAAAAAAGATGGTGGACCCCATTCATCTGGGGGGTTCCACTTAAATAGGTTATGTTTGGTCAATTTGTGAGGTCTATGATCATTTAATACTTTGATCATTATCAAGCAATTCATGGGTCCCAGCCCGCATCAGATTATTTCATGGACAGTTAGAATATAGATGGTGGACCTCATTCATCTTGTGAGTCCCACTTAAATAGGTTAGGTTTGGTCAATTTGAGAGGTCTATGATCATTTGATCATTTGATCTTTATCAATCAATTAATGGGTCCCGGCCCGAATCATTTGATTTTATGGACGGTTAGAATAAAGATGGTGGACCCCATTCATCTGGGTCCCACTTAAAAATATTTGGTCAATTTTTTAGGTCTACGGTCCTTTGATCTTTTTAAATCAATTCATGGGTCCCATCCCGCATAATATGATTTTATGGATGGTTAGAATAAAGATGGTGGACCCCATTCATCTAGGGGGTTCCACTTAAATAGGTTACGTTGGGTCAATTTGTGAGGTCTATGATTATTTGATCATTTGATCTTTATCAAGCAATTCATGGGTCCATCCCACATCATATTGTTTCATGGATGGTTAGAATACAGATGGTGGACCCCAATCATCTTGGGGGTCCCACTTAAATAGGTTAGGTTTGGTCAATTTAAGAGGTCTATGATCATTTGATCATTTGATCTTTATCAAGCAGTTCATGGCTCCCGGCCCGCATCATATGATTTTATGGACGGTTAGAATAGAGATGGTGGACCCCATTCATCTGGGTCCTACTTAAAAATATTTGGTCAATTTGTTAGGTCTACGATAATTTGATCCTTTGATCTTTTTAAATCAATTCATGGGTCTCATCCCGCATAATATGGTTTTTTGGACGGTTAGAATAGAGATGTGGACCCCATTCATCTGGGGGGGTTCCACTTAAATAGGTTATGTTTGGTCAATTTGTGAGGTCTATGATCATTTGATCCTTTGATCTTTATCAAGCAATTTATGGGTCCCAGCCCGCATCATATGGTTTTATGGACAATTAGAATATAGACGGTGGACACCATTCATCTTGGGGGTCCCACTTAAATAGGCTAGGTTTGGTCAATTTGAGAGGTCTATGATCATTTGATCTTTATCAATCAATTAATGGGTCCCGGCCCGCATCATTTGATTTTATGGACGGTTAGAATAAAGATGGTGGACCCCATTCATCTGGGTCTCACTTAAATACATTAGGTCAATTTGTTAGGTCTACGATCATTTGATCATTTGATCTTTCTTAATCAATTCATGGGTCCCATCCCGCATAATATGGTTTTATGGACGGTTAGAATATAGATGGTGGACCCCATTCATCTTGGGGGTCCCAATTAAATAGGTTAGGTTTGGTTAATTTGAAAGGTCTATGATAAGTCCATAAAATTAAGTCATTAGGTCATCATTTCATGAGCATTTGTGGACTTAATTAGGTCTAATTGCATAGAATTGCACTTAATTTCATGATTACATGTATTTGGGGATATTTTTGGAAATATGGTCAGAATTGGTCAAAAATTATTGAACTGCATGATTTTTGTGAAATTAGGATTTTTCATCTCATTCATCACCCCAAAATTAGTTCTTTTTCTTCATCAAAGCATACTTGTTATTTTTGGCACCTTGTTCTATTTTTTGGAAAGTTTGTCATTTGGGTGCATCATTAGGCATGTAGGGTCCCATGCATAATTCATGTTTATTTTTATTATATGTGATTAATTAATTTCTTTCAATTTGTAGGAAAAAATCAACAACATGGGATCCTATCCCATGAAGATTTACATGATTGGTGGGACCATGATGGTTAGATGAATGGGTCTTGGTTGTGAAAGAGTTTTTAAAGAAGTTTCCACCTAATACAAAGGAGTAAAGCCCACTTGGAATATATTATGGCATATATGAAACAAAAACGTGGGAGGATGGCAAGTTTTGCATTGGAAGGAGATCTCCACAAAGTCAAACTTGTGGAAGAAGAAATCTAATCAAGGAGGAGACAAAAATCAAGAAGGAAATCAAGATGCAATCTTAAAGATCTTTTGAGGAACCCAAGATGGAAAAAATTGGATCACAAGGACAAGAAATCAATTGAAGTTTGAATTTAAGCCAAGATGGAGGAGGTGTGTTACCAAACAAAGGGGCATAAAAGATTATAAAAGAGGGTCTAGCCAAAGGGGAGAGAAGCCATCACTTGGTCCAAGGCTTTTGGTAGCAACCAAGGAGACTCTTCCTCTCTCTATTCCACTCCCATCCACCTTCCTCTCTAAGTCCCTTTCTTCTTCTTCTTTCCTCCTAATTCTTTAGACATAGATTGAGAGATCATGTTGAGAGAATGATGAAGAGAGAAGAAGCTTAATTTTGTGTATTTCAAGATCAAGGAAAAAAGACACTACTTGGATTGATTTTGCAACTTTCTATGTAAGTGATTTAATTTTCTTATCTTAGCTCTTTTATGTGTTTTGATTGGAGACAATATTTCACATGATTAGATCAAGGGTTTGAAAATAAAATAAAAATATCAAAAGTCGAGAGACATCAAATAATCACTTGCATAATTTTTTTTCCTACTTTGAGAAGAGAGGACATTATCATCGCATTATCAATATTTGTAGGATTGTCTAGACTCTAGATCTTTGATACTACTTTTCCGCTTTTTATTTTCTTTCCACCCTTTTTGTTGTTATTTTCAAGTTAATATTCTTAATTTTTTTTTCTATTTACAAATTCTAGATTTAAAAACTCAACTTGCATCTTTCTATGTTTAGTAGAAACTTTCTATTCTTGATTGCATGATATATGGTTAGAAAGTGTCTTTGTGTATACTTCATATTTAGAAATTGCATTAGAACAAGTTTTTGTTGCTGAAATCACAAGATTATCAACTGATTAGACACACTAAATTCGGATCTGATAAGTGAGTAGTGAAAAATCCTGCACATTTCAGCAGAATTAACCCAACTTGGTTACAAAAGTGCATGATTTAAAAATCAGGTAAACGTTAATATTTTTGTCCACAAAATAGCAGATTTAAAGTATGGTAATTGGACTTTGAAACCCAAAATTTTAGCCAAAAACAACCTCGGGAACCATGTCAACTAGAGGCTCAAACAGGGGTAGTTGGTAAGCCTGCGTTCAGATTTCAGCAACAAAACAGTTCAAGTAGGCATATTTAGGTGATCATATCTTTTTTGTTTTAAGTCCTTTTTCGGTTTTTCTTTTTTTGTTGTGTTCATACATCATCAGGCTATTGATCCCATCCATTAGATTTAGGTTCACACCAACTTAGTCATGTCGTACAGTTCAGTGAAAACAGGGCTGCGCAACAGTTTCCATACTTAGATTTTTTTTACAGCATGCATCATATAGTTAGAAACTTGCATAAAATTGCATTGTTAGCATTTAGGGCATTATAGATCATTCATATTTGCATAAAAATTGATTTTGGTAAGTAAGATCTAATTTAGGAAGTTTTGTTTTGATTTTTTATAGTAAACTGGTCGTTTGATTTGTGTGTTCTTTTACAGGTTTTTAGATATTTTAGGATTGCTTAGATTAGGTTTCCTTTATTACAATAGTTCCTTTATTTTTTTTTGAAAGCATTGTAATTAAGATTTTTATAATTAGTTATCTAATTTAATTTAGGCCAGATTTAGTGTTTATTTAGGATAGGTCAAAGTTGGAAGCTTTCTTGAAAAGCATTGCTCCTTGTGGATCGACCTGGATTTACCAGATTATTACTACAATCGTACCCTACACTTGGGGATCGATCAGTCTATGATCATTTGATCATTTGATCTTTATCAATCAATTAATGGGTCCCAGCCCGCATCATATGATTTTATGAACGGTTCGAATATAGATGATGGGCCCCATTCATCTTGGTCCCACTTAAAGATATTAGGTCAATTTGTTAGGTCTATGATCATTTGATCTTTCTTAATCAATTCATGCCTCACCTAAAGAATATAACATTTGGAAAAAAAACATAATGATCAAATTAGTAACAAAAAAAAGGACTCACAAGTTTACTAATTAATAAATTTATTAAAAATAATTCATATCAGTATGTGCATTTGGTGGTTTCGTGGTTATCCACGGGGTTTTGCTAGTATATATTAAAGCAAATGGGGAGGTGGGCTGTGAGGGGTGCCACCTCATCCCTAAAAAGTCTCTCCTTTCAGAAAAATACTTATAAAATCACATAGAGCTTTGGGTGTGAGAGGTGGGCTGTGAGGGTGCCACGTCATTCCTAAAAAGTGCCACCACACTCATCTAAAATAAATCTCCTCCCTAAATCTCCATTTCAATTATCTTTTCCAAATCACATCCCTAAATCTCTCCATTTCATTCAAAATTTTTTTATAAAGATAACAAACTCATATCTTTAGATGTTACATCATGTGACCCCACTAAGGATCCTCGGAATGACACATCAGCAAGGTCCTACTGTCCAATTGGACACACCTTGAAAGAATTAGGATATGAGGCTCACCGTTAGATGTTACATCATGTGACCGCACCAAGTTATTTTTTCTTTTTTATTAAAGTTATATATATATATATAATAAATATAAACTACTTATTTATTTCTATAAAACTTGTTCTTTTCCGATAATATATCAGAAAAGAATCACATATTTCATTATATTTTTTGATCTCGGGCACCATACCTCTCCATTTAATTCTGTAAGCTTACGCTTGTGGGGCCCACCTGGTCCATCCAAATGGACCAAATACACGACCTCCCTAAATTGTACATGTCCACTAGCTTTTGGTCAGATCCGGATTTACTGGACCGTTGGATCGACCGTGTACCGATCAGAATAGATTGTTGACTATTAAACTTTTGGGGCTAGATGGAGATGGTAGAAACCACGGTTGAGACTAATTTTTTGCAAAGAGAAGGGTCCCAGTGAGTCCTTGAAATCCCCACATCACCACCCCCATGTGTGTCGCCAGGTGGGCCCCACTACAAACTTGAGCTTACCTTAACCTAAGCTTTAGCTTAAGAGAACTGCCACTATATAGACACACATTCATACTTGTGTAATGGTCAATGCCTTTAAATTCAAGAGGGCATTATGTTATGTAAGTTTACTTCTAATTTTATATTTATTTTCATCACATGTTAAAAGATTCTAATATTCAAAGATAATAAATTTCTTTCTTTTAGACTTATTTTATCTTAATAATATTTTAAAATAATTCTTAAATTTCTAATATATTTTTACTTTTGGCCCGGGCTTAGCACGGGCGTTTGGTGCTAGTATAATTTATAATGAATGGACACTTGATGACACAGCATGAAGTGGGTCCCTTTAGATATCAATATTTTTTTTTTCAAAGGACCAGTCCTTTTTTTGGCTATGGTGTTCACTCTTACAAATCATTTGGATGTACGGTGAATTGAAGTAAAGTGAGGTGAAGCATCAAATCAAGAGAGAATAAAATATAAGGGGTTATGATGGTATTTTATTTTTAGTCATTTAATATGAAATCTTTTTACTTTTTGTATAGAAAAGTGAAGTTTTTTTTGTCTTTTAGTTTAAAAAGGAGGTTGTTTTTTTTGACTTTTTTCTAAAAAAAGATGGATGGAGTTTTGAAATTATGTACTTTTGATATGACCCATTGTATTTTCTTATCTTTGTCTGGATAATGGAGGCTTTACCTCACCTTACTTTACTTCACCACACATCCAAATACGCATAAAAGTGTCACAATCATCACCAATACAACTAGGGATCGATCCCTAGATGTTTCTAGGTGTTTCACTATTGACCTAAAAAAAAGTTCTATTCATTGAACTGCTTGTAGGGTCAAGTGTTATTTTGTCTAAGGTGATGATGGTAAGCCATTGAATTAACCAATTGAATCTCATTTATTTATTTTTAACACATGGCTAACTATTTCGCATATATGGCCAACTATGTAACTATGACAATTATGGACACATATTAAAGATACAGCTCAGACAAGTCAATAAAAAGAATTGTTTGAGAGTCAAAATTATGCATTTTCCCTTGGAATCTATTTTAATTAGGAGAAAAAAGAGAAGACTTTCCATAATTCAAATTTGTACCATGGATGATATTCTTTGCATGTATATATGTTTTCTCCACAGAAAATTACCCATATATTTTGATGAGCAGAAAAGACGAGAAAAGCTATTCACGTTCAGATTTCTATTATTGACTGACCATGATGCCTTTCCCACACCACTTTTACTGTTCACATTTAAAAAAGTAAAAAAAAAATTACATTAATTCTAATTCCTATTGGCTTTATTAAAAAAAAAACTTTTTTTTCTTTTTACATGCATTGATTAGATGATTCTAATCTTCTATTCTTGTAGAGAAAGTGTGTATTGTTAAAAAAAAAAAGTGAAGTATTGTTAAACAAATGTTATTTTTGAAGATGATTCCTACAAACATCAACCAGCCAAGATAACTTTTGTGCTCGATAGGGGCACTCGATCATGATGGGCCCGATCCAGGCCCAGTCTGCTTTCTTTTGGACCTGAATATATAATTTAGGCCCATTTCATAATTGGGCAGCCTTGGATTAAGAAATATAAAAGGCCAAAGCATTGGCCTGCCCGACCCGAACGAGAATACATATATATTATGTCCAAGAAATTACTAAAAAGACCGTACAACTCCTAAAAAGCCTGGTTCGGCCGGGCACAAATGATTCAATATTTGGGGGGCTTGGACTTGACTTTTACGGCCTGTGTTGAACTTGGGCCAAACTTGGGATTGCGTTTGCGATAACTTTTAGAAATACAAGTCCTAGGATTCCAAGGAAACCAATTACATGAAACAAATCAGCCCTAATAACATTTGATAAAATATTTTATCAATCATTCCACCACCATTTTAGTTGACCTATTGAGCCACTTTAGAGTCTAGACCAGCTGACTCAATTTGGCCTCATTTGAGTTAGGTTTAAACATCTAATACCTCAATAGAAAATTTAGTGACAAAATAAAAACAAACCCAATATTTATTTTTTTTGTTGATAGCAAGGAGTGTTAACGCGAAATGAAGTTGTGAGTGTTGATCACTTGCTTCTTAGTAGACTTCACATGGGATTTAGGGCCTGTTTGGATGCACAATAAAGTGCAAGATTTTTATATTTTGAAGAAGATATTCTTGCCTTCTCAATTGTGGCTATTTGGATAACTATAAAAAATGAAATAATATATTCTTTTCTACCAAAATAATGAAAGATTTCTTCCTACAGCGTAATCGTGTAGAAAGAAATCTATAAGAAGATCTTCTTCCATTTCACGGGTGATCACTTACGGAATGAATATTCATTTCCTCCCATCTCCGCATCTTTTCATCCTCCTCTTCATGGGATACCCATTCCATTGCAGGTAAGGTAACACTCTCTCCGAGGATGCTCTCTCCATGCCTATTCTCTTCATATTCTCTTTCTTTTCCTTCTATTACTCTTCTTCTCCTCTCACCCTATTCTGTCTCCACCTCCTCGTCTCCCTCGCCCTCTCTCTTCTATTACCTTTTGCTTTCTCATTTCCAAAAAATCTAAAACCAAACCTTTGTTGCTTTCTATGAGATGCCATATCCATGATCCATTCCAAACATCCGGTCCATCCCCTTTCTCCTATATCCCATCACTCTATTTTGCTGACATTTTTTCACTTTCTGTCTACATCTTCTTGATTGCTTGGCTTGTTTGCAAGTTTTTCATTATCTCCCATCTAGTCTATTGTAATTTATTGTGAGCACTCAAGCCAAGGTGAAGAAGCAAACTTCGGGATGTCATCAAAATCAGTCAATGAAACCATCATCATGCACATCTTCAGTGTCATAATCTACTATCTCTTCACATAATTATTCTTATATTTTTTTATGGGTATTTTTTTTTGTGTTGACTGGAATTGAATTCCAAGAAATGCAGGGTAAAGTGGGTTCCAACAAAAAGATGGTCAGAGGTAAGGGGTGAAAGATATGAGGTGGAGTTGGAGATGAACCCTAACTTTGATTTACCTATTTCTTGGATTTCTTAGAATTCTTAGGAATCCAATTCCATGCAAACTAACAAGTTTTAGTGATTTTGTTTCCGATTAAGTTGGGTATTTCTATGTTATTTCTTTGGGTTTCTTTCTAATTTTTCTAATAAATTATTACTCTGTAAAATAGAATATATTAAACAAATAACACTGGAAATTCCATTAATGACTATTATTATTATTAATTATTTTATTAATAATAATATTATTTTATTGAAAATTATTTTTTATTTTTTATTTTTCGAAGGTTTATTAAATTTATAAAGTAATATATCAACATTTGTTTGATCTAAAATTGTGGCACATATTGATTTCAAAATATAGTATAGTCTGCATCAATAACCGAACAACCCATTCAGAATCTGTTGAGTTCTTAAAAAACCGCTAAACAACAGCGGTACTGCAATACTATAATATCATGCTATTATATTCTGAACTATTTCTTTCTGTTATTATTTGAATATGTAAATAATATATTCTACGGATATCCAAACGGGCCCTAAGTGTTTTTTTTTGTTTTTTCCTCCCTCTCTATCTGTCACTTTGCTTGTCAGGTTATTGTGCTCTTGCTGTCCCACATGGATTAGTAGCAACAAGTTTTAATGCATTATAAATAGAAAGGAGCTACATAATAAAACAAAATGATAAGTATATTAAATTTTTTTTAATGGTATTATATATAAATAATGGCTCTGATACCATAAAGAAATATTAATATATTTATTATTTATTTTTAGTGTTATTTCAATTAATTTTTAAATATAATCTTCCAAATAATGAAAACATTAATGCATCTAGAAAAGAATAAAATAATTTATAATAAATGTGCAAATGATGATAATATTTTGCCTTTTAGAACTCCCGCCAAGTTTGCAGGTTTTGTCTCCTTGTAATTCCAAATAACTTGTTTGCTTTAAGAAAATTCTTTAAGAGTGCTGCTACCTACACACTACAAAAAGCATTTAATACACTGTATTTTTTATTTTAAAATTTAAAAATAAAAGAATCCCTAAACTACCCTTATCCCTCTCTCTTCCTCTCCCTGCTCTGCAACCCCGCCGGCCGCCGCCCTTCCCTCTCTCCTCTCTTGCTCCGGCAGCCCCCACCCACCCTCATCCCCATCCCCAGCCCGCCCCCACCATCTTTTCAGTGTTGCCAAAGCAGAGGGAGAGAAAGGGAGGGAGAGGGAGAGAGATAGGAGGAGAGAGAAGGAGGGAGAGAGGGAAAAAGGGAGAGAGTGAAAGGGCGGGCGGGGAGGAAGGGTGGCCGGCGGCGGGCGAGAGGGAGAGGGAGAAGCAAAGGGAGGAGGTTTTCAAGTGGGGGTTGACGACGAGCAAGGGGAGAGGGGGAGAGAGGGAGAGAAAGGGGGAGATGGGAGAGGGATGGGGTTGTCGGAAAGAGGGAGATGGGGAAAGGGAGAAGGAGAGGGCGGGTGGGGGAGAGAGATAGGGAGAGGAAGGAGAGCGAGAGGGATCGACGTCGGACGGGGGTTGTTGTTGGCGGGGGAGAGAAATAGGGAGAGGAAGAAGGAGAGCGAGAGGGACGCCGAGGTGGGCGGAGGTCGAAGGTGACCGGAGCAGGGAGATGGAGAGAGATGGAAGGAGAGGGATATGGGTAGTTTAGGAATTTTTTTATTTTTAATTTTTTTTTAAAATACAGTGTATGGAAAGCTTTTTGTAGTGTGTAGGTAGCAGCACTCATTCTTTAAACAAGCATCCCAAATTAACACTTTCGTCACGTAGGATTCTTAAATATTCTGCATTTGGAATGTTGAGCAGCCCTAGGCATTCGGGAATTCCAAGTGGGTGGACATCATTTGGAGTTCTCTAAAAAAAATTCACCAAGAGATCGTAGAATCCATAAGAAGTTTTCATTTGTCTTTCTTAATTGTTCATTTTAATTTTAAGGTGAAGATTTGAAGCTATTGAGTTGCCTCTTTTTTTTCTCCATTTTAAATGGCCATCTCTATGACTTTCACAATTATGCACACATTCAAAATATATACCAGACATAAGTCAACACAAAGGTGGTAAAGGTTTTGTATACGGTTGAGGAGAAACGAAAACTATCAACAAATCAAATTTCTAATGTGTACAATTTTCCTGTTTTATCCACCCTAAATTACCCACTTTCCCATAAATCTATTTGGATAGGTGGAAAAGAAGAAGAAATCATTCACAGTATGTAACACCCCGACCCACCTTAATCTCGTTTTAGAGTTAATTAATTTAGATTAATTGCTTAATGGATATTTTGATCTTGATTGGACTTGATTAGGTAGAATTAGTGGGGTTTGACCATTTACTAGGTAGATTATGACTTTTGGAGTGTTTTGGGTTTCTGTGTGTACTTAGAAATTTTTGGGTTTTTAATGCATTGCATAGAGCATTTCATGGGCCTTAACTTTCATGCCTTGACCCATTAAATTCGGATCCATTTAGGCCCATTCCCAGCCCATTCATTTCACCCAGGCCCTTATTTGAAATTTCAGTCCTTTTGTGGACTTGCATGCAAGTGCAGGATAAAATTTGGGATAAATCCCATTTCAGCTACTCCTTTCTTCTTTCTTCATCTCCAGCTGAACCCTCTCTTCTCAATCTCTTTACTACCTCATCTCCTCCCAGCCTTCCATCTCCAACATCCTCTTGGGCTAACTATTGCATGTGAGTCTTGGTGGAGACATCTTCATCTTCCTATTCATCTTCTCCAAGCTTCCATTCTCTCTAAAAGTGCTTCATTTCCTCCATTGGTAAGTCTCAACTTCCATTTCCTTTCTCTTGCTTCATATTAGTGTAAGAATGTCCTAAAATTCGTGCATACATCATCTCCTTCCTCATTCATTTTCTTCCATTTTGTTTTTCACCATTTTTAGGGCATTTGAGCTTTCATATTTGGGGATTTTCGAGTTTAACAAGGATTAGGTGTGAGAGATAGCTTCCAAGCACCAAGGCAAGTTAAATATGTACATTGATATGCATGTTTCCTTGTTTGATTCATGAATGTATGAAATCATGTGTAGAAACCCTTCTTCTTGCTATAAAAAAAATGGATTTTTGTGGATGATTTTTCTTGTTAATGTATATGGGTTTATTGATGGTTTTGATGAGCATTTTGGAAGCTCAAGGATACCCATTGGTATTGGTTCAAACCTGGAATGAATGCCTTGAATGGCTTGGGAGAAATCAAGAAGTTTCAGATTTTCGGAACCCAGGATTTGACAGTTCGCTCGAGCGAGCGTGAGTGAACGCTCGAGCGAAGGGCTTTCTGGGAGAGTTCGCTCGAGCGAACTCTTGGTCCGGTCGAGCGAACAGCTCTCTGTCTGGGGTCCGCTCGAGCGAACATCTGAACGCTCGAGCGAACCTGATACTTGCAGTATGCAGATTTTCCAACGACCATAACTTTTTAACCGTAAGTCCGTTTTTGGAGATCTACATACCGTTGGAAAGCTCATGATGTGTAGAACCCAACAAAAAGTGATTTTATTTGATTTGAGCCTTGGAAAAGATTATATGTTGGATTTTACATAATTGTGACAAATGGATGTTTCCATGAGCCGGACATTGGACCGTAGCTTGTTCTAGATGATTGGCCTGATAGATAGACCTGTAGAATGTGCACCCTGAACTTTTATCATGACCGATGGTTTGTTTAATTGTGGATATGGATTGAGCACCCGTACCCACAAAAGGGGCATTGTGTTCTTCGGATTGTAACCGTGCCAAATGTGTTCTATTAAGGGATTCGACATCCAAATTATGTAACGCCAAGGGGTCCTCGTAGCCCGATAATGTCGAACTCTTAATACTACCCTGAGTTGGACGGTGAAGACCACATGTGTTCCCAAGACCGTAGGCTTGGCTTGATTTCTGTCTTGACTCCGTATATGATCTGTATGTACATGCATTGCATTCCGTTTCCAGTATTCTAGTATGACTTGATCATGCTTCTGTCCAGTTATGTATTTTCTGTTACACATCTGTTACATTGCATTAATTTCTGTCTTTGTCCAGTAAGTACCGATTTGTTATTTATATGTCCTGTATGTGTCCTGTATCTGATTTACACTGTCCTGCACCTGTTCTGTTGTTTGTATATTGTACTCTATGAGTCGGCACCACTTAGCTTCGACCCTATCTAAGTCGGACCCGGCTAAGTGTGGGTTTAGTAAACTTCTGGCCCTCTGCAGATGGGAATATATTCTGAGGGTTTACCGGCACCCTAGGTCTACGATGGAGAATTCTGGGTACCTCTGTCTCCTAGTAGCACCGCCCTGTCCTGTCCTGATATTCTGCTCTCATTTTATTTCATGTTATATGATTAACTTGAGAGAACATAGCTTATGTGGTTGTGCCAACTAGTACTGTTAATATATTTATCTGTTATCTATGACTCGTATGTCTCATGCTAAATTCATGCACTGATATGCCTAGTGATTATTCCTCGATCTCTTATGATTTATACATGTCTGACTAGTCATTTGATACATGTTATATGTACTGTATATGTTTGTCTTGCTTAGCTTAGTCTAATGGTGCTACACTTGGCGTTACAGGTGAATACATCGACGCTATTGCCCCGGAGATCCTTGAGGAAGAGGAACCTCCACACAACGTAGCAGAGTGGACTCCTGATGATGTCTTCTAGACATCCACTCGATGAGAAATGGACGTTTAAATGACCCACTGACCGTGGCTAGGATTGCCACATATTTTGTAGTAGTTTATAAACTTGTTAGCTTTTGGATTGTAAACTTAACTAACTTACTTCTTCTCTTTCTATCTCTTAAACTTGAATCTTAAATCTATGCTCATGGACCCTTATGCTCTATATTTTGACGATTGTGGTATATTAATTGGATATCTATTTGACAAATTGTACAGGCATATCGAAAAATATAAACCTCACACGTGATATCCTGTGGGTAAATTCCGTACGTGGGGACCTAGAGTCAACGAGTTTGACTCGAATTTCCACGCGGGCGTGTGTCGCGCCTCGGGATGTGAGAAATCTCGGGCTCGGGGCGTGACACAGTATATAATAATGACATCCAGTATTCAGACCTCTTGGTATAAAACTCACAAATCAAAACTGTTATCAAGCATTTAAAAAAAAAAAAAGGTAAAAAGAACGAAAAATATATTCATATCATCATGATCATCAACATCAACATCATTATTATTTTCCTTTTTCTTCTTCGTTTTGAGTCCTTATGTCTTTCATTGTTATTTGCTTACCCTTAATGTAGTGTAGAGCATGGTTGTTTGTATGGAGGAATAAAATGAAATAAAATGGACTAATGGAGAGTCAAATTAAGATAGAAAGCAGAGAGAGCTATAGCAAAGTCCAACCAACCTTTTTCATCCAATCTTTATCCTCAGTGTCACTGTCACGGGAGGTCCTCGGCAAATACGTTTTTAAAAGAAGTTGTGTTTAACTAATTGAGTAAACTATGAAAGGATCAACTAAAGAATAGGGTTTACGTGAGGTCCATATTATACTAAGATCCAAATGTAAATTACTAATATCAAGTTTTGTGTTTGGTCCTTTAATTTCGATATTGGTGGTTTGGTTTGGCTGTTTCAACTCTCCCACATCGATCAAAAGCAACAAATCTCATTGGCTTATAAATAGAAAAGAATATAAATAATCTAAGTGAAATGATAGGTATATTAAAACTTCTTCATGGTGTTAGAGTAGATTTTTAATGGTGATAAAAACTTGCTCTGATACCATGAGGGAAGATAAATATATTTATTATTTATTTTTTACTAATATTTTATTTTTTAATTGTATTTAATAAAGTCGAGTAAATAATAATTTCATTTATACGTCAAAAAAAAAAGAATAAAATAATTTATGATGAACGGACACTTGATGACACAACATGAAGTGGGTCCCTTTAGATATACATTGTCAAAGGATCGGTCATTTTATTTATTTTTTGGCTATGGTGTTCACTCTTGCATAGACATACATCTGCCTAAGTCTCACAACCATCACAAGTACAATCAGGGATCAATTCCCGGATGTTTCCAAGGTATCTCACTACTGACCAGAAAAAAGTTCTATTAATTGAACTCCTTACTATTTTGTCTAAGGCGATGGTGAGCTGTTGAATTAACCCATTGAATTTCATTTATTTATTTATTATACATGGCTAACTATTTCGCATAGATGGCCAACTATGTAACTATGACAATTATGGACACATACTAAAGATATAGCTAAGATGAGTCAACAAAAAGAAATGCTTGAGAGTCGAAATTATACATTTTCACCCGGAATTTATTTTAATAAAGAGAAAAAGTGAAAGTTATCTACAGTTCAAATTTGTATTATGGATGATATTATGCATGTTTTCTAGCTCCATGTTTATAGTTTTGTACCATGGATGATATTCTTTGCATGTTTTCTCCACAGAAAATTACCCATATATTTTGATGAACAAAATAGATGAGAAAAGCTATTCATGTTCATATTTCTATTATTGACTCACCATGATTCCTTTACGACGCCTCTTTTACCGTTCACATGTCAAAATGTAAAAAAAATCCATTAATTCTAATTCCTATGGGCTTTATCAAAAAGGATTCTTTTTTTTCTTTTTACATCAACCAAACACATGCATTGATTAGATGATTCTAATCTTCTCTTCTTGTAGAGAAAGTGTGTGTTGTTAATTCCTGTTTGGCAAATCATATTTGTATGATATAGATTTGTGTAATATAGATATATTTTAAAAGAGTAGTTTGAAATAGATGATTTATCCAACTAAAAAAAATAGATGAATTTTAAATAGACCATTTGGTAGGACAAACAATTGGTTGAATAAGACATTTTAAGAATCAAATGGTTCTTGATTTCTCACTAACTACTCAAGAATGTTTATAATGAATCAGGGATTGGGATTTCAACATATACCTGTTTTCAATCTTCCAAAGATGATCAACGTCTTGGATCGTGATTGCAAGGTTCACATAAATACAAAATTGCATATAGAAGGTTCTTCTTTTTCCGCAAATATTTCAAGATTCGAGACAGATCGGCCTTCTGAATTTGAGTCCACAGCCGTGTTTAGGTATGTCAATATTTCCAACGATTTGGATCTCGATCATGATTGTAGGTTCCACAGTTTAAAAAATGGTGACAACAGACTGGAAATAATCACTTGTTTCCATCCCTTATACCTTAGCATGCCCAATGATCTTTTGTTTTTCATCAATTTCTCATGATTGGCGACAAGATCAACGGGGACTTAAGGACTAAAATTTGGGCCCATAGCTCTTTTTAGCCCAAAGAGGATCAATGTTTCGGATTGTGATTGTTGGGCCCACAAAGTCTAGAATTGTAGATCTCAGGTTCGGTTTCTTTTCCTTTTTTTTCACAATTATCTCTGGATCCATTATAATGAATTAACGGCTCAGATTTAATTCCTTGCTGTGTTTGAGCTTATAAACTCTTAAATCGGTTTGGATTATAACTGGGGGCCTATAATTTGAGGAAAAATTTAACAAATAAACCTAAGATTCATGTTTTTTCCACTGCAGCTGCATCCTCTTCTCACTTCACGTGAGATTGTCTGTATCTAATAGCTATTTAGGAGACTGTTGGAAACAGAGGTAAAACCACTTTATATGTTTTCAAACAGAGTGGGATAAATAGTCGGTATAAAATTATTTGAAATTAGGCTTTGTTTGGTATCTTTACTCTTTCTTAGATAGACCCATCAAAATAGAGCCATTCAAAAAAAAGTTATAAAAAAGAGAGACTAGAATCAAAAGAGAGCCATTAAGAAAAGAGATTTATCCGGCTTCCTTTGGGCCCGTACAGATTAGTCCAGTACAAAGGGTTGGCACACCCTCGATTATGAAAAAAAAATTACATGTGCTGAGACATTAAATTACTATCAAATATGTGGGACCATTGTTAATTGATCTATGCAAATAAAAGTGGACTAATGCATGTAGGTCAAAAGAAAAAGAAAGTACAGAGGGCATGCATTATATAGCATCCATGAAAGTTGTATGAACACTAGCACAAATAAGCTCAAATCGCAATGGCTGGCGCTGGCACATCTGACAACGTGCTCTCCGGGATAAGTCATGCCTTTAATTTAGTTAGGATGATACCTAAAACAAAAACCACTAAATTAAAATAGCTCTCTTTAAAGTAGTCTGGAGTGCGGAACCGGAGCGCTGAAAATCTAATGTACAGTTCATCAACTTTTCATAGTCTTTCAAACTACAATCTGAAAATCTAATACTCCGAAGTAAAGATACATTGAAAAAATAAAGAATCCATTACCCATGTGAATAGAATGGGTCTTCTCCTGTTTTATTTCTCTCTATTTTGCACTCATTTGATTGTAGCTCAAAGGAGGGTTCACTGAAAGTATCATTTGACGTCTAAAGCCAGTACCTGAGATTGCATTTTAAAGATTAAAATTCACCTAAGGATAAAATATTTTTCCTTAATAATCTCCTCAAATTCCCACACCGGTTAAGAGCAGTGGGTTTTGATGAATTATAAGTAGAAAGGAATTATTAATACAAATGAAGTGATAAGTGTATTATAATGTCATCATTGGTATTACAACCATTTTCTATTGTAATAAAAGAACTTGGCTCTGATACCATAATGATATATTTATCATTTATTTTTACTATTATCTTGACTTAAAACTTTTAGATATGCAATTAATAAAATCCAGCAAATAATGAAATCACTAATACATTTAGTGAAAAAGTAAATATTTTATTTAAAAAAAAAAAGATGAATGGTAAACAACAACATGAACAAAAAGAAGATCACTGGAATGGTAACAATCTAGATAGCATACTTATGTGAATTGGTTGAGTTAGAATTTTTGACAAGAATTCTGAGATATTACAAATGCTATGTTTATTCTCAAAAATTTTAAAACTCCAACCACCTAAAAAGTCTCAAATGCCTTAGTAAGATTTTGTAATTCCATCGCTCTTGCTTTTTTTGTGGAATTTTTTGGATCCTCAAGTAAGAAAGAGGATTCAGGAACCCCACTATATTAGAAAATTAAAAAAAAAAAGTCATGAATTCCTTGAGTTCTAGAAAAAAAAAAAAAAAAAAAACGTCCCAGAATAGCCCAACTGGTTCCATATCTTTCTCCCGATCTGAGCGGGCGTTTTCAACCCTTGGCCGGGGTCTCTCAAGTGACTTTACATTGTAAAAGTTATCATTTGATATACAAAGTCTGCAGCTGAGATTGCATTGTAACTAAAATTCACTTAAGACAAAGCCAGCTTTTAGTATTTGGGTCATTGGCTTCTGGCAATCCCACATGGAGTAAGGGCAGGAGGCTATGATGGATTAGAAGTAGAGAATAATTGAATAACTTACAGAAATGGTACCGGCGCGTTTTTGTACACATCCTTTTTGCCAAAAGGAAAAATTATTGTATTGGCAAATTTCATAAAAATAGAAATCTCGAAAAAGAATTTTCGTAGAATTTAAAATTTTATTTTTGGTGTAATTTTTTTCCTCGTTAAATTGGTGCTAATGTTGTTTGTTGCGGCTGTAGATTCTTTACTAGAAAATTAAAATTTCTTATTTAGTGAAATAATTTTTGAAGAAAAATAACATAATATGTATATTATTTATTCAACATCAAATAATAATTTATTTAAAGAAATAAAAAATGAAAGAGTTATAGGGTTTTGAGTTGAAATGGAAAAGAGGGAGATGTTTTCCGAAGAAATCCATTTCCCATACCTCGCATAGGAAACTCATTTCCACCATTATCAAAAGGAAAACGCTAACGAGGCAGGAAAGCGTTTCCGTGAAATTATTCCGCACAAAACGCTTGAAAAATGGATTTTCCGCAGAAAAGAGTTACACAAACATACCCCAAGTGTGTTAGAAATTCATCATTAGTATTGGAGTCAATTCTCAAGTCCTAGTAAAAAGAAAAATGGCTCTAATACTTGAAAATTTAATATCGTTATCATTTATTTTTTTACTATTACTTTGATTTAAAGATTTTAAATGTAATAAATAAAACCTAGTAAACAATGACTGCATACATAGTGAAGCAAGCCCCTTTGGGTACACTCCGGGCATGTTCGTGTAACTTCTACGGCAAAGCAATTCGGTGGAACTCTGCCTTCCACCCTTAATAGGAAACGATCTTTCGCAGCATCTTGAAAAATTAGTAATTTCTGTTATTTTCTAACAAAATCGGTATCACAAAAATTCACAGAAAAGCAATCAGTGTATAAAAGTGAAACTCATGTTGTGGCTTTTCGTTGGAAATGGTGTTACATAAACGTATCTTTAGAATTTGTAGCTTTTGCCCATCCATCAAAAGTCCAATTAGCTATTCAATCAAATGATTCTCAGATGTTACATTATACATTTCCCTTTTTAATTTGTAAATCGTCATCACACAGCAGGAAAAGTGGTTAAGGGTAAAAATTACCAGTTTTTCCCTTGGGAGCAAATTGGATGAGAAGAAGGGAATTTCTATTTGCACCTATTGTTTTTGCTGAGCACACCCACATATGTGAAAAGAAATTTATAGGGATTATACATATGTGGGTGCGTTTAGGAAAAAAAGGTAGGCGCAAATAGAATTTCCCTGAGAAGAAAAGATGTTGAAATCAACAATAGTTTAAATCTGTACTATGGAGAGTCTGTTCTACGTGTTTCCTCCTCTCTCTCTCTCTCTCTCTCTCTCTCTCTCTCTCTCTCTCTCTCTCTTTTCTACGTAGTGGTTGATTTTTTACTTAAAAGTGTGGTCATCATATGGCCTGCCATACACAAAAAAGATGGTAAATATTGTCTATAGTGTAAATTTTATTATGGATAGTTTTATCTACCTTTTTGTCTATCGCTTTTCTCTAAATATGGTAATGCTCTTGTGCATCTGGTGTGAATGATTTTATATGTGCATATGGTTGTAGAGGACCATTTTGCCCCCCCACATATCACAGTGAGGGACAGGGAGAGCGGAAAGATCCATGGGGATACTGTGTGTGAATGATTTAGATGGATTATAAGGTAGGCCCGCTGGAAGTTTTCGCTATAAAGATGCACTTTAAGAATAACATTTTATATATTATAATAATTAAACTAGCTCCAGTGGGGGGTTGGGTTCTCTCCGATTCAAAATAGAGAGCTCCTGGGCACACCACATCACCCACCACTGTCTTCTAAAACCTCTTCCCGTTAAATTCCTAAATACTTTCCTAATTTTCTAGTCTCACTATAGCTGATTTAATTATTATAATGTTCAATCTTATAGTGGTACCAATGCCTATTGTAATAAAATTAAGGGAGAGCCCATTGGAGGAGAGTGTTTTCAATTTTAGCTATTCAGATTTGCAACATGTGGGCCCATTATTAGTCCCCCTCCTGTATTTGTAAAATAGCTAGTGAGACACAAACCCCTCCGCACTGATTACTATGCCACTGGTTGAATACTCAAACCTCAATAAGCCAACCCAAATTTACGGGCCATGCAAGCTCAAGTTTTTGACCCTGTCCAAATTGCAACCTGATATTAACAGAATACACGAACTCTTGTTCCGTGTACGATTGAGGTGAAGAATTCCAAAAGATAATTGTGACTTTTCAAGTAGTAGAAACTCAAAATTCTAATAAAAAAAATATTGCATTTCCAAATGGTAAGAGAACAAGGTACTATTCAAAAAATTGCCCAACACCTTAAAACTCATACAAATTTCTCCTCATGAGCTCTGCTAAAGAAACGGCCCAGCCCTCCAAAGATTTGCCTTTTCATGTGGAGACTTCTTCTTGATAGATTGTCTCTGTAAGAAATCCGACACCAAATCAATATGGTTTAGGATCCCTGTAGACACAGGAATGTGAAACCGTAGACTACCTTTTTGGCAAAATGCCCAATAACCCAGCTGGAATGGGATGGTCTCCCTCTGTCTATTCCTAAGCCAAAGGCTTACGTGACTTTTTTTTTTTTCCATCGGAGGTTTTCAACCTTTTGGTCTCGACTAATCTTTCCGGGCCAAGAGGGAAGCCGAGTAAACACCCATTTTGCCCCAAGGTGGTAACACTCCTGAAAAAGGGGATCCGAAATCTAGGGTCGATACCAACACCTCCAGCTAGGGATGTAAATGGGTCATAGGTTCTCCGATTACCCGAAGGTTCCGACCCGTTAAAAACCGTGTCTGGGTCCTTATTTAGGTTCCGATAAGTAAATGGGTCGGGGTCCGGTTCCACCTTGGTTCAGACCCGTGGACTCGAGACTCGACATATTACCTCAATTTTCAAAAATCACTCCTAAAAACTGTATTTTTTTTAATATAATTCTCTACCCAAACCCGGACCTGGATCCAAACCCGCTCCATATATGGTTCTGGTTCCGGAGCTGAGAAATAGGTTTCGAAACGGTTCAGGGTCCGGATCCGGTTCCACCTTCTCCTTAACAGTTTCGATTCCGGATCCACTGTGGACCCGGACTAGAACCGACCCGTTTACAACCCTACCTCCAGCTTTAATGAACCTTTGCCATCAGGTTCTAGCAAGTAGCTAACAATCAAAATAGGAAAATTGCTTCCTTCATATCTTGGTACATCTGAAAATGAGAAACCAATTAGACCAATGTCTGTCCTTCAAAAAACTAAACAAGCCATTTGCCAATGGAACCTTATTTCCTTCATCCATCACTCAGAATCTTTTGCAAAATTTATCACATCGGCTTGGTTCCCTCCAGCAACAGACGGTGCATGGAATATAACATCGACAACAGCAGGAGTGGGTGGCATAATCAGAGATCATAGAGGCTTAATGAAGGCTACTTATGCAGGCCCTATACGCCCTTCGGAAGCGGATTTACAAGTTCTTACTCAAGGATTAGCGGTGTGTATAACAAATGGTATCAACAAAAAGGGATTTTGAAAGGGGATAGCCTAGTGTTGGTGCAGGAAAACCTCACAAAAGAACTCTCATTATCATGTGACTTGATGATCATATGGAAGAGACTTCTTAATCTCGAATTTCATCGGTGGGAGATTCGACTGATCTGCAGAAGGAATGAAGACAAAGTGGCCCATAACCAATCAAAAATGAATTTCTATAGGTTCACAACATTCCATGATAAATTCCAACAAACTGAACTGTAATTTAAATTTTGTTTGGCTCTGTGTTCTTTGGGCTCCTTGAGCTCATGTATCTCTTTTCTCCCTTTTTCCTCTTTAATAAAAATTACCTTTTAAGCAAAAATGAAATAAAATCTCCTAAGTATGCTTTTGATGCCTATATTATTGAATGTATGGAGCCGGAAGGGTTGAGAATCATCTCTTTTTCATATCCAATCTCATTCAGGATCCCTGTTGCCCAAGGGATCCTAATTTCTATAATTTTCGGCCGGAAGGGTTGAGAATCATCTCTTTTTCATATCCAATCTCATTCAGGATCCCTGCTGTCCAAGGGATCCTAACTTCTATAATTTTCAGTAGGGCCTGTTTGACAATTTACTATTAAAGTGAAAGTAATGTAAAGCATTAAATTAAGAGAGAATAATATATAATGGAGTTAGATGATCTTTTATTTTTAGTGTATTGGTAGGGAACTTTTTTGACTTTTTGTGTAAAATTTGGATTTTTTTATCGTTTAGTGGAGAAAGAATGTAGCATTTTGACTTAATGTAGCATTTTGACTTCTTTTTTTTCTAAAAGGGAGGAGATTTTGAAAATATGTACTTTTCATGTTACACCTTATTTGAAAATTAAATGCTTTACATTACTTTTACTAACCTAGTAAATTACCAAATGAACGGCTTGTGCCCTGCTGGAGGGCTTGTAATTGATAGATTGCCTCTGAAAGAAAACCTGCACCAAATCAATATTGTTCAGAATCAAATTAAGAGAGAATAAAATATAATGAGGTTATGATAATATTTTATTTTTAGTGTATTGGTAAGAAATCTTTTTGACTTTTTATATAAAAAGTGAATTTTTTTTATTATTACGTGGAGGAAAAAAATTGCTTTTTGACTTCTTTGTTTTCTTCAAAAGAAAAGAAAATTTAAAATTGTATACTTTTCATTTTACACCTTATTTGAAAATTAAAGACTTTACATTATTTGTAAGTGGCGTTGTCAACCTTCTCCGGCTTGGAGGTGGCCCCCACAATCAGGAAGTCAGACGCTCTTTCAGTGAATATCTTACCGGGCTCCACTGAACACAAGAGGCGTGCATGTAGCTCCTTGAAACACATCAGCAAGAGGATTGATCAAAGCCGTAGCTTAGTGGGCCATGCGACAGTAGCTAGAATGAAAGGCTGACAAACAACCATACGTCGTAATATTGATTTTAGCCGTGGCCTCTAATTTCCAAAGTCAAAAAAACGACACTCTCCTTCTTTTCTTTCATCAAATCGTCATTTCTGACGTTATTAACAAAAAAAAATCCCTTATAAAAGCATGTACATGCAAACCATATCATATCTCTCAACGCATTCTACACACCAACTGGAGCTCCAACAAGCAACAACTACCTATGGCAACCGGGTAATCTCTTCAATTTCTAGCTCACTATCCCTTTTCTTTTTTTTTTTTTAATGGGATTTTGCTTTCTGGGGTTTCTATAATTCATGTGTTTTCTCATGATTCTGTTTTGTTTGGGTACCATTAATCTGATTGGTGTAATGTTTTCTTCTGCTACTTACACTTGGGCTTCTTTGGTTTACTTTTGTGCTTGTGTAGAAAAGTGCATGAGGTTCTTCCCCCTGTTCTGGATTCCAATTCAGAGCCACCAACCCTCTTTGATGGGACAACAAGGTTGAATTTATACATATCATAATTTGTTGTTCTTTTTTTTTTTTTTTTTGGTTATGATTATTGTTGGGTTTTTAATGCACATTGTCATGGTGAGGAATTATTTATAGAGTTTGCTCTGTTGATTCCCACTTGGATTGACCTCTTCTTGATTTTGAGATCCTTACTCAACAAATGGTTAGGATCTTCCAATCTGTGAACTATTTGGGCAGGTCCCATCAATGATTTAGTTCCTGCATCTTGTGCCTTGTTTTTTATTATTATTACCGGTAACAGTAACTTATATTAAAAGATAATAGAATACAAACAAAGAGTACAAGAAGAAAAGAAAAGGGGGAAAAGAAATACAGAAATAGAAGCGTAATGTACCCCCTCGCACCACAACTATGCGTTTTTTATTTTATTTTTTAATTTTATTGGTTTATCAAAGCTTAGAATAAGCCCAGTTAGATGTTGGTTGTTTTCAGTTTTAGCCCTACACCGACAATTGATTTCTCCTCCTTTTCCTCTGTCTTTGTTTCTGAAGGTTGTATACGTCCTATATCTGCCCTTATGCCCAACGCGTGTGGATTGTAAGAAATTGTAAGGTATTTTTTTTTCTACTCCATAATTAAATTTTGGTTTTAGGGAAGCAAGTGGTATCTAATTTAGGTTGCAAGCTATATGTGGGGCCCACCTCTATGCATGACAATTGTTGGGGTATTTGGGGGTGGAAAGATCTTATTGACCCCATGCACTGTGGAAAAGAGCTAGCACATCATCCTCACCCCTTGATATCTGACACTCAAAACATTAGAGTATGTTTGTGAGACTAGAGGATTCAACGATTTAGAAGAAAATTATTTTGAGCCCACTCTTCGGTCGTATGGTGGAACACCTTTTCTTTGTGGTAAAATAAAATATGAATTGATTTTCCTGAATGGAGAGTATTTTGATATCTTCTATGTCAGGGGTAGGAATGTGAGATTCCTCTCTCCTATGGAAACAGAATTTTACATAGTGTGGAATTCTATGCTGCACAAACGCACTCTTGATTGGCTGTAACTGTGAGTTTATCTGCATATCTATATCATGGGTTTTCAGTCTAACTTGAGAATGTCAAATTTTGAGGCAAGTGCGAATTTCCTTTTCATAATATATAAGGGGAGAGGAGCATACAAACCTGAATTCGCTGTAACTGTGAGTCTATCTGCATATCTATATCACACGCACATATGTTCGCCTCTCTTTCTGTCCCTGTGCAAATGTTGATATATATATAGAGGGCTGTTCACCCGAGCTGCAGCTTAGTTTTAAACTAAGCTGCAGTGTGCCAACTGCCCGTGTGCCATCGCAAATGGCATTCGCTGATATGCTGTGGCACGCCAAAATTTCATTCCCTCTCCTCTCCATCCCTAATCGCTCTCTCTGCCTTTCAAAAAACAAACGATTCGCTCCTCTCTCTCTCCCAGCGACTCTCCCTCCCTCTCGGTCAGCGACTCTCTCCCAGCGCCTCTCTCTCTCCCATCGTCTCTCTCCCTCTCCCAGCGCCTCTCTCTCTCTCCCATCGTCTCTCTCCCTCTCCCAGCGCCTCTCTCTCTCTCCCATCGCCTCTCTCCCAGCGCCTCTCTCTCTCTCTCCCATCGCCTCTCTCTCTCCCAGCGCCTTTCTCTCTCTCCCAGCGCCTCTCTCTTTCTCTCTTCCAGCGGATCCCTTTCTCTCTCTCCCTGCGCGTCTCTCTCTCTCTTCCAGCGGATCCCTCTCTCTCTCCCTGCGCGTCTCTCTCTCTCTCTTCCAGCGGATCCCTCTCTCTCTCTCCCTGCGCGTCTCTCTCTCTCTCTTCCAGCGGATCCCTCTCTCTCTCTCCCTGCGCGTCTCTCTCTCTCTTCCAGCGGATCCCTCTCTCTCTATCCCAGCGATTCTCTCTCTATCCCAGCAGATCTCTCTCTCCCAGCAGATCTCCATCTCTCTCCCAGCAGATCTCTCTCTCCCAGCGACTGTCTCCCTCTCTCGATCGCTCTCTCTTTCCCAGCGACTCTCTCCCTCTCTTTCTCTCCCAGCGACTCTCTCCCTCTCTCTCTCTCCCAGCGACTCACACTCTCTCTCTCTGCCAGCGATTCTCTCTCTCTATCCAATCGATTCTCTCTCTATCCCAGCGGATCTCTCTCTCCCAGCGACACTCTGTCTCGATCAGCGGTTCTCTCTCTCGATCAGCGATTCTTAGAGGCGACGAAGACTCTGGTTCTCTCTCTCCCAGCGCTATCTCTCTCTCTGTTCCGGCGCTTCTCTCTCTCCCAGCGCTCTCTGTCCCAGCGGATCTCCCAGCGGCTCTCTCTCTCGATCGAACTCTCTCTCTCGATCAGCGATACTGAGAGAGAGGCGACGAAATCGATCAGCGATCTGAAATTTTGAGGACTCCCCTGCTCTGCGACCTGATCTCTCTCAGCGGATCTCTCTCTCTACCAGCGCTCTCTCTCTCCCAGCGGATCTCTCTCTCTGTGCAATTCGCCTCAGGTGACTCTGGACTGAGCACGACCATTGTTCTCTCTTCTAAGCTCTGTAAATCGCCCATGTTAATTATCTCATTGCAATGTGCAGCGACTTGCTACTGCCCAGCTCAATCGCATCGAAGCATTCGTCTGAGTTAAGTCTGGACTGTTACTCTTCTTCATCATGTTTGGATTTCTTGAAATGGTTTGATCATATTTTAGAAGTGGTTTGTTCCTCCTAATTGATTGGATTTGTTGAAAATGGTTTGATCATATGTTACAAATGCTCTGCTACCCTTCTTGTTACTAATTTTTGAAATTGTTCTTGCAATTTTTATTTTTTTTGTCAATTTCTTGATGTTATAAGTATTGGAAATATTCATTTACTGTAAAAAAAATTGATTCAAAACTATGTGTACAGTTCGGTATTTGCTTACACATGTCTTCGTCAGCGTCGTCTCAACTACAAAAATTAGAGTGGGCGCCAAAGTGCCCATGTGGGTATGGGTATATGATTTTAAAGACGTCCCGAACAGCCCACAATCCAGGTCGAAGATTTTATAAATGTCCTGATTTACACGTAAGTATCCTTAGATTCTAACTTCACTCATTAATGTATATTTCCGCTCTTAAATTAATGTTGCATTTGATATGAATTTCTGTGTAGGGAGAAAGAGGTTGTGGGTTGTTGATTTGGAAGGATGATGTAGAGGCCGATTATACAGAGAATGGTAATTTTGGACGTGCGCAAAATGAAAGTAGAATGGCAGAAACGAGAACGTCAATTGAAGAGCTGAAGCATGAGATTAAGCATGAAATCCAACTTTTAAGAAAGAGTGTAGAAGCTCAGCATATCGAGCAGAAACGCACACATTACCGTAGCTATGTAATAATGATTTTTCTACTATTTGTTGCATATGCATGGAGCTCAGCCATGTGTTCAACGATGTGTAAATATTTTCCACGCATGTTGTATTTGGGTTGAAATATAATGTTGAAATTCTAGTGTGTTTTTATATTATTGGGTGCCATTGACGTTCTCATTTTGTTCTCATTTTGGATAAACTGTAGATTGAAAGTGTGTGATTGGAAAACTGACCAAACTCAGTCCTTTTGTTCTGAAAAATTGCAGTTATCAAGTGTCCCATGTGGTCTTTAAGTCCTCAAAATTTCATTGAGAAACTCACATGGGAAGTGGGGTAATCAGCATACTAAACAGGGGTACCCGGTCCAATTTTCTATGTTTCAGCAGACCTGAGCCAGTTTCGTTCAAAATGTGTGCGATCGGAAAACTGACCAAACTAAGTCCTTTTGTTCCAAAAAATTGCAGATTTCTAGTGTCCCATGTCCTCTTTAAGTCCCCGAAATTTGAGAGGAAAACTCACATGGGAAGTGGGGTAATCAGCCCTTCAAACATGGGTACCCTGTCAAGTTTTCAGCACCAAACAGACCTGAACCAGTTTCGTTCAAAATGTGTGCGATCGGAAAACTGAACAAACTAAGTCCTTTTGTTCCAAAAAATTGCAGATTTCCTCTCTCCCATGTCCTCTTTAAGTCCCCGAAATTTGAGAAGAAAACTCACATGGGAAGTGGGGTAATCAGCCCTTCAAACATGGGTACCCTGTCAAGTTTTCAGCACCAAACAGACCTGAGCCAGTTTCGTTCAAAATGTGTGCGATCGGAAAACTGGCCAAACTAAGTCCTTTTGTTCCAAAAAATTGCAGATTTCCTCTCTCCCATGTCCTCTTTAAGTCCCCGAAATTTGAGAGGAAAACTCACATGGGAAGTGGGGTAATCAGCCCTTCAAACATGGGTACCCTGTCAAGTTTTCAGCACCAAACAGACCTGAGCCAGTTTCGTTCAAAATGTGTGCGATCGGAAAACTGACCAAACTAAGTCCTTTTGTTCCAAAAAATTGCAGATTTCTAGTGTCCCATGTCCTCTTTAAGTCCCCGAAATTTGAGAGGAAAACTCACATGGGAAGTGGGGTAATCAGCCCTTCAAACATGGGTACCCTGTCAAGTTTTCAGCACCAAACAGACCTGAACCAGTTTCGTTCAAAATGTGTGCGATCGGAAAACTGGCCAAACTAAGTCCTTTTGTTCCAAAAAAATTGCAGATTTCCTCTCTCCCATGTCCTCTTTAAGTCCCCAAAATTTGAGAGGAAAACTCACATGGGAAGTGGGGTAATCAGCCCTTCAAACATGGGTACCCTGTCAAGTTTTCAGCACCAAACAGACCTGAACCAGTTTCGTTCAAAATGTGTGCGATCGGAAAACTGGCCAAACTAAGTCCTTTTGTTCCAAAAAATTGCAGATTTCCTCTCTCCCATGTCCTCTTTAAGTCCCCGAAATTTGAGAGGAAAACTCACATGGGAAGTGGGGTAATCAGCCCTTCAAACATGGGTACCCTGTCAAGTTTTCAGCACCAAACAGACCTGAGCCAGTTTCGTTCAAAATGTGTGCGATCGGAAAACTGGCCAAACTAAGTCCTTTTTTTCCAAAGAATTGCAGATTTCCTCTCTCTCATGTCCTCTTTAAGTCCCCGAAATTTGAGAGGAAAACTCACATGGGAAGTGGGGTAATCAGCCCTTCAAACATGGGTACCCTGTCAAGTTTTCAGCACCAAACAGACCTGAACCAGTTTCGTTCAAAATGTGTGCGATCGGAAAACTGGCCAAACTAAGTCCTTTTGTTCCAAAAAATTGCAGATTTCCTCTCTCCCATGCCCTCTTTAAGTCCCGAAATTTGAGAAGAAAACTCACATGGGAAGTGGGGTAATCAGCCCTTCAAACATGGGTACCCTGTCAAGTTTTCAGCACCCAGCAGACCTGAACCACAACATAACATGGGATGAAATCTCACATCCATTCCATAGCCCACAACATAAAACAACAGTAATTAAATCTCACATCCATTCCAGCATCATGTTCATACATTTTGTGACTGTTTCACCCACAACATAAAACAACAGTAACCAAACTCACATCCATTCCACCATCATGAGTCATACATTTTGTGACAGTTTCACCCACAACATAAAACAACAGAATTGACCAAACTCACATCCATTCCACCATCATGAGTCATACATTTTGTGACAGTTTCACCCACAACATAAAACAACAGAATTGACCAAACTCACATCCATTCCACCATCATGTTCATACATTTTGTGACTGTTTCACCCACAACATAAAACAACAGTAATGAAATCTCACATCCATTCCACCATCATGTTCATACATTTTGTGACAGTTTCACCCACAACATAAAACAACAGAATTGACCAAACTCACATCCATTCCACCATCATGAGTCATACCATCTTTGACTATGTTGAGCCCACCACATAACAAAATAAAAAACAAAACTCACTACCAAGAACACATCACGAAACTGTCAGACACCATTGTTGATGAAACTCATCGTTGCACTTTATCTGCACAAATGGAATAACATACTCAGAAAATTGAATCATGATCTATAAAACAATTTATGGGTAAATACCTTTTCATTTGTGTATCATATGATTTCTTCATCAGAGCTTTCACTACTATCACAGTTAGAATCAAGTGACTGGCTTGGCTCAACAGCAACTGACCTGTCATATTTTGTTATAAGTAATAGTTTTACATGCAACACGGGGTAAAAAAAAAAAAAATTATGTTCAATTGTTTACCTGTTCAGCAATACCGGACAGTTTCGCTTGTCATGTGATACACCGCGCTTGTTGCAGCCCTTACAAAGACGTCCTTTTGTTGCCTTTTCCTTCGAAGATTTAAGTCTCTTCGCGCGTCCTTTCGTCACAACATGCGCTGGTTCATGATATTCAATCAGATTACTGTCCACAACTCCTTTCCCATGAGCGATGCTTGAATCTTCTGTGTTGTTTAACGTAAGATGACTTATCTTCATTTCCAATTCCGCATGACCACTAACCAAAGTGTCGAAACCTTCAGTAGAATTACTAGCTTTGTCAATAAGGCCTGCAAAAATACATGACAGGTGACTATGTCGAGCCAAGCATTGATTAACACCGGCAGAGTCACCCGATTCAAGAACGTCTACAAAAACATCTTTATTGACACCCTTCGTCCATCGCTTCATAATGTAACGCTCGGGTAAACACAGTATAGATAAATGCTTCAAGACGGACAAAACATGACAACAAGGGATGCCAACAAATTCAAACTTTCTGCAAGAACAATATGCATGCAACTCGTCTTTTTTCCATAAAACCTCTCTTTCAATTTCATTTTCGTCAAAATAATTTTTCACAACAAACTTACAGCTCATATCATCCTCGTATACAAGCTTCTCGCCCAGTGATGTGGTGGTGAGTAACTCTTCTTGAAACTTATAAAATATGTTTCTTGTATACACTTCAGCCATCTGCCTTTCCATTGGTGAACGTGTCTTCATTTTGGGCCTCCCATTGCTATTCTCAAAATCCTCTTTCTTTTCAAGATATCGTAAACGTTCAACCCCGGCGTCAAAACGCAGGATGAAATCAAGCAGAGAATTCTTGAACTCTACATACTGCTTCACAAATGCATTCATACTTTCACTTCTTTGAGTTGTTGACATGCCAGCAAAGAAATCTTTCTTCAAATATGCCGGAACCCACATTTGACGAATCTTAAATATATCCGCCAACCAAGCATTATCAACAAGCTTATTTTTTGTTATGATCTGATTCCAAATATTTTCAAACTGAGAAGGATTGTCAGAGTTATGAACACATTCTTTGATCTTATCTATTAAACCCTCATTGTGAACATGAACCCCTCCTAAATTCGAAGGCAACTTATCCAAAATGTGCCATAAGCAAAACCGATGAATAGTATTTGGCATGACATTCTTTATAGCTTTTGTCATTGCCAGATCTTGATCCGTTATGATTCCCTTTGGTGGACTAAATGACATTGCTTCAAGCCATGTGTTAAACAACCACTCAAATGACTCCGTTTTTTCATTGGGTAGAAACCCACATCCAAATAAGATTGTTTGCCCATGGTGATTGCAACCTACAAATGCGGCAAAAATAAGTTCATAACAATTTGTCTTATAGGTTGTATCAAATGTCACCACATCACCAAACACTTTGTAAGCCGAACGGAATGCACCATTTGCCCAGAAAATATGTGTTATCTTTTTCTGTGCATCCCGCTCAATGGTATATGTGAAACCATTTCCCATCTCTTTTCGATTTTCAAAAAGTTGAAATAACAACTGCCCATCTAGCCCCCTTTTCTTTTCCTTTTCATCCCTACGGTGATTCCTTGCATCCGTATCTGTAAATCCGATTTTGTCAAGTCCCCCCGATTGCGATGCAAACACTTGCATTTGTTGTTTGCTTCGCACATTTGCTGAATCATATGTATTTATAATCTGTCGCTTTGATGCTGGCACTTCACGATGTGACCTCAACATAAATCTCTTACTAGGAGTAGCGGGGGCATGAGAGTGTTGAGGTACAAACTTGGATACCACATAACCACCTGACTTTTCTATTTTCACTAGCATCTGTGCCTTACAATTGAATCTTGTTTCCATTCGACATCTTTGAACAACTTCCTTATCAATTATAGATTTATCATCTGTTTTACCCTGCTTTGAACAGACAAATCGCTTCCATACAACCTCCCCATTTTTGCCTCTATTAGTAGATTCTTTTCTTACACTAAAACCAACGAGCTTTCCATAACCATTGTAAAAGTTATATGCCTGATCTAAATCATCAAAATGCATGCCCACCTTTGGTGTCATGTTTTCATCAACAGATGGATAGTGGACAACTGCAACAGTTGAGGAGGATGTCATATCCATATCGAACCTAGACACAAATGATGACAATTGGTCATGAGTAACATGAATAACAGTAAAAAATTCTTCTAGAGTTCAAGAGGACCTTAATTTCTCATACATAACTAAGGATAATATAATACACCATAGGGTCCGGGTTGTGTTATGGATATACACTTGATGCTTCATGCCTACTGTCAAGATACACAGAAAGGGCTTAGGGCTCATTTGGATATAGAGAAACAGTCGAATAGAAAGGAAAAAGAAGGTGCACGACACTTTGGTTATGAGAGATTTCTTGTTGTTTATGTTACCTTTCTTTTTCCTTGCTAAGAAATAGTAACCAAAGGTGGGCCTATATCCAAATGATACAGATAAGTATGATAAGCACTGATTCTTTTTCCTTGCACTGATTCTTTTGTTTTTTAAGTAACCAAAGACAAATAGTAAGCTAAGAAATCTCAAGTAAGAATCAGTGCTCATGATACAACACTGGACCTAAAAAACCCCCTTATGTTTAGTATTGGGATTTCTTAGCTTTGATGTAGAGATAACAGATGGACACTGCAACCTTTTTTTTCCTCATCCAAACTGAGCAACGAAAGAAAATGGAGATTCTTACTTGCAAAATAAGACCGATCAGGTTGCAGAGCAGGGGAGACAGAGCTTCAACAGCGATTCACGGCGGGAGTCATTGCGATTTCTGTGCTGAACGAGATGTTCGTCGCTGCGCTGCTGAGAGAGAGACGAGATTTCGAGAGAGAGCCGCAGGGAGGGAGAGAGAGAGACAGAGAGAGAGAGAGAGAGAGAGAGAGAGTGTCGCTAGGAGCTCCCACCACTCGGAGAGAGAGAACCAGATCGAGTCTTCGTCGCCTCTAAGAATCAATGATCGAGAGAGAGCGTTCGAGAGAGAGAGAACCGCTGATCGAGACAGAGTGTCGCTGGGAGAGGAAAATCCGCTGGGCCCAGAGAGAGAATCGCTTCGATAGAGAGAGATAATCGCTGGCAGAGAGAGAGTGAGTCGCTGGGAGAGAGAGAGAGGGAGAGAGTCGCTGGGAGAAAGAGAGGGAGACAGTCGCTGGGAGAGAGAGACGCGCAGGGAGAGAGAGAGAGGGATCCGCTGGAAGAGAGAGAGACGCGCAGGGAGAGAGAGAGAGAGGGATTCGCTGGAAGAGAGAAAGAGAGAGGCGCTGGGAGAGAGACGCTGGGAGAGAGAGAAAGGCGCTGGGAGAGAGAGAGAGAGGCGCAGGGAGAGAGAGAGAGGGATTCGATGGAAGAGAGAAAGAGAGAGGCGCTGGGAGAGAGAGGGAGATCTGCGCAGGGAGAGAGAGACTCTGGGAGAGAGAGAGGCGATGGGAGAGAGAGAGGCGCTGGGAGAGAGGCGATGGGAGAGAGAGGCGCTGGGAGAGAGAGTGAGAGCGATTAGGGATGGAGAGGAGAGGGAATGAAATTTTGGCGGGCCACAGCATATCAGCGAATGCCATTTGCGATGGCACACGGGCAGTTGGCACACTGCAGCTTAGTTTAAAACTAAGCTGCAGCTCGGGTGAACAGAGAGAGAGAGAGAGAAGCAGTAAAGATCAATGGTGAAAAAAGCACAATAAGAAAGTTGGCATTTGTCAAATCATTAGTCTAAGGATTAGTAACAGGCAAATGAGCCTCCAATTGGGTATGTGCCAATTCACAGGTAGTGAGTGTTGAGGGGGGAAGATTGATTTTAGGTGGCCCCCCCAAATCAGGTTCTCACAAGTGTGCTGATTCTCATGTGAAAAAATTCTGATGCGTCTCTCTTAACACTGCAATTAGTGGTTATTTCTTCATGAATCTTATTCCATTGATTTTTTTTCCCTTCTTTTTTTTTTTTTTTTCGAGTGTAGGGGTTGCAGGATGTTATAAAGCTGGTTCCTATTGATCTAGGGAATAGGCCTGCCTGGTATAAGGAGAAGGTCTACCCTCCAAATAAGGTGCTTCTTCCCTTCTTTTTGAATATGTCATGCTTTTTGTTCTGTCTGGTTTGTTGGTTTGTGTTTTAGACTTGGTTTTTTTTTGAAAATTAATCAACAATGTAATGGAAGCGTTCAACTACTATGGCTCTTCGGCCAAAGATTTGTCTTTTCTGTAATTCAAATTGTTTTTGTTTCAAGTAATAAAATTCAAATATCTGAATTATCTTAGAATACACTTGATATCAATTACATCCGAAAATGGATCAGATCAAGTGATCACGACTTATGTGCCACTGATTGCGAGCGATTATACAAAAGAGAAAAACTTTTAAAACTTGACATTTTAATGCAATTACACCAGAAAATGGAACAAATCAAGTGATCAAAATTCACCTGCCACTGATTTTTGGCCAATTACAAGATCATACAGAAAAGAAAAACTTATGAAATTTGATGTTTTACAGGTGCCTTCACTGGAACACAATAATGAAATTAAAGGGGAGAGCTTGGATCTGATTAAATACATTGATAGCCATTTTGAAGGACCTTCTCTTCTCCCTGAAGTAAGCTGAGAGCAGCTTTTTCGTACAATGTGTTATCTAGCTATGTTTGCATTATTTTGATGGTCAACCTCTTACCATCTGTAGGATCCTGCCAAGAGAAAGTTCACAGAAGAGATGTTTTCTTACACTGATAAGTTCAATGGAATCATGCGCTATGCATTTTCTTCAGAAGAGGATGTTGCAAATGAAATTGGTGAGTTGAAAGCTTTTGGTCTCTCTATTCATTTCAAGTTATCTATAAATACAAACTGACCTACATAAATGGTCTGTATCAGATGGCCCTTTAGATCACCTTGAAAATGCTCTTTCGAAGTTTGACGATGGGCCTTTTTTCCTTGGTCAGTTTAGTTTGGTAAGTTTTTAATTTCATTTTGGTTGTTATACTTTTGAGAAGGGCTTTAGTTCATTTAATTATTGTTTGGACTGTGGACAGCTTTAAAACTGACTTTTTCCGCCATCCCTTTGTTTTATTTTCTTCTGCTGATACCTATCTTATCTTGTAGTATGAGCTGAAAAACATTCAAGGATCCCATATTCTTCTTTTCCCTATGAGTTTCTTTTCCCTGATAGTCAAAACCTGTATCCACCAAAAACAGGAAAAAAAATGCTCTATTTTTTTCTGGATAAGTTTGATTTGACTTTTGAATATATATATATGCACCCTGATAATTGTGTTCAAACTTGAATTACTGTTCATTATTCTAGTATGAGTCTTATTCGCATTGAGATTGATACCTATCTGTTTATTGTTACTATGTTTAGGTAAATTGTCTGTGTTAAAAGAGATCAGATTGGTGCCATACAATAATTTCTTTCTAAACAATTATGGTAGCAACTCCTTTTGGATTTCCCTCCTTTTATCATGCATATATGCGTGTTCCCATGGATTTATTTTAAAATGGAGTGATTGCTTTGAGGTTGATGAAGTGTTGACATGCATCTCCTGCATGAAAATAGAAATTGATAAGAGTTCTTCTTTGTAAATAACATATTCACAGAGATCTCACTTTTATGCACCCAAGTTTGAAATATAGGTATTATTGTCAATGCATATATTTCAGTTAAAGTAGAACTCAGAAAGTCAACAGAAGATTAATGGGATAAGTCTAACATGATTTTTAAGTTATAGGTGAAATGAGGAAATGCAGATTTACCCAAGTTCTTTTTTACTTGATCTTTGTAACATCTTTGATTCATAAGTAATTTTGCAACCTTCAGGTTGTTAGGTTTATGGGTTTTGGGTTTTGGCTCGTTTTGTAGGCCCAATGTAATTAGGGTTCAAGGGTAGTTTAGTATTTGAGTTTCCTATATATTATCCTTATGGTTGTAACCCTAGTAGCATGGGAGAAAACTCTGATTAGTGAAACCAGAGAAGAAGACGGGCTTTGTTCGTGGACGTAGGTGTGAAATCACCGAACCACGTAAAACTGTGTTCTCCTTTTGTGTGGCTTGTTTGATTGCTTGTTGATCGCACGCTTCCGCACACACGATCACAACAATTGGTATCAGAGCCTGGTTGTGGTACGCGATCAACCTCGAAGAAGATCAAGGTGGGCCGCACAGATTGTGTGGCTTGGCTGTCACTCTGTTCTCGTTTTGGACTCGCTGAGATTAGTAACCAGAGGATCTCAGTTCGTGGATTAATTGTCAGTCGCCTGTTCTGATCTCTACTGGGCCACACGATCAGAGACAGAAGAGTTCGTTCTGGGTTCTTGCATCGCAGAGAAGAAGTCGCAACAGACAGCGCGCAGATCGTCGCTGGAGAAGTGGGCCACCGTCGCCGGATCACAACAAATTGCTCTCGTCAGTCGCCTGTGCCACTTGCACTTTGCCAGGGAAGAAGAAAGAAATCGCTGGAAGTTGACCGGAGAAGGAGCAGATCACTGAGGTGGGCCACGCAGACGATCTCTGAATCGGGCATCGATCGCCGCTGCCGTCGCCGGAGATCTTCTCCGTCGTCGACGTTTACTGCGCACTCCGGCCGCCCTCTGTCGACGCCACCGGAGAAAAAGAAGACAGGGCAGTTCGCTGGTTCTGTCGCTGGTTCTGTCCCAGAACCGAAGGAGGAGAAGAAGATCCAGTGGGCCGGGCTCTGCGCAGGTCAGTTCAGGTCAGATCTGACCTGCTCGTTCCAGAAGCCCAGCCTCCAGTGTAAGTCCAGTCCAGGTCAGGTCTGACCTGGCCCAGTCCGTGAAGCAGAAAGCCCATCCAGCAGCTGCTGACGTCAGCGCCACGTCAGCGAACAGTACGGTCAAAGACAGATTTGACCAATTGGACGGCCAGAATTGTTTTGGGAGTTTCGGAGGCATCCGGACTCAGAATTGAGCTCCGTTTTTTTTGTTGGATTCGTATCGACTAGATCTACGATCTGAACGAAGTGGATTGTTAGTTTGACAGTCAGAAACAAAATGGCAAGCTCATCATCAGCAAAGACAACCATCTCGAATGCAAAATTCGAGGTCGAGAAATTTGATGGTACCAATAACTTTGGTATGTGGCAATGTGAGGTTAGAGATGTTCTAAGCCAACAAGAGTTGGAAATTGCTCTCGAGGATAAGCCCAAAGAGATGGAAGATAAGGAATGGCAGAAGATCAATCGACAGGCATGTAGCACTATCAGATTATGTCTCGCGAAGGATCAGAAATACTCAGTGATGAGAGAAACTTCTGCAAAAGAATTGTGGCAGAAATTGGAGGAAAAGTATATGACCAAGAGCTTGGAGAATCGGATCTATTTGAAGAAGAAACTTTTCCGCTTCGAGTATCGTCAAGGTATTTCTATGACTGAACATCTCGATGATTTTAATAAGATTATTGCTGATTTGATGAACATTGATGTGAAAGTTGATGATGAAGATAAGGCATTACTTCTTCTGAATTCACTTCCCGATAGTTATGATCATTTTACTCACACTTTGATCAACGGGAAGACTGAGGTTAAATATGATGTTGTGTCAACTACTTTGATGAATAATGAATATCGGAAGAATGACAAACAGGCCCACAGGGATTCATCATCTGATGCATTGACAATAAGAGGCAGATCAGATAATAGGACATCTGGTAGTAAATCTCGTCCTAAATCGAGAGGAAAATCAAAACCACCTGCAAAAGATGAATGTGTGTTTTGTCGCAAAAAGGGGCATTGGAAGAAGGATTGTCCAAAGTTGAAAAACAAGGACAAAGATAAATCTGATGCAAACATTGGACACGATGGAGATGATGATTCTGATTTTAATTTGACTATTTCTTCATTGGTATGCCATTCGGACAAATGGATTTTAGACTCGGGTTGTACCTATCATATGTGTCCCAACAGGGAATGGTTTTCCATCTTTCAAGAGTTGGATGGTAGAACAGTTTTAATGGGCAATGATAGTGCTTGCAAAACAAAAGGGATAGGAAAAATCCGTTTGAAGATGCATGATGGAGCAGTTAGAGTTTTGACAGAAGTTCGGTATGTACCGGATTTGAAGAAGAATCTTATCTCATTGGGTGCTTTAGACTCCAAAGACTTCAAGATTACCATGGAAGGTGGAGTTCTAAAAGTTGTTTATGGTGCACTTGTGTTAATGAAGGGTATCCGAAGAGGTAATCTATATTTCTTGCGAGGGAGTACAGTTGTAGGTGGAGCAGCTACAGTATCTCATAGCTCAAATGAGACTGTTACAGACACTACCAGATTGTGGCACATGCGTCTAGGGCATGCTGGGGAGAGAGCATTGCAGGGTTTGGTTAAGCAAGGCTTATTGCAAGGTGCAAAGACCTGCAAGTTGGGATTTTGTGAACATTGTGTTTTTGGCAAGCAGACAAAAGTGAAGTTTGGCACCGCGATCCATCGCACTCAAGGCACACTAGACTATGTTCATTCGGATGTATGGGGTCCTACCAAAGTGGCATCTTTGGGAGGTATGCACTACTTTGTTACATTCGTTGATGACTTCTCCAGAAGAGTATGGGTGTACATCATGAAGCACAAGGATGAAGTTTTGAATGTGTTCTTGAAGTGGAAGAAAATGATTGAAACACAAACTGGCAGAAAGATCAAAAGGCTTAGGTCAGATAACGGTGGAGAGTACAAGTCTGATCCATTCTTGAAAGTATGTCAGGATGAGGGGATTGTGAGGCATTTCACAGTTAGTGGGACTCCGCAACAGAATGGGGTGGCAGAACGCATGAACCGCACTATATTGGAGAAAGTTCGGTGTATGTTGTCTAATTCTGGATTAGGCAAAGCGTTTTGGGGTGAGGCAGTTGCTTATGCTTGTCATCTCATCAATAGGTTGCCTTCTGCTGCGATCGAGGGTAAAACACCCATTGAGGTATGGTCTGGAAAACACGCTACTGATTATGATAAATTGCATATATTTGGTTGTCCTGCTTATTTCCATGTCACAGAGAGTAAGTTGGATCCAAGGGCCAAGAAAGCTATATTCTTGGGTTTCAGCAGTGGTGTGAAAGGATACCGGCTATGGTGTCCAGATTCAAAGAAACTTGTTCTTAGCAGGGATGTGACTTTTGATGAAGCTGCTATGTGTAAACAGAACAAGCAAAATGACTCTCAGGAGGAAAGCAAGACCAATGGTAAATCGAAGCAGGTGGAGTTTGATATCGTCCCAGTTGAGTTAGAGGGTGATGATACAGATGAGGAGGAGACTCCAGCTCAAAAGCCTCTACCAGAGCAAGAAGAAGAAGATTCTATTGCAGCCAGTAGACCAAAAAGGAATATTCGAAAACCTAAACGGTTCACTGACATGGTGGCATATGCACTTCCAATGGTTGAAGAATGTGTTCCTACTACCTACAAAGAAGCAAAGAGGCATTCAGAAAGTGTAGAGTGCCAGAATGCAATGGATGAGGAAATGAGATCTCTTCATAAGAATGACACTTGGGAGCTAGTACAGTTACCTAAGGGAAAGAAAGCAATTGGGTGCAAATGGGTCTACACCATGAAGGAAGGATCTCCAGGAAAGGACAGTGTCAGGTACAAGGCTAGATTGGTGGCTAAAGGCTACGCACAGAAGGAAGGCATTGACTACAATGAGGTATTCTCTCCCGTTGTGAAGCATTCTTCTATTCGTATTTTGTTAGCCTTGGTGGCACAATTTGATCTTGAGTTAGTGCAACTCGATGTTAAAACTGCATTTTTGCATGGTGATTTGAATGAGGAGATCTACATGACCCAACCAGATGGGTATAAGGCTGCTGGTAAAGAACATTTGGCTTGTAAACTGAAAAAATCGTTGTATGGTTTGAAACAATCTCCGAGACAGTGGTACAAACGATTTGATAAGTTTATGATTGGACAGCAGTACACACGGAGTTCTTTTGATCATTGTGTCTACTATCGCAAACTACGAAATGGAACCTTCATTTATTTGCTCTTATATGTCGATGATATGCTTATAGCTTCTAAGAGCAAGGTGGAGATTGAAAAATTGAAGACTCAGATGAGTAATGAATTTGAAATGAAGGATTTGGGTGAAGCCAAGAAGATACTTGGTATGAAAATTCAGAGAGACAGGGTGCAAGGCAAGGTTTGTCTATCATAGAAACAATATTTGAAGAAGGTACTACAGCGTTTTGGTATGGATGCAAAAACAAAACCTGTGAGTACACCACTTGCTTCTCACTTCATGCTTAGTGCTGCTATGTCTCCTAGCACAGATGATGAGCGTCAGTACATGGCTCAGGTTCCTTATCAGAGTGATGTTGGTAGTTTGATGTATGCGATGGTGTGTACTAGGCCTGACATTTCACAAGCTGTCAGTATAGTAAGCAGATATATGCATGATCCAGGAAAAGGGCACTGGCAAGCGGTGAAATGGATCCTACGGTATATTCTGGGTACCGTGGATGTTGGTTTGTCGTTTCAGCGGGATGATAGTATTGGTCAGCATGTGGTTGGATATGTGGATTCGGATTACGCTGGTGATCTGGATAAGCGTCGGTCTACTACAGGTTATGTGTTCACTCTTGCAAGGGGACCGGTGAGTTGGAGGTCAACGTTACAGTCTACAGTTGCTTTGTCGACTACTGAGGCAGAATACATGGCGGTGACAGAGGCCATTAAGGAGGCTATTTGGCTTCAAGGTTTGCTTGATGACATGGGGATCTTTCAGGAGCACATTGATGTCCATTGTGATAGTCAGAGTGCAATTTGTTTGGCAAATGATCAAGTTCATCATTCACGTACGAAACACATCGACGTACGGTATCATTTTGTGCGGGAGATTGTTGATGAGGGAGATATACTCCTTAAGAAGATTGCGACTGCTGATAACCCCGCAGATATGCTGACTAAGGTTGTGACTGGGGTCAAGTTTAAGCATTGCTTAGACTTGATCAACATCCTGCGATTTTGAGCACCTTCGGGTGTATGGCGCTTTCGGGCGCATTTGGAGGCGTGTAGTTGCATGCCAAGGTGGAAAATGTTGTGGCCTGCAAATCTCGCCAAGGTGGAGATTTGTTAGGTTTATGGGTTTTGGGTTTTGGCTCGTTTTGTAGGCCCAATGTAATTAGGGTTCAAGGGTAGTTTAGTATTTGAGTTTCCTATATATTATCCTTATGGTTGTAACCCTAGTAGCATGGGAGAAAACTCTGATTAGTGAAACCAGAGAAGAAGACGGGCTTTGTTCGTGGACGTAGGTGTGAAATCACCGAACCACGTAAAACTGTGTTCTCCTTTTGTGTGGCTTGTTTGATTGCTTGTTGATCGCACGTTTCCGCACACACGATCACAACACAGGTGGATATTGCATATGCTCCATTTTTCGAAAGACCTTATCTCCTCTTCTTGGATTTGAAGAACTATGACATCACAACAGGAAGGCCCAAACTAAAATTGTGGTTTGAGGTATTTTCCATTTACCTCGGATTCCTTCAATCCTTTTTTTTTTCTCTTGTTAGTTTTATGGAGAATCAAGTATATCATTTTTCGTATCTTCATTCAAGCAATTCTCTTGTGAATATCATCATGATCATGGCCAAGATCCACAATGAAACTTTTTCTATGCAAGTGTTCAATTTGCAACTACGAAATCAACATTATATAGATGCCTTGGGTATCACGGGCTTAATCAATGGGCCCAATAGCTTCATTTAAGAAGCTACTGAATGTGCTTGGAGGAATTCACTGGCTATGGATATGATTCTCCTTCATGGTTATGACCGTAACGGTTACTTTAGCTGCATCTTCACTGAGTTGAATAGATTGGATTTCAGGTCAAATTCTCTCGTATATTTAGTATCCTGTATTTCTGTCCAATGCTAAATAACTTGACAAATTGAGTTTGTAACCTGGTGGAATCAACTCAAATTGTTTGTCATGTCACAAGTAATCGTGGGCAGGGCTTCATTTATTGTTGCCTACAGCTGATCATGTTTTGTTTTGTTTTCCCTTGCTTTCAGAGTATCTCATCCCTCCTTTTGCTGTTTTCTTGTTCTATCTAAATGTGTGGTGTTCCCTGTCAAAAAGAAAAGGGGAAAAATTGACCGCAGTAGTGAAAGCCTGCCCAGTCCCCAATCACCTGCTTCCATGAATCATGCATGAATGGCTGCCTTATTTTTTTTAGAGTTCTGATGTTAAGTCAGCTTTTCATAATTGGAATCTATAGCAGTTGCGGAATTACAAATGTGCTGGTGTCAGATTTCTTAAAATATACCAATCTGGATCGCACTCGGGATCCACTTGCCTGGTCACTTCCTCTATCTATTCTTGAGGTCTCAAAACATGTTCTTCTCAAGTTTTAGTAATTGAACAGGTGAGCTAGCCTTTCCCATGGTGTGTTCTCCACCAGTGCAAGAAATTGTTAGTTGGTCTTAGTGCACCGCACTGAAGCAGGATTTTGAAAGTGATGTGTAGGCATGCTCTGTTGCTGTTTAGCTGGCTAATCTGACTATATATTTTTACAAATCTAACTTTTTTTTTATTTCTTAATATTATCATGAATACAGCTTGATTTTCTAGTTTTTGACTTCTTTAATTCTTCACATCTTTTAGTTTTGTATTTACACTTATATTTGTGATATAAAAACTGTGTAGTGGAAGAAGTTCAGTGTCTCCCATTGGACAGTTCTTAACTTCCAGACTGATGCCTTCTATGACAACAAGAATCATTTTTTAACATCTCATTTTGACTCAACTCTGTAGGTCACTTAGATGGCCAAGTCGAACTAGTCTGACTGAGTTTGCCTATGATCTTCCAAGCCTAGTTATGAGTTTTTCATCAGTAACAAGGACACAAAATAAGTGATTGTACTGCTGCATCCAATGAGATTATTTTGACAACTAAAGACGTGTATGATTATGGCTGACATTTCATATTCGTAAACAATGGGATTTCTCTATGTTCTTTGAATTGTTTGCAAATGATGCATGTAACCTTGTTGTAGGAAATGAACAAGATAGATGGATATGTGCAAACTCGACGTGATCCGCAGGAGCTAGTTGCAGTGCTAACGAAACATTTTATGGTAAAAGTATTTGAAATGAAGTTGTTTCTTATAGTAAAAAGAGGAGTAATTTTTTATGAGTGGATCCTAACCCCTTCCGCTTTTGTTCTGCAGGGAAAATGAAGAACCATGTAGTTCATGAAAGTCTAGTGGGATTGTCTTATTCTAGCATATTACATGTGTATGTCCATGAGAGTCAGCATATCCTGTGATATCAAGTTGGTTATGCTGTAATATGGAAATAAGGAACTCTCAGTTTGGCTATATTACCCAGTTATCCTTTAGTTCAGTTTTTCTGTCCTTTCTTTAGTTTCTCCTACACTAGACTATTTTGTAGTAGTGGGTCATGAACCCAGCAATGTACTCCGCCTACCAGTTTACTAAATAAAGTTCCACATTTCAGCAAAAAAAAAGAAAAAAAGAACTCTAATAATGATGATGATAATAGTAATGATGTGAGCCTATCTATAGACATGTATTCAAGTTTGTTTCAACAGCTTTCTTTTTATAGGTTTTGCATCAGGCCTATTGTTTTGCAACTGTACAATTTCTGGGTTGTTTGTTTGTGCTTGACTGGACAGTGCCAAATACACCTGGGGTACACTGCAATTGGTTAGTTTTACCTAATAAAATTTGTATTTAGTGTTGTCCCATGGATCTTGTTTGTGTGAAATAATTAGTGCATGTTTTGAGTCTTATTTTTTGCTTCTGAAAGGCAGATCTGTAAAACGAAGATTGGAACATAAAATTTTAAGTGGAATCTTTGCCAATAATGACCAGTCAATAATCTGGTGACTGATCAATCCAACCGACCAACCCCTCCTGATGATGAATCAAGAGTTCAAGACACATCCCAATTTGACACAGCTATGACAGGTCATCCCTATATTCTGAGATGGTAACTGGATAATTATTAAAAGAGAAGGCATTACAAAAAAGGACTTGTGAAGGATACTGTAGTGTAGGTAGGGATGTAAATGGATCACTGATTCTCCGATTACCCGGAGATTCCGACCAGTTAAAAAACGGGTCTGGATCCTTATTTAGGCCCCCGATAAGTAAATGGATCCGGGTCCGGTTCCACCTTGGTCCGGACCCGTGGACCCGATACCCGACATATTATCTCAATTTTCGAAAACCTCTCCTAAAAATCATGTTTTTTTAATATCATTATCTACCTAGACCGGGACCCGGATCCAGACCCGTCCCATATATGATTCTGGTTCCGAAGCTAAGAAACCGGTTTCGAAACGGTTCCGAGTCCGGATCTGGTTCCACCTTCTCCTTAACGGTTCCGGTGGTGGACCCGGACTGAACCGACCCATTTACAACCCTAAGTGTAGAGTCATCTGATGCTCCTTGTTGCTATTGCCATTATATTGGACGACTTGATCCCCTCTAGCTCTTTCCTTAGCTCTTCCAGTTTTCCCCCACTTTTAGCGCTAAAATAGTAGTATTGACCGCTGTACACCCTTGGAAACGGTGCTATGTACATAAACTTGTCCTCAAAATTTGTGTTGAATTTTTTATTATTATAAAAATGACTACTTTGGTTGTACATTCATTAAACAAAAATGAGTATGTCAATATTAATAAAAATATTATTATTTTATGCTAAGTCCCGACAATCTCTCGCAGTAACTCTTATTTTATCAGTTCTCTTTCAATAACTCTCTCATGCATATGCAGCTTAATTCTATATTTTGAAACTTTCATTTATGGATGGATTGGACCAATTATAACTAATTATAGGTACAGGATTTGATTGTCACTATAATCAAGTTAGATTTAATGAAATGGGCCTTGTATTGAGAAAAATCGATTTATGTTAGGATTATCCTCTCCTGCTGAATGTACCATGGTTGATGTTAGTGTTACAAGCTTAAGAAAATATTACTACAAGCTTTTGAAATTAGGCGTATAAAAAGATGGCACAAGTATCATTTCACTCTAAAAGCTACCTGAAAAGGGGATTCGTACATCAAAACAACAACAGCGGCACAAAACCAACCAAGGGAACAGGAAACGGACCACACCTAGAGACCATAGAAACCAACAACAGAAAACCTAACAACAGAATAGAACTACAACCAGAACTACAGAGAATACTAGAAGACCCAATCCAAAACAAATGCATACAGTCAGAACAAATCAAAACTACAAAGTTTTACATTCATTAAAAATGCTCAACACAGCAACACAGTAAGTCTACAAAAACTTCCATTCTCTAATATGCTGCCCTCAGCCACTAGTAATGCCACAACCATTCATCGAAAAATCTCTAAACCTAAAAACATAACCTGATGTAAAAGCTTCAGAAGACATTGTGGCACTTCTCTAGCTATACAAAGGAGAACATATGAACATAGTTGTTAACCAAGTGAAAGACCATTCATGTATTGATCATGTCAAAAGCAAAATAGCTAGTGGAAGTGTTTTTTATTTTAGCTTGGTTGGCCTAGTGGCCAGGAGACATTAAGTAAAGCTACCCTCTCAGGGATTGATCCCTGGAGGGAGCTGTGGGAGCGGACCTGCTATACACAGCAACAACCCTATGATTCCCAGTTGGTAGAAGTGTTAGTCTTGGGAAATCCAATTTAGATAGAGAATTAGCAACTCTATTGGCCGATCTTTTCCAGGTATGAGCTTCCAACCAAGGAAAATTGGTGAGATCTTGCATGAGCTTTCTCCACACCATTATAAATTTCCAAGATAGATTAATGTATTTTTGAAGAGAATTGATCGGGATGAGACAATCACCTTCAATAGTAACATGTTTCAGCCCCATCCTTTGGCATATCTCAGTCCCTTCTAATAGTGTTTGAAGCTCATTGTCACGACCCAAGCCTAATATTTGATTACTCCAGACAAACCCCGAGTCGTAATCCATACTTACTCCCGTAAACTCCGAATTAACCGAAGTTAAAACGAAATCCACAAGGGATAACCAGACATTCATACCTGTCAAATGTACACTTTTGCGGAATATAAATATATACATTGACGATACCAATTATACAAGTCCTTTACCAGAAGTGTATATATATATACACAATTCAATGTTCACTTCATTTCCCTATTCATGTTACACTTTGCATATTCAAATTACAATGCAAGTGGACATCTAATAACACTTCAAAATAAATATACAAAAAGTATTTATCAAAGCATTTCCAAAATGTTCTAGTTCCAATCATTGTTCATTCGCACTCAGATATCTATCGAGTGATATCTCGTTATGTCATCAATCCTCCTGGAGGAATCTGATTGGCCTCCTCCGCAGGCAGCGTGGCCTCTGTAGGACCGGCACGGGCAACTGGGCATGTAATGTAATCAATAACACATGTGAACTTGATGGTTCAACAATTAATGCATATACAGATTTATGATAGTACATACTATCACATGTAATAAATCTGTTCAAATCATCATTATCAATTCTACTATCAATAATAATTCTAGACAATTTAACTCAATAACAATAACATGTGCATTGAAGTCAAATAATGATAATAGTATCATTTCATTTCAATTCTTCCAAAAGGAAGCAATCATTGTATTTGTAAACACAAATACTAGTCATTCATTCATTGTTCAGTGAGTACTCATCACTTTTCATTCAATATTTGTAGGATCTACAAGTGTTTGTATTAGAGATAACTGGCATCACCACGGAGCTCCGGAACGCCCCCAGTCCATCTATTGCAGTAGGATTATTCATCATTTCATTCATTCATTCATTCATTTGTTCATTTCAGCTCTATAACGAGCTTAAGAAACTACTATGTAGTGCCAAACTCGGGAATCAATTCAATCAAATCAACAAATTCCATTTAAACTTCCAAACCAATTATTTAGGTGAAACGTTCGTTATCTAATGTACGTGTTATTCTCGATGAACATCACATTTAATTAAAATTTATACATTATGATATCCTTAGCTAACACCTATAAAGGTTTAGGTATAAACACCAAACACTAGCCTGAGTCAATAGGCTTTTATTCAGAACAATCAAACCTCAATCTGTAATATTCCTCTTTGTTTAGCTTGATTTTGACGTAAAAGTCCCTTCAATCCAAGCCCTAATTCCATGAAAACATTGAAAAATAGATTTCTATGAGCTTTGGTACTAGATACTACTTCAAATCACTCAATAGAACTTCAAAGTTCTCTAAAGGATCCAAGTACTTACTCGTGGCTCAAAGAAAAGGAGAAGTTGACGTTTTCTTCAACTTTCACTCCAAAAAGTGAAGACAACTTGATGGAGAAGATGAAGTAACTCAAGCTCCTTACAAAATCACTTGTATTACTCCAAACCTCACACTTGATGAAGAAGAATGGAAGAAGAAAGAAGAAAGGAGCCTGGGGTTTGCTCTTTACTTCACTTGGGCTGGGATTGAGTTGAATGAACTCATTTGAGTTCGTCTCAATCTATGTAAGCCCCATTTTAATTTGCACTTAAGTCCTCTCCTATCATTTACAATTCGAGTCAAATGAGAGGTCATTTGATCCAATTCTCGTCGAATGAATTTAAGTCTATTATAAAAGTTAATGCATTCTTTGAGATAAGTGCGTTGGTATCAAGAGTGACCGTATTTAACAAAATACGCAAAAATCCGTATTTACGGAAAAGTCATTGCCTTTCCTTGTTTAGTCTAAAAGCAACTCAATTAGCTTAAACTCATTCAAATTCAGTTCATTAAGCCCAAATCAATCATTAAAGGCTAATTCCATTCACCTTGGTCATTAGCCATAATTAGCTTAATTAATCATAGTTAATTAGCATCAATCTCAATCAATTGGAGTTAATCTTGATTAACTCGGGATGGGGTGTAACACTCATCCTCAAGTGCATTGGTAGCTACCACCTTACCTGCATAAGCCATGACCAAGGTACCAACAGAGCTTTTAATAATTTCACCAACACTTGTGGACTACGAAAATGGGTCTTTACCTACCCAAAGTTGTCACAAATGCGCAAAAAAAAAGTTTAGATACATTCAACTCATGGGAAGCAAAAAGAGCTGTGGCTTTGACCGGTATTAAAATGAAAATGCAAGAGCCTATTTTAATACCTTTCATGTTCATCCATCTCGCGCATTGCAAGGGGTACATGGGCCCTGTCTCATCCTTTGAAAACATTAAAAAAGGAGTTTCATGTTGTATAAAAAACTTATCTTCTTGATGGATAGAAAATGTACAACACATAACACGAATTAGATCTTTACATACCTTATGAAATCTAATAAGAGAATGTGGAAAAAAGAAAAGGAAAAGGAGAAATGAAGAAAAATGATTTACTTAAAGCTAAAGCTATATATATTTTTTACAGCAAGTAGGAGAGTTAAAAATGCAGTACAAAGAGCAGGGTTTTGTGAGATATTCTACAATATTAAATATTTTAAAAGCAATATCATAACTTATACAACATCAGTTGTGTTAGGTTTTTGTTTATTGGCTAATTCATGGGTTGGACAAAACTCTAGGTCTTTGAGTTGTATCTTTTATTTAGGAAAGGACTCTGAAGATGGAAGACCAAAAGAGACTGCCAAAGGAAGAGAGCTACAGGTTTTGTGCCATGAAGTTTCATTTTATCTTCACATGAGGACTATCATATAAGAATTTATGATGATGACAACACTTGAGTTACTTTTGCATGCCATCACACGTGGTGGATTCTTACCATCTTTCATGGTTTTTCATTGTGACATCCAAAGGCCAAGAAAATAGTAAACAAAAGGAGGAATCATTACTTGAGGACTTTTGGGCTTGATGACATCATATGGAAGTAAAAAGGAGAGACTAAGTCGACTGAATCATGAGACAGAAGTCACAGAATGCCCACCTGACAGAATTGTTAAATGTGCTGAGACAGAGCATCATCCGCTCGAGCGGACAAGGCGCAGAGAGTCTGGGAAAATTAGAAATTATTATTCTAATTGTGCTCAAACTGCTTGTTTTAACCCTAATCAAGTTAGGTAACTTTAAACACAACCTAAGGGCTATTTAAAGGACTCAAGGGTTATTCTAAAGAAATACCTCACCTCTCAAAGTGCTGAGTTAGAGATTTGATTGAGAGAATTCTTTTCTAGAGATTTATTAAGGAGTTGTGCTGACAAGTTCTCTAGAGCCAAAGTCTTCTGCATCTTTTGTAGAAGATTGTCTTCCTGCATAGAAGATTTGAGGAGTCAAGTGCTGGATTGAGTCTGTTGCAATCAGCGGTGTGAAGTCGTTGAAGCGTGAAGCGACACAAGGTAACTTCAGTCCTTAAGTAGGGGATATCTAGGAAGGAAATCTAAGTTTCTTGAAATTGATCCAGGTTGGATCGGTGGTTTTTTACCCGGTTAGAGTTTTCCACCTAAAATTTGGTGTCCTTGTGGTGTGTACTTGAGTTTTATTTTTGCTACATAGTTTTTATTATTTGCACACTTTTAGCTGATTATTTGAGTAGACCAATCTAGAGATCTCGTATCCCAAATAACTTTCAAGTTGTGTTCAAGTTGTAGTAAGGTCTTAGGGTAGTTGCACGTCAAAATCCCAAAGCGATAAAAGGAGATAAAAAGGTGACCAAATGATTTCCTTGACTGAGAAAATTGAGAAGAGAGTCTCTGTGAGCTATCAATGGCTAACCTATCTAAGCAGAACTTTAGCCACCCGGCTCCAGACCACAAAAGAGTCCATATCCTCTGCCGCAGCTATTTATGAGGCAAACGTAGAGATTATTGGATCATCCAAGATGAATCTCATCCCATCCCATCCAGCAATATATTTTCAAATGTCAACTCAAAAAGAGTGAGTCCCACAATGAAGTTTCAGAAAAGTGTTACATGTAATAGTTGCCGAGAGGATCTGGCCTGGACCACAGAAGTGCTGGTATGCATGTGGGCGTGAATCCAAATACAACCACGCGAGTGTTGCCGCACCCATAAGTGGTGCCGCACCCATAAATCACGATGTATTACAAAATTTTCATTAAAAACTGTGGGCCCATCCTAAAAATATACATAAAAATCTTTAGTTTGCCCCTAAAATGAATCTACCTATTATGATTCGCACCCCCTAGGCCGCCACTTCACTGTCGGCATGAATGTCACGGATGACGGATGGGTCATGGGTGCATGAGGCAAGTCTTGGCAATTGGCATGCATATGATGTAGCTTTTATCCATTCAGGGCCGTCTCAAGACAATATGTGGCCCCAGGCAAAAGTATAAACGAGGCCTCTAGCTTTTATGTGTGACATGAGAAAACCCTCATCTATAATCCGGGCTTAGGACCGGCAATGTACACTAGGAGTAGTACATTAGAGGACTTAAAAAAATTATTTTTTTTTTGTTTTTTTTTTTTTTTTGGAACTTGTTGAGGGATTCATTTTTTTTTAAGTGAATTTAACCTTTCTTGCCTTTTGTGATGCAAATTTATTGATCAAGTTTTTGTATTCAAGGTTTTCCAAAATTTTCTTCTCAATAGATAAAATGGCTAACCCGCTTAATCTCTCTTGTGACATAGTTGATCGTAGATAAGATTTTATTAACTTTAATTTCGAAAAACTTCTTTCGGCGGAAGCAACTGTAACAGGTACTGTTAATAGTATTCTATAAGCAATATATGAGTTTGGAAAAGACTCAATTTTATTTAAATAATCTAATACTTGAAGTGCACTTTGAGTTCCTGTTGGCAAAGCTTCTCTTAATACTTTTAGTTCTCCAAACAAGTCTATACCTTCAATGTCAGAATGCTCCCCATGTTTTAGGAATTGCTCAAGATTAAGACAACTCTGTTTCAAATCATCATCATCTAATAACTTCAACCTTTTGATATCAAATAAAAATCCAAACATTTCTTCGTAGCTCTTAAGTTGTTCAAGCCTATTTCTAATAGATGAAAGTGCTTGATCCACAATACATAAAAAATAAGTAGTTCTAAAAGACTCTTCTGGGGATTGAGTCACCTCGTTATCGACACTCTCATCAAATTGTTTTTTCCTTCGGATTATACGTCTTTCACGAAATATTGGTTCAACATTCATTTCACGTGCTATACTTTTTGCAATATCTATAGATTTCTCAAATCCGTTTTCTCTAAACTTTTCAAAGAATGTAACAAGACCTTTTAATTCACTAATGGCACCATCAATATGCATTTTTTTAGATTGTAAACTTTTACTAACCAAATTAACAGAAGATAATATTTCATACCAAATAACCATACCTAATAAAAATTCATAATCTCCTATATCATGTATAGCTAAACTTTCAGCTTCACTTTTTACTTTTGGATCGTCACTACTCTTTGCTAACTCAAGTAACGCATCTCTTATTTCTGGAGCTTGATACCTTATTGCTCTAACACTTTCTTCTCGACTCTCCCAACGTGTTATTGATAATGTCTTAACAGTAAGCTTTTTCACATTGTCTGTAAAGATTTTCCACCGCTTAGTTGATGAAGAAAATAAACAATAGATACGTTGGACTACTCCAAAAAAAGACACCGCTTTTGTACAAGAGTTTGCCATATCACTAATAACTAAGTTAAGACTATGACATCCACAAGGTGCATAAAATGCTCTAGGATTCAAATCTAACAATCGTTTTTGCACACCTTGTTGCTTACCTTTCATATTCGATCCATTGTCATATCCCTGTCCTCTTACATCATTAATATCTAGATTAAATAGTTCTAAGACTTTGATAAGTTCCTCAAAAAGTCCTTTTCCCGACGTATCATCAACTTTTATAAAATCCAAAAAATATTCTTCAATTTGTACTGGGCTTATTGAAACATTTACAAATCGTAAAACAAGGGTCATTTGTTCATGATGACTTATATCCGGAGTGCAATCAAGGATAACAGAAAAGTATTTTGCTTCTCGAAGTTTTGTAATTATAAAATTTCTTACTTCAGTTGCCAACAATTGTATCAACTCATTTTGGATTATGTGCCCAAGATAAAGATTATTAATTACACCTTGTTTGATACGCCGAACATGTTCTTGCATTACTGGATCGAATTCAGCAATCATTTCAATAATACTTAAGAAAATCCCATTATTCTCTTCATAAAGCTTCTCATTGCTTCCACGAAATGCCATGTTATTCTTAGAAATAGTTTTAATCACAGCAATAATTCTTACTAGTACATTTTTCCAATGTTTTTTTTCCTTATCAATCTGTTCTTGGATATCTTTATCAATTGTCTTATTATTTAATAACCTTTGTTTTAAATCAATCCACAAAAGCATGTTTTTAGCATGTCCAGTTGAGTTTTCATGACGTTTTAGTTTAAGACTAATATTTCTCCAATCTTTGCATCCCTCATTACTCAATTGACTTTTCTTAGACTTTGAAAATAACTTGCAGCAGAAACAAAAAACCTTATCACAATGTTTTGAATATACCAACCATTTTCTATCAAACTTTTCTCCATTTGGCGCTATTTGAGTATAATGTCTAATTGAAAATCTCCTTGACTTTTCACCGACTGGATATTTTAAACCAATTTCCCTAACTGGACCTTTTTCTACTAATAAATCTCTTAGTTTTATGTCAATATTATTCCATTGTCCCGGGTCGTATATATCTGCAAGTATAGTGTTAGATGGTTCACCGGGATTCTCCTCAAACGACGAAACTTCTGTTGAGTTTAAGTTTATGTTACTATTCTCATTCAGTTCAGCACTTTCATTAGGTTCTATGCTAGGAAGAACATGTTCAATTTCATCGTTTTGTCTAATTGTTTCATTATCATCGAGTTCATGTTCAATTTCATCATTTTGTCTAATTGTTTCATTATCATCTAATTTATGTTCGTCATTACCCTCTAGCTGTTCATTCTCTACAGGTGGGTTCACTATCTCATCTTCTTTATTTCTTTTAATAAATTTATGCATTGCATCTTTTTGAGATTGAATCAACTCTTGTTTTTTTTTTTTTCCGTTGACGTTTTTGAGCACCAGATTCAAACTTACGTTTCATACTAAATTAATAATAACAAATAGATGAAAATCACATATATTGTAACAGTATATTGGATGCAGATTTGATAAAAAAAATGGCACTTAGCTGTTTGGAGAAAAAAACGATGGAGAGAGTCAGAGAGACTGTCTGCCTTAGCTCAATTAGCTGCCCACCCAAACTGGCCTCTGGGCCTCAGGCCTCTGGCCCAACTAGGCCCAAGTGACGTAGCTTCTGGCACTTGGCGCTCTGTCTCGTGTTCTGTGCGCAGAACAAAGGGTCAAAACCCTTCCACGTTTTCTGTTTTTGCAAATTGCAGTTGCAGTTTTGCTATGCTGCCTATCAGCCTATGTCAATGGACCGACGATGGACGATGGTGGGAGTCTGGGAGTGAAGAGCGGCAGAGCGCAGGGCAACTGCCAACTGGGCAAGGCAAGGGCGGTGGACGGTGGACCTGTGGTGACTGGTGACGACCGGCGCGCGTCACGGCAGCATGTACAGATCAGATGTACTCCGGTCGGCGGTCCGGCGGACGGCGGTCTTCGCCCTTCGGTGCCAGGTACCTTCTCCAAATCTCTAATCTCCGCCTCGCTGCTTCAGTGCTTCTACTTCTTCTTTCCTGTTTTCTTTTTTTGCTGTTTGATTCAATCAAAGAAGTGGGCCATCATCGCGAGATCGGCAAGATGGTGTTGATGCAAGGCGTGATGACTGATGATGAATTGATGATGATCACTTGATCAGATGATGATGGCCCTCAGGCCCTGTGCCCCTATGCTGATGCGATGACGGGGATGGAGAAGAAGCAGATGGAGGTCGGCGGCGGTGATAGGCCACTGGCGATGCTTGGTTTCTTTAATTCTTTCCTTTTCGTTTGTCTCTTCTTCTCAGATTTGCTTTTTGGTATGGATGGAAGAGCTCGATTGGGTGGGGGGCTGGAAGCTATTGATACCAGAGAGCAAAAATGAGCAATTTCTTTTTGGATTGTTGTTTGCTAGTTTATGAAGAATAAAACAATGGGTATTGGGTAGAGGAGATAAATAAAGCCATAGGGTTGTAGAGAACGAAGAGTTGCAATTGCAGATGGGGATGGTTAATGCGTTCTTTGGGATTTGGCTAGTGGTTAATGTGTTTACCGTTTGGGTTGATATGAATTGGGCTTGAAAATTGGGATTTGGCTTTGGAAGTGGGAAGAAGATTCAATCCAGATTTACAAAATTATGAGGCCCCCCTGAAGGTGAGGCCCCCACCACTTGCTTCAGTTGCTTATAGGGTAAGCCGGCCCTGCATCCATTCTCCATGGAGGTCTTTGGTCAATGCCTATTATCCTTTTATGCAATTTTCTTTCTCTTTACTTAAATGAGGAAACAGAGTATTTTGTATGAGAGGGATAGTCCTTTATACTTTCTAAAAAACAATAATGAGTGGAGAAAGGCGAGGATCATAACTCATAAGTGAGAGAAAAAAGATGGATGTGGTGGTGACGTCATCCATGAAGTAAGACGTGCCCCACAGTCCACTAATTTGGTCAGATCAGCCGATAATTGATTTGTGACTTTTTCAGTAGTAGCAATTCTAAATTCTAATAAAGGAATATTGCAATTCTAAATGCAAGAGAACAAGGTACTATTCAAGAAAAAAACAATTGCCGACACCATAAATTCATAAAAGGAGAAATTCCAAATAAGAACTTATGTTTTTTCCTTATTTCAAAAAAAGACACAAATTTCAAATTTCGAAATTTTTTAATAAATTTTCAATTAAGGATATTCGATCATTTTAATCATCGACTTTCTCCCTTAATTTTTTTCAAAATACCCAAATCACCATTCATTTAAAACCATAACATAGTTTCGGCAACCACTGCATGCAGCCGATCGCCGTGAAGACCTAGTTGTCCCTGATCACCATATCATTGACTTTCTCCTTTAATTTATTTAAAATACTCAAATCACCCTTCATTTAAAGTCATAACATGGTTTCGGCAAACCATTATATGCATCCAATCGCCGTGGAGACCTAATTGTCCTTGATCATCGTGACGAAGTAAATGAAGATTTTATTTCGATTAAGGGTAATATAGGTATTTTAAGAAAATTAAAAGAAAAGATTGTTGGAAAATAAATTTAGATGGACTGATGTTCTTAATCAAAAATTTTTTAAAAAAATTTAGGAACTAATTTGAACTCTCTACTTGGTGAAATTTACCCTCATGATTCATGATCTCTGCTAAAAGGGCTTGTAATTCTGGGCGGTAGTATCTGCCTTCTTCGGCTTGGAGGTGGGCCCCCACAATCAGGTAGTCAGATACTTCTTCCCGGGCCCCACTAAATAGTGTGAACCAATGTCATGGTGGGTAGAATGAATGTAGGGATGGCAACGGGTCAACGGGTCGGATCGGAGGCGGATATTGTCATATCCGCCTCCATATCCAAATCCAATTCTCCATCTCCATATCCGCTCCGATCTCCAAACGGATATCCATTCTATCCTCCATCCCCGCCTCCAAATGGATATCGGATATCCAAACGGAGAATCGGATATCCAAATCATTAAAAAAATATTAAAAAGACAATACAATTCAAAATATAATTTAAGCATTAAAAACATTAAAAAGACGATACAATTCAAAATATATCCAAAAATAAATTTCCAAAATAAAGTCATTCAAGTTTCAACATACTTACACAAGTCATACAAATCTCAATTATTGAAGTGTTCTCTGTAATTTATTGATATATATATGGTGTAATATATATATAATATTATATAAGATAAGGGGAAATTTGCAATTAATGGTTAATCGGATATCCAAACGGGTCGGATACGGGTCGGATATCCAAACGGATATTCGGATCGGATATCTCCATATCCGCCTCCGATCCGATCTCCGAATTTTTTTCAAAATCCATATCCGAATCCGACCCATCTCGAAAAAATCTCCGAAATCCATACCCAAACAGAGCGGGTATCGGATCGGATCGGACCGGACCGGATGGAATTGCCATCCCTAAATGAATGGCCGACAACCGTACGATTCCCGTCGGATTATTTATTTATGTTAGCTTTCTGAAAGTCAAATTTCTTACGTTTGCAATAAAACCCATTATAAGGAAACAGCTCCCCTGTTTCGTCCAAACAGGGGAGCCTTGCTTGGACGAATCAGGGGCCGCCACGTATGGGGGCGAAGGAAAGAGACGATCCGGATCCCCATTATAAATGTATCACCAGCAAACAATAATATCATCTCTCTCAAACTGAAGTTGTGACACATTCTACACACCGATCGGAGCTCCAACATCTAGCTATGGCAACTGGGTAATCTCGTTTTTTTTTTTTTTTTTTTTAATGGGATTTGCTTTCTAGGGTTTCTCTAATTCATGTGTTTTCTCATGATTCTGTTTTGTTTGGCCATGTTTGGGTACCATTAATCTGATTAATTGGTGTAATGTTTTCTTCTGCTACTTACACTTGGGTTTCTTTCCCTTTCTTTTGTGCTTGTGTAGAAAAGTGCATGAGGTTCTTCCCCCTGTTCTGGATTCCAGTTCAGAGCCACCAACCCTCTTTGATGGGACAACCAGGTTGAATTTATACTTTTATCATAATTTGTTGTTCTTCTTCTTTTGGTTATGATTATTGTTGGGTTTTTAATGCACATTGTCATGGTGAGGAATGGTAGGAAAGCTAGGAATTATTTACCTCTTCTTGATTGTAAGATCCTTACTGAACAAATGGTTAGGATCTTCCAATCTGTGGACTGTTTGGGCATGTCCCATCAATGATCTAGTTCCTGCATCTTGTGCTTTTGTAATTTATTTTTAGTTTATTGGTTTGTCAGAGCTTAGAAGCCCAGTTAATGATGTTGGTTGTTTTCAGTTTTAGCCCTACAGCGACTATTGATTTCTCCTCCTTTTCCTGTGTTTGTTTCTGAAGGTTGTATACGTCCTATATATGCCCTTATGCCCAACGCACGTGGATTACAAGAAATTGTAAGGTATTTTTTCTGCTCTGTAATTAGATTTGGGTTTTAAGGGAGCAGGTGGTATCTAATTTAGGTTGCAGCTAGATGTGGGACCCACCTTTATGCATGACAATTGTGTGCGCGTCTCTCTCTTTGTTTTGTTTTTTTTTTTACAAAAGATCCTATTGACACCCAGGACTGTGTAAAAGATCAGAGCCACCCCATCATCCTCACCCCTTGATATTTGACACTCAAGAGTATGTTGGTGCAAGAAAAGAATTCTGCAGTAGAGAGGAAAGTTGCTTTGAGCCCACTCTTCGGTGGTTTGGTGGGGCACATTTTCTATGTAGAAAAGGAAACAAATGCACTGATTTTCCTAGACAGAGAGGGTTTTGATTTCTTGTGAGAGTGATAGGAATGCAGGACTCCTCTCTCCCGCGGAAATGGAATTCTGTGGAGTCCGGTATCTGTTGCACAAACATACCCTCAATGCTTAAATGAATATGTATCATGGGTTTTCAATCTAATTTGAGAAGTGTCAATTACCTTTTCCTAACAAGGGGAAAAGAGAAGAAGAAAAGCCTAACTACTTGTGAACCCAACTGCCTCTATATATGGAGAGAGAAGAGAGAGAGGTTGAAAAGAAAAACACCTAGTACATATCCGATCATAACCATCCATCCCTCTCTCTCTCTCTCTCACACACATATGGAGGAGATTATATGAGGCCCCAATGATCAATGGTGAAAACATCTTGAAAAAGTTGGCATTTGCCTGTCTACTGTTTAGTAACAGTCAAAAGAGTGCCCAATTGGGTCAGTGCCAAATCAGAGGTAGTGAGTATTAGAGGGGATAGATTGATCTTTGGTGGGACCCCAAAGCAGGTTATCACAAGCATGGTTTAAAATAATGGCCGCTGCATAGCGTAACGCCCGCATTATCGGCCAAGCAGTCAAGGCCACTACGCTATTTTAAAATAGTGCCGCTACGGTTTAAAACCTACTAGAGCCAAGTAATCTTAGTTTTAAATATTGTTTTTCCTATTTCTTCTCTTCAATGCCTTTCCTAAAGTTGTCTCTACCCTTTTATGGTTTCAAATCACTAAAAACACACAATATTGGTTGCTATACAAGATTCAAAAAAATCTGCCCATTTAAAAAATTAACACCGCTACATAGCGTTCTAGCCCCTGACCGCTACGCCTGCCGCGATGCGTATTTTGATCCTTGATCACAAGAGCACCAATTCTCATGTGAAAAAACTCTGATTTGTATGTGTGCCTCTTAACACTGCAATTATTGCTGATTTCTACATTAGTCTTATTCCATTGGTATTTCCCCTCCTTTTTTCGAGAGTAGGGCCTGCAGGATGTCATAAAGCTGGTTCCTATTGATCTACAGAACAGGCCTGCATGGTACAAAGAGAAGGTCTATCCTCCAAATAAGGTGCTTCTTTCTGAATCTGCCATGCTTTTGTTCTGTCTGCTTTGTTTGTTTGTGTGTTAGACTTGATTCTGAGAATTAAGCAATAAGTGAACGGAAGCGTTTCACTACTATGGCTCTTCAGCTAAAAATTTGGGATTTTTTCTGTAATCCAAATTGTTTTTGTTTGAAGTGATAAATTCAGAAATCTGAATTTTCTTAGAATACACTGATATCAATTACACCGGAAAATGGATCAGAACAAGTGATAATGACTTAAGTGCCACTGATTGTGGGCGATTATACAGGAGAAAAACTTATAAAATTTGACATTTTAATGAAATTACAGCAGAAAATGGATGGCATCAAGTGATCAAAAATCACCTGCCACTGATTTTTGTCCAATTACAAGATTATACGGAAAAGAAAAACCAATGAAATTTGATGTTTTACAGGTGCCTTCATTGGAACACAATAATGAAATTAAAGGGGAGAGCTTGGATCTGATGAAATACATTGATAGCAATTTTGAGGGCCCTTCTCTTCTCCCTGAGGTAAGCTGAGAGCAGCTTTTTCATACCATGGTGTTATCTATCTTTGTTTGCATTATTTTGATGGTCAACCTCTTACAATCTGTAGGATCCTGCCAAGAGAAAGTTCGCAGAAGAGATGCTTTCTTACACTGATACATTCACTGCGATTGTTCGGTATGCATTTTCTTCAGAAGGGGATGTTGCAAATGAAATTGGTGAGTATGAAAGCTTTCAGTCTTTCTATTCATTTCAAGTTATATAAATACAGACTGACCTGACTGCATAAATGATCTGCATCAGGTGGCCCTTTAGATCACCTTGAAAGTGCTCTTTCGAAGTTTGATGATGGGCCTTTTTTCCTTGGTCAGTTTAGTTTGGTAAGTTTTTCCATTTGGTTGTTATTTATTTGAGAAGGGCTTTCGTTCATTTAATTATTGTATGGACTATGGAGTATGGACAACTTGAAAAGTGACATTTTTCTCCATCCTTTTGTTTTATCATATGGTTCTTCTTCTGATACCTATCTTATCTTGTAGTACAAGTTGCAAGGCATCCAACATTCTTCTTTTCCCTTTGAATTTCTTTTCCTTGATGTTCAAACCCTGTATACATCAAAAAAGCGGGGAAAAAAAAAGTACTCTTCAGTTTTTCTGGATATGTTTTATTTGACTTTTGAATATATATCCATATGCACCCTGATAATTGTGTTCAAACTAGAATTACTGCTCATTGTTCTAGTATGCGTCTTATTGACATTGAGATGATTCCTATCTACATAATTATCAGAATCCTATGATTCGCATCCCGAATCTCAAGGAAAACAATTCGTATATATGCAACGAATCCCATTTACAAAATGAATCTTATGATTCGATACTCGTTTTGTTGAATCTTATGATTCAAGTGATTCAGCTGAGTGAGAATAACTACAACCACTAAATTAATATTAACAATCTTTTACCTTTTTTCTTTCTTTATTGTTTTTCTCGTCTAGTGTTTTTACTTTTAAAAGTTATTTAGTAGTTAACAAAACCTCTTAAGAATATTTACGGATTTTGGGAGGTTTTAAACATAAATAAAGAACATGCATTTAATTAAAGCGTTCGATTGTATGTATGATGCTTGTTTATATCTTCTTTTAAAAAAAAAAAGATTTTTTATTTTTTTTTCTTCATGAATATTTTCTTAACTTCAAGAAATATCCTACTATGTAAGATTGATGATTTGGATTTTATTTATACTTTTCTATTTTGATTTAAAGATAAAAAAAATAAACATATACATTGATACCTTAAACTTATTAAACTATTTACACATCATTTATTATGTATTAATATATGTCATGATGTTCTTGATATGATTGTATGATAGACTTATTTATCATTGTATTTATTATACTTCTATAGATGGGATATTGGATGGTTATGAATAACTACTTTTTTAATTTGTAATTATTTTTCAATTTTATTAGAAAAAAAAAAATCCTACGTGGGTATGAACGATTTGCGATACAATTCCGATTTTCAAAACTATGCCTATTTGTTTATTGTTAATCTATATTTGGGAAAATTTTATGTGTTAAATGAGATCAGATTGGTGGCATACATTAATTTCGTTCTTTACACTTGTGGTAGCAATACCCCTGGTTGCCTCTTTTTGGATTTCTTTTTTTCCGTTTCATCATATTTCATGTATCATGCATCTATGCATGTTCCTATGGATTTATTCTAAAATGGAGTGATTGCTTTAAGGTTAATGAAGTATTGTTATGCACTTCCCACATCAAAATAGACAGAAATTTTCAACTTGTATTTGTATTTGAAGTGATATAGTTCATATCATGTTGGATGATCGAGGAATAAGTTTCGCATGTACCTCCTTGGTTAAGTTACAAAAATTGATAGATTTTTTTTTTAAAAATCAGTGCCAATAAATAAAAATTGATAGATTTCCTTTTTTTTTTTTGTAATTAACACACTCACAGAGACATCGCTTTTATCCACCTAAGTTTGAAATAAAGGTATTATTGTCATTGCATATGTTTCAGTTTAAGTAGAACTCACAGCCTTAAGTTGTATATGAACCTCCTACATGGATTGTGCATCCCGGCCAGTATCTAATTAAAAAAAAAAAAGAAACAGAAAGAAAGAAAGTTAAATTAGAACTCAGAAAGCCAACACAAGATTAATGAGATATGGCTAACATGATATTTTAATCTATAGGTGAAATGAAGAAATGCAGATTTACCCAAGTACTTGTTTCCTTGATTTTGTAACGTCTTTGATTCATGTGTGATTTTGCAACCTTCAGGTGGATATTGCATATGTTCCATTTTTTGAAAGATATCATCCCCTCTTCTTGGATTTGAAGAACTATGACATCACAACAGGAAGGCCCAAGCTAAAATTGTGGTTCGAGGTATTTTCCATATTGCCACGATTTCCTTCAATTTTTTTTCTTTTTTGTTCTACGGAGAATCAAAGATATCATTTTTCTTCTCTTGATTTGAAGCAATTCCCTTCCAAACATCATCATGGTCATGTCCAATACTTATGATGAAACATTTTCTGTGCAAGTGTTCATTTGCAACTACAAAATCATCATTTTGAGTTTGTACCTAGGTGGAATGGAATCATCTCAAATTGTTTGAGCATGACTTGACTGGATGATGGTTTATTATTATTTATATCACTTTAGCATGTTATGTCACACGTAATCATGGGCAGGGCTTCCTTTTTTGCTACATAAAGATGGTTCTGTTTTGTTTTGTTTTCCCTTGCTTCAGGGTTTGTCATCCCTTCTTTTGCTGTCTACTTGTTCCATCTAAATGCGTGTTGTTCTCTGCCAAAAAAAGAAGGGGAAATTTTTTTACCACAGTAGTGAAAGCCTGTTCAGTCCCCAATCACCTATGTCCATTAGTCATGCATGAATGGCCGCCAGAATATAGTTTTAGATTTAGGATGTTAAGTCAGTTTTTTTTTATGAATGGAATCTATAGTAGTTGTGGAATCACATATATACTGTTGTCGGAATTCTTAAAATACACCAATCTGGATCACACTTGGGGTCCACTTACCGGTCATTTCCTGTGTCTTGATGTCCCAAAACATGTTCTCAAGTTTTAGTAAATAAACAGGTGAGCTAGCCTTTCCCATGGTGTGTTCTCCAGTGCAAGCAATGGTTAGTTTATCACGCTTGAGAGCTTTGTTCTTTTAAAACAACAGGTTTTGTAGTCAGATCAATTTGCAGTCCATTTCTATTGCATTGGTCACAGTTGGGAGTTGGGAGTCGTGTTTCCCGCGAGGCTTATTAGTTCAGGGGTGAGGGAAGGGTAGACGTCGTAGTTTCTGCTCTTCTTTCTATTTTCAATTTTTCTTTTTTCAAAATTGGCTGATGGCATATGGCAATTTGGATATAAAATGCACTACACTGAAGCAGGAGATCGAAAGCGCTGTGTAGGCATGTTCTGTTTTTTCTTAGCTGACTATTGTTTTTTATTTCTTAATGTTATAAATACAGTTTGATTTTATAGTTTTTGACTTTTTTGCTTCTGCACATCCTCTAGTTTTGTATTTTCACTTGTATTTGTGATAAAAAATACTGTGTAGTGCAAGTAGTTCAGTGTCTCCCATTTGACGGCTCTAAACTTCCAGTGTGTTGCCTTCTGTGACAACAAGAACCATTGTTGAAGATCTCATTTTGACTCCTTAACCGAATTGACTCGACTCAGAAGGTCACATAGATGGGCAAGTCGAATTAGTCTGACTAAGTATACCAATGATCTTCCAAGCTGAGATAGTAGTTTTTCAACAGTAACATTGACACAATCAGTGGTTGTTCTGCAGCATCCAATGAGATTATTTTGATGACTAAAGAAGCATATAATTATGGGACATTTCATATTTGTACACAATGAGGGTTTCTCTATGTTGTTTGAATTGTTTGTAAATGATGCACGGAACTCTCTTGTAGGAAATGAACAAGGTAGATGGATATGTACAAACTCAACGTGATCCCCAGGAGCTAGTTGCAGTAATCAAGAAACGTTTTATGGTATAGTATTTCAAATGATGTTGTTTCTTAGAATAAAATGAAGAGTAAAATTTTACCTTTTTTTTTCTTTACTTTTCATTGTGGATCCTAAGCCCGTCCTCTTCTGCAGGGCAAATGAAGAACTAGTTAGTTCATGAAAATCTAGTGGGATTGTCTTATCCTAGCATGCGCGTATGTCCATGCGAGTTGTCATATCCTCTGATGTCAAGTTGGTTATGCTGTAATATGGAAATAAGGAACTCTCATAACGATGATAATAACAGTATAGATGTTCATCTTGAACCTATCTATATGAATCAGTATTTAAGTTTGTGTCAATGGCTTTCTTTTTATTGGTTTTGAATCATCTGAACCCAGTGGGTTTGTATCAGGCCAATTGTTTTGGGACTGCACAGTTTCTGGGTTGGTGGTTGTGCTTGACAGGACAGTGCCACAGGATTACACTGCAATTGGATAGTTTTACCTATTGAAATTTGTATTTAGTCTTGTCTCATGAATCTTGTTTGTGTGAAGTAATTAGTGCATTGTTTAGTCTTATTTTTTGCTTTTGAAAGGCAGATCTGTAAAAAGAAGATTGGAACATAATATTTCAAGGGGGATCCTTGCCAGTAATGACCAATCAAGAAGCTAGTGGTTATGATCAATCCAACTGACCAACCTCTCCCCGATTTGACACAGCTATAACTGTTATACACCCTCTATTTTGAGATGGTAACAGGATAAATTTATTGAAACAGAAGGCATTACAAAAAAGGACTGGAGGAGACTATAGGATCTTCTTGATGCTCCTTGCTCTGGTCATTATACTGGATAACTTGAGACCCTCAGGCTCCTTCCTCATCTCTGCCGGTTTTCACGCCTTTGGGCGTTGAAGTGGTAGCTACAGCCCTTATTTTTGCTGCTGTACACCCTTGGATTAGGTCTTGATGGAACATTGTCATTATATCCCTGTTAACCGTTGAGAACGAAAATTCAAGCATAAGAAGATCAAAGGGGATCTATAATCTTTGCCTGTGTTTCTGTCCACCTTTTGACTAGCCTTTAGTTCAAATGATGACCATGTACCTTTCTTCGGCCTTTTCTCCATGATTGGCATGCAATCAGGTGGACGCGACTGCTTGAGATTGGATTGGGTCATTTGCCATCCATGAAAATTCCTCTAGATTGAAATTTATTTCCTAAAGAAGAAACTTCATCCAAAGATCACTTTTATGGGTCTTATTTAGCAATCTCCAAAAATGCCATACCTTAACACACAACAGATGATGTAGAAAATGATCTTCAGCATATCTCTTTCTCTCTCTCACACACACACAAACGAATACACAACAAAAATAAAGGAATAAGGTTAGTCAACTCGAATGGCACGGAGTCAATTTGACTCTACAGAAATCATGAACTCATTCGCCTGAGTTACTTCACTCGATGTCCTTTTACTTCGCTGGATGTCCTTCCATCAAGTGAGTTTTAAAACAGTGGTTGTGTCATGATTCCATAAGAATTTTTACAATTTGATTTCTAGAAAGGTTAACTGCCAAATTCATTTGGGAAGTTGAAGGTAGTGTTAAAAAAAAAAAAGGCCTCAAACAATCAGCAAATGAACAGGATCATAAGTAAAAGTAAATCATCACTTTCACCAGGTGGAGCTAGACCAGCATCAAATCACCATACAGTAATTTATTACTAGCACAATAATCCGTGTTAAGCATGGGCATAACTCACATGGCTAGGGTCCTTGTTCCATCTAATTACTTTTGACATTTATCTATTAAACAATTATATATTGGTATTATGTGGTGTAGTGGTTGGGTTAATCATTTATAATGGCAAAACGTCATTAGTTTAAATCTCATAAGGCACACACTTTCAGTGTTTTTAGCAAGGCTTAATAAAGAAAAGTCAAAATTAAAAGGAATCTGATCAAAGTTGACTCCAAAACCCTTGGCTTTAATATATTATTATTATGAAAAAATTTCAAATAAGGCCTTAGGTTTTTGCCTTATTTCAAGAAAGGACACTGATTTTAGAACTTTTCAAATTAGTAATTAAGTTTTCCATGAAGTTTTCAATTAAGGACATCTGGTCATTTAAATGTATTTTTATGACCTTTTCTCTCAATTTTTTAAAAATACCCAGAGTACCTTCATTTAAAGCCATGACATGGTTCTGGCTGCCACTATATTTAGCCGAAGTACCTAGTTTTCCTTGATCACTATAAGGCTACTGGTGAAAAAAAGAAAGAAAATATAGAGGAAGTAAAGGGAGTTTTATTTCATTGAAGGATAATTTGGGTAGGTTAAAAAAATTGAAGAAAAAAGTTGCTGGAAAATACCTTTAAATGACCAAATGTCCTTAACCGAAAACTTCATGGAAAACTTATGGACTAATTTGAAAAGTTTTAAAACTTATGTCCTTTTTTGAAATAAGGCAAAAACTTGAGGACTTATTTGAAAATCTCCCATATATTATAATAGTATAAGAAATAAATTTGCAGCCAAAGAAACAAGATGGTAGGATTAATACCCGGTAACAAGAGTAATTGGCCTAATAACCATAGGAAACAAAAGACTGATTGCAGGACAGATAAATTATTACCCACAGACAACATTGCTTCTTGTGGCATTTCAGGATTAGGATTGAAAGTTCAGTCTCAAAAGTGAGAAAGTTTTTAAGTACTTGCCTAATAGCACCTGGTGATGTTTACATGGGTCCCTAGTGAATAAGCTTGGGGTGCATTGACAATATTAAACATTGTGTTTGGTTTAGGACAACATTGGCATTGTAAGAGTTCAAAATCAACTTCTCGATGGTCCCTTTTTCATGGCCTTTTTACAATGGTGGCTGTCTGAGTAACCAACCCATCTATTATGATTCTAATCCATTCATTTGGCAAAGTTAAAATGGATATTTTTTATGACCCTGTTCTGATGAAACATTTGGCTACTCTTTTGCTATACGTTGTTTTTCATCACATATCAAACAAAATCTTCAAAGAGGACGGTTACATCAGACTGATAATTGGCTTAAAATGAAAAACCTCGGATTCTTTGGAGTTAAAGCTACTGTTTCTGATCACTAGTCCCATTCAATGTCCTAGGCCATGACAACAGTTTCTTGGCCAAAACAAACTAAGAAGAAGCAACTTTGGATTTAGCTCCTAGGCCATAACAACAGCTTCCTGGTCAGAACAAAAGATCTTTGGATAGCCCGTACCACTCCAGAAACATTCATCATTTACACTAAAAACCAAGAGCCATTGTTTGTATGCTGTGTGTTGAAGACGTACTCTTTAGCCTTCTTTTGCAGTTCTGCAAATGTTGTATGTTCTGGAACGAGCCAATTGCCACACTAGTAACAGGATAAGTTGGACTGTAAAAGGATTAGTAAGAGCAGATCAGTACAGATTTTCCTCATTCAATTGAGAAGCTGTAATTTTCATATTAATCAATTGGAGTGACCTTGGGTTTCTGATTGATTGATTACGAGTTCACCAAGCGAACTGTCCGATCAATAGACAGGCAATTTGTATGGCCCCCATTCATTGTAAATGGAGATTTTTGGCATAAAAATATAACAAACACAACTTGGTAACAAATTATGTCCTGGTCTTGCAGAGTTGGACTAATCAATCAACTCTTGACCAAGTTGTAATCAACCTGCCTCATGTGGGCTTTCTTTCGAGTTTTTAAACAGTGCACAATACTTAGCTCTCACTAAGGACCCAAGCATTGGGTTATGGGGACAGTTGCCCCATCGGTTTAATTGTTATTGAAAGTTCCTTCAAATGTTTCCCTTAGACAGCCCATTGCTCTCATAAAAAGTAAGCGCAACCCCCACCCCCCCCCCCCCCCCCCCCCCCCCCCCCCCAAAAAAAAAAAAAAAAACCTGACCCAGTTACTAATTAGTTTGGAAAATGTCAACCCGAATTCCAAATTCATGGACTGGGTTATGGCCTCGATCAACCTGACCATCCATTAATCTGGTTGGAAATGTTTATTAAAACTTGAAATTACCGGGTGGCATTTGGGTCGGGTTGGCCATAACAAGAGATGGGTCAGGTTGCCACCCTCTTTCATATTCTGTCACACCATTTTCATTGGATTTGAGTTTTTGGCCATTGGTAGGACGGCCGTAATGCGGCCGTAACTAGAGGTGGCCTTGGCACAAGCTCCAAAAAGAAATATTCCAAAGTGTTACTGCTACCTCTATAAATATTCTTAGCCACCAGAAACTCCCATACCAGGAAACAAGGAAATGGAACCATCCAAGCTTATAGCAGTAATCCTTTTCCTCTCCCTCTCAACAAGCAATGGTAAGTTCCAAGTACTCTTCATATTCTCAGGTGCCTCTGTGTTGAATAGTGTGCTGTTATGAATATATTTTACAGTTCATTTTAAAAGGTTATCAGCATAAAGTTCATGTATTTCCACCTTTTGAAGGCTGCTGTACTATAGCAGAGACCCAGACCCAAATAGCCCATAAAATCTCAAGTTGTGTCAAATGGCCTAAACTTAATTAAGACAGAAACACTAACAATTTCATCTGTAATTTGCAGCTGCGAACTCCAAGCTCTTCAGGGAATACATAGGAGCCGAATCTGATTCTGTGAAGCTCACCGACATGCCGATAAACTCCGACGTTGAAGTTCACTTTATACTCGCCTTCACCATCGACTATGCGAAGGGTCCAACTGACGGAAAATTCAACATTTTCTGGGAAACCAACAATCTAAAGCCTGCAGATATAGCATCAATCAAGAACAAGCACCCCAACGTTAAGGTCGCAGTCAGCGTAGGAGGGGACACAGTAGATGGTAACCGCAAGGCCTACTTCGAGCCAAAGTCCATTTCATCATGGGTTAACAATGCTGTTTCCTCACTGACCCAGATCATTAAACAGTATAATCTTGATGGCATCGACATCGATTATGAGAATTTTCGCGCAGACCCCAACACGTTCGCCGAGTGCATTGGGCAGCTAATATCTACACTAAAAAGCGAAGGTGTCATTACCTTCGCTTCCATTGCACCCTATGACGACAGCCTGGTGCAGAGCCATTACTTGGCCTTGTGGAAAAAATATGGGCACCAAATTGATTATGTTAATTTCCAATTCTACGCCTACGATAAGGGAATTGGGGTATCACAGTTTCTACGTTACTTTGATGCACAAGCTTCTAATTACGAGGGAGGGAAGATTTTGGCGAGTTTTATTAGTGGTGGCGATGGAGGTTTGGGTCCTAGCGATGGTTTTTTTGAGGCATGCAATGAGCTTAAGAAGCAGAGGAAGCTCGAGGGGATCTTTGTATGGTGTGCTGATGAATCTAAGAAGTATGGTTTTAGATATGAAAAGCAGTCTCAGGACTTATTAGCATCTGCTTAATCTTGGATGTATTACATGAAAATGTAGGTCCATCAGTTTCCTTGAAGTATGTATATACATGTCTAATAATTGAATAAGCCTCTTGACTTGGGTATTTTGTGGCGGGATTTGCATTTACTGTTTGGATTACATTTTTTTATTATCTATATCTAAGTAGAGCATTGTTTAAAATATTATCATCAGATGAAAATCATTACGAGCATTTTTATTGTAAGTCGGAGATCATCGCCGAAGCCCTGAATCAAGTGCTACGAGTCCGCTATAGCGTAAGAGACCGATCCATGCAAGGGATGAGATCATGTATTTGTCAAGAGGCCATAAGCAATGGCGGACCCAAGAATTTTATTTGGGTGATGCGGGCAATCATCGAGTGAAGAAGTTTAATAATAAAATAGAATTTTTAATATATTATTAGAAGAGTTTGTCAAATTACACAGGTGCGACCACTTGGGTCCGCCCCTGACCATAAGAGATATACTAGAAATCTCTCCCACTTTAGTCACTCCCTATTTTCCAAAGGCTTAGATCGAGATGGATGCCTGATGAGTGATCTGATGGATTTATGGATTGGATATCAAGAAATGGTTTCCTTCTCTTTTGCCCTCCTCAATCGTTTCTGAAACTTTTTACAGGCTACCAGAATGGATGCTAGTCAAATTAATCAAAATAATGCAGCGGATGTAATCAAATAAATAATATAGAACTAGCAATCTACCAATCACACACCACAAGAGGGCAGACACAATATTTAGCGTGGAAACCCTATTCAGGGAGAAAAACCACGAATCAGAAATCAAGAACTCACGAACAGTTACAAGATATACCCACAAATCATTTCCCTCAGTCTGTACCTCGACCTAAGGATAATAGTTGTTCTTGCACAGAATCCACTAACACGACATCCACCGTGCACCGTTCTCCTTACTTGATCTCCTCGCACCTTATCAGTCAAGATGAACTATCTTCTACAAGAAAGAAGAAGCAACAATGACCTTCTAGAGCAGCCCTTCAGAACAATCTCTCAATGGCTCTAGAGAATAACTCTAAGATATCTCTTTCTCAGATTAACGAGAGTGGTAGGTTCTAGGGTTGAGAGTGCTATGTGTGAAGCCTGATTTTACCCGGGTCAGATTGTTAACTCAGGTCCACTGTTGCGGATCCAACTCCACAGTGAGTTAGTTGGGGGGTCGCAGGGGGGTAGCACGCCCCCGACTCGAAACGTGTAAGGGTATTTCTGTAACAATATTACTCTGCGCCTTTATGTAACCCTAGCATAGCCGCCAGAGATCAATGTATCTTATATTCTCATCTTCTGCCTTTGAGCATAGTGGAATTGGTGTGATCCGTGGACCTACCTCAATCCCGAGGGAACCACGTAAATCTGTGTCTTCTTTGTGTTGTTTGGTTGCATCTTTGTTCTTACTTTCCTAACATAGAGCAATACCCTATTTATAGCCCCAAATTCGTGTCTTGTAGTTAGAACACAAATAGGACTCAAAGTGGGAAACAAAGTTTCAAAAGGAAACTAATTCGCAACAGAATATGAGACTTTCCCGCTATGCCCGCTCCTGTTCGATCGATCGGACAGTGGCTCCGATCGATTGGACCACCCAAATAACTAGGGCGCGTCTGCTGTCCGATCGATCGGACTTGGGTTCACCCGGTCTTCTATTTTTTCTTCTTTTCTTCGCTTCAGCTCTTCCGGCGACACAACCACGGTCCATTCTAAAATAAAATAGAAAATACCACTCAATGGACCCAGAGTTTTGTCCAACCCATGAATTAGCCAACATAAAAATACTAACAGTCTCTTAAAAATCTTGCCCATATTCATATTAAGGAGTGGGCTCCACCCAAAGGGGAATATTGAAAAGTATTTCGGTTGCCTCTACTAATGCCTCAAGGTTTTGAGAGAAATGGTTAGCTAAAGCAATATCTTGTCCCCGTTTTAATCTAATGATATTGAGGAGTGGGCTCCACCTGAAGGGGAATATTGAAAAGTATTTTCGCTGCCTCTATTAACGCCTCGAGGTTTTTGTAGAGGCAGCTGAAATACTTTTTAATATTCCCCTTCGGGTAGAACCCACTCCTCAATAGCCCAAAGTAGTGGTGTTCAACGGGTCAAACCCGACCCGACCCGAAATTTTTTATGTGGGTGAAAACCCACCCGAACCCGGTTAATTCGGGTCACGGGTTGGTTGGGTCACGGGTCGGGTTCGGGTCAAAACAATTTTCATTCAAAATTCAATACCTGGACCACTCTATTATTTATGGTTAGACATCCCCATTCAGTAACTATTGATCCAGACCATATATTTAACCTACAGTACATGTTATGTTGTTGGTCTGAGGGTAAAGAAAAAAAAAAGATCACATAGAGAGTGAGATTACAATATACTTGAGGTTTTACATCACCTGAGTAAGAGTAAGATCACACAATTTGTTTACTGAGCCTGGCATTTTCTTACTGGTGGACCCTATCAGCAAAAGAGATCATGACCGTTCATCTGGTAAGACAGGTCGTGGAAAGCCATTTGAATAGAAGACCCTTCAACCAAGGGAGGAGTGTTGTATGTTTCAAATTAAATGTGCATCAAGACATTGGATCACCATTCATGGTCCACTTACTTGATTGGGTAACCACGATCACTTGGGCCTCACCAGTTTCAAAATGCTTAGCACTAATTGGGTAACCTCCATATTAGGACCACACTTGTCCTAACTAATTCATGGGATCCAGACCATATATTCATTAAAACCATGCTGACCTGTAGGGCCCATGACAAGACATCAGCTTAGGCTGCAGCTATTGGTCGACCCCCCTATATTGGGCCTTCTTATTCACAGCCCCCACTTCCATACAACCCCCCTACATTTAATTATTTTTTTTTTTTTATTACCGGATTCACAGGTCACCCGGTAACCCGACCCGTGAGACCCGTTAACCGGTACCGACAGTCACGGGTCGGGTCGGGTCGAGCACCAGAAATTTACTACCATGACCCACCCATTGACCCACAGGTCGGGTCGGGTCGGGTCACGGTTAATTTTGTACACCTCTAGCCCTAAGTAACAAGAGAATCTAAAGGAAGAAGAAGATGGAGATTCTGCATCTGTGTGTTTCTTCTTCCCCACCATTCTCCTTGTATAACCATGGGAAAACGACCGTTCAAGAGGGGCATAAAGAGGTCTTCAATGGCCTCTTCCATTTCTTCTTTATAAAAGAGGAAACGGAGGAGATATAAACAAGTGAGGGGCGTTGTTTCTTCAAGTGGTTGGGGACAGTGTTGGGCTGACATGGCAGTGGGCCCAAATCCACTAAGGCTAGCGGTTATAAAAACTTAGGGCCCAACTGTCTTGTTGGAACTTGAAATGGATTTGGTTTTCAATTTATTTTATTGAAAAGTCAGCTGACTTGGAACCACGACCTCCAATCAGAATTGAACATTTTTCTCAAGATATTTTGGGAAGGTAAAAATAGTGCTGCAAACATCATACAAAAAGCAAACAATCAGCAAATGAAGTTCATAAACCAAAATAACCAACACTTCCACCATATGGAGCTGCACATCGATCACAGAGAACAGCAGCCTCAGAACTGGAACAATGCAAAAATTCCAAAACACAGCACCCAACCACATTACAGTAAGACTAGCTCTAACTAGTAAGACAACATTGCTTTTCTCCTGCATTTAAGAATTAGAATTATAAGTTGAGTCTAAGAAGTGAAGAAAATTTTAAGGTCTTGCCTAATAGAACCTGAAAACTTTTTCATGGATGCCGACTCGCCGGCCAATAAACTAGTCATTTAATACATATAAAAAGAAAAGGAAACAACAACAACAACAACTAGGTGTTCATAAATAACATTGAACAGTTGTGATTGTAATGCCCCATAAAATGATCTCATTCTGAAAACATAAGATCATTGTTTATAAACCCAAAACTAGATTAATCTGATTGATAGTTTCATTCAAAGAGTTATAAATGAAGATTTTCGGTATAAAAATATAACAAATATAACTTGGTAACAAATTTTTGCTCTGGTCTTGCAGAGTTGGACCGAGTCTAGGTCAAGTCAATCAACTCTCGACCAAGTTGTAATCAACCGGCCTCATGTGGGCTTTCTTTTGAGTTTTTAAACAGTGCACAAGACAAGGTCTCACCATTGCAGATGGCAACAAATCAGGCCTGTATTGGGTCAAGTTGACCTATTCCATTAATGACTAGTTACTCAACCCCGAACCTCACCAAGTTATATATTAATTAGTTTGTAAAATGTGAACCCAAACTCCATATTCACAGGTCAGGTTTTGGCCAATCAAATTCAGACCATTTATTATTCGGGTTGGAAATGTTAATCCGAACTTGAAATTTTCAGGTCGGGTTTGGGTCGGGCTGGCGGTCTTCTTAGGAATTGCCACCCCCACCTACAATCTGTTGAACATTTGTCATTGGATTTGAGTTTTGGTGTATTTGACAGTTTGGGCGGCCGACGGCCGTACGTAACTAGAGGTGGCTTCGGCACAAGCTCCAAAAAGAAACGTTCGAAGTGTTTACCTATATAAATATTGCTAGTTATCAGACACCCCCATACAAGGAAACAAGGAAATGGAACCCTCCAAGCTTATAGCAGTCATCCTTTTCCTATCTCTCTCAACATGCAATGGTAAGTTCCAAGCACTCTTCATATTCTCAGGTGCCTTTTTGTAGAGTAGTATGCTGTTTTGAATCCATTTTGAAAGGTAATCAGCATAAAGTCCATGTTTTTCCACCTTCTGAATAATCTACTATAGCATAAACCCAGACCCAAATAGCCCATACAACTTCAAGTTGTGTCAAATGGTCTAAACTTAAAACAGAACACTAACATTTTTCATCTGTAATCGGCAGCTGCAAACTCCAAGCTCTTTAGGGAATACATAGGCGCCGAATCCGATTCCGTGAAGCTCACTGACATGCCCATAAACTCCGACGTCGAAGTTCACTTTATACTTGCCTTCGCCATTGACTATGCAAACGGTACCACCAACAGTTCCACCAACGGAAAATTCAACATCTTCTGGAATACCAACAATCTGAAGCCTGCAGATATAGTATCAATCAAGAATAAGCACCGCAATGTCAAGGTTGCGGTCAGCTTAGGAGGCGACTCAGTAGACCGCCACCACAAGGCCTACTTCAATCCAATGTCCATCTCATCATGGGTTAACAATGCTGTTTCTTCATTGACCCAGATCATTAAACAGTATAATCTTGATGGCATCGACGTTGATTATGAGCATTTTCGAGAAGGCCCCAACACATTTGCCTTGTGCATTGGGCAGCTAATATCGACACTGAAGAGCAAGGGTGTCATCAGCTTTGCTTCCATTGCACCCTTTGACGACGGCGGCCCAGTGCAGAGCCATTACTTGGCTTTGTGGAAAAAATATGGGCGCCAAATCGACTATGTTAATTTCCAATTCTATGCCTACGATAAGGGAATTGGGGTATCACAATTTCTAAGCTACTTTGATGCACAAGCTTCTAATTACAAGGGAGGGAAGGTTTTGGCAAGTTTTATTAGTGGTGGCGATGGAGGTTTGGGTCCTAGCAATGGTTTTTTTGAAGCATGCACTGAGCTTAAGAAGCAGAGGAAGCTTGAGGGAATCTTTGTATGGTGTGCTGATGAATCTAAGAAGTTTGGTTTCAGATATGAAAAGCTGTCTCAGGAATTGTTAGCATCTGCTTAATCTTGGATAAAACACATGAATATGTATTTCCATAAATTTCCCAGAAGTATATACATGTCTAAGTAGAGTTCTTGTCTTGTATTCTTTGGTAGGAAATGACAAAGGGAAGAAAGCAAGAAAATAAACTTAGTTTAGATGATGATTTTTTTTTAGGTGAATTGAATAAGACTTTTGACTTTTAGTATCTTCTTGTGGTATTTGTATGTCTAAGGAGAGTTCTTTTCTTGTATTCTTTTGTAGGCATTGACAAAGGGAAGAAAGTAAGAAAACAAACTTTGTTTAGATGATGAAATTTTTTAAGGTTAATTGAATAAGACTCTTGACTTATTAGTATCTTGTTGTGGGATTTGTATTTACAGTTTGGATAGCATTTTTTTAAAATATGTATAGAGCATTGTTTAAAATATCATCATCATCATCGTCGTCATCATCATGAAAAGGCTTGTCCCAATTATGTTGGGGTTGGCTACATGAATTATATTTCTCCATTCCGATCTATTTTGAGCCAAATCTTTAGATAAGTTGTACTTCTTCAATCTAATTCTACTACGTCCATCCTTATCTTCTTTAGCCTACTCCTTTCACTTGGTGAGTCATCAACGTATATAGCCAAACTTTTTCTTACAACAGCCGTTGTCGGCCTGCGTTGGACATACCCAAATCATCTCAAATGGATTTTTTTTCAAAATTTTATCCCCTATTGATGTTACCCCTAAATTTTATCGAAATCACTCATTTCTAATTTTATCCTTAATTTTACCACATATCCATCTCAACATTCTCATCTCTACTACATCCATTTTATGCATATGTTGCTATTTGATTAGACAGCATTTTGCTCCATAGATCATAGTTGGTTTAATCATTGTCCTATAAAAAAATTTCTTCAATCTTGTTGGCATTCGTCTTGATCACAAAGAACTCCAGAAGCGAGTCTCCACTTCGATCATCCCGCTTTTATTCTATGTTTAACATCTTCATCAATCCTCCATCCCTCCTAATTATCGAACCAGGTAAAGGAATGAATCTCTCTGTGATATCCCTTTAGGCATCAATTCCCATAGTAGTTTCATACTCATTGAAGTTACAATCCATATATTCTGTCTTTGTATAACTTATTTTAAAACATTTGGATTCTAAACCTCTTGACTTCTCTTGAGTTTTGCATTCACTTCATCTCTTGATTCATCCACCAACAATATATTATCTGTAAACAATATACACTCGCGTATTTCCTTTTAAATGTGAGCAGTTAACTCATATATAATCAATGGAAAGAGATAAGGGCTTACGGTTGTCTCCTAAATCAAATCTATGATCACGGGAATTCACCTGTATCTCCACAAATAGTTCTCACGCCTGTCACTGCTCCTTTTATTTAAAACCCACAAAACTAAATCTCTAGGTACCCCGTCATAAGCCATTTCTAAATCGATGAAGACAATGTGCAGATTTTTCCTCTTTGCCCAATTTTTTTATTTTTTATTAATTACCTAAGTAAGAAGACATCATCCATAGTTGACCTCTGTGGCATAAAAACCAAATTGATTTTTAAATATCTCAATGAAATATTATCATAAGGTGAAAATTGTTAAGAGCATTGTCATGAAAACTTAAAACTCAAACGCCTGGTTGGAACTTGAAATGGATTTGGCTTCGTTGGTCAAGAATGGGATAAAAAGTCACCTAACGAACTGGTTGCTTGGGTAGGTTTGAACTGTTTTTTAGATTTCATATTTTCTCTACTTATTTTAATTTTAATTTTATGATAGCGAGATTAGACCCAGTTGAACCACTTGTCAAACCGATTTGCACCAAACTATTGAGTCAAACAAACACTTCTGCCTCACGTTTAGGTTTTGAAAATGAAAAAGCTTACTAAAGGCAGGCAATAAAATGATTAAGAAAAGGCATAAGATGTTGTATGTTGACCTTTAAACAATAGCAAAACCGCCCTCTTCATTTGACATTTTTCCTTCCCCCTTCTCTTTGGGTATCGGCTAGTTGAGGAAGATTGAAGTTGCAATTGTTTTTTCCCACATTAGTGTCAGAGATAATAAGATATTCAGTGACTACAGATGATAGGTAGGTCAGTTTCTTAGAGATAAGAATTAGGTTGGTGTGAATTTTGCTTTGAATCTAAGTTGTTCTCTTCTCTCTATATATAGAGAAGCTTGTTCTAATAAAATTTACAGTGATTTTAACTTTGTTTGTGTTTAATGAAGATTTACATGGTATTAGAACTGTGGCCCGGGTGGTGATCTTGCAAACAGACCATTCATGGTCCGAGCTCTTATGTGTCCACAAAAATCTCACTGTGAATAATTCTTTTTCCTTTTCAATAAGAATCAAACATTCACCCTTTGTCATGCGTGTTTTTCTCAAGTCGTAGGATTGAAATCTTCCAGGAAAGATCGGCCATAACTGATCTAGTGGGCCACCAGCATCAACTGATCCAAAAAAAAAATAAGATGCAATAGTGATGGACTCCGATTGATTAATGACTGTAAGATTAAAAAAATGAATATTCATGTTTGAACCGGCGGAATTGAATATTCTAATCCCCTAAACAAGACAAATATAAAATTGGACATAAACCAATGTCATTATCTTGTGATATCTCTAATGCCCGCTGTTCCTAAGCCGGCCACCTTGGGCCAGTAAACTTTTAAATTATACACAGGTCTGTGAGCGGTCAAACCATAGAATCTGAACTAGTCCAAAACCAAATCCAAGTCATATCGTTTGATGTGTAAAGCTTTGGGCACTGAAACTGAAATGTATTGGATCACCATCATCTTTACATTCTATTTTATGATTTTATATACAACAAACATTAGTTAAATGAAGACATACAATATTTTATTCTCTAAGTGCTTCTTAAAGTATTTTCTTTTAGCTTTAAAAAAGACGCCTGCCAGGAATCAAGGTTTCAACAATTTATAAAGGTTATCAGCACCTAGGCATTTCCAATAGAGTCATCACCCAAAGAGAGGCTTGGAGACAACAAAAAAAGCCAACAAGACTAAAGTTGGAAGTTTGTCAAAATTTTAATAATTGAAAGTGTCATTCACTACAAGTAAATAAAGACTCTTGTGACTTGGGACACAAGTCCAATCCAATCATGTTTCTTCTTATACTCAACCAACACTCCTACTTATAGCTGCCTTAAAAATAAATCAAATTTCTAATACAACTAGGACTTGTATCTGTGTGACTTTAAAAGATTACAGCTTGAAAATAAAAGCGACCAATTTAAAAACAAGTATAATCCTATCATAAAACGGTAGTTGATAAAGTTTTCTGCACTTGCCAATCTAATGGCGAATATTATTACAACCAGAGTCGTGTTTGGGTGCACCTGGCAATTCAAAAGGACTTTGATTCACAAAAGGTTAGCATAGTGCAGACCTCATGGTAATACACGGAAACTTCCACACCTCTGCTACATACCAGCACAAAGCTTCATCAATGATAGAGCAAAAGTCCTCCTCCTGTGGGGCTAGAACCAATCTTGACATCCCAAGTATGGTCCTCATTGCACACGAGTATTGCCCAAAAATCACTAATTCGGTGCTCTCAACTGTCAAGTTTTTGGCAATGACAATAGCCAGCTAAAAGGAAAATTGGCGGCCATCCAATTAATTGGGCAAGATCAGAGGAGTCTTTTGCTAGACCAAGATTTCATGTTATTTATAATCCACAATGAGTAATACAAATTGGTCAAGTACATATTGATGGGGGATGATGGGGATGAGGATGAATGGGTCCACAAATTGGACAGTGCAGATTGGCAAAAATTGATGTCTAGTGGATGCATCACCACATGGTCCATCGACCATGAAGACTATATAAACTGGCTGGTCAGTTTGGAATATATTGAAAATGGCAGGCAGGCACCCACGGATGAGCTGCCAAAACTGAGTTGCAGCAATGCATATCAATCATCAAGAATATTTTCTGCCGAAGCATGATAGAATCAACATTCCCAAGTTTGTTTCAAATCATGCAAGAACCAGATTATGTCTTAACAAATTTACTGACAAAATTAGAGTCGTCTATGTACTATGAAAAGCATCGGCCAAAAACCTATAATGCTTTCACAAATTTAAATATGTGGTAGAGGAATCATTATCAAAACAAACTGAAAAACAAATCCATAACTCTCCAAACTAAAATCAGATCATATCAAAAATGCCATCACAGTATTAGAATAACAAAACAAACATAAAGGTCAGCAGTTAGTCGGTATTAAGAAGCTAGTAGAGGAGGCGACAAACTCACCCCTCAAATAAGTATAATACTATAACTAGTTGGAGAAAGCTCTAAAATGGAGAGGGAAAAGCTATAGAGGCTCAAGCTATAGAAATGTCTTGGGTGATAGTTCAGAAGTAACTTTTTCAGGTTTTTGCATCTGATCATCCGAGAAGTAGGAGGGGAAGTTGTGGACAACATAACTTTCATTGATGTTCGAATTTGGGAATAGCCTTGCTGGGCATTTTAATTTTGCACACGCACACACACAAGATAATAATAATGATAATAAACAAAAAAAAGGTGAACTTATATTTACATAATAAGCAGAGGAGGTTCCTCAAAGGGTAAAAAGGTAAGAAAATGCATGCGAGGCAGATAATAGTGGGCAAGGAAACAGGTGTCAATAGTCCCTGTGGGTCCAACCCAACATATTCTAGATTGAGATTGGAGCAAATTTCTTGCAAAATCCAACAGTCTCAATTACATTTGAAATTCTTCATGGAAAAGAAAATTTAAGGGAAAGAGAGTAAGAGAAATATCAATTAGGTTTAAATTTTTTTACTACTTCTAGACTGAATGGATTAGACTGGAAAGCACCAAAAAATTTTGCCCATCTTCCTTGAATTTTCGAGTAATTTTCTACAGTTCCCTTAACTGTTCAGTTTTTTTCCAGCATCTCTAAAGAAATTAAGAAAATTATATATATATAAAAAAAAAAAAAAAACATAGAGAGGGACATGCAATATGGTGGGCTCTCTTGTGTTCACCGAAGTTAGAAAAATAGGATATATCATATACGGTCATAGCATGTTTTTATGAGAAAACACACTAAACCAACTCCAGATTGGCGACACAAGGCTAAGATGATGATATATATACATTTATATCATACAAAATTGATAGTATATCACTCTTACACGGTCAAGTACAAATGGTATACCAGATGAAGACATATACATTTATATCATACAAAATTGATTATATATCACTCTTCCATAGTCAGGTACAAATGGTATACCAGATGAATGACATATACATATATATCATACAAAATTGATTATATCTCACTCTTACATAGTCAGGTACAAACGGTATACCAGATGAATGACAACATTTAGCTGTATATGACCTTGCCATGTATACCAGATGAATGCCTCCAAATCCTTTAGCCTGAAACAAAACAATTGCCCAACAGTTAAATTATAACTCCTCACCAAGAGGGATAGACGGGCACAAACAGGGTGGGTGTCATGACCCAGTATAGCAAAGATGGAATGGAAGGGACTTACAATGATGCCCGAGATGTATCTTGCATCTCCTTTAGAAGGGGCTAAAGGAGACCCATGGAGACAGCATACAAAATTGATTATATATCACTCTTACATAGTCAGGTACAAATGGTATACCAGATAAATGACAACATTTAGTTGTATATGAGCTTGCCATGTATACCAGATGAATGCCTCCGAATCCTTTAGCCTGAAACAAAATAATTGCCCAACAGTCAAATTAAAACTCCTCACCCAAAAGAGGGATAGACGGGCACAAACAGGGTGGGTGTCATGACCCAGTATAGCAAAGATGGAATGGAAGGGACTTACAATGACGCCTGAGATGTATCTTGCATCTCCTTTAGAAGGGGCTAAAGGAGACCTGTCATCTTTGGAGAATCAGAACAATTCAGGTCATTTTTAATGCTCGCTTTCTCCATATATACCCGAACCTCCTTTTCATGTCCAAGTTTGCTCCATATCCGACAAAAGCACAGAAAGAACTTCACAAAGGAACAGTAAACCCAATTGCTGATTCCTTTTCAGATGCTTGCATTACAATGGTTGACAATTTCCTCTGGATATTGTCCGAAGGCCTAAGCATCCAGTCCCCATTCACCTGCTCCAGGAAAAAAAATGAGAGGCTTTCATGAAGAAGCTATCCAAAACACTAAATGGATATGCATTCTCGTTGGGCTCAAAATCAGATATGGGTTTTCATTATATCATTCTTTGTAGCAATTGGTGATTACAAGATCCACGAACACATTGTTCTAGAAAAAGAATATAGATGGATGGATGAATAGATGGACAGATTGAGAGAGAAATTACTTACAATTGATAAGCACAGAGGTAATCCTGTGATGTAAGGAATGTGACAAACAGCACACACCAAAAGTAATGTATAATGGGATCCAGAATAAATCAAGTTATATAATCAAATATATACGGGGTGTCAAGCCTCACATTCAGAAATACCCTTGGTTTTGGTAGCTAATGTTCAAAACCCAACTGATTCAGAGGCCACAGTTTTACTAGCAATGCATGTAGTCTAATTACCCAAAGCCCACATTCCAAATTTATAATAGCTCGGACGAATAAAAAATAAATAAATAAGAAGAGCCAGTAGCACAGTTGGATCATCCTAACTTAGCAACCATGATGTTGCAGCTTTGAGTGATGTTACCCCACACATGCACGCACAGGATATTCATTTACCACACCAGTTGCCAAATTCAGACCATAAACCATCCGACTGATTTTGGAGAAAGTCAATCTGTCTTAGAAATGAACAAAGATGGCTAGCTCAAAACAAACTACTTCATGGGAATCCAATGGTACAAACATTTCCAAGAAGCCCTACAGCACAAATTAGTTTGCGCTGACATATATAATACGTTCTACAGATCTCTCATTTTGGAAGCATTTCTATGTCTTATTGATCATACAATTAAGAATAAAAGTAAATATAATGTCGTCTTCTAAACCCACCCCAGATTTGCTTGTGTGCTTTGTGTGGGTTTAGCAGGCGCCACCTGGAGGATTAATCCTGTTGCGTAAAAGACCTCAGAGATACCCACGTCATCAAAAAAAAAAAGAATATAAGTAAATAGAAGCTACAATACCTAGCATGATCTCGGATGATGATGATGCTATGATACCTGGATATTGGTACAAGCCCAGCGTATCTGTGTTGGACCGATACGACACTCGTATCCGTAGCCGATACTACACCAATAATTTAGTGTACAAGTTTAGTATATCCTACTTACCAAGTCCATTATTCCATATAATTCATTGAATTTTCTTAATTCTCAACATAAAAAATGTTGGAAAGGAACAAAAACAATGATAACTCAATAATTCAAAAGTGTTCTAAGGTAAAAATTAGGACAGCCATATCCATATCCGTGGGCTAGATTTCCTAAAGTGCATTTTCATATCCATGATCCCCATATCCCTGTCTGTGGTCATATCCATATCTGGGCACCAGAGAATAGAAGTATGTGGCAACTGGCAAGTGTAGGTGTATCCAAACGTACATCCATTGTCAGCTACCACAATATATAATGGCTAATTGCAACACAATCATTTAACTAGAAGTCAAAACCATTTTAAAAGAACTCTCCACCTGTATTATGCATCAGAGCATCACCATAAATCACAATGCATATGGTCAACATATCTAAAACCTAGATGTCCCTAGCAAAGCTAACGCTGTTGGTGTCTTGTTTTGCTATTTGCAGCCTTACACCAATAGTTTAATATAAGTTTAATTCCATCATATGAAAACCTAGTGGGTCAATGTCAAAGCCAAAAATCCTCAAATGGCATAATATAGAAAAAGAAGAATAACCAACTACATTATAAGGACAGCACAATTTGGTGGCGAGCCAGTGGCACATTGGAAGGTGCTCACTATTGCAACCTTGAGGTTGTGGGTTCAAGTGACATGTAACTAACCATCACATCAAAGCCTTGTCCCAACTATGTTGGGGTCACATACATGTAACCAACCAAAAGAGAAAAAAGAAGAAGAAAAAAATAGTAAGGACAGCATATTTGAGTCATATGGAAGTGTCAATTATTTCACAACCTCGATCCAGTTCAGAAATTAAAAAAAAAAAAAATTCAGAGATGAATTGACTGAATCACGCATCAGATTCAGATGAAGTCATGTAATGCTAGTACTCAAAAAAGAAAAACAAAAAAAATGCTAGTACTCCTAAAATAAAAAAATATATAAAAATATATCATGAACATGCTTAAAGACTTGATGCACTACTTGAGATATATATTCATGAGATGCTCCAATGAGAGATATCTCTCACCTAGGCCCCGACCCCTATCTATCATATAAGGTGAGAGATATCTCTCATAGGAGCATCTCCCATATATATATATATATATATAATTTGAACAAAAAGGCTACAATCAAAATAAATCAAGTTTCAAGCTGGCTCCAAACTCAAACTGAGTTATTGATCACTGATATAAATAGTAGTCACACCTTAGTGTGCACAATGTTATCCAGATTCCAGAAGGCCTTCCAGTCAAGGTGTTAATCCACTCTGTTATCATTCTGGCCCACCTCCACAGCATATCATTGTCCCTACATAATTTAGGAAGCAAAAGTAAGCTCTTAAGCTGCTTAATCCATGTCATAATGTCTCTCCATCAGTCCATTAACAACATCATTCGCTGAGTTCTACTTTTCTCAAAGCTGAGCTCAGAATTTAGTTTTAGAAGGAATTATTCTTTTTATAGATAAGTGTTACACTCTAACACCAACCTTCCTTTATCTCAGCTTGAGACAGGCACATCTAGAAAATGACACATGGCAGTTGGAACAAATATGGGCCATCAGAATGAAGCCATCACAAGGAGACCAATTGTTAATCTGTTCATGCGTAAGTAATTAGATGTAGAGGCATTTGCCTAACTCAAACAAAATCATAAACAACAGATGATGAAAAAAATAGGAGTAAGGAATATGAGCAAAAAAGAATTGGGTCATCAATGCTCAAAGCTAATTAAGCGAAGAACTAAGCTGAGCCAACTTCATTTGGCAGGGCTTCAATAACAATAACAAAATCTTATTCCACTAGAAAAAAACGAATGCATCTTGATTAAATGTCTATATCAATTGTATAAAGAACCAGTAAGTTTTTAGTTTTCATTAATTTGGTCAGATAAACTCAAAAAACAGAAGAAAATTCCTATGTCCAAGTTCTCAACAATTTATGATACATAAGGTCTTTTTCAAAAGTCAACTTACAAATCCAAGCAATAAAGTGCATAATAGAAAATGTGAGCCAATGTTGCACAATACCTCAAACATTCATCTTCTTTGCAAATCTATAGCAGCAGGAATAACTTTCCTTGGGGTAGCTACATCGCTGCCTAACATAAACTTTCTCCATATGGCTCATGTATGCCAAAGTTCTGCCTAGATGGATAGAAAACCACTTTTGATCATCTTACCATGCAGGTCAGATACTGAACCAAGATTGCCATCCCGATGGAAAGCATTAAGCATCGCGGCGTAAATTTCTGAATCTGGAGAAATGTCTGCCTTTATCATCAAATTGAAAAACTTTTTCGCATCATTCAGTAAATACCTTTTGCACAATCTATTAATTATTGCACTATAATCTCTGAGAGAGATTTCAAACCCCATATTCACCATCTTATCAAAGAGTATAGCAGCCTTGTGTACAGAACCCTTCACGCACTGTGCCTTTATTACTGTGATGTAAGCAACTTTTGACGATCCAATACCCCTCTCCATGAGAATATCCAGTAATCTCTCCGCGCCCTGCAGGTTGCTATTCAAGCAAAGACCATTAACAAGCACATTATATGTAGCAGGACTGGGTATAAGATTGCGCTGTAACATTTCATCATATAATGAAAATGCCCTCGCCATGTTCCGCTCTACACAAAATCCATGAATGAGGGTATTATACGTAATCTGATCTGCAACAAGACCCTTTGTGTACATGTCCTTGAGAATATTTAGAGACTTTTGCAGCATCCCTTGTTTGCAAAGCCCTTTGATAACTATGCTGTAAGTAATGACATTCGGTGCGATGGCTTTTGCATCCATTTCATTAAACAATTCTATCATAGCATCTATGTTACGCTCTCTACAATATGCATCCATTACAATAGCATAAGTAACTGCATTCGGGACAAACCCATGAAGCTCAAGGGTTCTTAGCAAGGTTTTCACATTATTTAGTTCCCCACTCTTGCATAAACCATAGATGAGGGAATTGTAAGTGATGATACTTGGAGCAACCCCAGCTTTAATTGCTTGATCATACAATCCAATGGCTTCATAAATATCACCCATCTTCACATACCCATCAATCATTATGTTGTACAAAACAATATCTACTACTAATCCATTCTCAATTAAATTATCCAAATATCTTCTTGCATGTGACACCATCCCTTTCTTGCAGAGACCCGACAGAATCGCGCCATGTGCATATGAATTGGGCATGATTTTCTTTGAGCACATGGACGTATACACTCGAACTGCTCTCTCTATTTCTCCTTTCTTGCAATAACCATGAATGAGGATGCAATACACAATAAGATCTGGATCCAGGCCAATAGCTCCCATTTCATCAAGCAACTGCTCAGCTTTACTAACTTCTCCTCTTTTGCACAGACTGCTTAGCAACACACTGTAAGTGATGATACTCAGCTGGAAACCCCGTGATATCATTTCCTTCCGTATCTTAAGCCCCTCCTCAATATTTCCACTTTGGCAATGCCCACTTATCAATATTGTGTATGTTACAAGGTCTGGACACAACCCATTTAGCAACATCCTCCGAACAACCTTCCAAGCTTCATCCATCAGCCCAAGTATACGGAAACCATTAAGAAGAATATTATAAGTAATGACATCAGGTTGAATTCTGTTTCTCTCCATGTCATCGGAGAACTCCAAAGCTTCCTCCACAAAACCTGCTACACAGAGTCCATGAATAAGAGTATTGTAACTGTATCTGTCAGGAAATAATCCACATTTAAGCATCATAGAGAGAAATGACTTGGCAACATCAATGAGCCCCATATTGCAAAAGCCAGATATAAGAGTGTTGAACATGACAAGGCAAGGCCAAAATTCTTTTCCTTTCATCTCTTGAAAAAAAGCTACTGCCTCCTGCAATCTTCTCTGCCTGCACAAACCATCAAGAAGAATGCCGTATGTGTATTCACTAAATGGAATCCTGCTGGCCACAATCTCATCATACACACTCCATATCATGTCTGTATGCCTCAAGTTGTACATAAGACTGTCGTATGTCGAAATTGAAGCTTGGCAGTTCAGTTCATTCATCTTACCAAGAACAAAAAGCGCATCATGGATCATTTCAGACCTCGAATATACATTTGCCAACATATCCCATACCACATAACTATCATCCCACTCTCTGAAATTATTCCACAATATCTCACAAAGAGAGAGTGCTGACCCAGAGCCTAAAAGAAATGGTAAGAAAATCAATATAGAACCAATAGTAAAACCATGACAACTGAATGGAAGAAATAAATAAATAAATAAATAGTTGACCTTTCTCGTGGAATAAAGAGCACCATAAATCTCACCAAACATTGTACAAAAATCGTCAACTAAAAATTAAAATAACTGCAATTGTTTAAGAAACAAAGAATTGGCAATGCCCATATAACTAATCAGGCAAAAGGAAAATGAACCCGAAAAAGAATGTCATTTAAAAGGGGATACTATCCAATATAATAATATCAAGAATAAGGATAACGAGGCTGATTAAAAAAATAAAAAATAAAAAAATAATAATAATAAAAAAAAACAATGATATCATCTAAGGAACAAAAAATCAATACTAACCGATACCACGATAATCAGGAAAAAGGAAGATCAAACTAATAAAGCATCCAATATTTTTTTTAAAACAAATGATACTAATCCGTGTTACAATAATCAGAAAGAAGAATAAAGAACCTTATAAGGTATCTGATGCTATTTAAGAAACAAACAATTGATGCTGACCCATATTACAATAATTAGGGAATAAGGAAAGAAAAAAAAAAACTTGATAAAGAATCTGACATTGCAATACACATGCCATCGACACAATGCACAGTATTTTTGCAGGTACAAGTGGAACACTTGATGAATATCAATCCAGGCCATCCGAATCATGAGCCCCAGCATAGGATCATGGGTAAACACACTTGTTAGACAATCTTGACCATTCAATTTTGTTAGAAAATCTTATCCACACAATTTTGCCTATGGAACCAATTGAAATAGAAAGACTACCTTTATTACAACAAATGAATGCAGTGACGAAAGGCATGCTGGGTTGTGGACTAATATACAACATGACTTCAACTAAGGTTGAATGGAGAAGTAGAACTCACAAACCAACCCCAGATGTAAAGAACAAATGAATGATGTTGCAATGAAAGATATGCTAGCTTGTGGAGTTACATAGAACATGACTCTAATAGGGTTGAATGGAGAAGTAGAACTCACAAACAAACTCCAGATGCAAAACTATGACATTCTTAAAAAATGAATGAAAAAGAGACATAAGACATGCTAGGTTGTGGAGTTACATAGGAGATGACCCTAAGTAACGTCAAATGGAGAAGCAGAACTCACAAAGCCAACCAGGAGGCAAAGCTATGATAAAAAAAATGACAATGTGGAGGAGTTACATACAAGATGAGTTTAAGTAGACCCAAATGGAGAAGTAAAACTCACAAAACCAACTCCAGATGTAAAGCTATGATAATATTGACATTGATGAAGATTGATAGCAATCAACTAGAAAGTAAGAATTGTCATCAATTCTTCTTCTTCTTCTTGGGGCGTGTGTTTGTTATGCCACATCCATAATGAGTTCCAAAGTTAGGATTTTTACTAAGACACAATATAGCACCCAATCTAAACTGCCCCTTTCATTAAGAGATTAACATCACAAAAAGCAAAAACTCAAAAAACAGTTGATTAAAAAAAAAAGGCTCAATACAACTTTCATTCATTAGCCCTAAAAAAATCACATTTCTCAGCAACAACTTCAAAAGAAGAAGATGAACAACAAATGCATCGATCAAAAGTAATCCCAAAGTAATTAGACCTTCTTCTTCAATGATTTTCCTTAAAACTGCTCGCAATTCCTTCAACCTCCCTTTCCTCGCCAATGCATGGCATGTCACAAACTGCAAAACCCTAGGATCTGAGACCACCGCCATTGCATCAATATCGCCTCTTGGATGCAGCGGATTCAATGATCGGATTATAGTCCGTAATCCATCGACAGAGAGGAAGCTCTTATTGGAGAATCGGGAGAGATTATTTCTAGAATCCAATAAAGAGGGCGATTCAATACAAGGATCATCTGCTGCTGAGGTAGACGAAGAACAAGAGGATTTCGAAATGAGAAGAAGAGGAAGATTTAGGGTTTTCGAACGACGGAGATGTACAAGCATCGAATAGCCAAAAGGTATTCTTCTAAAAGAGAGCCGTTTGCTCAAACCATCGTCGAAAATAACGCGAGCGGTTTCACAGCAGAGGAGGAATTGCAGGGAAATTTTCACTTGAGAGTGTTTCTTTTCCTGGAAAATAAGGTACATATTCCGTGGAAAGTCACACTAAAGGTAGCTTTGGATGAGAAATTCACACCCACACTAAATAACATTAGCACCAATTCATCAAAAAAAAAAAAATTTCACCGAGCATAAAATTCTAACTTCCACCTAAACCTTTTCCAAGATATTTAAAAATAATAAAATTTACGAATGTTGTAATTTCATCTTTCCTGCATTTACACAAACGTGCCCTTTTAGACTCCAAACTTAGAATCCATCACTGTTAGGGCAAACCTTTTTATGGAGCACCTTTATTTGTGTGGCCGGGTTTCCGCGGAAAACATGAGGATAGTGGAAATAGCAAGAAAAATAATATGAGGAGCTAATTTCTCACTGCAGTCATGGAAAAGCTTTTCCTGAGGATGGGTGTATTTTTTTTTCTGCGTAAATGTTAAAAATCTAAACGGCTAATAATATTATCTCAACTTGTTCCATCGAGAAAAAAAAATTAGGGCTATGCTTAGTTTATATTAATCATGTATTTTATATATAATTAATTAAAGGAGATTTTACCAAAAAAATAACTTTGTGTAGCCAGTGCACCAAAAAGGGAATTTTAGTCAAAGCCACACCAAATAAGAAATTCGTACATAAAAATCAACTTTTTTTACCATTCTATTTTTTTTTTTTGTGGTCGCTATCTACCTTCATTTTTTTTATACTATTTAAGTGAGATTTTTCTTATTGGTGGAAGAAGGCAGGACTGTGATCTACAGCTTTTGCATATCATAATTTCTACACCTTTTCATCAATTTATAGCAATGGACACAGAGAACCTCTCAGTCCCTTCGAGAAGAAAGAATCATCACGTGTTTAGAACTTTAGGTAGGACAAATCTAATGATAGCTAGCTAGTGTAACTCAAATGAAGTTTTACATAAAAATAGAAGTAATTAGAAATTCTCGAGGATTTGGGCCACTGAAATTCAAGTCCGACCACCCCATAGGATTTAGAAATCCTCAATTTTATAGATTTACATGCTTATATCAATTTTTCTCAGCTATATAATTCTTCAGTGAAGAATCTCCAAATTTACAGTTGCATGTGAATTTCTCATCTATTATCAAATATGTCTTTAGTGGTTTAGCTTTTAAAGTAGGCCTTACAAATGAATTTATGTTGAAGGACGCCTTTGAGAAATCTTGACTTTCCAAGCAAAGGTGATGGCATAATGAAAGTACATTAGTGTAATAATACCAAACCCATGGCATGGAGCCTGCAGGAGGTGTGGACCAGTGGCCCACCAAAATACATTTATTTTCTTCTTTTCACAATGAAAATGCATAACATATTTTAGGTTAGAAAAGAATATCGTATTTACTAAAATTCCAATGCATTTTAACCTTAAAAAAAAAAAGATTGTAGTGTATTTATGAGTGCGTAAGTTTGAGTATGTAAAGCAAAAAAAAAAAAAAGAGTAGTAGGAGAAAACGATAATTACTTGCTATGGCCAGGACCCTTTGGTTTGCGCTGGTAGGGCAAACCTTCCCCTATGAGCAGATCTTTAGATTTCATAAACTTGTATTTACAGGTCTCACTCTAGCCTGGACAAATGCACACATACCTAAAAAGAGAGGAGGCTAACCCAAGTGTTTCTTATATATAGTTCATTTGTTTGCATGGAATTGAATACCTAGAAGTACTCAATATTCTATTGCTAAAATTGGAAAAAAGAAAAAAGGTGAATAGCAAAAATCGGCCTTTAATAGAGTCTTCCATGGTGAAAATGAATACTCAGTCATCACCCTATTAAATTAAATCCTAAGAAAATCAAGGTCACATTTTCATCACTACCTTATACTTCATATGTCACCCTTGTATTATTTCTTTGTTCAGACCAATCTTATCTTGAGGAATTCAATCACATAGAAACCAACAGTCCGTTAAAAACCCAATTAGCTATTTGGAGCAAGAAAAGTAGGAATCTTGAAAGGTTACAAAACACAGATGGATTAAAAAAGATCTCAACTTACACTTTTTTTGTGCAAAAAGAACATAGAGAAATGCATGTAAATATTGGATGTGTAAATAACATCGAACTTCTAGTAATTGAGCAATTTGGAATATATAGTTGAGTGCTCCAAGCCAAATCTATAAAGAGTGTAAGAGAGTGCCATGGAAAAAAAAAAGGCATGAATGCTTCACTAGTAAATAACTTACTTGTTGATATGGTAATCTTATTATAGAATATTGCAATCCCATATAGATATCTAGGCTTTCAAGAGGACCTAGGGCCTGGAAGTATTGGACTTCCATTTTTTTTTTTTTTTAGTTTTTACGATTTAATCATTTTTAAAGTTGGGTTCCATGAGATAATGACAAAAGAACCTAAAATAATGGCGTAGTCGTTTGACTATGGTGAAAATTTACCCATCAATAGGACCCTCAACGGACGAAGTTCACAAAATTAGGCTCGATTCAGATCAGGTCAGCTCAATAATATAATAGGAGACTGAGTTGCGTAGAACTAAAGACCATGAGAGAAAATGAATGAGCAATCATTTAAACTGGTCCAAGCCTGAGTCAGGCAGAGTCTCCAAGCTTCACTAAGCTTGGGCATGGCTAAATCCGGCCCATGAACAGCTCTAGGTCCAGCCCAGATTTAGGCCCATGTTCAGCCCTTATTTCTTCTCAACTGCAAATTATTTTTTAATTGCAAATCATTTTTTTATAACAGATAATTAATAATACATCCTCATAGCATATATACAAGAGAAAATCCATATTTCCTTCTTATTGAACTAGGTATAAACCTTAAAAATCATTAGCAACAACTCTGATAAATAGTTGCTGACAACTTTATTTAATTTACATAAAACCCACCTTTGTTTGATCTAATTCACTCATATCAAAAACCTCCCTACGTATAAATACTAATCCAAGCTTCACGCCAATTGAAGCCAAGCACCCATCAAACATATAAGTACATTTTATACAATGATTAATCTAATGATGCATATTACTTCAATTGAAGTGAAATTTAGATCAACTCTTAAATACGGGAGACTTTGTAATGCGACTTCATAAACTAAGAAAAGGTGAACTCCAAACATTTAAATTAGATGATTAGCTGCCGGCAGCATGATACTTTCGAAACTCTAACATGTACTTCCCTCCAAATATCTTCCTAGTATGCTTGATTCCAAAAGGTGTGACTTCAGTATCACATGCATCAGACCCATGCCACACATGCTGAGGAAGGAACCGCCGGAAATAGAATGACTTGGATGGCAATTGTGATATCTCCGGCACAAGCACCTGTGCTAAACCTGGCCTCCATCTATCATTCCCTCTTGTGTTAGAAAAAGAGATAACAGATAGGAGACTCAACACAGCTGCCAATTACTTGAAACTGGTCTATGCCAGATCCTTCGAATGGTGTCTGTGGCGCGTCGGTGAGGACCGCTGCACCTCTCCAATCCACTCTTCGCCCGCGCTTGGCACTGAGGTGTGGCACCAAAATGTCGTTGGATTTGGAGTCGCCGAACCGAAGACTTAGTTAACACGGTCTGATGTGCCAGCACCCTTTGAGCACGTTGTCACTATGAGGACTGTGCATGTACAATTGGCCTGAGATAAGAGTAATTGCAGGCAGCGTGTTAGTATCAAGATGAAGGATTTGTATGGTATTGGAATAAGGCATGCATAGTTCAAAAACTTGATTCAAGCTGCCTCCCTTGGTTGAGTTGACTCAAGGGCAACAACTCTAATAGTTTGAATTGAGTTTTGCAAGGTACTTGGCCAAATTTGCATTAGTTGCTTCATTCAATGCCTTTCCGAGACACTTGGTTTTGTTTTGTAGTCACATTTTTATTCCCACACAGTAGGCCTAGCTATAATTAGTAATTGAAATCATTTTCTGAATACCACTGTTTTCTCCTGCAAATTGAAATTTAAGATAGATGCCATGCTCAGACCTCATACCATGTGCAGATTAATCAACTACCAAACATTAGATCCGATGGACATATCTAGTCATTGATTCAAGTACATTGTAGTCATTTCCTTTCCCTGGAAAGACAAGGCAACTACACAGGAGGAGTTCCACAATTGGTGGTCTAAATGCATGGGTGTGGGTGAGTAGTGGGTATGGTCATTGTGGCTAGCTTGCAAAGGCTCAACCTGAACCAGACCCGTTTAGTGATTGGGATGAAAATGTGTAACCTTATCCGACTCAGTTGTTTCGAGGGTCAACCAGTTCGTGGAGCCCACATAGACCAATCTACAGTCAATTAATTGCACTCAAACTCTCTAGTTACCCATGAAATGGTACTTACTCCTGTTTTGACTCGTGTAAATGTTGCTCACTGTTGGATTGAGCTGCTTCTTTTGTCTTTAGGTCTTCAAAATCTTAATGTCCAATGATCGGGCATGTTTGTTTTTTTTTATTGGGGCATCCATGTGACAGTACACCTTCCACATCCTTGCTCCACCAATGTTAGAGCGGTCAATCCCTGATACTATTTTTTTTTTTTTAGGTGCCTCAATTAATCGGGTTGGGGCCCATGATAACACCCGCTCATGTGGGAAGAGAGCCTGCATATACATAGGGATGGATCGAACCCTAAGCTACTAAGTGAGATATTGTGGGGCTGCAAATCAAGCGAGCAACCCTTGGTTCTCAATCCCTGGTGCTTAGGTGAGTATGAAATGCCCTTTACCACTGAACTATCTCATGTTTCTCTGGCATTCATGATGCATGGTCTTTCCATCCATCTTAGTCTCTTACTCTAGAGTATTGTCAATTTGTCATCATTCATCCATATATGGATCAATCTCATAAAGTTTGTGCGTATAGGAAAATGAGAGAAATCTTCACAACTCATATGCCTACCAGATGCATCTTTATCAGTGTGGGTAGGAGGGAGGGAAAGCTCTAATCATGGTTAAGGGTCATGCAAAAAATCAGCCACGTCAAATTATTCTAATCCTTGATTTAATAACTTTTAAATCTTTTGATTAAATATTTGTCTTTAGATTAAATTCAACAGTAGTAAAGGTCAGGTCAGTGTCAAATTGGGCATGGTGCCTATGAGGGTTTTGACTATGAAGCTCGATTGCACTCGCAGTACTCACAGAAGAAAATTTCTCCCTCAACGTGCATAGATATCTACTTGGGGCCTGGGTCCTCGGGTCTTGAAACCCAAGCCCGAATATCTACAGGTTTAGCTTATTAGAACCATACCTAAAGTCAAGTAAAAAATTAAACAGGTCTAAAATAAGTAAAATCATATTTTTCACCAGTCCCATCTTGGTCAAGTTTGGATAAATGTAAACCTGTTGGCTGTTGCTTCCGCAGGATGTAGATAGCATGATCTGGGTTCCTGCTTCTGTGGTCCACATGTTGCAGTTTTGCATTTCTTGTGCTTTACTCATGCATTACCTTAATTAACAGTTAATTAAGATCAATGGGTAAGGGATCTTTAGATTTGGATCGTGTCAGTGAACTTTGGATCTTTAGATTTGGATCATGTCTGTGAACTCTTTTATTATTAATTCTTTGTTGGCCATGATGATGGGTATAGGCCTATGTCCTAGACCTGCACTCAGGGTGGGTCGAGGGAAAAGCTTTAGCCCATTTGCTTATAAGGCCTCTTGGTATAATTCCCTGTAATAATCAAGGTGGGAAAACGATGAAGGACCGAGTCAAATACATCAGAGACTCATTCGAGTCACCTCGTTTTAATAAGTTATTTGGATTCAAAACTATATAATAGGTAGATTTGATTTTAAATAATTAATATTTATTTTTAAATAATTATCCATTAGACTTGATCTTTTAAATTTGATATTTGGACTGACAAATTATGTAGTATGCAAGGTTTTCCTTTTATTTTTTTTATACTTTCTTTTTGCAAATATAAATTTATTAATTTGAACTAATTATCATGAATGCATGTAAATAAATATTTATTTATATTTTATAAGCATTTGACTTGTTTTTAATATTTCTGAGATTATTTATAAAAAAAAAGTAACTCTCTCGCGTCTCCACATTAACTCTATTCGAGTCTTTTTTTTTTTCTGCATTGGATGAGACAAGTCCAAGTCACAAGTTTTCCAACCTCGCTTATAATATCCTTCAAAGTAATAATTTAGTTTGACAGTGAATATCACTCCAATCACTAATGTTGCAATTAATTAGATATACAGGTAAAACTAATGCAGGCCAACTCGGTTCCAGTTATTGAAAGAGAGCCACAGGCAGAAGAACAAAGGAAATTCCCTTCAAAAAACTAACAGCATCTCTCAACAGCGATGCAGTGATCTTTGTAAAGTAGTCCAACTAGGGTAAGTGTGTAACACAAATTAGGGTTCCTTTACCTCAGGTAACCACCAGTAGTTCTTGGCCGTAACCGGTCGCGAGCGGACATGGTCACAAGTACCTAGATTTACAGGCAAAGTGAGTGCAATCAAACCAAGAGGTTCCCTGCAGAGTCCTGGTGTCAGATTTCTTTTTTGGAGAAAGGAGAGCACTATCAATTAATTCAAATCATTCTGATTGAAGCAAATCATGAGCTACCATGGCTATTCTAGCATGACGCTGTCAGTACTGTCTGACCAAATCACATAAAACCATTACCCTTACCTTAATACTATCATGGCAATACCTAGTTTAAAAAAAAAATGACTACCATCATACAATCCCACCTCCACTAGCAAATGTAAGGAGTCTGATTATTGGCGCAAATTCCGACCACAACCTATCAATAGAAACCAACAAGCTGACCAGATTACTGTTAAGATAATTCAATTTCAAAACTACAAGACAGGATACGCTATATAAAGTCTACACATCAGAACTAATTCAAAATATAGTCCAATTGGATCTGCCAGTCACAACAGATGCATAGATCAACCAACAGGAAAAAAAGGGTTTGACATTTTCGGCTACATTTTGTACCCATGCTGACTAAATGCTACATCATCCCCACATTATTTATCTGAGGAGCAATATTATCCATTTCAAGAAAGAAAAGGTCAAATCTCTTTAGAAACCGCAGTGGATGTGTCCCAATGAATGCGCATGTGAACAAGCAGCAGTAAGGATGACTTTACGTCTCTGCTGAGATTCCTTATCAACTCCATATGACAGAGAAATCCCTACCTCAGTGATGTCGAACAACTTCACTGAAGAACCCGCATCGTAATGGTATTATTGAGACAGAAGCCTCTATTCTTCACTCGGAAGGCATTCATTGCCTCAATCTGTGATGGAAAGTGGACTAGTGCCAACCTAATGGGGAGCCTGCATATACCAGGCATTGGTTACTGTTAGAAATTTTCCATTTACCAAACGGAAAGCTTTCTTCAATTATGTAATATAAAATAAAATAAAATAAAAACCTGAAAAATGTTTGGATGCTGGAAGCATCAAAATTGCAACCAGAAAGGAACCACTCTATATCTTCTAGAGTGGCACGAGTAGGAATTCCTTGTAGTATCACCTGAAATGAACCAAGAGATAGGTTTTGGTACAAGAAGCCTTGCAAAAGCCACCCATTAAGTACACACCTTCCATGAATCATGCACTACATACTTCAAGAAATGTCGTGACAGTACTCATGACATGAGCAATGTAACATGGACGGTCTAACCTGGCAAAAGTAATTGTCCAGACCCATATCCAAGCCCTCGTGATAAAAGATATAGGATACTTAGTCTGCACAATAAAGGCACAAATTCTATGTTTTTCAAACAACTGAGTTTTTTTATTTTTTATTTAGGGTGATCATGCACCTTATTTGTAATTAATGAAAGAAACCAAAAGGCACATACCAAAAAAAAATAATAAAAAAAAATCATTGTTTTAGACGTGTATACCTTAGACCTATTTATGCACACTTTCATTTGGTAAATTTCAGGCTATTTCAAAATATCTTTAAAAGCTCTTCAGTCTTCACTTCTTTTCTATTTCTCATCTTTTCTTGAATAATAACCTTGGTGAAACATTCATGAAAGGTTGTAATCTTAGAACTACATTCTGTGTTTTTCTAAATTTTCATATTGTTATAGCATTATCTTAATAATCTGTTTGACCGTACCAAGGTTGTAAAAATCATCTCAGGGAGAGGCTCGGTCCCCCAAGTCAGACCAAGCATACCCTCTAATCCAAAAGCCTTAGAATATATAGAAAAATAGGATAAGAATATAAAATAATTGAAGAATAATTGAAGATTAATGTCATACAAATATGGAATTTTAAACCACATTTTAGTTATTCACAATGAATTTATAGGTGTTTCCATTTGTTTTTCATTCAATTGGACGAACAGCACATCCGATTTTCAGATGCTTAGATCTTCCACAAAATGTAGTTTTAATCATCTTAAATCAGTGCAAAAGATCCCGAAAAGCCTTCGGAAGCTTCCTCCAACAAGAGAACATGGAGAAACAATGTGCTAAAGCCATTTCATAGAAAATTTGTTCAAAATGGGATAGGGGTAATGTTTTGTGGGTTCCCACAGTGGGGGAAGGACACCATGCCACTCAGTAGGTGCGAAGTCTTAGTTGAAATCAGACAAATTTTAAAACCATGGTAGGTACTCCATACCCTTTTAGCAAATTTTTCTTTCTTTTTTTGTTTCTCTAAAAGTACGAGTCCTGATTCTTTTATCATGAATCATAAAAGTAAGAATCTATTACTTATTGTCTTAAATATTAGTATTTTCTTGTTGTTTATATACTTAAACATTGATATGAATCACATACCTTTTTTGGGAAGTATAGTTTTAGTTCTTTTTTCTCTCACTTTTTCACTTTGAATATTTTTTTCAAAATAATTTGTTGAGACCTTTTCAATGGAAAATGAAGTCGTTCATAAATACAGAACTATTAAGTTCCATTAGTATGAGGGTGTCAAAATCCAATACCAGTACCCAATTCAGTAAATCCCATGCACACAATTTTGTAGATTAGGCCTAATCAATGTCTGACATGTATTCAACAGTTAGTCCTAATGTCCTACATGTTCAACACCAGTCCATTGTACATTTTAAGGAATCCATGAGACATGAGATTAAGTATCACCAAAAAAATCTTTCTATATTCCCTGCAAATTCAAGAAAGAGGGGTATTTTGTCATAAACAATATCTTTGAATAAGATAGTAGCACAATTTAAGAGTTCTCAACAGAAATGGTTGTTTTCTGACCGGACATTCATGACCACCGAGTTGAAAAAGGGGGATAATAGAATGACTACAATACCGCTTTGTTTAGAGGAAGCAACATGGTGGTGCAACGGACTTTTTTTTTCCAAGGAAAAAAGTATGAGAATTAACTCTGCCAGTTTGAACTTCGCCAGTTTCTACCGCCGGACCCAACCCTAGATAAAGGAGGGTTGCATTAGGTAGGTTGACAGTCAACGTAAGACTTTTATCACAACCCAAACATGAATTATGAACCAACATAGTTGGGACAAGGCTTTAATGATGATGAAAAAAGCACAACAGTTGAGCATGTCACCCCTTTTTCTGTTTTCTTTTTTTTTTTTTGGCTTAGCATATGCATATAGATGAATTATACTCTTGTAACTACCAAAATCCAAAATTTATAAAACCCCCAAGTTTAAGCCAACAGAATGACTAAAACTCAATGGACTCAGCAGTCAGCAGTTTAGATTTACGTAACAGTGCAAGGCGCCAAGGTCTACATCACTGAAATGCTATGCATGTTCATATATTACCTCACAAAGGAAGACAAAAAAAAAAAAACCGAAAGCTACAACAATTTCTAATAACTCTGATTTCTTATATCATTTTTGGACTTGAAAAAAGTCATGCTAACACAACCTAACCTATAAGCATCACCAAAATGTATTAGCTTTTTTGTCACACAGATACAGCTGTCCTCATATATAAGTACATCAGTTTTTCCCCCCTTTTTTTCTGAATGGTAAGTAAATCAGAACTGTTTTAAAGTGTAATCGCTACAAGATTGCAAGAAGAAAATTGAAGAATGCATCTATTTCCACATTATAAAGTGGAAGTTTGAAACTATTACTTACAGCTTTTCCATCATATGTTGTGCACTGATCCCAGTGGCTACGATCTACCTGATTTATCAGTAAAAGAATTCAACTATAAAACAATCCAAAAATAGCATGACTGTAGCACCAAATGCCATAAGAGCATGGAGATAATGGAGTAGCATTACCTTGTCAAACTTATACACACGACCCTTCCTCATATTGAGCCTTACAGCCATGTCAAAATCAGCACCAGAAGAAAATTGCAATGCCCTACTTGCAACAAACAAATTATTTGGCATAAACTACATTACAATATGCTAATTGAAAAAAAAATAACAAAAATTATAAAGATTTTTCTCCTGATACAAGGATATTCCTGTTCTTAAAGAAATAATGTAACTAAGAGGATATATATATGGGAGATGCTCCTATGAGAGCATCTCTCACCTTACTATGAGAGATAAGGTGGGGACCCTCACATTTAAGTTGTTGTCATTGGATATGGATGTGAGGGGCCCCACCTTATCTCTCATAATAAGGTGAGAGATGCTATCATAGGAGTATCTCCCTATATATATATATATATATATATGACAAACTTAGGTTTCCTGGAAAATTGTCGTACCCTCTTAAAGGAAGGGCCCTTTATTTATATTAATGTTCACAAAGTACAATTACATGAATACCTGTTTGAAAGGGTTTAAAGAGAGGATGTGTACAAGGGTATTTTGGGAACAACTAATTTACGAGTAATTATCTAGAGGGACTCAAATTTGTAGAGATATCATGCTCTGCCGGTGTACTGAAATCAGTACTCTCTTCAATCTTCACAATCCCCTCAAATTGATTAAGACCTTCAAAAAGCATCAATATGGATACCAATAAATTATGGAGAATCGTGAGACATGGCTTTAGAAAATAAATCAACAGTTTGTAGCTCATATAAGACGTGGATGTCATGGGTTGTACATAAACTGACGAACAATCTGAACCGCATAGGAAATATCCGGTTGAGTCGTGGTGAAATAAGAGATCCAACTAATGTCCTATAGAGAACATGATCCGAAACAGGTTCCCCACTATTCTTCTTGTATTTGACATTCAACTCAATGGGAATAACAAAAGTCTTTACGTCTGTCATTCGAACCATGTCAATGAGACCTTGATATATTTATATTGAGATAGAAAGATGACAATAGCGATCGGAGTAACTTCCGAACCAAGAAAATATGCACTGTCCTAAATCTTTCATGTGAAAAGATGATGGCAATATTAGTTTTAGGGAAGCGATGTCAGACTTATCATCCCCAGAAATCAAAATGCCATCATTCGTCTTCTCTCTCGTAACCCCCTTTTGCAATGGAGATTCAATCCTAGCTGCTCCCAAAACCCTAACTGCTGATTTGGGTATAATCCGAGAGAGAGAAGTACAAAGGAAACAACAAATCGATAGAGAGCAGAGCCCAATCGATAGCAAGAATAGGGATAGATGTAGAGTTGCATGATGGGATTGATGAGCCAAGAAGAAAAGGAGATCTGAATTCATTGCAGCTGCTTCCTTCCTAATTGTTTTTTTCTAGTGATTTTTGCTGGATCCGAAGATGGCAATAGTGATGTTGATGGTAAGGAGATCCCTTTTCGGATGTCGACAAGATGGAGATGAAAAACCAAATGGCAATAAACCCTCCCAAATCCTCTGATCTCAAAACGAGGATTGCAACCTTCTAAACCCTAAATGCACAGAGCCAACTTGCTGAGGTTTGGTAGAGAGGTTCTGATCTAGTAAGTACGAACCCACAAATCCGAGCCAAGAATGCCCTAAAATCTAGAAAGACAAGCCCAGACCAGACCAAGCTACCATCAAGAGAAGCGAAAAGGTATGACACCTTGTACCAAAAACTCAAAACCTAAATGCTCAAATACCATGACAAGCTTAGGTTTCCTGTAAATTTTCCATAACCTCTTAGAGGGAGGGCCACGTATATATATTAGTGTTCACAAAGTATAGAAGGGTATCTTGGGAACAACTAATTTACAAGTAGTTACCTACAAGGACTCAAATTTGTAGAGATATCATGCTCTGCTCGTGTACCGGAATCAGTATTCTCTTCACAATATAAGCCCAACAGAAAACATGAATTCACAAATGCAAAAGTCCAATTAATGGAAGGGAAGCCCAAAATTGGAAGGCTTCAAAAATAACTCCCAAATCCATGAGGTAATATGCCACTAGATTGGCCTGAAGGAAGATATGAAAAGTGACAACATAATGAGATCCAAGAGAAAGAAATGAAGGTTTCTAGTCTATTAGTTTAGAAATGGTAAGAAAGATGACTAACAATTGATTGCAAAAACAACCAAGGCAGTTTGTACGGTGAAAAGAATGCTTGGATTCTGTTCATTTTCAGAAAAGAAAAGAGAGAAGATTTCAGATTTTGAGAAGTGCAATAATGGGTAGGTTTTAGTCAATGGTATATTTTTTTAACGTATCTAAGATATACAATGATATAGAAACCCAAAAGAAACCATAGATTCAGTTGGTGTCAAATTTCAATCAATGGAGAAGAATTCAATAGGATAGAGTTGGATGGTTGAAGTGAAGACTTGCTTCTGAAGTGCTCTGTGATCCGCATACCAACATGATTGAAGTAAAATTTTACAGGACGGCAATTAGACCATTTATGACCTATGGAGCAGTAGATGGTAATCCAAGAGAAAACACATGCCAAAAATGAGTGTAGCAAAGATGAGAATGTTAGGATCGATGTGTGGTAAAACCAGGAAAAACAGAATTAGAAATGAGCGTGTTCAAGAGCATTTAGGGGGCAGCATCAATCGGTGATAAATTTAAGGGCATATTTGTGTTGCTCCTACGGAAATCGGTAACGGACTTCCTCTTTTTCACGAAAGACCCCCCCCCACAACACATATAAAAAAAAAACAACAACAACAAATAAATAAATAAAAAACAAACCACACACAAAAAAAGAAAGGAAATGCTTTTCCACGGAATCATGAAAAATTGTATTGGTATTTAAGATTTTCCTCACAGATAAGCGTTCGCACCAAATGATGGAAAACGTCAACTTTCCCCTAGTGTTTCTACAGAAAGGAGGTTACATAAACGTGCCCAAACATGTCCAAAACAGGCCATCGGCGCTGTTGAGGAAAAGTTTTTCTATGAAGGTTGGTGGTCTCTCAAGGACAATAGGTATGACCAAGAGAACACGGATGGAAGTAATTAGGATAGATCCAAAGAAGTGCAACTCATTTGAGGATTTGGTCCAAGATAGACTGGAATGGAGAACAAAGTTCATGTAGTTGACCCCGATATAGTTGGACAAGGCCTTGATGATGATGACAACGATGGGGAGAACCCAAAAGCTTTTCAGGATCAACATGTGAATATATGAGATAAGTATAGCCTTTAATTCACGAACATGCAGATATGAAGATTGGAGCAACCAAAGGGGATCCAAGAAGAAGGCAATAAGGTGAATACATATCTACATAGTCAACTCCACTTCCATGCAATTTTCAATGTACTTAGTGGAATGAAACATTTCCTTAGTAGTAGTTGTCTTACCCAAAAGCAACAAGAGAAACAACCTTTCGTTTTGTTCACAGGTTAAAATTAAAGGAGAATAACGCATATCAGATGGCTTTTACAATTCTATCCATTTGGTTTATATGGGGAACAAAACAAAGCCCCCTATGGTCGCAAGCTGTATCTAAGCTGGCTGGTTAGCGACATGGGTTGTGTGTTTGAGTGCATTAGTTCAAGTGTCCCTTGTAGCAAGAAAAAAAAACCTATGATATCTCCAACATCGATTTGAATTTATCCAGCCTTGATTTTCTCCATATGTTTTTTTTTTTTTTTTTCTGGGTGAATGGCTCCCCATATTTTTCTCACACTTCTTATTCCTCTTTAATATTGGAAAATCCCAATTTTTATTACTTACGCCCATACAAGTTTTTTTTTCCTTAAAATCACACAACTGTAACAGCTTGATTATCTTCATAACTTTATGATCATACATGAGTTCATACACCTTATATAAATAAACCAGGCCACATGCCCGATCCCATCCCCCTTCTCTCAATTGATTAATTTCTAGAATAATACTTGCAATTGCATCATCCATTCCCAGTTAGAATGCTCAGGTTGATGCAGTCTACTTTGACTGAATTTGTCTTCCCAGTTCATAGAAAACAACAAATTGCCCTTCTGATGAGTCTAGGTGGCAAGCATTATCATTGATCTCCAACACTTTGAATGGCTTTTCATTCAAAATTTGTCGTGATTTAGCCATTACCAGTTTCATTCAGCTCGAATTTACTAACAATCATCGGCCACGAATAGCTTATAAGTTCAGCAACGAAACAATTCAACACAAATCAACATCCAGGCCCATGTATAGGAACCAACATGGAGAATAAACTTTCAAGTTCAGCTCAAGTAGCACCAAGATCTGGACTGGTCTCAACATCCACAGCCATAGAACAGGCAAATAGCAGACTTGGAACTCAGTCCTAACCAACTTTATGGATATAGTAAATGGCAGAATCGCAAGAAAACATGGAAGTTGCAGTGCCCTTTGAAATAGCGAGAAACAGCTTGGATCAAGACTGACTCTCGTCCAGATCAAACCTCATGCCTGATCAAATTAGAGGGCCATTGCCGACACTTATTAATAACCAGTAACACCAAAAGCTCGAGCAGTTAATCAACATCATAACAATGTATATAAAACACCCCAACACCCCCAAACCGATCGAACAGGAGGCCGTTTGAATTCAAAACCCAATAGACAGACAGAACGGAATAGACAAGATAGACAGATGGAGGTAACATGCCTCCGGGTTTCGAACTCATGACCTCTGACTCTGATACCATGTTAATAACCAGTTACACCAAAAGCTCGAGCTGTTAGTGAACGTCATAACAATGTATGTCAACAATTCCAATCAAAATTATCTATCTCTTGTTCATTTCGACACAATCTTATATAGAGGGAACAAACTCCTAATCAATCTACACAAGTTCCAAAAACAAAACACTTTCTAATCATTAAACAATTCCGAAGTCTTTATGAACAAGGACACCCAATTACTCGTAACAAATAAAGAAAGAATTTAAGAGAAAATCTCTCACATTGCAACTTGGTAACTTGAGAAATTTGAAAGTCCAGCCAAAGTAAGGATTGGCCAACCAATTTGGTGGATCCCATGTGAGCTATGGCCAAGAGCTGCATTTACTAGTGCTTTTGAGGTCTTAGGTGGTAGGCGGTTCAGTGTCTGTCTTTCAGCAGAGTTAGAGTTGGTCCAATATAATTCGCACTTTTGGTTCACGTTTCCCTTAAAGTGGCAAGCCAAAATTTAATGATATAATGGTGGAACTTGCTGATGCTGTTCTTGGCTGATTTTTTAAGGCTTTACTTCCTCCTTGAGTCGTCCCATTTGTTTATTTGGCTGGAGTAAGTTAGTTGCACATCAAAACAAAGTATTTTGTTGGTCTACAGTCATTGTTGAAAAATACAACTTCGCACCATGTAATGGCCAAGGCCAGAACAATTATTTAATGACCATTATGACAGTTCAAACCGTTATACTATATTGGTTCATCTAGTCCTTTTTCGTTGTGAAAATTATATTTTCAAAATTCTAAAACAATTAAAGATATGAAAAATGCAATCTTGAGGGCTTTTGAAGTGTTTTAGATACAAATAAAATCTAAAAAGCTACACATACCATTGTATACAAAATAGCTATGTATTTTATGTTTCAAGCCATTATACTTACAGAACAGGAACAGTGAACAGAGAAGAAATACATAAAGGGCAAAACCTTTACGTAATGGCCGATATTTTAAACTATGTATGCAATTGCTAGAAAGATATTTCAATGAACGCGATAAGTTGCATGAGTATATCAGCACTAAATGCCTCTCAATATTGTTCATTGCAAGATTTAGAATGAGTCCATCAACCATCACATCAGTGGCGGCAGGCATCTATGGAAGAAACATGTGGTTACAAAGTGGCTGCTTTCCTCGGCTTAAGTTGGGTTCTTTTAGGGTCGCTGAAAACTTTTTTATGCATTTAAGGGAAGCCCGATCATTCCAAAAGCTAGAGAAGGCATTGTGCAAAACAGTGCCTCTAGCAGCAACGTGCTTGTCATGAAAAAAGAGCAATGATAGAGTTTTCAATCTTAAAAGAAAAATGTGAGGAAGATATCCTTTGAGTAATCAAGCCCAGATTAACTTTTTCTACAGCCTTCAAGGGGTTTGGTCTGTCAAGTACTTTTGTATATTAGAGGGCTTCAATGTTGGAAGGCAAAGTATGAGCAAAAGGCCAAGAAAACACAGAAACCTCTCAATAAGGGATGATGAAATTTGGTACTGATGAATCAGATCAAGACAAGACCAGTACTACAGGCATTAAAGACGTGTTGACAAATAATTAGAATGACTCTGCTTACCTTTTCAGACCAATTAGGTGAAATAAATATGCTAATGAAGCTGAAGTCTTTGCTTTTCAGATTGGTTGTCGTGAGTTGCGCCGTTTGGAAGGTCTTAATGCTATCATTGAAGGTGATTCTTTTTCTGCAATTCAATGGGGGGGGGGGGGGGGGGGGGGGGGGGGGGGGGCGCAGGAAAGATTTCTTTTCCCTGGCATCTGGCGGATTGGATTGGAGAGGTTCAGGATATTTCAAGACTGTTGGAGGCAACTTATCATCATTTTCTTCAGGATGCAAATTCTGAGGCTGATAAATTGGCAAAGGAGGGAGTTTTTCTCAATACATTGATGTTTTATGTCTAGTTTTTTTTTTTTTTGGTTCTTGGTTGTTGTAATTGTTCTTTTTTTTGTTTTTCTGGGAGCAATAAAATTTTTACAGTTGTCAAAAAAAAAAAATTAGGTGAAATAAATCTAATGAAGCAGATTGGCCAGCCTGAAAGCTATAAAAGAAATGGGATTCTGAGAGCGTAAGATTCCACTAAGGCACCTAAGTGATTAAGTGGGCTGAAAGGAAAGTGTTGGATCATAATTGGTTTTTATTGCAAGAGAGACAGGGAACTTTGTGACTCAATGTCAGGGTTATTTGCACTTGTTTCTCTAAGCACAAAGCCGCAAAGCGGTAAATGAATTGGCTAAACAAGGTGTAGAAAGACATGTCAAGCTCACCAATTAATTTTTTTCACTTTTCGTGCACGTGTGTGTGCGCGCGCGCACACGCATGTGTGTTTTAAGAGGGGAGGGGATTCATTTGTGTTTTAGGGGTAACCTTTTTTTTTCTTTTGTCGGGGAAGTTCTTTCCAGGTGAACACACAATATAGATAGCATATAAACCATTATAAAGTACAACTTTTTTGCCACTGCATATTTCTCACATCAATGAATTTTTCATTACTAATAAAAAGAATAGTACTACTACCACTTTCACTGGTTACTCTTGTGATCTTAGACATCTATGGGATTAGATGGCATGCTCATTCATATGACATTATCATGTGACAAATTTACTATCTGATTTTGAACCATACTATATGATTTCAATTTTCATTTACTGCTACTATTAGTATGCCTAAATGAGACTTTCAATTTCCGCAAAGGTTTCAACCAGCTAAATTGAAAATAATCTTTGACTACTAAACAAAATGCAAATCAAGCTTTTTGAGAAGCATCTCAATATTTGAATATAGATCAAGTCACAATTCATCTTCCTATGTGGACCACCATAAAGGATTGCCATGGAACAAGAGGTAGCTCAGAGCATGTGAATTCTTTGATGCAGGTTAGGCTGCACCATGATGGGGCTGAACCAAAAGCTAAAGCAGGCCCTAGGGTTAGGGCTTGCGTGAAAGTGCCGAAGCACCTGTCTGGAGACACTTCAACAAGTCTCCGCAAAGACGATAACGAGGACGCACCTCAATGGGAAAACCCAAATCAATTAATCAGCTCTCTGAAAATAATTGTCTACAATGCCATATAAATAAGAAAGCATAACTTAGGGCCTAAGAAATCTAACTAAACTAAGAAACTAAACAATATTGGAAATCTAATCCTAATTACAATAAAATAACCCTAAATCTACTTGGGCCCTACACATGTGGCCTAAGGTCCATCTGCATCATTCTCCCCGGCTTGGAAAGAACTCGACCTCGAGTTCGGTAAATGTCCACTTGGGTCGAAGATCAGTCTAACGAACTTCCGATTCGTTGGTTGATTTGTAGCTTCTATATACATCTTGTATAACTTCATTTGATAGCCGGATGTTATATGGATGTGAGATTGAACCTTTAGGCACTTCATGTGTGGAATCTGCACCATCAAATCACAAGCTCTGACGAGCCGCTGTTCATCTCCAAGTTTCCATTGTTGATCCCCGAAGACAAAAATCAATGTGAGAATTAATGTGGAGTTTCGCAACAACTTGTCCGTCTTTCCTTGTTGCTTGCACCTTGAACGTAAAGACTCACAGAAGGAAATTCGGGTCCATTTTTGTCATTTTGCTCATGCTTTGGTTATGGCATCACAATGTCAGTCTGGATATCCTCTGTAGAAGATAACAGGCCCAGGCCCAGCAGGCCCAACCCATGTACAAAGCCCACACGTGGGATATACTCAAATTTGTATAGGATAGGCCCTGATTTCGCTCCTTCTATGTATAGGATATGATTTATTCTTTCCATTCTTTTGTGATTCTGATTTGTATCTAACTTGTAATCTTTACTTAATTAGAGCCTTGATTAAGGCATCATATCAATATAAAATACAACAGTCGATACTCTGTGGATGCATGACCTTCTCCCACTGTTTCTCTTCTTCTTCCTCTCCTTTCTTCACAAATTATTACATGGTATCAGAGCTCTGTGGGATCTCATCTCAATTGTCTCTCAATTGAAATTGTCAAAGCAAGCAAGGGAAGAAGGGAGAAATAACTTTGTGAATTCGATGATCCCTTTGAGGGTCACGATGCTCCTTTATATAGAAATATAGTTGCTATACATGATACAGTGATTGTAGCAATCAACTAGATTACAACCATTCTAATCTAATTATAATCTAATCATACCTCCTAATAAGGCAAAGATAAAAGTTACATAGCTGTACACGTGAGATAATTTGTCCCACAAGTTTGGGCTTTATTTGTCATGGGCTGTGACCCACTGACCCATTTAGTACTAACCCATTTGACACCCCCCCCTCAAATTGATGCGGGTGAATCCACGAGCATCAATTTGTCAACTAAGAATTGGTGTCGTGACCGAGGAAGTCCCTTTGTAAATAAATCTGCATTTGAAGTCCGGTAGGAACATGAGGGAGAGTAATTGCTTCACGCACAAATTCATCACGTATGTAATGACAAGCCACTTCAATATGCTTTGTGCGTTCATGAAAGATAGGATTTTCAGTAATCCGTATGGCACTGGTATTGTCGGCATAGAGAGGTGTAGGGCCAGATTGTGGAAATCCAAGCTCAGAAAGGAGACCCCGAAGCCAGACAATTTCAGAGGTGGCAGCCGACATAGCACGATATTCTGCTTCTGTGGATGACTTGGAGACTTTATCTTGTTTCTTACACTTCCAGGAGATCAACGAGTCCCCTAGCAACATGCACCAACCCGTGGTAGATCGTCGACTATCAGGGCAACCAGCCCAGTCAGAATCTAAGTAAGCAATGAGAGAAGTAGATTGCCCACAGGAAAGAAACGACCACGAGATGGTGTATGAAGAACATATCGAAGTATGCGCTGAACAGCAACGATGTGGAGATGGCGTGGTTGTGTCATGAACTGATTAACCAGATTCACCGCATATGAGATATCGGGCTGAGTGATAGTCAAGTAGATCAAGCTGCCGACTAAACGGCGATGCATTGTGGCATCAGGAAGAAGATCACCCATATCGTGCGCGAGCTGAAGATTGGCCTCAACAGGTGTATCTACAGGAGTTGAGTTTTGAAGACCAGCCGTCTCAATGAGATCCATAGCATATTTATGTTGATCAAGGATGAGACCTTTCTCTGACTGATGAACCTCAAGGCCTAAAAAGTATGTGAGTGGCCCTAAATCTTTCATATGAACAGATTCATGTAAGGATGCTTGTAGATGGGTGATAATGCCAGAATCTGTCCCAGATATGATGATATCATCTACATACACCAAGAGGACAGTAATCCCATTTGAGGAGCGATGAAAAAACATCGAAGGATCAGAGGCACATGAGTGAACTGTAGATGAAGGAGAGCATCCCTAAATTTTTCAAACCAAGCACGCGGAGCTTACTTAAGACCATAAAGAGAGCGTCATAAGCACGCACAGTCTCCTGCCGAGGCACCCGTAATTCCTTGGGGAAGGTGCATATAGACTTCTTCCTTAAAATCGCCATGAAGGAAGGCATTCTTGACATCAAATTGGTAAAGAGGCCAGGAGTGAGAAGCAGCAATGGCAAGAACAGTACGAATTGTTGTCATTTTTGCAACTGGAGCAAATGTTTCTACATAATCGATGCCATATTCCAGTCGGTTGCCCAATGCGACTAACCGTACTTTATAACGATCCAATGAGCCATCAGCCTTAAGTTTGACTGAAAAAACCCATTTGTAGCCGATAGGTTTTGCAGAGGAGGGACATGGAACAATATCCCATGTATGATTTTCCTGCAGTGCAGCTAATTCTTCGTGCATAGCCTTTTGCCAACCGTCATGCTTCACCGCCTGTAAATAAGAAGTAGGAATTGCAATGGAGGAGAGGGTAGCAAGCAAGGATGTGTGAGTGAACCCATATTTTTCTGGAGGCTGAGAGACGAGTAGAGCGTCGAAGCTGAAGTGGAGATGAAGCATCATATGATGAATCAGGGGCAAGATCAGGTGCCGGCAAGGGATCAGGAGGGGGAGGTAGTAGTGGAACATCTTTATGACGACGTCATTCATAAACAATGAGTGGAGAAGAGATTGGGTCAGAAAAATCTGGTAGATGAGAAAATGACGGTAAAGCCGAGGAATGGTTAGAAAAAAAACGTTGATTTTCGAAAAATGTGACATTTCGAGAGATGCGAAGACAATTGACCACAGGATCATAGCAGATATACCATTTTTGGTGAGATGCGTAGCCAAGGAATGCACATTGGGCCAACTGAGTAGTTAATTTGGTACGTTCAGTCGGAGGAAGATGAACAAAACACACACATCCAAAAATGCGCAGGTGGGTATAAGAAGGATCTTTATGAAAGAGACGAAAGTACGGTGTTTGATTGGTGAGGCGATAGGATGGTAAGCGATTGATTAGTGAACCATAGTGGCTAAAGCTTCGGGCCAAAATCTTGCGGGAACTGATGATTCTAAGAGAAGAGAACGAGCAGTATCGAGAAGATGTCTGTTTTTTTGTTCTGCAACTCCGTTCTGTTGAGGAGTGTAAGGGCACGATCGCTGTGATAAAATCCCGTGTTTTTGCAAATAAGTTTGAAACTGATGGGACATATATTCCCCTCCGGAATCAGATCGGAGAACTTTTATGCGAGTAGAAAATTGATTTTCAACATACGCCATAAATTTTTGGAAAGTATCAAAGACTTCAGATTTAGAGTGTAAGAAATAAACCCATGTGAATCTACTATGATCATCAATAAATGTGACAAAATATTTGAAATGTGTATGAGAAATTACAGGAGTAATCCCCCAGACGTCACTATGAATAATGTCAAAGCAATTTGAAGCCATAATAGATTTGGAAGAAAATGGAAGAACTTTGCTTTTTCCAAGTTTACAAACAAAACACTCATCAGAAATGTGACTAAAAGATGTTTTATTTCCATTAATACTACCAGTGTTCAACATCAAAGATAACAATTTTGAAAGAGGATGGCCTAATCTATTGTGCCAGAGCCTCCAAACATCTTGAGGAGAAAAACAAGAAAAAGCAGAGATCTGTTTATCCTGAGAGGAAGGCATCACAAGACGAAACAGGCGTCCACACTTACGCCCCTTCGCGATCACCGTCCCCGACACTGATCCTGCACAACACAACCAGAGCGAGAAAATGAAACATTACAATTATCATCAATCAGTTGTCCAACAGACAGAAGATTTGTAGTAAGATGAGGAGATAGAAAGACATTTGTGAGAGGTAAAGAATGAATGATATCACCAGTAGCTGTAATAGGAAGCTTTTGACCATCAGCAGTATGGACTTGCAAATTCCCATTGTATAGTTGCAGGTTAGAGAGATGAGTGGTGGAGGAGGTCATGTGATTGGAAGCTCCAGAATCAATAAACCATATGGAAGAAGAGGATTGGTGGTTACCTGAAATGCCAAGTGCAGAGAAGGCATTTATGATCATTTGTTAAATAAGCTCAGGGGTGATCTGAGGAGCAGTAGTGGAGGCAGGAGGTGGCGAAGGCATGACCGGTGCGGAAGGACTATCACTGGAAGTAGTAGCATCAGCAGTGTTGACATGATATGCTCGTGGAGTGTGATTTTGTGGCCGCCTTTTGTAGTCATTAATAACATGACCATTTGATTTGCAGTAATTACAAAACTTGGTCTTACACTGTGAGGTATAATGTCCATAACTCTTACAGCCAAAGCATTGGATTTTGCTGAGATCTCTTGCAGAGTATTGTCCTTTAGCAGCAGAAGTAGTATGATGAACGATCCCTCCCGGACCATGAGAGACACCAGGAGTGTAACTGGCAGTGGCAGCAAATGCGACATCAGGAGAGTTTCCTGAGGACTGTTGCTTCAGAACATGCTGAGTGAGCTGACTTTGTTCCTCTCGCAAGAGTTCATTAAGACACTCATTCAGGGATGGAGATGGAACCCTGCTCATCAGATTTGAACGAATGATCTCATATTCAGATCTCAATTTCATGAGGAACTGGTCTCTATGAGAAGTTGCCTTTAATTTTTGAATCTCAGAAAGAGCTGCCTCAGATACATTGAGGTATTTGATTTCATCATATTCTGCCCATAAATTGAGAAAACCCGTATAATAGTCCTGAATAGAAGAGGTGCCTTGGGAATACTGAGCAATCTCCAGTTCAAGTTGGTATTGACGGGCAGAATTCCCTTGGTGATACACTTGTTTCAGATATTCTCACATCTCCTTGGAGGTCTTGTCAGGTTTGAAGCTCAGGATATATTGTGGTTCAACAAAACCAAGAATCCAGGTTTTTATCTTGGCATCCTTAGTATTCCAAGAGAGTATTTTTTTTCTCATCTTCCTTAGGTCGTGGATCCCATCCTGAAACAAGTCCCCACATTTCCTTTCCTTCAAGATAGACTTGAAATTGATAGGACCAAGAAGTATAATTCTTTCCATTAAATTTGATCAACTTAATTTCATGCTTTTCCATTTCAGTAATTAGTAGATCTATCAAACTGTGCAAGAAAATCTCACTGTTCTTAAATCAAACTAATAAGGAATGCTAACCAGATGTGAGATAACTTCCAATTTTGGAAGATGCTGTCAAAGACGAACAATATGATGGAGCAGATCACAAAAAATATGATGGATCAGATCACAAGCAGATCAGGTGTATGACGGATCAGATCACAAGCAGATCAGGTGTTGCAGTAGATAGCAACCAATGATGGATCAGATCACAAACAATATGATGGATCAGATCACAACCAATCAGATCGAGTGTCCAGAACTGTTCCCAGAAGACAGAGAATGAACAGTGCACAAATATAGTGCAAACATAACCCAGACGACCCTGTCGTCAGTGTGTAGTTCTGCACGTGGGGCCCACCAAGTGATCTGTATACCAATCTGAGGATGGAGATGGGTGAGCAGCAGAATTCTGCAACTACTGGAAGTAGTCTCAGGTAGAACGAATCCAAATCCAAGATTTTGGACGGCTGTGATGAAAAGAAATGGACAAAACAAATTTTCCACAAATAATGGTAGACGGCCTACCTCTGATGATCTATAAATCTCCATAAAATCTTCATAAACATGTATATATCCAGTCGACCAAGATGGGCTGATTCCGCTGAACTGTTGATGATGATCTCAGGTGGGCCACGTCTGATCTGAGACGATCAGGGATGATCAAAGACGATCAGGCTGGAGATATGATCTCTGAATGGCTTCCAGAGCTTGGAAGATGATTAGGAGAATCCACAATACCTTGGATGAAGCACTAATTTTTTACGACGGAAAAACTCTGCATAGAGTTTAGTTTCCTTAGTGCTCTGATACCATGTCAAAGAAAGCAAGGGAAGAAGAGAGAAATAACTTTGTGAATTCGATGATCCCTTTGAGGGTCACGATGCTCCTTTATATAGAAATATAGTTGCTATACATGATACAGTGATTGTAGCAATCAACTAGATTACAACCATTCTAATCTAATCATATCTCCTAATAAGGCAAAGATAAAAGTTACATAGCTGTACACGTGAGATGATTTGTCCCACAAGTTTGGGCTTTATTTGTCATGGGCTGTGACCCACTGACCCATTTAGTACTAACACATTTGACAGAAATCTCTTCTCAAAGTTCTAGACAGAGAACACTTTTCTCCCAGCAGTTTCTGTGTCGTCATTCTGCAGAGAGGAACTCAAAGGTGAGCCATCATCTGATCATCCAAAGATCACAAAGGAACCACTCCACAAGGGTCGCCCATCTTCTAGAGTAATTTTGGTTATTTTTTCAGAATTTTTTTCGCATCAGAGGTTGGTCATAAACTACTTCTTGTGATTTCCCAGTTTTTCAAGATTGTTTTCATCAGATCCGTCCCATCTTACGGATTTTCATCCGATTGGTATGCAACCTGATCTAAAAGGTAGTAAGAAGTCTCACACAGAGGACTGTGTTCACTGATCAGCAACTTGATCTCATTGTGGGCCCCACGTGCCTGTAGGCACAGTAAAAATCCTTGAAGAAACGGTCACAGGGCCCACCACCTCTAGTAGTTCAAAATGAGTGAAGAGGGGTAAGTCCCGCCTTCGCCAAGGTTGGCAAAGGCAGGGTTCTAGTTCCGCCTTCGTCTGTTAATAAAAAAAAAGGAGCGAAAAGGGAAGAGGTCTCCTGACTGATAAGGCAAGGAGAGGAAAGTGAACGATGTGACTGAACCTGGGCCTGCCTTCGTCTCTATAACGAAGGCAGGAAGAACGGCACGTGCGAAGAAAGTTATAAAAGGAAAACAAAGCACCGATCCTGAGAGAGAAAAAGGAGGAGAAAAGAATGCCATGCATGAGAAACCTCTTCTAGAGGGGAAAAGATGTTTTTAACGGCCTTCTTCCCCTCCAGAAATAAGGACATGCACTTTGATTTCTCTGTAAACATCCTGTACTGGCAGTCCTCATATTGGACAGACCAGAAGCTTAGTGTAATGCCCAGGATCTCTAGTTGTTGAAATAGAATTGCCATGCGCACACACTTTTCTTTTCACTTCAGCTCTTTATTATTTTAATTTTTGTTTACATATCTTTGGCGACTCCAATGGGGATCCGGGGCTACAATTGTTGGTTACCTCTAACACCACAAAGAAATCACAGAGGATGAGTACAATGAATTACCCTCTCCATGACGGAAAATCTCATGCCTCCGACGGCTCCCGGTACCGAGCGATGACTCGACCAACGCTCTCTGGCGAAAAGGCAATCACGCTAGTCGCTAAGGGGACGTCGGTTGAGGTGTTGCAAGAAAAGGGACTAGCCGTCTTCAAGAAAACTGATCCGAATCATTCCCACTATCAAATGATACTTCGTCCAAGTCACCCCCCAGGGCGAGAACCCTGATTGCCGGAGAGACCTCGGCCGAAGTATCACGCGAGAAGGGACCGCCAAGCAGGTGAGGACGCTCAGGAGTGACGGATGGTCCGTCAACCAAGGCTATAAAAATGCCAATACCACTGCCATGTGCGTTCACCGCACCACAAACCATGGAACGTACGACTGCAGGCGAACAGACGCGTGAGCTTGCTCGCGAGTCACGGGAATCTGACTCGGATGAGCAGGAAAGCATCGACAAAGAAACTGACAGTCCGGGTAGGGATTGGAAAAGGGTCCCTAAGGCTCAAAGCCTAAAAGGAGCCCTGCCAGACATGAGATCAGTCAGCTCACCTCACATCTACAGATTCAACAGGATTCAGGTGGACCCCTTATCACAAGAGGGTCTACCGGGATGACTGGTAAAGAAAGAGCCAAAATCATCGATGAAAGTGGTTTCGTACAAAAGGCCGGGACGGTGGAGCTTAACACCAACCCAAAAACGAAACCACCGACGTCGAAGAAGTAAACGGCGAAGCTCTGTCAATGCGCAGGAGAAGGAAATTTCGAAGGAATCACGTTACCAAAACAAAAGAATGTCATATTCAAAACCCCATGCAAGAGGCCTAGAGAAAACCCCTGACATCCCAGTCGAAATGCAGTCCTTTAATGTCTGCATGGCCGACATAGAAGGGGAAGACAGTCTCGAGAGCAACCTAGGAAGATACCAACAGGAGGAGCCCTTCCACTACCACCTGCAAAGGCAAGATAATCAAATAGGTAACCTGATGGCGATGCTAATAGAGTTAAAGGAGAAACTGGAAAATGCAGTGGAGAAAAAGAATATGGAGAAAGAGTCCGCCGGATCAAACAAAGCCCCTGTCAAGGAACAGGTTCTGGAGCCGAAAGGAGAACCCTCCTTTGCCCGACAAACTGATGAATGCGCCGGAGGATCACAGAATGTAGAGGCAAAAGCAGTGGCATCAAAAGTAGAAGCTCAGGCGGAGGTACATAGAATTATGGCAGAAGTGGGTGGGTATCACCCTGTACGGGGAAAACCTTACCCAGAATGGATGGAGAACGTACAGTTCCCCAAAAAGTATAGTAGGCCTGATATACCGACTTTTGATGGCTCCGGACCAGCAATGCAGCATCTCTGGCATTTCTCTATGAGAACCGGAGGACTGCTTGAAAATGACGCTCAACGGATAATGTTTTTCGACAGCACACTGGTGGGCAACGCATTCAGATGGTTCGAAAGCCTCCCTGAAGGATCAATACAGTCATTCCAAGACCTCCAGGCAATCTTCACCATTCAGTTCCAGGCTGAGACCCCACCAGTAACATCCAAGGTGCTGCTGAAGACGCATCAGGAGAAAGGTGAATCGGTTGAGGCGTACCTCAACCAATGGAGGAACCTTTCCATGCAATGTCGAGAAATTAATTAAAAGACAGTTATCGATATCTGCGTACGAAACTTGATAACCGAGTTTCAAAAATACTTCGTAACTGTGGAGCCCATCTCATTCGCGCAGATATCTGAAGTAGCCGCAAATGCAGAGGCGGTGATCAAAAGGGAGAAACAGGAAGTGGAACCCAAGAGGTTTTCGTTCCGAAACCCTCTGATGGTTCCCCCGAATAGAAGGAAAGCCTCCCTCGCAATAGCGTCCACCCAACACGAGAAAAGAAACAAAGATAACCTTGAAAGCGGAAGGACGGCCAGCGGGAGAAAAGGACCAGGGACCAGTCGGTCTCGAAAATATGATTTTGAAGACCCAGAAATGAAAGGAATCTATGAACTCCTAAAAAAAGTAAAAATTCAGCCTCTCGCACCCAAAAGGCCAGAAGAGGTAGGGCGAGTCCATGATCCTAAATACTGCAGATATCATCAAATTGTGGGCCATCCCACCAGCGCATGCGGTACCCTGAGGAACGCCATTCAAGATTTGGCTAATAACCAGATCCTCACGTTCAAGGAGGGCGGACCACTACATGCTGTGAATGTCGCCTACCTTACCTCAGGAGTAGTTGGCGCCGGAATAAATGACCGCATCGTGACCAAGAACCGTGAAACGCCAAGGTCTCGCTGGGTCTTGCGTACACACTGCCATGCCACAGAAATACAGGCTGAAGAAGAGGTGCTTCATACCCGCTCGGGAAGGGACTTTGCCAAAGATTACTCCAAGAGCTTGACAGAACAAACCAGTCGGCCTAATGATAGTGAATAGATGATCCCCCCACAAGACGGGAGATTTCAGTACGACATTATTGATCATCTGTCCCGGGTCCCGACGAAAGTCTCCTTACTAGATCTAATCAAAATAGATAAGGGTGTTTTGACGCCCCTATGGGAAGCCCTGTCGGAACAAAATAGGCGGGAACCAGGCCCAACGGGTGTCAACTGTTTGACAACTCGCCTGAAAGAAAGCGTCCCTATCACCTTTGATCGGAGTGACATTCTGCTAGGAGATTGCAAGCACGGCAGACCTCTCTATTACACGGGGTACATTCAGGAAGCTAAGGTGTCCAGAATACAAATCGACCCGGGCTCAGCTGTTAATGTGCTGCCAATCCAAACAATGAACTGCGTCGGTTTAGCGCCGAGGTCACTAAAGGAAACCAATGTGAGCATCCACGAGTACGATGGTCAAGGAAGCAAGGCATTGGGGAAGATCAAGATCAAATGCCAGATCGGCGACCTAATCGCGCATCCAGACTGCTACGTGGTTGAAGCCTGCACTACTTATAGCCTATTACTGGGAAGACCTTGGATCCACGAAAATCATGTAGTGCCATCAACGCTGCATCAGTGCTTTAAATAGATGACGACCTTGCTGTTCGGAGGCAATTCGCTAACAGAAAGTCGTTTCAAGGAGCGGACATCTTCTGTTCCGACGCAGCTTTGTACAAAGAAGAAGGGCAAGCATCAAAAGAGAGCCCTTCAAGAGGACTGGAAGGAGCTACCATTATTGCAAAAGAAAAAATGGAAGAAAAAAGGCACGCTGGACCCAGAAAAGAAAAAAGAAGTAGAATCTACCTTTGTAACATGGTGGAAACAAAAGAAACTATTCATTTAAAAGAAAGAGAAAGAGAACCACCAACCAAAGATCGGATGGAGGAGGTGAATCTAGGAGATGCGGAGAAACCGCGACTAGTCCTGATAAGCTGTACTCCGAGCAGCGAGGAAAAGGACGCTTACATATGGCTACTCAATGAATTCAATGATATCTTTGCATGGAATTACGAAGAAATGCCGGGATTTGATCCGTTGATAGCGGTTCACCATTTAGACATACGGCCCGGATCCCATCCCCACATGCAGCCGCAGGGAAAATTTGCCCCATATCACATAGAAAAAATAGAAGCGGAGGTCCAGAAGATGTTGAAAGTCGAGTTCATAAGAGAAGAACAACACCCGGAATGGCTAGCCAACGTCGTACCAGTAACCAAGAAGAACGGCCAGATTCGGGTCTGCATTGACTTCAGGGATTTGAACAAAGCCTACCCAAAAGACGATTTCCCATTGCCTCTTACATAGATAATGGTCGATAATTCTTGCGAGTTTGAAAGGATGACGTTTATGGACGGCTTCTCAGGATATAACCAGATCAAGATGAACCCGCCCGATGAAAAACATACATCATTTAGAACTCCGTTGGGAGTATATTGCTACACCGTCATGCTGTTCGGCCTCAAGAACGCAGCTGCCACTTATCAGAGGGCGATGATGAAAATCTTCAAAGATCTGCAACACAAAACGGTGGAGAGTTATGTCGACGATCTGACAGTAAAAAGCAGACGAGGAAGCGATCACTTGAACGATCTTAAAGAAGTCTTCCTGTGGCTGAGAAAATACAACCTCAAGATGAATCCACTCAAATGCTTCTTCGGGGTGACTTCGGGAAAATTCCTGGGGTTTATAATTCGAAAGGATGGAATACAATTGGACCTAGCCAAGGTCAAGGCAATACTGAAGATGCCCAGCCCGTCAACAATAAAAGAACTGAGAAGCCTACAGGGGAGGCTAGCCTATATACTAAGGTTCATATCCAATCTCGCAGGAAGGTGCAGACCATTCTCTGAAATTATGAAGAAGGGCGTCACATTCGAATGGAACTTCGACTATGAAGCAGCCTTCAGACATTTTAAGGAATACCTCACGCAACCCCCAGTCTTGATGGCGCCCATCCCAAAGAAATATCTCATCTCGTATACAAAGGCGCTGGACCATTCGGTGGGCGCACTCCTCGCTCAGAAGAATGAGGAAGGATAGGAAGTAGCCCTTTACTATCTTAGTCGAGTCATGATTGGAGCAGAGCATAACTACCCTCCGGTGGAGAAAGAATGTTTAGCCTTGATGTTTGCTCTAAACAAACTACGGCATTACTTGATGTTACATTGGACACAGCTGGTGTCACGGATAAATCCGTTTAAAGTGTTGATGACCAAGGCGGGACTGCTCAATCCCAGGATGACCAAGTGGGCGATGCTGCTCTCCCAATTCGACATTGATTATGTCCCACAGAAGGCTGTGAAAGGTCAAGCAATAGCCGACTTTTTAGCAGCACATCCACTGCCTAAGGAGTCCCAGCTTGCGGAGCCCTTACAGAACGAGGCCTCCGCCTCTTTGCAGGTGTTGACAACACAAGAGGTGTACTGGCAACTGTTCTTTGATGAAGCGTCTCGCACAACAGATTATGGTGTAGGGACATCGGGCATAGGCATCCTCTTCATATCTCCCCAGGGCGATTTGATACCCCATGCGTTTACAATAATGAAACACTGTTCCAACAACATTGCAGAATATCAGGCCGTGATCATGGGGATGGAAATAGCACTGGCAATCGGAATCAAACCAAACCAAACCAAGTCTTTTCCCACTAGGTGGGGTCAGCTATATGGATTTGACGACGCCAATCAAATCTGTTTGGGGCCATGTCCTCCGTTAGATCCATGTAGGCAAGGTCATGTTTAATAATTTCTTTCCAACTTCTCTTGGGTCTCCCTCTCCCTCTCCTACTCCTGGTAATCTCCATGCTTTCACACCTTTTAACAGGTGCCTCCGTTGGACGCCTTCTAACATGGCCGAAAACTCAGTCGATTTTCTCTCATTTTATCTCCAATCGGTGCTATTCCTACTTTGCCCCTAATCTCCTCATTCGTAATCCTATCTCTCCTTGTGATCCCGCACATCCATCTTAGCATTCTCATCGCCGCAACTTCCATCTTCTTGACGTGATTATGCTTACTGCCCAACACTCTGATCCATATAACAACGCTGGTCGTACCGCCACCTTATAATACTTTCCTTTAACCTTGAGGGGGACTTTCCGATCACACAAGACCCCCGAAGCACTCCTCCATTAGGACCACCCGGCCTGAATCCTGTGACTTACATCAGTATCAATCCCTCCATCCTGTTGCACCATAGATCCAAGGTACCTAAAGTTTTCTTTCTCTACAATCTTTTGTGTGCCCAAACTTACTTCTATGCTACCAGGTGTCCTACTTTGACTATTGCATTCCATATATTCCATTTTGCATCGACTTAGCCTAAACCCTTTTGTCTCTAATGTTTTCCGCCACAATTCTAGTTTAGCATTCACTCATTCTCTCGTCTCATCCATTAAAACAATGTCATCTGCAAACAGCATACACCACGGCACCTCATCCTGGATATGTCTTGTAATCTCATCCATAACTAGGGCAAACAAGTACGGGCTTAACGCTGAGCCTTGGTGTAGACCAATCGTGATAGGAAACTCCTTAGTTTCGCCGCCAGTCGTCCTTATAGATGTCACGACTCTATTATACATATCCTTTATCGCCTCAATATATGCGACGCACACTCTTTTCTTTTCCAGAACTCTCCAAAGAATCTCCCTAGGAACCCGGTCATAGGCCTTCTCCAAGTCAATGAACACCATATGTAAATCTCTCTGACCTTCTCTATACTTTTCCATTAACCTTCTCAGGAGAAAGATAGCCTCCATGGTTGATCTCCCAGGCATGAAACCAAATTGATTCTCTGAAACATTTGTTGTTCTTCTTAGTCTTCTCTCAATAACTCTCTCCCATAATTTCATCGTATGGCTCATCAATTTAATCCCGCGGTAGTTCGCACAGTTTTGAATATCTCCTTCGTTCTTGTATATGGGTATAAGAATACTTTTCCTCCATGCATTAGGCATCTTCTTGCTCTTTAGCACTACATTAAAAAGCTTTGTCAACCAACTAATACCATCCTCCCCCAAGCACCTCCAGACCTCAATAGGGATACCATCTGGCAATCGGAATCAAGCGCCTGAAAATTTTTGGGGATTCTCAACTTATGGTAAACCAAATCAATGGAGAATATGAAGCAAGGAAGCCCGACATAATGCCCTATCACCGACGAGCAAAGGTTCTGATGTCACGATTTTTACACGTGACAATCGCGCACATAACACGGAGTTTAAATGTGAAGGCTGATGCCCTGGCCGGTATCACAGCCGCCAGAAGGAACTTGTTGTGAAATCCTCGTGAAAAAAAGAAGATTGATGCCAGACTTAGGAACGTGGGAAGCTATCGCGGACTGCGTTAGCCATAATCCCACAGTCGCTAGGGTAGGAATCCTCCTCGCAAAACACGATTGGAGGCAGCCGTTCATAAGCTTCCTGAAATATGGGATCCTCCCAGAAGCTGTCCAGGAAAAAGTTAACATCAGAAGGAGGGCCCCCCGATTCTACTTCAACAAAGCATCAGGACTCATGTACTACAGGTCATATGACGGAGTATTACTCATATGCCTTTCCGAGGAAGAGGGGAAAATGATGCAAACCGAAATACACAGTGGCATATGTGGGGCTCATCAGCCAGGGCCGAAGTTCTATGAAAGGGCGCTGCGACAAGGATACTACTGGCCAACTATGGTTCAGGATTCAATGCAATTCGCAATGAAATGCGAAGAATGCCAAAAGCACGCGAATTATATACATCGAGCGCCTGAACTGTTGCACCCAACTGTTCCCTCGTGGCATTTCGATATGTGGGGTATCGATGTAATAAGACCTATCACCCCACCTTCCAGTAAGGGCCACAGATTTATATTGGCCGCCACTGATTATTTCAGTAAATGGGCTGAGGCCGTCCCACTCGGTGAGGTAAAAGCCACAAATCTTATGGACTTTGTAAAAAAGAATCTATTATACAGGTTTGGAATACCCAAAAGAATCATTCAAGACAACGGCCCTTAGTTCCGAGATTACCGTTTCCAGAGGCTGTGCCAGAAGATCGGAATCGAAAGTCGTCGCTCCTCCCCTTACAATCCAGCAGCGAATGGCATAGCAGAGGCCTTCAACAAGACAATATGTAAAATTCTAAAAAAGGTGATATCCAGAAACAAGAGGGAGTGGAGCGAGCGACTGCCAAAAGAGCTTTGGGCATACCGCACAACGGTGAGAGGCCCAACGGGCTCAACCCCGTTCTCGATGGTGTATGGGGCAGAGGCAGTGCTGCCTATTGAAATACAACTACCAAGCCTACGTGTAGCCACAAGAGACCACCAAACTGAGGAAACCAAAGACATGCTGAGGATAAGAGAACTTGAGTCTCTAGACGAAGCACGGCTGGAGGCCCGGCAAAACATTGAGCTGTACCAGGCAAGAATATCTGCCTCATTCAACAAGATGGTGAGGCAGAGATACTTTAAAAAGGGGGATCTTGTCCTCCAAGTTAGGAAACCCATGAAAACCATGTTCAAATCTACAGGGAAGTTTGAAACTAAGTGGGAAGGACCCTACGTGATAGATACCGTCTATGCGAACGGTGCCTATCATCTAAGGGATGCAGAAGGAACCAAGTTAGAATTGCCAATCAACGGCAAATTTCTCAAAAAATATTACCAATAAAAATATATATAACGGGCGTCTTCAAAAAGCCCATGTTATCCTTCGATCTGACCCAATTTTCTTTTTCTTTTTCTTTTTTGTCTAAATGACTATCCCTGAATAGAGGATAAGGGTCGATCAAACCCAGTAACACCCAAACGGAAGGCAGCTCACAAGGAGAGCAATGCGCCTGATAAAGGCATACGCCTGAGAAAAGGCGAAAAAGCCTACAAAAGGCGACTCGCCTGAAACAAAAAAAAAGGGGGGGGGGGGGGGGGGGGGGGGGGGGGGGGGGGGGGGTGGTGACTGGGAGAACCCAAGCGTAAGCAAGGTAGATAATACCTAGGCAAACAATGCCGGTATCGCCTTGACCCTAACAAGGGTAGCACTCCAAAGCTAGCCAAAAAGGCTCAGATAAACGGGATGCGAAAAAAAAAAAAAAAGGACGAGTAAATAAGTATATATGAATGATTCATTAAAAAAAAAAGAGAAGAAAAGAAGCATATCTGCTTCATTACAACAAAAAAAAAGGGCAAGAGACCCAGACAAAAAAAAGGGCAATGGCAAAATACAACTAATTCAGGCAGCAGTAATCAGAGGATCCAGCTGGCTCGGTCCAGAAGATCCCTCAGGTGGCATTTCGCCGAAACTGCCGACCAATGGTACTATCCACACCAGACCCAACAAGTGGCACGAAAAGAACACCCCGGGAGGCAAAACGACGCATTCTATCCGCTCGGCGAAGCAGACCATCCATCTGGTCGGCCATCTCCCGTTCCCGATCCTCGGCCGCAATAAGACGCCTGGCACGCCCATTTCGGCCTTGCAAACAGCCGCGGAGCCCGCAAAGCGCTACCCTCGCCTCAGTCAGTTGCCGCTCCGCAATCAAGAGGGTCCGGTTCAGATTTATCAACTCGAAATGGGAGTTTAAGGCCTCCCATTGAATGATGTTGATCGCCAGAAGCTCATCTGACATCCCTTCCATCATCCCTACCACGCCGGCCCAATAACTCAGTAACCAGAGTAGGTTTTCAGTGTGTCTGGTGGGATATCCAGTTCTCCTGAGAAGACCAAGGTAAGGAACCAGAAACTACGGTGCCAGACGAAGCTCGTTCGTAGACCAGTCGACCATGTTGCGGAAGAGGACCCACATATGGTCAAGTAAAAAGTCTCTACGAGTGTATCCGGGAGGCGCAGTCGCCAGAACTACCTGACGTACTGGTACCTCATTCGGGGAGTTTGACCCACTTTAAGAATGAGCACCATCCTCAACGCCAGACATGGGAGAAGGATGAGGACGACAGACGAATAAAAAGAGAGAGAGAGAAGAAGCGAAGGGGATGATTATACAAAGGTAAGAAGAAATCAACCCCTTTATAAAGAAACTTTGCCTGCTTCAAAGGCAGGCTTACGAAATAAGATGAATCGCTAAAGACGGGGGCCTCATTATGAAAAAAACGGTGCCTCGATCCTTTAACAATGGAAGTGACCGAACCGCGCGAAGGCAAACCATTGCGCATGGCCCACCAGGCCACTTCGAAGAGGACGAAGCGGATAACGCAACAAAAAAGGGGGGCAGAAAATGCCCTGCAACTGGGAGAACCCAAGCGTAAGCAAGGTAGATAATACCTAGGCAAACAATGCCGGTATCGCCTTGACCCTAACAAGGGTAGCACTCCAAAGCTAGCCAAAAAGGCTCAGATAAACGGGATGCGGAAAAAAAAAAAAAAAAAAAGGACGAGTAAATAAGTATATATGAATGATTCATTAAAAAAAATAGAAGAAAAGAAGCATATCTGCTTCATTACAACAAAAAAAAAAAGGGCAAGAGACCTAGACAAAAAAAAGGGCAATGGCAAAATACAACTAATTCAGGCAGCAGTAATCAGAGGATCCAGCTGGCTCGGTCCAGAAGATCCCCCAGGTGGCATTTCGCCGAAACTGCCGACCAATGGTACTATCCACACCAGACCCAACAAGTGGCCCGAAAAGAACACCCCGGGAGGCAAAACGACGCATTCTATCCGCTCGGCGAAGCAGACCATCCATCTGGTCGGCCATCTCCCGTTCCCGATCCTCGGCCACAATAAGACGCCTGGCACGCCCATTTCGGCCTTGCAAACAGCCGCGGAGCCCGCAAAGCGCTACCCTCGCCTTAGTCAGTTGCCGCTCCGCAATCAAGAGGGTCCGGTTCAGATTTATCAACTCGAAATGGGAGTTTAAGGCCTCCCATTGAATGATGTTGATCGCCAGAAGCTCATCTGACATCCCTTCCATCATCCCTACCACGCCGGCCCAATAACTCAGTAACCAGAGTAGGTTTTCAGTGTGTCTGGTGGGATATCCAGTTCTCCTGAGAAGACCAAGGTAAGGAACCAGAAACTACGGTGCCAGACGAAGCTCGTTCGTAGACCAGTCGACCATGTTGCGGAAGAGGACCCACATATGGTCAAGTAAAAAATCTCTACGAGTGTATCCGGGAGGCGCAGTCGCCAGAACTACCTGACGTACTGGTACCTCATTCGGGGAGTTTGACCCACTTTAAGAATGAGTACCATCCTCAACGCCAGACATGGGAGAAGGATGAGGACGACAGACGAATAAAAAGAGAGAGAGAGAGAGAGAGAGAGAGAGAGAGAAGAAGCGAAGGGGATGATTATACAAAGGTAAGAAGAAATCAACCCCTTTATAAAGAAACTTTGCCTGCTTCAAAGGCAGGCTTACGAAATAAGATGAATCGCTAAAGACGGGGGCCTCATTATGAAAAAAACGGTGCCTCGATCCTTTAACAATGGAAGTGACCGAACCGCGCGAAGGCAAACCATTGCGCATGGCCCACCAGGCCACTTCGCCAGAAGACTAAGCGGAGGCAGGGCTCAGACGCTCGACTTTGTGATCCACCAAGTCACACATCCTTGCAAAGGCGCAGGTCTTGCATCCGACCTTGTCGTTGGGCGGTTCACCGGATCACTGCGCTAGAAGGGTCCGCGAAGGCAGGACCCAGATACCTCATGAAGTCACGAGATCTCGCGCAGGCACCGGTTTTACACCAGAGATTGCCGATGGAGGGCCCACCAGGCCATTTCGATAGATGACTCCACGGAAGCAAAACTCGGACACCCGACTTCGTGGAAAACGTGGCCCATCGAGCTACGTAGACACGAAAGCTCGCGAAGGCACGGGTTTTGCACTTGACCATATGGATGGTGGCCCACTAGTTTATCTCGCCAAAAGGGGTTTTGAACTCGACCATGTGGATGGGTGGCCCCACCAGGCCACTTCACCAGAAGACTCCGCGGAGAAAAAACCCGGACACCCGACTTCGTGGAAACATGGCCCACCGAGCCACGTAGACGCGAAAACTCGCAGCGGCACGGGTTCTGCACTCGACCATGCAGATGGGTGACCCACCAGGCCACTTCACCTAGAGACTCCGCGGAGGCAGGATTTAAATGCCCGACTTTGTGACCCACCAAGTCACGCATCCTTGCGAAGAGCAAAACTCGGACACCGGACTTCGTGGAAACATGGCCCACCGAGCCACGTAGACACGAAAGCTCACGGAGGCACGGGTTTTGCACTTGACCATATGGATGGTGGCCCACCAGGATATTTTGCCGAAAAAGGAAGGGGGGGGGGCACCGTGAAGACAGACTCTTGCGCATGGCCCACCAGGCCACTTCGCCAGATGACTCCGCGGAAGCGAAACTCGGACACCTGACTTCGTGGAAAACGTGGCCCACAGAGCCACGTAGAAACGAAAACTCGCGGAGGCACGGGTTCTACACTCGACCATGCAGATGAATGACCCACCAGGCCACTTCGCCTAGAGGCCCCGCAGAGGTAGGATTAAAATGCCCGACTTTGTGACCCACCAAGTCACGCATCCTTGCTTAGACACGAATCTCGCACCCGACCCCGCTAATGGATGACCCACTAGGACATCACAAAGGCATCCGACCCCTCCAGCCACACAACCCCATCACCAAACGGCAATCTGCAAAGGCAGAGGCCCTCGGACAAAAGAAGTCCACCAGAAAAATAGGGCAAATGGATAACAACAGCACAGCACAAATGGAAAGCGACCGCAACAACCGTGGAGGCAAAAAGAGGAGCCACATCGGCGACTAGAGCAAGAAAATACAGTTGCACCACCCACACAAATTTTCTTAAAAAAAAGATAGAGAGACCAACAAACAAATTCTTTCTATTATATTTCAATTGTTGTAAGGAAATCAATACATCTTCAATACAACTGCGAGCCTCAGATTCCACAGAGGATGAATAACGGGCCTTGACTTCATCAACAAAGGCAGGATCGGAGGACAAATTACGCAAATCAGCATCCACCAAGCTTAGAGACTGCTCAAGCCTATTCATCTTGGAAGAATCAAGCTCTAAGGAGCACCGCCGTTCCCTCACCAAGATGTCAAGATCTGCAATTTCCTTTTCCAGAGTCTCGCGGCAAGATCGCAGGCACTCTAGCTGAGCCAACAAATCCCTCTCTGATTTGATAACCCCGGTCAAATCAGATCGCTTCTGATCGAGACCCTGCGAAACAGATTCCAGTTGCGGAGCACCCACAGTTACCCGATCACAAACACTGCCATACTCAGACTCTATGGCCCCCTTTTTAGCAAGGAAAAGGGGCTCAACCACAGCCAACGCAGGACCTTTAGAAAGGCGTGTAAGCTCAGCTCAAAAAACCAAAATGCGCCCAACCTTAGAACCGATCGAAGAAAGAGATTCCCCGGAAGATCGCTCCATCTGAAGCGGAGAAGCCACGATCCCTTCATAGTAGGCCAGATCTTCCGCCAATTCCGACAAGGGAGACTAACGAGCCACATCTAGGAAAGAGCGAAGGACACCGACGGCTACCAACAAACGGCGAAAAGCAGCAGGAGAACCGCCCCCCAGGGAGGAAAGTGCCAAACGCAGCAAGAATCACCCAAAAGAGAAGGAATGGAAGGATTCCCCTCCCCCGACACAAGACCCAACCAACGGAACTAAGGCACGGGAAACCTCCATTTGAGCACCGTCCTGAGCGATTGGAGAAACTGGGTTGGAAGCAGGACAAGGAGTCGGGGTCTGGGAGCCCTGAGAGCATGAAGACTGAGCCCGGACCAGTAGATCCGTCGTCCAATCACCTAAAATGTCACACCCTCATATGAGCAAGATGTATATATACGGAAGAGGGGGAAGAAAATAAAGAAAGAAAGTAAAAACAAAGACCTGGAGATAACTGCGGAATAGTGGAGGGCCGTAAGGGAGGAAAACTCTCCCCCTCACCCTCCAGATAGGCAGTGTGGTCCCCCGGCACAATTCCCCTAGCACCGTCCACGTCAGCCTCTCCGCCAAGCAATGAATCATCGGAACGGGGTAATGGAGAACCACCGCCTTTAAAGGGAACGGAGGCACCAGTAGCCACCCTCGCGGGATCTATCAAGTCGCGCAGATCACTGCTAGTCCATTCAACTGCATCGGGAAGATCTGTAGAACTCCGAGCGAGTGACCCACTGAAGGAAGAGGGGAGGCCAACCGAACTTTTGGGAGTAGACATTGAAGACCGGCGTTTCTTCACAACAGGCGCTCCCAGAAAACTGACACCTGCGGCTTTCCGGCTTCGTTTGTTGGCCAAAATTTTGGTCCCAAGTATGCGAGGACAACTTACACTGCCTATAAAGTCTAGATCCTCGCCCAACTGAAGGTACTTCCCTAATGAAACAACATACCACCGAAGATGGGAAGACAGAGCATCACCAATATCCCGTCCCACCAGAGAAGGATATAAGAAGTGACCCCGAGAGCGTAGGGCGGAAAAGTCGCACCAAGTTCTCCATCCATCTGAAACGGAACTCTCCCCATGGAAGAACAGACGAGGTCATCCAACTCTTCCTTGAATGTAGCCGAATTGACGAGCAAAGCGACTAGGCCAATAAGGCTCAAAGAAGCTAGACCGCCAAGAATGGCAAACTAGCATAGAGGGTTGCACTAACAAAAGCCATTCCACTTCAGACTCGCACATCAGCGAGTGTTCTGGAGAGCATACCTCATCAGCGTCACAGAAGTGGGAAGCGCAATCGAAGTCTGTAAACCAAGAATGGTCGCGGATTATGAAAGAGTCGTTATTCCAGATGATGGAGCGAGAACCTGAGAATCCCTTGAGAGGTTTCAGTTCGGATGCAGAAAACGAGGTCGCCAATCGACACATGAAAGGAGCATCGGGGGACGGAAGTTCCCTGGAACAAGGATGAAGGGCACGACAGTTGAACACGAACCAGGTATAATAGTAATGCCCTGGATAACGACCGCTTGGATCAACACCCTCAATAATGTGCTCAACATCCTCGCGAAGGCCATGGCATAACTTCGCCAGCATGGAAGGACATAAGGCCATGCGAGATCCCCATGCTAATTTACAGGCAGGAAGGAGCGAAAAAGCCCTCACATTATCGCCATCCCGACCAGGAAAGACCGCTCAGCAGAGCCAGACGGCGAGAAAGTACGCCAAAAGCAAACGGGAATCGGGATGGGTGCGAAAAATACATTCCATTTCTGCAGCATTCCCCGGCCGATGAAAGGAAGGATCGTCATATAAAGATTGGATAGAAGCCGGAATTTCCCGACGCAGCCAGTGGGTATGAAGGACGTCCCTCTTGGAATGAGACACGGCCTGGTCTATGTGATAATTGAATAAGGCATCCAAGGTGGCGGCAAACTCAGGAGAATCTCTCCTCATAACAGCAAACTCGTCTTCGGAGGGAATGTACTCTTCATATAAATCCCCCAAAATAGGCAGACCGGTGATGGCTTTCATTTCCAGAAGCGAAAGGCCAAGTTCCCCTACCAGAGTCAGACATGTATTGCTGGCAGGACAATAAGTCCCCATCATCGTTCCGAAAGAGTGAACCGGAATAGAGAAGGGAACGGCCGTAGCCTGAATGCCCCCGAAAATTCCAGTGCCTTTCAATAAAGGTTCAAAGAAGAAGAGCGCAAACTGAGACCAACGCTCCCAACCTGGCGCAGAGTTCAGACAACCTTTCGGTTTCAAGTCTCCTGGAAAGCCACCACCAGAAACCCCTAAAAGAGTTCTGATAAGCGGACGAAGCTCTCCTAGTCCTCGATAAGAGAAAGGTAGATCATCCAAGAAACAGGGGAAGAGAAAACGTCGGCACACAGGTGCAGAAGAAGAAAGAGGCTTGTCACCTCCAATCAACGAACTCCGGTTTAATTCGTGCAGCCCTACCCAATCAATGGAATCTTCCTCTCGAATGGGTGTCCCACCGGAATAGAAAATGCGAGACGAATAGCTGCGGGGATAAGAGAAACACTGGCCTTCCTCGGAGGACGAACTGTGAGGAACCGATTCCCCGTGACGAATAGAATCTGGGTAACGGTCCCCGAAGATGTAGTCCGTGAGCGGGAACGGAGAAGGCAGTCCCTCTGTCATCAAAGCATTATAGAACGATAAAGGGCGTATTCGAGGGGCCTCTTTCGTGCGATTAGAAGTATCAAGACATGAACTCCCCGAATCGGGATTTGTCCTAATAAGGGGAATCATGGCTTGAGAGGATGAAGAAATCTTGCCCGGAACGGGGATAGGAGAAGACATCGCAGGAATGCACCTCAGGAAGCCGTGCTAAAACCCCAACCAGTCACAGAATCCTTCGCCCAGGGATCGAAAACCTTCCCTAATTGATTGGGGCAGTGATTTAAAAAGCGCGCCTAGGCGCGCGCCTAGGCTCCAGGCGCATCAAGGCCCAACAATGGCGCCTCACATGACCCCAGTCGAGGCGAGTTTAAAGAGGCGATGGAAAAGCCCCTGAGGCGCGCGCCTTGAGCCCAGGCTCAAGGCGCGCGCCTCTTGCGCCTGATTATCTGGGCCAGGCTTTAAATAAAAAAAAAAGGGATGGAAGGGGCTTATTGAAAATTTTCTGATATAAACGAAGGGATGTCCTGCCCTAGCTTCCAGACTCCAACATCCAACGAAAAAAAAAAATAGGGAAAGGAGAAAGGAGAAAGTAGTCAAAGAACTAGAGCAACATCAAGGGCAACACCACTAAGAGGTTCATCAAATGTTCTTCAATTGGTAGATGAGGATGATGCAAGTTCAGAGGAGACGGACGAGGAAGATGTGGATGGATAGAAATCCAATAATGAAGAAGAAGCTTATGACTTACTTGGTGTAGATGTTGAGGATGACTGTTAGGTCCTCCTTAGGATCATCTGTGTTGTTGCTTTGACTTTGAAGTTGTATTGGTTTTGATGGATTTTGGTACTTTTGTTGACTGTTTAACATTTAGAGTGATGGATCATGGATGCTAGTTTAGAAATTTTCAAATATTCCTTGCCAATTATATGTCTGTTTGTCTAATTTGTTCTACTTTTGTTCTATTTTGTGAATTTTCTGTCTATACCAAAATATATATTTTTTATATACAATGTGCGCCTCACTTCAATGAAGCCCGCGCCTCGCCTCGCGCCTTAGCGCCTAGGCCCCAGGAGACCTTAGCGCCTTGATGCGCCTCGCGCTTTTAAAAAACACTGGATTGGGGGGAGGCAATATGTAGGCACAGTAAAAATCCTTGAAGAAACGGTCACAGGGCCCACCACCTCTAGTAGTTCGAAAAGAGTGAAGAGGGGTAAGTCCCGCCTTCGTCAAGGTTGGCAAAGGCAGGGTTCTAGTTCCGCCTTCGTCTGTTAATAAAAAAAAGGAGCGAAAAGAGAAGAGGTCTCCTGACTGATAAAGGCAAGGAGAGGAAAGTGAACGATGTGACTGACCCTGGGCCTGCCTTCGTCTCTATAACGAAGGCAGGAAGAACGGCACGTGCGAAGAAAGTTATAAAAGGAAAACAAAGCACTGATCCCTAGAAAGAAAAAGGAGAAAAGAATGCCATGCATGAGAAACCTCTTCTAGAGGGGAAAAGGCGTTCTTAACGGCCTTCTTCCCCTCCAGAAATAAGGACATGCTCTGTGATTTCTCTGTAAATAGGAGTACTGGCAGTCCTCATATTGGACAGACCAGAAGCTTAGTGTAATGCCCGGGATCTCTAGTTGTTGAAATAAAATTGCCATGCACACACACTTTTCTTTTCACTTCAGCTCTTTATTATTTTAATTACTGTTTACAGTGCCCACTTCAACTCCAAAAAGAGGGTCGTCAGCCCTGTTTTGGATCATTTGTTTGGTCTGTTTTTTGGGTTCTTGCTCCAGCAACAGACCTACATCAAATTTCAGACTTTTAGGTTATTGCTTCTTGTCTGATTACTGTTTCATCCTCCCTCTCGGCATGCTTAGTGGAGAACAACACTTCTGATTTGCTGCCTGTGTGCTTTATCTCTCTCTGTGACACTTTCTCCTGTTGGTTTGATCATGGATAAATATGATGTTATCCCTGTTAAGTTTAATGGGCAGAATTATATGGCCTGGTCCTTCCATCTGAAGAACTTCGTAGAAGGACAGGGGCTATTTGGTTATCTAGATGGCATAGTCACAAAACCTCCTACTCCGGGTACCACGGACTCCAAAGTCTTAGCCACCTGGTCCAAGGAAAATGCAAAGGTGATTACTTGGATACTCAATTCTATTGATTCCTCCCTTGCAGTGGCTCTTCAAGCCTATACTACAGCAGTAGATATGTGGGCTCACCTCAAGAAGATCTACCATCAAACAAATAAAGCCCGGAAATTCACTACAGCCCGAAAATTTCACTTGGATAGATTTACTCAAGGGGATCGATCTGTGCAGGAATGCTTTAATGGCTTCCTCACTTTATGGACAGAACGGGACTCCATGTTGATTCAGACCGTCTCTCATGGATTTCTCTCCGATGCTCTTAAACTCCAAGAAGAAACTCACATTAACCAGTTCCTTATGAATCTAAGACCAGACTTTGAATCGGTTAGGTCTGCCATCATGAATAGAGAACTTTCGGCTAATCTTGATACTTGTTTTCAAGAAGTCCTTCGCGAAGAACTTCGTCTCACCTCACAGCGTGCCATTTTTGAAGAACCGAAGGCCTTCCTCACACCCCTTCCTGCTAACTCTGCTCTTCTAGCAACCCCCAATCCGAAGCTCACTCAATGCTATGAATGCAAATGCTTCGGTCATATTGCCAAGAATTGCCGGAAGAAGTTGGTTTGCCGATACTGCAAGCGGTCTGGTCATCTTATTGATGACTGTCGCAGCCTCCAGCGAAGGAATGAGACGCAGCCTAAGAAGCCTCCCTCCAATCTGCCAAGACAGAATATTCCTTCAGCATTCCAAGCTCAAGCACCATCATCTGACGCAGGAAGCACCTCATCTGGGGCTATATCCATGACTCCTACTCAGATTCAAGAACTGATCCAGAGCACAGTTACCTCTGCATATGCGTCTATTGGCTTCTCTGGTGGTCGGTATCAAACTCTTTCTCATATAGCATCTCCTGCTTTTCATTCCTCAACATCTCTTTCTTCTCCCATCACCTCTTCCACATGGTTTTTAGATTCAGGAGCCTCAAATCACATGACATCTGTAGAACATAGCTTTACAGATTCCCTTCCTTACCTTGGAAATGAGAAAATAACCACTGCTAATAGTGATCAACTACTCATTTTTGGAGCTCGTACCATTACTTTATCTAGTATCTCTGGCCAAGCCATCACCCTTCCCAATGTTTACTTTGTTCCCAAATTATCAGTCAATCTACTTTCTGTAGGACAACTTATAGATGATGGCTATCTTGTTCACTTTTCTTCATCTGGTTGTGTTATACAAAGGGGACAAACTGGGAAGGTGATCGCGAGGGGGAGCAAACATGGGCGCCTGTTCTTGTTGGACATTGGACATCATTCTTTCTTTGCTTCTTCTAATTTCAATAAATTGTGGATTGTTTGGCATAAAGGTCTTGGTCATGTGAACAATGCACATTTGCTTTCCTTGTTTAAATTTGGTTATCTGGATTCGACTATTGATAATAAAATGATGTCTTCTTTCTCTCAATCTAAGTGTGAAACTTGTTGCTTAAGTAAAAGTCATATTTTGCTTATCCTGTTCATAATGCTCGTGCTTCGACATCTTTTGACATCATTCATTCAGATGTTTGGGGAATTGCTCCTACCTTGAGTAGGACAGGATTTAAATACTATGTGACCTTATTGATGACCATTCTCATCATACTTGGATTTACTTTATGCGCTTGAAATCTGAAGTTTTCTCCATTTTTCAAAAATTTTATAACATGGTCCAAACCCAAGTTCAGAAAGCAATCAAAATTCTTAGATCAGATTCCGGTGGAGAATACATGTCTCATGAATTCTCTGCCATTCTTTCTGATAAAGGAATTCTTCACCAAAAATCTTGTCCGCATACTCAGCAAAATGGGGTTGCGGACAGAAAGAAAAAACATATTCTTGAAACTGTTCGTACTCTGTTGATTGCATCCTTAGTCCCTCCCAAATTTTGGTGTGATGTTGCACATACTGCTGTGTATCTTATCAACCGTCTTCCTAACACTGTTCTGGGAAAGACCACTCCTTACGGAGTTCTCTTTGGTCATACCCCTTCATGCTTTCACTTACGTGTTTTTGGGTGCTTGTGTTTTGTTCATCTTCCTCCAACTGAGCGCACTAAGTTAACTCCACAGGCTGCTAAATGCATCTTTTTAGGTTACAATAATGAACACAAAGGATTTTTGTGTTATGATCAAATGGAAAAACGCATGCGCATCTCTCGTAATGTAATTTTCTTGGAACATATTCCCTTCTTTTCTTTACATTTGGATAGTCATCCTATTGCTGTATCCTATCTGCCACAATTCTCGGAATCGGCTTCTCCATCAACTCTTCCCAAAGTCTATGTCCGGCGGAACAAGGTCCCTCCTCTGGCAACTCCCTCTCCGGATCCTCTCCCAGCGCCACCTACTGAATCTTCAGGTAATGATATTTCTTCTGATAACACCATTTCTCTGCGACGCTCTAGTCGTCCTTCTGTTGCCCCTAACCACTATGGATTTCCTGCTCCTCTTACTTCCTTAGATAGTACACTCCTATACCCACCTCATATTCACAGGCCTCAAAGGTTGCTTACTGGTGGGATGCTATGACTGAGGAATTAGTTGCTCTTGAAGCAAACCAAATATGGGAATTGGTACTGGCCCCGGATGGAGCCTCATTGATTGGCAGCAAATGGATATACTCCGTCAAAGTACACTCTGATGGGAGTCTTGATCGCTACAAAGCCAAATTGGTTACACAGGGATATAAGCAGGAATATGAAATTGACTATAATGAAACATTTGCACCAGTGGCGAAAATGACCACCGTTCGTACTCTTCTTTGTGTCACGGCAGCCCGCAACTAGCCTCTATGGCAAATGGACGTCAAAAATGCTTTTCTACATGGAGACTTGTGCGAGACTGTTTATTTAAAACCTCCACCAGAATATGCTTGTCCTCCAAAGCATGTGTGCAAATTGAGGAAAGATCTTTATGGGCTTAAACAAGCTCCCAGGGCTTGGTTTGATAAGTTCCGGGCAACAATCCTTCAAGCCGGATTTCGTCAAAGTCACTCTGATAGTTCCCTCTTCCTAAGATGGACATCGAAGGGCTACACATTCCTCTTAGTCTATGTTGATGATATGATTATCAGTGGAAATGATACTGCCGGCATTAGGGATCTCAAACACCACCTTACACGCCACTTCAGAATAAAGGATCTTGGTCCTCCCACCTACTTTTTGGGGCTTGAGTTTGTGCATAACAAATCAGGCATTAGGGTCCTTCAGTGCAAATATGCAACAGATTTGATCACGTCAGCCAGGCTTGATGATGCTCACACTTTTGATACGCCTATGGAATTGAACAGCAAAATCAGTTCCGATGATGGCACTCCCCTGGATGATCCATCTGTTTTCCGGCGGATAGTTGGTAGCTTGCTCTACTTAACTATGACTTGGCCGGATATTTCTCATGCAGTTGATACGGTTAGTCAGTTTGTCAGCAATCCCCACAAACCGCACCTTGCGGCTGCATTACGCATCCTCCGCTATGTTAAAGGAACTCTTCATCATGGTCTCTTCTTCCCTTTTAATACTTATCTGCAATTATCAGCTTATACGGATGCTGACTGGGTTAGCTGTCCGGACTCTCGGAGGTCTACCACTGGTTGGTGTATGTTTCTTAGAAAATCTCTGATTTCATGGAAGTGCAAGAAGCAAACCACTGTATCAAAGTCTTCTGCTGAGGCAGAATATCGGGCGATGTCATCCGCCAGTGCTAAAATTATCTGGCTCCGCCGCCTTCTGTGTGAATTAGGTATTCTTGTTGGTCGTTCCACACCTCTCCACGGGGACAATACCAGTGCTACCAGAATTGTCAATAAACCGGTCTTACATGAAAGAACAAAGCACATTGAGATTGACTGTCACTTCATCCGTCAACATGTTGTTACTGAGAAGATAACTCTGCCTCATGTCTCTTCGTTTAACCAGTTGGCAGATATCTTCACCAAAGCACTTCCCAACCAGCGTCATCATGATCTAACTCGCAAATTGATGTTTTCAATCTTACCACATCAATTTGAGGGGGAGTGTAGAAGATAACAGGCCCAGCAGGCCCAGCCCATGTACAAAGCCCACACGTGGGATATACTCAAATCTGTATAGGATAGGCCCTGATTTCTCTCCTTCTATGTATAGGATATGATTTATTCTTTCCATTCTTTTGTTATTCTGATTTGTATCTAATTTGTAATCTTTACTTAATTAGAGCCTTGATTAAGGCATCATATAAATATAAAATAGAACAGTCGATGCTCTGTGGAAGCATGACCTTCTCCCACTGTTTCTCTTCTTCTTCCTCTCCTTTCTTCACAAACTATTACATCCTCCACCACGGTTTTCACAAGATACCCCTAGTTTGCCGCATATGAGACCGTTTAAACATGCACTCAACGAATTGCTTCCCAATATGCCTCATGAAAATTCTTTCAATCATTCATTCTCTCTACTATATATGGTCTCAAGCCTCAGAGAAAACTAATTAAATTATGTTCCTCATCATCTTCCATTCCACATGCATCTTGAAGCCTTTAAAATTGGTCAAAGTATTCAAGAACGGACAATTCTTCTTGTTTCAAATCAAGAAATTGCCGAAGCATACCATACTATATTCCATATTTAAGTTCATATTTGGTTCTTTTAAGTGCATTGTAGAATTTACTGATATGGAATTTCATCTTGGATTCAAGAATGGACTTACCTTATCTATAGATTTGCTTGACCCAGATTTGGAAATCAGGCCCAACTTGTGGCTTATACTCCATGGGTCGAATCCAACTGTATTAGGCCCTCTTGACTTGGACCTGAACTCAGCCTGAAGTGAATTTTGGATAGGCACGTGTGAGGCCTCCTTTCCCTCTGCTTCGATCCAAGCGCCCAAAAGAAGAGAAAAGGGGTTGAAAGTTGAAACTCTTCTCTGCATTCGTCTTGCTTGTGGACAAACAATGGAGAGAGGGGGCTGGTTCGACTCAAGCAGTGAGGCAACAAGGAGGATGCTGGTGGCGCGACGGCAAGGACGGCGTGATGCTGTCGTCTTGTGCATGGTACTTCCTAGGTTTTGGGATACTCGGAGATTGGCAGTGGGGATTTTCTAGGAAGGCGACAGATGGTCGTCCAGGCAATGAGATTCGGGGTTACAGGAGGGTGGCTGGTTTTTTTTTTTTTTTTCTTCTTCTTCTTTTGGCAGTGGGATTCAGGGTTGAACAATGATAATGAGGCTATGGTAGTGTCACGGGAAAGAGGCGATGGACTGGTGATCGTGTACAGGTATGGCTGGGACGATGAAGATTTTGGGTTCGGCTACGAAAGTGCAAGATGGTTCCTTTTTTTTATATGTTTTAGGTTTTGTAGGGAATGTGGAGAGTGGAAAATCTTAGGGAAGTATGGGTTTTGGAGAGGGTGTCAGAACAGTGAGGCTGACGTTATCAAAGGGAGTTGGGATTGATTGGGTGAATGGTTCGGGTGGTGATTTTGGAGCGTGAGGGATTGGTGATAGGGTTGTGCGGTTTTCTGGGTGGTATGGATTTGGGTTTCGGGAAGCAGGATGGTCTTTAGGGATGATTGCGGTAGTGATGGATGCTGTGATGAGACGAGAAAGTGGGGTTTTAGATCGGGATGATGGGTTGGTAGGGAGATTGATGGATAGATGGATCATGCCGATTGATCGTGAGGATCGTTCGGCTCTAATACCAACTGATGCAGGCCCTAGGGTTAGGGCTTGAATGAAAGTGCCGAAGCACAAAGTGGTGCCGAAGCACGTGTCTGGAGACACTTCGACAAGTCTCCACAGAGACAATAACGAGGACTCACCTCAATGGGAAAACCCAAATCAATTAGTCAACTCTCTGAAAATAATTGTCTACAATGCCATATAAATAAGAAAGCATAACTTAGAACTAGGAAACTAAACAATATTGAAAACCTAATCTTAATTACAACAAAATTAAAAAACTAACATATAATTAGTGAAATAAAATAATCCTAAATCTACTGGGCCCGACACATGTGGCCTGAGGTCCATCTGCATCAAAAGCCCATTGCACCTAAGGCCCAACAGGCCATCACCCACCAAGCCTAAGTCTTCTAGTCCAAATGGATTTTTAACACAGGAAAGCCTCATTCTCCATAGCATCTATCATTAATATGTGGGTTTACATCTACTATTGTGGGATTTATTTAATTTTAGAAAGTCTTTTTATCAGTTCTAGAAAGTTTATTTTATTTATGTTAAGACTCTAGTCAGGAAAGTAAAACTTAGGCAAGTTCTAATTATTTTGAGGTTTTTCTTCTTTTATTCTCTAGGAAGGGAAGGCTGTAAATAGTTCTCATTGGGAACCTACTCCAAATAGGCAAGTGGTCACCTAGTCTATCTCTATCACTCTATGCAAGTACATATAATCCCCCATTTCTGAATGCATTTTATTGATTAATAAAGTTAAGAATTTCTCCCATGTGTTATTGAGTGTGCAAGTGTTCTTGTGTTGGATGTTGATTACCCGATCATCTTCAAGCTCAACTAGGATTTTGACCGCCGGGTACCAATCCATCTTCCATTAACATCAATTTGTGTCACCAACTTACCATTCAAAAAATAAAAAAAAGTTATTTCCATTGGAGCTGTCAATTTTCATAATACGGCTACTATCAGTATGCCTAAAGAATCAAATACAAAGAAACTAGCAAGTAAATTAGTGCCAGTTATAAACGTTAAAAGCTCCTCTCTCATGATGCATTATTGATATACGATGTGACGGAATTACGATGATGAAGTATGTATACAGGAGAAACAAAGAGCAAATAAAACATACATTCCAATTGAAGTATAAATCCCGCTGTAACTAATTTTTATGTCTTCAGGAGACAAGTTACACCCTTCAAAAAACTGGATAACATCCGACTTCAATACATTTCTTCCTCCACCAGTCAACCTTCCATAGACCAAACCTGAAAGTGATAAAATAAACATAATTACACAACATCATACCAGTTCAAATGAGCAGAAAACAACATTACAGATAAAGTGGAGAAGAAGTCAATATACTAGCTATGGGCCCATTTAAAAGAAAATAACACTGACCAGGGACGTTACTAAATGGTGGCATCGTTAAAATGCTGAAATTTTACGATACTGAAATCCAGTTGATAGAAATTTTGTGCTAGGAACGTTGATAGAATTTCTGGGTTCCTGAATGTAAAAAATCCTTCTCTGGCGCGAAAACTAAAATAATAACTTGTCAAATGCATTTTATAGTAAATGCCAATAAAGAAAATACCCTGAAGTTCTTGTGATGAGAGAGGAAGGCCTAAAAATGCCTCAAATGCCTAAATTCATAATAAATTTTTTGAGCCCATTTGCCTGGGCGATACTAAATTTCCAAGAATACATTATAGTGGAGGATCGAAAGAGTGCTAAGAAGTAAGGAGTGAAGGTTCTAGAGTGGAGATGTAAATATGATCATCGGTCCATCACTTTCCTAAAATTTAATTTACTTGGATGATCAATAAGTAATCCTCGCCTATGAAAGATACTTCCTTTTAAGCACGTTTGGGAACCATCCACGGATAGGATTCCTTGCCGGTTTTCCTATCACTTCCCCTCATAGGCCTTCACCTTCACTTTTTGGCCTTCTCATTAAACAGCATTGCTTAGATGTCCTCCGAATCAAATACACATTAAGTGCCATTTTGCCCACTTCATATTAAACTAAAATTTGGATGCTGGGGATGTTGTCAAAGGAGTTTTAGGGAAGTGAGGGGTGAAGGGTTTAAGGCGAAGTTCTTGTCGAGACCATCGCTTTCCTAAGATTTAATTTACTTGGGGGATGGTGGATCCTCCCACCTTCGATAGGAAGGCATTGCTTAAAAATCCTAGGAATTCAAAACCAATTAAACAAATAGCCCCCTTGGAATTTCCATTTGAGAAATTCCCGCCACAGGCATTTCAGTGAAAAGCATTCCAAATGGACCAAATTGCTCAACACACAAAACCCTGAAAGACCTGCTACTAATCAGTACTTAAGATAAACAGATTATAGAACTCCAAAAATATTAACACAGAAAACCCAACACTTCCAAACAACAAATCTACACAGAATTGCCAAGATTTCAAAAAAGAAAAGACAACCCATATCCAAAATCTAGGATTCCAAGCAGGCCTCATATGAAAGACAGGGCAGGAATGGCAAATGGAACTCACCTTCCATTCCCAATATCCCAAATGGTAGATTCAAACAAGGGTCTGTTTAAATCTTCATAAGTAACTCAATTTACGCATAAATGAGGATTCATACATTTGGATAACCTTAGTTACCCCATCATAAGTAGTAAGAGTAGCTCTGTTCATTTGCCAAAAACCACTTACAATTAAATGTAAATGAGGAAACTGATTTCAGCGATTTCTATGAAATGACATCACAGGAAAAAGGAAACCCAAACAAGAGAAACTAAGATCGGGATCATATACGTACGTTTGCGTGGAGGCTGAAGAGAAGGATCGGAGGAGGGAGGAGGAGCTTCTTCTTCCGAACCGCCTGTCGAGAAGCTTCTGGTAGCTGGTTCGCGAGTCAGAAGAACCTGAGTTCCGAATTGACTCGGTTTGAAGATCGGACCGCCCGGTTTGAGTAGGTTTCTCAGTGAGCTGCTGCTGAGTCTCTGCATTTTGGAAGAAACTGGAAATGAAATGAAGTGTGCGTTTGGGCGGTGGGTGGCAATTTTGCAGAGGAGGAAGAATGGGAATGCGAAACTAGGGATTTAGCAGTACAGTATAAACCCACAGTGGTGGGACCCACAGAACGATCCTGGCCTAGCCTGCTTTGGGCGTGGCTTGGATATGTAATGAGGGCCCGATTAATAATTGGGCCGGGCTTGGATTGAGTGATAGAAAGCCCATAGCCCAGTCCAACTTGTGTGAGAAATGCTTGTAATTTAATTTAATTAGTTCTCTAATTCCCACAAAAGTGATAAAAAGCCTGGTTCGTCCCGGCCCGATTGATTAAATAAGCGGGCTTGAGCCTAACCTTTATGGCCCGTGTTGCGCACCTGAGTCAGTGTTTCTAAAGTTAGGTCAGACTTGAATATGTCCTAGCTCGGCCCATGAACATCCCTACACAGACCCACCTCTTCAATTCAAATGTCCTAATAATGATTCCGGGGTCCGATGAGGCTTTACCCCACGGGTGACCGTGAGTAGATCTATCACGGTCGGCAATATTACCACAGGAAGCCTACCATGCACACCAAGTTGCTGCCACAATGATGTGGCAGACCGTGATTGGTCCACAAATGATCACCGTGGGTCAAAACCCCCAAATGATTCCGATTCCCTAATAACAGATTTTATAAAACAGGGCCCTTGATGAATTAATAATGTTGGCCGAGAAGATGTTTATTATTGTAAAATACATTTTCCTTTCTTCCTTGGATGTTGGTCTAAATGAATTAGTTAATGAAAAATGAATTAAGGAGAGATGGGAAAGAAATACTCGATTTATAAAAGCCAATGTCTTATCTGTATCTTCACCTTATACCCTTCATCTATTACCTCCTTTATAATTTTTTCTTAGAGCCCATTTTTACTATAAAATTCAGTTTCATATAAGCAGATCGGCTCCATCTCTCTCAAGAGTCCAAAGAGCCTAACCCAAGATCTGGATCTGGCCACTGAAGCTGGATACGTGGTGGTGGTGCAATTTTTCAAGATATCAACATTCTTTCCTGCATGTTCATATGGAGCATTTTCGGTGGAAAATGAAAGTGGTCTTCATTGTTTTGTGCTAATATATTTCTTTTCTTTTTGATATATAGGCATGTTTACAGTTTTCGTGAAAAGCAAATCTGGATTCTGGAGCACTATTTTTTTTTTAACTGTTTTGAACTTTAGGTTTTAGTACATGGGTCTGGCTTGGATTTAAAAATGAAAGGCCCATTTAATACTTGGGCTGAATTTGGATTAAGTTATAAAAAGCCTGAAGAACTGGCCAGGCCCAGCCCAAACAATTATTTCTTATAGTTTAATTGATGATTTGCCCAAACAAGTGATAGAAAGCCCAGCTCATCTCGGCCCGATTCATTAAATGGGAGAGCTGGACTCAAGCCTGTGTTTATAAATTCAGGTCAGCCTAGACAACCCAGAGCCCATGGACCATGGATCAGGATCATACAATTGTCAATGCTCAAAATCTTAGATCTAAAATCTAGCCACTTTAAGTTTAAAAAGAAATTGCTGAACATACATCGGGATTCAGCAGTCCAAAAAACATGAATTATCTCAAATAATCTGTCTAATATTCCCAGCCACAGCAATATTCCCAACTTCAGCCCGGCCCTACCAGATCCATGAAGGCATGGACACCCTACAACTTGGGTTGGGCCTCTTAGTCAAACTTAGCTGACCTAATCTCAAATGGAATTTTCATGTTCGAGTTGCACTTGGCCTTAAAAATGGGAAAATTACACTTTACCACCCTCAACTATCATCCTTTTTTCACTTTACCTCCTAAACTTTAAAAAGTATCAATTGACCCCATAAACTAATCCAACTGCACGACCGTTACCCCCTGAGGCCAAAATCGAGTTAAAATAGACGAAATAGAGCAACACGTGACACACATTTTACCCCCTAAACTTTAAAATGTATCAATTGACCCCCCCCCCCTAAACTAATCCAATTATGTGTCACGTGTTGCTATATTCCGTCTATTTTAACTTGATTTTGGCCTCAGGAGGTCACGGCCATACAATTGAATTAGTTTAGGGGGTCAATTTATACTTTTTAAAGTTTGGCGGGTAAAGTGAAAAAGGGGTGATAATTTAGGATGGTAAAATGTAATTTTCCCCTTAAAAATCAATACCTCGTTTGAACTCTGGTCTGTTTGATGACCCGAGGTCAGGTCAACTTACAGATGTATTTCAAAGATGTAATATGACTTACGGGTGTAACATGAGCCAGCTCGGTTTATCTTGGCTTGGGATCAGGTTTCAGTTGACCCATTTGGAATTCAGGTTGAGTTCAAGGTGGCCCAAAACCGGACCTGACCCACCCAAGTTCTCCACCTATTTTTAGGATAGTCCCATAGAACTAATTGAAACCTTGATTCCTAAACTATGAGAGAGCTCAGAAAATCCAATTTGTTTTTATCTGACCTCTTTCCCCTGAATAAGTTATGACACAATCACCTTATCCGAGTGGTGAGATGTGTCAGTTCTTACCTAATTGCCGAGGGTTCCAACTCCAGGTACGTCATCTCTTCCCGCTTGTGCGGGCTCCTTTCCACTTGAAAGAGCTGCTTTCTCGCGTGTATGTGGGCTATCTCTTGGGTCTCAGCCCCCTTGACTGGGGTACCCAAAAAAAAGGTAAAACGATGATACACGTTCATTGTCTTATTATGCAATCAAGGAGTCCATCTGAACCGCAAGATCGCGCAAAGTGAACTAGATGGGATTGATCACTCAGAGACAATCTATAGTCTCCAAAGAGGATGTTCCTGGTCTCCATAAAAGGGTGTTTGATCCTACTCAACACACAATTCAGTCTTTGCAACTTTAGAAGCCTCATCACAATTGATCCAAATTTGCTTCACCAGTGAATAGGAATTACAGTTTTAAACCTTCATACCTTGCTTTTTAGAGCTGCTTATAATGTTAACTAACTGAAACGGTACAAAAACTTTCATTAAAGGAGAAAGAAAATACAAAAAGAGAAAAAAGGGAGGTACAAAAGGATTGTACCCCATATAACACAAATTACATAATCACACCCTCCCAAGGAGACACCCTCTCAACCCCTTATTTAGCCAAAGCATCGGCAAAAGAGTTGGCCGATCATAGTTCTTGACGGAAGACCATGGAGGAAGATGTCGACAACACTCGGATCTCATTAAAAAGGAATTGAAGTTTCCAAGGGTTAATCTTTCTATTAGACACACAAGCAATTGCATTTGAAGAGTCACTCTCCACAATAAGAGCACCGTGAAAATATCTCTTAAAGCAACAGAGAGCTTCTAAAATAGTTAGCACCTCCGCTTCACTGGAATCACAGACGCCAACATTCTTTGAAAACATAAAAAGGACATCACCGTTGCTATTACAAAGAACACCCCCAATACCTACTGAGCATGGTTTACCTTTCGCCGCACCATTGACATTGAACTTAAGCGAATCAAGTGGGGGAGGAGACCAAAGAATTAGGTCCGCACCCCATGCAAGCTTCCCAGTTAACAATAACATCATTAAGAGAGAAGTTAGAAAACTCCTTTCTCGTCAAAGCCCATTCAGCAACTGTAATGGTGATTTTAAAAATTAAATCCTCTACCGAAGAAAAGGTAGATTTGAAAATTCTATTATTTTTTTCCCTCCAGATGAACCATAAGATGGCATACAAAAGCATCCTCCAAAGAATACGACCGCAACCAAAGAATGTCTTCCCTCCACGACTCTACCACCTCCATAATTTTTTTTTGGACTACACCAAGAGATGCCGCATCTACAAATGAAACGACACCAAGCACTTGCCGCAACCTCACAATGAAAAAAAAAGGCGGTCAACAGATTTCTTCTTTTTGCAACACATCACGCAAGTATTTGAGATGACAGTCAACATCAACCTTCTTCTTCTTAAATTATCTGTCCTGGAGATCTTTGTTGCAATTTCTAACCAACAGAAAGCTTCCACCCGGGGAGGAGCCAACCCCAACCAAACTAGGGATGAAGAAGCTTTAGATGGTTGGCTACCCTCCAAAGCTAAGTAAAAAGCTTTCGTCCAAAATTTAGGCTTCTAAATAATTCGAGAATCATTAGACTCCCTACACAAGAACACATTAGTAAGAAGACTTAATAACTCCTCATATTGGAACTCCTCAAACGAACAAAAAAGTCTCCTGATAGACACACTCCATAATATACACCCCTCCCTCACCTCAAAGCACTCACAAACAGTAGACACCTTATAAGGTTAACTAACTAAAACCAAACATGTAAGCCATTGGTCTGATTCTTCTTCACTAAAAACTCTACTTCTGTCGTGAAGAGTGAAAAAAAACTTTGAGAAAGGAAAGGCCAACAAAATTGCGGCAACCACATCAAAAGTACATGAGACCTGCCACTCAATGTCACTAGAACTGTAATAAAAGGGGAAAAGCCTCTCATAACTTCTAGAAAACTCGCTGCCTATTTTCTCCAAAGACATTCTTCTTTCCCAATCACATGGTGGATGTAATAATCAGCATTGGCACACTACATGAAAGAACAGCAACTTTCCACTGTGTATATAACTTTTGCAGGCATACGGCTCTTACCACCTTATAGATGCTTTGTGCACTCCTTATTTCAACATGCCCCAAGTGACATTAGATCCATTCACCACACAAATAGAGGAAAATATAAGAGGTTAGAAAACCATGCCACTCTTTACCATTTCTACAAGCTACTACTACACTATGCAAAATTTCCATTGACATGAACTTAATAATGGTTCCCACCTTAGTAGTGGAAAAAAACCTTAACCTACGTTGACACAAGGGGAACTTTTTGGACAAATGACTCCATGTTATCTTATCTTGTTACAATCTTAACTTTTGAGTGGGAAATAACTTCTAGGTTTTTTTCTTTTTGGCCTTTCTTTTTCATAAACATTGAATGGGAGCATCTTTGGTTACTTGTATTTGGAAAAGACAATGGATTTAGATTGTGTAGGACATAGATAATGAGATAGTATGACACAGTTATGTGATAATGATTGATATGAAGTAGTTATGTGATAATAATTGGTGATAACTGGTATACAACGCAACTTGTTTTGGCTAAACTTATGTGATTACGTGATTTGATTGTCTTATTAAGACAAAAGAAAGGATTCATGTTAATTATCGTCTTACGAAAATGTTGTGATAACTTCGAATTTTGGGGCTTTGCGGGGATGTATTATCAGAAAAACGTAGTGGGAAACAATTAATATATATCTAAGTAAAAGTGAAAAAACAAATACTCAATATAAAAATATTGTTTAAAATGTTTTTATAGATTTTTCCTATTCATATTTCATACTAGTTTTCTCATATCCTTTTTGATGTTTTCATTTTCTGAATGATATTTTGGAAATAAGAGGTATTATTGAAAAATATTGTTTCAGGTATGTAGTGCTATATTTTCAAAATATTGCCAATTGTAACTGTTTCAGCTCAAGCCCAGCTTTCTGGACTTCAGCCAAAATCTGTACTTGAACATTAGGCCCAACAACTCAAAAGGCTAGCTTGCAAAAGCTTCACCCTTGCCCGACTTTCCTACAGACAACCATAAATGAGTGTTTCAATTCCAGACCCAACCCATGAACCTAACCCGAACACAACCCACTAATTCAGGGTTCAGATAACCCTTCTTCCATCTGACTTTGGATAGGGTTGACATTTGCTACCTGCTTCACGACCCTGTAATTCTTTCCTATTTGACCTATCAACCCTTTTAACTTACAGTTTAGATTCCAATTCGAGTAACTAATTCTGGGTTGCATTTGGATAGGGTTGACATTTGCTACCTGCTTCACGACCCTGTAATTCTTTCCTATTTGACCTATCAACCCTTTTAACTTACAGTTTAGATTCCAATTTTAGTAACTAATTCTGGGTTGCATTTGGGCCAGGCCCAAATACATGTTACCTAAATTGGTAACCCAGCCCAATTTTTATCACTGTAACCTGTGGTGGACCCAAGTGCAGGGGTCGGGGCTGAAGCCTCTACCCAGGCCTGAAAAACAGTTTAAAATTCTTAAGAACCCCTCATAAATTCTGAAAATTAATATATTTTTCCTTTCACGTATGCCCATTCCCCTAAGAATTTTTTTTATTTATTAATTTATTTTAACATAAAGCTCCCCCGGAGAATGCCCACGAGTCCCTAACCTAACCCCTAGAAGGGGGAAGTGGGGAACTCGTTCCCTGACCTTGAAGTCTGAAACATAGCAATTGGTAACAAACTCACCATTCTATCATGTCATTCCAAAGGAAATTGTGGCAGATGTCCCATCATGTGCAGTAAGATTCTATGATCAGAGTCAACTGGGTGCATAGTGGGGTTCATCTAAAATCATATCATGAAATCTCCATGACATGAACTGGAAGGAATGATTTTCTTGGTTGTATGTGACCCCTCAATGCAGAGTTGGCTGGGGCCACACCTGTGCAAGGTTGCATCAAACAGGGTATGTTACTGTACTTTGGTGGACCCACCCACCAGCCCTGGCCGGGCTAGTGGGTCCATGATCCCACACCCATTGGCCCGACATGGCACCAACTTAGTCAGAGCCAACGGGCCTGCGAAACGTAGATCCTGTATGCTCCAGCAAGATCTCTTCTGCATGTATCGGTCATTCTCTATGAATATCATGTCACCTTTGCAGTAATTTACATGATACACACTATTGAGATTTAGTTGAAGAGGAAGATTCTGAGGACTTACCTAGAAAATGTGGTGACTGCCATTATATGAAGTTCAACTGGTTTTTTTTAGTTTTGTATTTGAGGCCTTTATTTTGTCCTGAAGAACATGATGTTGGGAAATATATCAATATCATGAAAGACATGAACCTAACTTGTATGCGAGTGTCAAAATCATGCCCATGTGGATGAGTTCTGGGTGCAAATTTCAAGGGTCCCCTGTATTTCCCATATCCCAAATCTAGTTGTGATATTCTCGCTATTCACAGACCAGTAATTGCATGTGATATTCACGTGGAGAGAGAGAGAGTTTGTGGAACTTTGAGAAAGGAAGATGAGCAATTGTATGCCTAAACTTGGATACAGCTGTTTCACTATGAATTTCTTCATGCATATGTTTGCTTTGCTTGTCAGTAACAGTTGCTCTGCTCTTTGAGGTTAAATAAGGTTGCAATTAGATTTACATGTAAAGATCGCGCGGATATCCAAATTCCAAGGATCAAAACATGGCCTTAGTGAACAGGAGAAAACTTTCATGGATTAAAAGGTGAAGGTTCAAGGATAAGATCTACAGTTGGCCGATCTCTACCTTGTCTTAATGGTTTAAATTAAGCCTTTGGTTTACAGCCATGGGTTCAAGATGTGGCACCAACAGGTGACCAAAACCTATTCCGTGAATATGAATGGATCCATTACAAAGATGGAAGATAAAAAGCCATTTACCTCAGGGCCCATTTATTTGCAAGAATGCGGAGAATTCTTGTTGGTTTTTTTTTTTTTTTTTTTTGAATTCTTGGAATGTTGTTCCCCATTTGATTTCACGAATGTTAAAATATAATATAGCATTTTGAGAATTGGAATTCTAAAAATTCTGCGTCCGAAAAGTGAGATTTCTTGAGACTGATTTTATGAATTCTCACCATTTAAATATGAAATTTGATTTTTTTTAGGGGGGACAACAACTTAATTTATTGCTGTGAGAAATTCCCAACATAAAGAATTTCTACCAGATAAAGAATTCCTACCAGAGCTACCAGATAAAGAATTCCTACCAGAAATACCTCTAAACAAACGAGCGCTAATAAACTTCTCATCATGTCTTTATTTCTTTCACTAGGACTATCCACCTCCTTTGGGAAATGCTACCTTCTATGAAAGTTACTAAAAATTGCCAAGCAGTAACGTCTAAAACAAACTAAAATTAATTGGCAGATCTAATGATAGGAGGTTTGCCACTTAGCTCAGTTTGTAGCTTTTAAAGTAGAAAATGGCCAGCACCTTCCATTTTGCTCTCTGAATCTTTGGTGCTGAAACCTACTTAGAAATAGACTGTTTGCAGAAACCTACATAGTTTTAAAAAATACAACTAGCAATGCCTACAGTCCTTACTTTATAAACTAAAAACCTACTACTCAATAATGCATTTTTCTTCCATTTTTGTCACGGTTACCTAAAGTGAGCCACAAGGAATTGTTGTGTGAATTTTTCATCTCATTGTTCTATGCTTGTTTGAAATTTTCAAATTTTGTAGATTCCATAAAGTATCTTTTTACTTGATTTTTTCTAAATTTTTTCAAGTAAATTTGTTGACAATGTGATACTGCTAAAGAATAGATTCCACAAGAAACTCCCAATCTTTGCTGCATGGGATAATTTCATTCATTCCATTTCACTAAGGGCACCTTTGTGCAACAATATTTCCATGGAAAAGGAAAATTGGACATATTTCCACATCAATACCTCTTCCCATGTTTGGTGTGGCGAGAAAACCTCTATGAAAAGTGCATCCTATTTCCACATATTTTTTTCTCAGGAACAAGGAAATGCAGGAATAGTGTTTCCATGAAAGCAAAAAATGTGCCTTCCACATTGTTGCAAAAAACGTGACTTAATTCTTCAAACAAAACCTATAGGATGGTAAAAGCCGATACCACAATTGAACATCACATAGGAGATCTTGGTCTTTAGGGCCCGTTTCTTTCCTAGAATTTCTGGAATTCATGTCTGGTAGCTGTCTGGGATTTTGAAATGCTGGAATTCTGAAATGCTACTGAATCCTGTCATTTCTGAATTCCCTGTTTCATTTATGCCTGAATTCCTGCCTGAGAATTTCTGAATTTCTGAATTTAATGAATTCTCTGTTTCATAACAAAAATGATTTTTGACTAGAATTTTACTCTTATATGCATTTTTTATATACCAATTTAACCCATCAATGTATTTTTACAACTCAATACGCAAATGTGTTTAATACTAATTGTAAGATGTAGGAATCAATGTTGGGCCCACTTTCACAATTCAAGAAGCTAAAAAAAAAAAACATAATCTATGCAAACCATAACCAGATATGGTTTCATCATTGTAATCATTCTCCATTTTCACATTCAAAGTCCCCACCTTTTATCCCATGTGAACCCCACCTCCCCATCTCATTCCCACATACCCCACCCCTTTAATCCACGTGTAGAACTCCCCCACCCATTTCACTTTCCCCATCCCAGAGGTCACAAAACCCTCTTCATTCCACTCCACACAGCAACCCCATCTCCCTTGTTCTCCACTCCCTCTCCTCACCTTACTTGCTGCCCACCGTCTCCGACCCATTTCTATCACCGCCGAGCCACCACCGTCGCCGCCGGCCACCACCGTCGCCACTGCTAGTCACCACAAAACCCACCTGTCCATCTCTTTCTAATTTCCCAATTTCCTTTTCTGTGTTTTTCTCTCTTTCATTCCTTATTTCTCCCTCTCACTGCTCCAGCTCCCCGCCGGACTCCAAACGCTCGACCTGTTGGCGACTGGGTTGGTGGGCACCTTCCCCGATGGCTTCATCCCTAAATACACAGATATTGTATACATCCATCTCTCCCACAACAATCTCACCGGGAGGACTCAAGAGCTTGCAGATGTTGGATTTGTCCCTTTCTCTATTTTTCCTTTCTTTCTTCCATTCTGTTTTCTTCCTTCTTCTTGTTGATGGACCACTGAGACCCCTCCATCAAACCCTCTAAAAAAAAAAAAAAAAACCAAAACAGAAGAGAAAAGAGGGAAAAAAAATTACACCAATCATCTCAAAGCTCAGAAGAAGAAGAAACTGGCCTTCTTTCTCCTTGCCGAGGCCGGAAAACCAAAATCAAGGATGACCGTTGAGTACCGGAAAGCTCAGCCGGAATTCCTGCAATGGTGGGTTTTTGGAAATCCAGGTGTTGAGGTGGATTTTGAAAATGCTTACTTTTTGGCATCTGTAAATACCAGAATTTTGGAATGCTAGGAATTCTTGCTAAAGAACACTGGATTCCTGACAGGAATTCCGGAATTCCCAGACAACCGGAATTCCTGTCAGGAATTCCGAAAAAGAAACAGGGCCTTAGACCTAGTCCATGGGGACTATGTACTTGTTTTAATCATGCCCTAACTAATGAAGTAAACTCCACCAAATGAAAACAAAAAGGGTAATAAGGTTAAAGTAAACTAACCCAAAAAAGAATGTTATGCAAACATGACCTAATTAAGTCTTCAGCCAAATGGACCTATGGGATAGTAAAGCTGACACTCCACATAGGAGATCTAGGTCTTTAGATCTAGTCCTTGAGGACTATATATGCATAATGGGATAATCTCTACCAAAAGAAATATAGAAAGGGTAACAAGGTAAAAGTAAACTAACCAAAGAGAAGAATGTTTTGCATTTTTTGTAATTATCTTCTCCAAGTTGAAACTGACAAGGTAAAAGTAAGGTAAACAAAGAGATGAATGTTTTGCAATTTTAGTAATTATCTTTTTCCAGAAGTTGAAGCTTTTCTTACTTTTTGAAAGTTTAACGTTTTTTAATTAATCTTCATTTGAAGCAAAGCAAACCATAAAATCTCCTTAACAACCAAATATTCCTTCGATGTAAAGCAACGTATCATGCGATTATTCCAATTGCATACATTGTATATAAGTCATAAAATACATAGATTACTAAAGCAAAACTGACGACATGATGTTACTTTCTTGGGTCTTTTAATTCTCTTTAGTTGTCTCCTTCACCATTATTTTTTCTCTTAATCCTAGAATAAACATCTTTAGCTTCAGATTAATGATTGAAATGATTTGCCTCTCACATGGGTATGCATTAAATTACATGAAAGCAATGAACATGTATCCAATTTATTAATCAAACACATCTTAAAAGAGCATGGGCCGGTGGTTTTGGCACTAGGTCCTGCTCCCATCAATCCCCTAATAGCCTCTCTCTCTCACAGTGGGTGGGGTTTCCTTTCCTCTAGTCAAATGCAAGTTGGATGGGAATCGATGTCTTTTAGCATTTTATTTTAAAAAGTATAGATCTAATTAAGTAGAAATAGATGGGGTCATGTTGAAGGTGAAAACCATGGCACACATCAGACAGTTTGACCAAAATGTCTGACGAGTTTCTAGCTTTCACACTCCTTTTCAGCATATCACCACCTGTCCACAGTCCTTACTGGTCTAGTTCCATTCATATGGTCCAATATCTGTCTAAATGGGTGTGACAAAAATGCCAATTAGTTTTTGCACATTTCTGGTTCGGGTTAGAAAATAATTAGGCCAAATTTTTGGGTCCTGATTTATTTAAACTCAGGTTTCCTGCGCCAGCTGACAACTTACCGCTGAAATCATCAGGAAGAACTTATATCAATGGATGTGAGATAATAAAAAAGGATAAAATGAGAAATGAGTACATGAGGTGAATAACTTACCACTGAAAACTGAGGTCTGACATTGCCTTTTAAAATGGTATAAGCACTTAGCAAGAGCTGAAATAAAATGGTATAAGCACTTAGCAAGAGCTGAAATACAACTACATGTACATGCTAAAAAAGGGTTCGGATACTTTACTTTCCGAACTTAGTAAATTAGTAAAATAACACATTTGTGAAATCAAGTAACTTTTGGTTTTCACTTCCATTGACAAGAGGAAAAAATTAATTTTATGAACAAAAGCACAGTTACAAAAATAAAACAAAATGAAAAAATAAAATCTAATTTTTTAAATTTATAAAGTCCAATGTTGTTGAAACAAGCAGCCAAAGGGACCCTGAAAGGACAAAGTAGCCTCCATATAGGTACAAGTTTAATAACTTAATAGTAACCAGTAAAAAATAACATAAAATGGGTATATTTGTGTCACACTAATTCCATGAAAGGATTTGCTTTTCTGCACATTGATTCTTTTTCTAACTTTACTAGGCTCCTTCTCAACTCAAAAAAGAGGAAAAAGTAAAGTGATTTTCTTTGCTACAACATAAAGTCATTTTCTATTGGAATGGAGTTTTCCTCCAAATATACTTATTCAAAATATCACTCAAGTGTTACACAAATATACCATGAAAGGCTGTTTGAATAGAAAATAAAACTCACAAAGCCAACCTTAAATTGATTCAAAGAAGCTCTCATTACATGGCAGATCCCTTACAATGTTATTTAGATGACACAATGGTCGCAATCATCAAATCAATGCCTCACGTGAAGAATAGCTCCTTACCCAAGTAGTAAAGACCGTCAATTCTTACCTGACTGCTCGAGGTTCGAACCCTGGGTACATTACCTCTTATTGCTTATGCAAGCCTCTTTTTCATTTGTGTGGGCTTTCTTCTCGTTTGTGCGGGCATCTTTTTCATTTGAGTGTGCTATTTTCTCATGTGTATACGGAATCTCTTGGGTCCCAAGCCCTTTGGCTGGGGTAACCAGAAAAAAAAAAGCCCACGTAGGCAAAGTCAACGCTGGAGCACAAGGTGCAAAACTTTAAAAAATAAAGTGAAGAAAAAAAGAGAGAAATGATGGGTATTACTTTCCACTCCCCCATCATTAGTGGGGTCCATCATGTCAACCCTTTTCTTCTTTGAAACATGGGCCCCACACAGCCCAAGTCACTGTAGAATTCCCTTCCTTTTCATTTCATTCCCTTCCCTTCCCTTCCCTTGGCTAATATCATCCAAAATTGCTCTCAACCAAGCCTACAAAATTTGTCAAGAGTGATAGGATGGCTTCTTTTGTGACAAAATTCTAACGAGTTGACACAGCATCATCTAGAATTCGGTGAGAGTCCACTACATGGAATCTATTTGTGGTTTAGTAGTGATTGGATTGATTGGAAGGCTGTCAATGTGAGGATGGATGTTGAGCCCCACATGTAATCACTTTCAAATGATGAATCCAATATTTGTCAATGGATTCGATTGTGAAATGAACTCCCTAAATCAGTATTTTATCATTTGACATTTTTACCTGTGGAGGGTCCCACATGCGACCACAGTCCATGATCCTCATCCAGACCATCCATCAAATTCAAAATGCAATTGATGAATCTTGCAGTCCTCATCATCCAATCACAATGTAAATGGGGATTAGTACTTGTTCATATCGAAGGACGATTTTCTCCCTTGTGTACCGGTCATTCATATCAGCGCTCCTGTTTTTTGAAATTTAGGGGGACCTGCTTTGAAAACGGTCTGGATAAGCTTTTCCGCAAAGTTGTGCAGAAGAAAATTTCCATCATATCGCATCCTAGGTGGTACATACTGGATTTTTCTTGATGGGTCTTTCGGATAATTAGTGGTGGGTGCCTCCAGCACTGCATCAAATGTGGCAAATATCATTACCAAAATAATATTGGTAGGAGATAATATTAGAGTCATTTTGTTTTAATATATCATTCACAAATATTATTAAAATAGAAGGTAAGTCTTAGGATCTGTTTGTTTAGAAGAATTATGAGAGTCTTTGTCTGGAAAAATTATGGGAATTCCAGTTGCTGCCTCCTAAAGTAGAATTTTAAATGTTCAACCCCCTCTAGCATTTGGAATGATGGAATTCTAAAATTTTATAAGGTTAAAAGTATTTTTTCATGTATTTTTGGAATTTTGAATTATTGCAACAAACAAAATATTTGGAATGCTCAGCGGATAAAATGTGACATCATATTATAAATCTCCAATAAACTCAATTCCTTATCATAAAATGCCTTGAACAAAACAGGCCCTTAAACAAAAAATAAAAAAAAAATTAATGAATTAGTTGAAACCCAAAGAAAATGGAGGACTACGAGAGAATATTATAAAAACTAAAAAGTAGCAGGTTTGTATATATTATTCTAGTGCAACTATGCTACTAACTACTGCAAATGATAAGGTCTATCAAGTCCTTTCTCAAATATTACCTTACTCACGTTTGACAGGCCACTCAGTGGAAAAGTAAGTTGAAGGCTGCAAAACTTTTTAGTTTTACTTTACCAACGGCCAAAAAACTTTATTTTATAAAACACATGTAAAGGTTTGAAAGGTTTCTCTCTCACACACACAAAAATTGCTTCACCCATGCAAAATAAAAATAAAAATAAAAACTTAATTTTTCTATACTTCATCGTTATCTTTTCTGCTAATTTGACATTTATTTTACTTTACTCTACTGATAAATAAAACAAATATGTCCCGTATTCTAGGTACTTTGTAACCCTTCTTATCCTTTATCTTCCAGCCGAAAATATCATAAATATTATAGTGAGACATTTTCTTAAATTTTTCAAAATAAACTCAAAATAACTGCAATTTTTGAAATACTGTTGTCCATAAAAGGGTTAAGGTCAGATTCAAGAGGGTTAAGGTCAGATTCAAGATGGTCAGTACACAGATTGTTTCTAATTAGACCCTACAACTAAACTAAAAAAAATGATGGTTTAGGCTGTTCTCCTGTGGTACTCAGGTAGGCCCATCATGTAAAAGTGAACTTCTCTGCAGGTGTTGGGAGACTTGTTTCACAGTGACACTAGTGATGGTGATTTCTCTAGCAAAGTTTACCCTTCCCATTCTCTGATTGCATTTTGAATTTTTTTGACATACACACACATGGTATAAGAAGAACTTTGAAGCCGAATCTTAAAATCGTCTTGAGGCTCAACGTCAAGTCAAGAAAAGAGTCAACGCCTTCTCAACTACAACGTCATTGTCCACGTCAGCATCCAGCTTCCCTTCATTTTGGCCTGCCCATATAACACCCACACCCCCACTCTCATTTTCTCCACAAGCAATTCTCCATGTTCTTCTAGCCATGTATGACTACAGCATCTCTAATTTCCTACTCCCCCAACACTTTGATTCCTCCGTCCCTCTGGTGGCCGGAGTCTTTGCATCGCCGCCACCTCCACCACCCTTCGAAGACCAATTGGCCACGCACGCATTCGACTCCATTCGCAAGGCTCTCGCAGCTCTCAAGTCGGAGGGCGCAAACAATAATCTCCCTTCTCCTTCCTCTATTCCTTCCTATCTCCAACGCCCAATTGTATTTCAAAGGAGTGCAAGTAGCCACTCGCTTCAGAAGGATGTCTACCATCCCCTTTCATCTCCTTGTGAAGAAGAATCAATGCGAAAGGTTTTCAGCACGGGAGACCTAAAGGTATTACTATTTTTCAGTCATTTATAGGTAATCGAGACATGTTGAAATATCATATCATATAAAATGATTGAAAATATAACTCTAAATAAGGATGAGTGAAAAAATAGAACCATTGAAGCAGAACCAAGATAAATTGAATAAAGCTTTAATAAAGAAAATTAGAGAATAATTTGAGAGTCCGCCCGCTTAGACATTTGTGAAATAATTGGCATTATTCCATTAGGATCATGATTCGATCAATCATCTTGTTTGAACAAATTGATTGTTTGATTGAATTTCTTCAAAATCTGTAACTTGGGGTTTTGTTTCTATGCATCAGACACTCAATAGCTTGCAACATAGCCAAAGATCAGGAAGCCCTTTAGGCCATGAGAGTTGTAGCCAGGATGGTGTGCAAAAAGTTGGCCGTTACAGTCCTGAAGAGCGAAGAGAGAGGATCGAGCGATACCGGAGCAAGAGAAATCAGAGGAACTTCCATAAGAAGATCAAGGTATGTATATTATCCATTGAGAGAGAGAGAGAGAAAGAGAGAGATTTAACATACATTCAATATTGTTAAATGGTGTGGTTCTCTTGGTTGGATCAGTATGCTTGTAGGAAGACGCTAGCCGATAGCCGCCCGCGAATAAGAGGCCGGTTTGCAAGGAATGATGAGATGGGGGAGTGCTCGCAAAGCCGATGGAGCCAGGCTGGGGGTGAAGATGATGAAGAAGATGATGATGGTTGGATTAATTTCCTTGACTCCATATCCATGAATCTAATTCCTTGAGCTTTCAAGGAATGACAGGGGGCACTTAAAATATTTTATGCAGTTGCAGTAAATGGTAGGTTGCTTGTTGCATTTTAACAAATCAAATAATGCAGTTGGTAGTATCTAAGATGGGAAGAATTCCATGTAAATACAAGTTTGCCAATTCTCTCTCTGTCTCTCTCCCACTCTAAGTGCGGTTTGTTAATGTTAAAAGCACAAATTTATTAAATAGATAGTGCTTTATCCCTCTAATGTTCATATACTATCGCCTACATGCGTTACCAATCCCAATATATTTTTGTTTTGTTCTCTGCCTTGTAGTAGATGGACCTGTGGCAATGTAGGGCCCATTCAATTAAAGTTTTTGGTCAAACCCTTTATGCATTGTTGGTGATGAAAGTATGTTTTTATCCTTTGGTTGGATTAGTGTAAGAGATCATGATTAGCTCATGGATGAGATGATTCAAACAAAATAGAGCTGATTCAAATAATAATCATGCTTTGATTCAGGGTTTTACATTAATGTGGAGTTCCATGGATGGGTATATGCTTAACAAATATCTACTTTGCTTATTCAGAGAGAGAGAGAGAGAGAGAATCTCCTTTGCAGTGGATCTATATCACTATATGGGATACAGACGGAGTGTTGAATCAGCTTACCAAGATTTTCTGAACAGGGGGCTCCCATTCAGATCCCTCACCTTGTGATGCACCAGGTGGGCCCACAAATTTCATCTCACCATGACACTATTTGCCAGTTGCTGGAACCTCCTAGACTCCCTCCACTGTAGAATTTAATTCTAGAAGACAAGAATCAAGATCTTCTGATAGAGATAAGCAGAATTTTCTGGTCAAATCAAAAGGTTGGCCATAAGGCCGTGGATGGGGCGTTTCCCAACTTAAGCATCTACCAATCTTCACTGTCATCTTATATTTCTAGATACTGAAGGTTGCAAAATATTAGAAATTGAGAGTAAACTTCTATTTAAATTATTTGTTGCATAACCTTACTTTTGCTTTACTAGAAACAAATGAACCTCAAGGGGTAGCGCAATTGGCGCAATTGGATAGGACCACGACTCGAAAACCGGAGGTTGTGGTTTAAAATTCAAGCTCTCTCCATGGGGGCCACTTGCCCAAGGATAAGCCTGACTTACCCAGTGCATTAGGGAGCATAGACTTTATCTGCTTGAGAGAATAATCGGTTCTCGAAGATAAAGAAATAAGGATGTAAATCATAGAGACATCAATCAGGACATGTTTGTGTGATGCTGAATTTCGCATTATGCATATTTCATTTCACTACGCCACAGCCCTCCACCCCCAACCACCACAATCTGGACCCCATAGTCAGTGGATCCCACCCAGGGTTTGCACCTAACCGAATGAACAAGACAGGTTAATCAACGGCATTTTCCTTTAATATAAAACCGTTTGTAACTTAAGGGCGAGGTTAGACTAATCAAACGGACCCCAAATTTTGTACACGGATAGGGCCCACCCAGATCTTACAAATGCACCGAGTCGCATCTACAGTTGGGCCCCACAGCAAGATCACAACGCTCGCTTGGGATGGGATCACTATGTATTATACAACACTGAGCGTTGGCTTTTGGGTACCAAAATGCATCTGAGTTCCATGGAGGGCTCAAAATCCAAACCCAACCCATCCTAAATTTGAACTCGACCGCCCCAAATTTCACTTTCGGTCAGATCGGCCAAGCAAGTTCAGGTTTGACCACACAAAACATGTTACACCCTTAATACATGCACCTAGCTCCTCAAAATTTAACCCTTTCTTTATTAAGGATCCGACTGTTCACCATAATGTTGATTCACGAAAAAAGGTGTTCTAATAAAACTATTAAAAATTTTGGGCGCCCACAGAACAAGATTAATTTAATTGGACTGATCACAACCCTAATCCAAATTAACTTTTCTCATAATCACATTGTCAGGAGTGGTATACGTGACAAAGGTGAATATCTAAAATTGGCCATCAAATATTATTTCATAAATAAAAATAAATGAATCAAGGGAGATGGAAAATAAATATCCAACCATCATCCTAGTAATTCAAATCCAATAAAAATTAAGGTCGCATCAAAATCTCCCCCTTTTATCCTTTCATCCCTCGCTTCTTTACTAATTCTCTGTTTGAGAACCATGAATTCCTATGTATTCAACTCCATGACCCTCAGATTATTTGGAGTGCTGCCCCAGCAAGTATACATTTCCTAGAAATTTCGTTTTATTGTGTCATTGAATTGACTGAAATTTGAAACACTATTTATTGTGATCAGAATCCTTCAAAAAGTAGGCACACAATGAATGGGCCATGATTTATTTATTTATTTATTCTTTTGCCCTTCTCTCTACTTCACAAACCCCTTAAATAGTTTTGTATATATTTACGTAAAAATACAGGAAAAATCATAGGTGCACAAAGCCTCCCCAATTTCTAGAACTTACTTGTATACAGATATTGAACCACAACCAAGAGGTACCATGCTCTGAAGTTGTGAGTGCATACATGGGTCCATGGGATCCCAGCGTCACATCAAAAATATTGTTGAGTTATAACAAAATGTTAAAATTTCACAATGACATCTCAACTCACTGGGTTTTTCAAAATTATTGGCGAGATACATAAGATCATGATATAATTACAATACATCAGAATATATAAAGATTAATCTGAAAATTAATTTATGCTTACTTTTATCCTTTTATTATTATTTAAAATTTTAGTTATTTTCAGCAACAATTTTTATATCTCCAGAAAAAACTCAGATTTGAGAGCACCCCCGAGATTTACCCATGATGATAATTTCCTAATAACAATATTTATGACGCCGACGCTGTATGTACATCTGTGAATGTTTTGCAAATTGCATCTAGTAAATATGTGCCAATGCAAATACCAGTAAAAGGATCATGAACATGGCTACAAGCTGCTGCTTTTTTATAGGAAGCTACAGGCATACAAGCATAAACATGAAGCATACAATCGATCTTATGGTGGGAAAGATTTCTATTCAAGTAAAACTCAAAAACTTTTTATATATGAGGATGACATTCATCTTGAGCGGCTCATATTTTTAATAGAAGTCCGGCACAGCCACTTGCCACTCAAAACAAGGAACCTTCTCAGAAAAAGGAAAGCAGAGATTTCGATATATATATATATATATATAGAGAGAGAGAGAGAGAAGTGCTTTTAGTGTTTGTGCATGAGTGTCTGTGAGAGAGACTCTTACAAGAACAAGGAAAGTAGAGCTTTTAGCATTATAAAAGACAGGTGTCATTACTACTAGCAAAAAAGAAAAAGAAAAAACAGGTGCCATTGAGAGAGAGATGGAGAGAGTAAAATTAAAAGCTCTCAGCTGTCCACTAGTGGCTGCCTTGCTCTTTCCGCTTAAAGCATAAAGGGTGAGGCAGCTATTTCTATGCAAACCATAGAAAGCTAAAAGGCTGATTATCATACATCCCTATACATGAGTAGCATACTGACTTAAAGAGTAGTGGGGATTATATCAAAGCCTATAACAAGAAAAAATCAAGTATGATACAAGTATAGAATCTACTTTTATAAAAGGCTATTCTTAGACCTAGAGGCTCCTTATCGGTGGGAGAATGACACTCATTGAATATATGAGCTTTTGTAGTTGTATGCATGTGATGGGGTACCCCCATTGTGTTCATGAAATTTCACATCGACAAGTGGAACTTGTTTTTAATACTAAAGAGTACAAGATTTTCCTAATATTTTATTTAGATTCAATGGGAGACAAGCAAAAGCACTGATAATTTGATAATTGACCTTAGCACTAGACTACACCTCAATTTCTTTAATGCACATAGAGATGAGCTACTTGTTTTAAACTTTAAATGACCAAACCTATTTGTGGATGAATACTTACAAACACCAACTCACAAGTTGAAAAGAATTGCCCAAACCTACTTGTTGTCTTTGCTATTTTTTATTTATAAAGTTCCCAGCCAGAGTAAAAGTGCTAATCTAAAGTTGTACCTTGCATATAATGTGGGCTTGGGCTCCGGTTCAGGCCCTATGTACCTGAACTTGATCTGAGCACATGAATATGGACATTGTATATAGTGTGCATTACTTAGTACTATGCCACATCAAATCAAAAAGCTTAATAGTTGTGCATCTAAATTGATATGATTCAGCCGGCTCAACCCCAATAGAACCTCAATTGCACTCAAGCTAAGAAATCTACAATTTTGAGTTAGGCTGTGATTGGGAATGTTAAGAGTTTCATTTGGATCAACTTTGGTTTTAGTTTACCCACATGATGTGATTTGAGTTGGGCCAATATCCATCCAGTCCGAACCACAATTCTAAATAAGCCTTGTTGCTCAAATACTAACAGAAAGTAGCAAATCATGCAAATTCCTGCATTTGTGTCATCAATATTGCAGTTAAAATCATCTTGCCCACTAGTTAAGACTTACTGGCACAATTGCGGCTTCTTAACTACAGTTACCATGTTAACACCTAATAAAACTAGTGACTTAAGGGTCAAAAGGTAAAGAGAAACAAAAGGTGCATTTTGGTTAGTAGTTTTAAAGAGTGAGTATACTTCTGCATATACGTTGTTATTGGGCAGATTTGGGGGCTTTTAAAGTCAAAATCAGGTGAACTCCGCAATGATCATTACAGTTTAGTAATCCGACAAGAGTTTCTAGCTTGATAAAATAATAAAAGTAACAAGAATTTTATAGTACAATAGGGTCCAATATTTAAACATAAGTGAATGGGTAAACAAGGCAGCATTATGATGCAGATGGATTTTTTTTATCGCATAAGCAATTTTACTTGTATAATTAGAGGCTTTTGCAGTCAGGGAGCTTTTCCTAGCAGTACCACAGTTTCAAATGAAAACGAGGGTAGAGAAGAGTCCACCTTGCTATTTGAGTTGTTATGGTCATCTTTACCATTAAGAAATCAAGAACTTGAATTGCATTAGCCTTTTGAAAGGAAGAAAATGGTAACCAGAGGAAATTTTCACATATAAATGGACTACATACTGATCATATGCAGTAAAGCTCAAAGAGCTGAAATAGACATATGCATATCAATAGAGGTATGGGGTGGAAAGGTCTGATTACGGACAAGGACAAACAAAATTGGCGCCATTAAAATTATCCTAACTCTTCATTAACAATATTAAAAGTTTTAATTGTCTTCCAACTATGGGTTGTTCGGAGTTCAATCCCGGAGTTGCGTTAGATAGATGTGCGTAAAATTGAGCCTCGTGCCAGATAATGCAGGGTGTAGTGAGTGTGAAAGCGGTACAATGATGGAAGGTGGGGCCAAGTGGGCCCCATAGCTGCACATGCAGTCCGCTTGTAGGAGAAATTGTCTCTTAAATAGAGAACCAGGAATTACTGGGTTGGGGTAGGGGGTTGGGTTGGGAATTTCCTCTCTCGTGGTTTCTTCTACCGTATAAAACAGACAAACCAGACCTTCACTCCCTTTCAAATGTAAATAACATGAGTGGTTCTAATTATCAAAAGCCTCCTAATCAAGGATGACAATAGCGGTAGCGGCGGGCGTAGCGGCCCGCCGCCAAACCGCTACGAAGCGGGCGATACGTAGCGTAGCGGGGATACGTTGCGGCGTAGCGGTGCGATTTGAAAAAATTGCCAAAAAAAATTGAAAAAATTCCAGAAAATCCAGAAAATTGTAAAATGAAAGAATATGTGATTCTTTTGCAAAAGTAAGAAAAGGGGGCATAGCAGTGCCCTCAATATATGAAGTCCTATATCGCTATATAAATAGAAAATAATAGTAATGATTAGTTTTTTCACATGTATTCATGTTTCTTAGTCATACTAACTTAGAAAGTAATGAAAAGCTCATAAAAAAAAAAAAAAAAAAAAACTAGAACATGAAATAAAGGCATAAGACTTAAGAGTTAAGTCATTACTCATTAATGAACATTGAACAATTAAATATCAATACTTCAACATTCAAGGTTCAAATTCAATCAAGTGAATGAACTATGAAGTTATGAAGTGATCAACAATCAACATTCAACACCAATTTAAAAATGACCGAGTAGAGAGTTAGTGAAGGAAATAGGAATACCTTAGTCACCAGCACAATGAGAGTTCTTTATAAAATAATTTAATTAAGACCAATTTGAAATCTAGTAGTAATAAGTAACTATATCTTTACTATTATACAATTTCAAACATAATTAAACAGGTTTAATATCTTATCTAGCAAGTTATGATAATAATAGACATCCAAGCACAAAAATGGAAAGACAACCAGCAAAAGAGTCTTAGCTATCATGGTCAAGTATGATCCTTTTGTCTTCATGATTGCCACTTCTCAAAAACATGCGCTTCGCAGAGGGGGTCCGGGGGTATCCCCCAGCGAGGGTCGAGCTGACCGGTCAACTCGCGGGGGCCCAGGGGGCAGCACCCCCGAAAAAAAAAAAAAAAAAAAAACGGCCACCACGCTTTGTAGCCGTGGCGGCCGCTTTTTTCATCCATGCTCCTAATGTCGCGAGTAAAATGCACTAAAGCACTTTAAGTGGCACCAAGTTCAGGAGCTCAAAGCACATGGTTCAGAACACTGAGCCAACTTGGGCACCGCTTGGTCAGTTTTGTTCACGTCAGGGGAGTTTAAGTTTTTTAAACTATGAGAGAGAGAGAGAGAGAGAGAGAGAGAGAGAGAGAGTTGTACACCACAACTGAAATAATAACCATGAGACCCAGCTTTAGCAGAACCAGCCTGCTCGATGAGCTCATCCCATGAATTGGAAATCATGGAGTGATACTCACCGCTGAATGGAACCATGAGACACACATGATCATGTGTTTGATCCTGATAATCACGTGTAAAACACCTAATCAATCCGGTGTTGGCCATTGTCCCCTATGAAGGAGGCTGGGTGGAGCCCGTGGAGGTGGTTTAAGGATGGCTAAAGACCACCATCACTGTATAATTAAAGCTGACCATTATGGACCTAGCATATTTTGATCAAGTTAGCTGAGGGTGATTCACACGAGCAGTGAATGTCACTCTGATTGAAGTGTAACGACATGTGTCTTGGGTCACATCCATACATGCTTCTCAACCAGTGAACCTGACCCAAGTTTTGCTTCTCAACCAGTGAACCTGACCCAAGTTTGCGACCCAATAATGCACTTTTGCTGACATTCACTTTGGATTGCCTATAGATTAAATTAACCCTGAAAGGATTATCAGAGCCATATGACGCAACTACTTGAAAACAATGCTGACAAAGTAAACCCATAACTTTAACTTATTGCACTTCTGCTTATACGAAAATTGAATATTTAAGCATACCCCTATTGCAATGCTCTCATCTTTTTCTGTCGTGAGATTTTTCGCTTGAAAAGTACAGGCTTCAACATGCAAAAAAAAGGACGTCGCTTAACTGCATGAAATGACTTCTGCTTAGATTTGCCTTTAACTGCAGACAAAGAAATCAGAAGAACATGATCAATGGATAAACAATGAAAGCAAAGAAGCAGTAAGATACAAACCACTCGCTTATTGCCATTTACAGTAAGAAATTATTCAGTGCAGTTAAGATACACAGCATTCCATTGCTAGGTAGTGCATGTTAGCAATAAAGATTTCACTCCACACTGCATGTAAAATCAAGACTCGAGTAATCCATATTGTTTTCTCATGATGTTTTCGTTCTACTTATTATTAAAAAAAAGGGGGTCTTCATTGATAAACCAGTGAGGAAGCTTATTTCTATCTAATAGACCTACTCTAAGTCGAAAGAAAGAAGGGGAAAACAAGAAAAAGAAAAGCAGGAAAAAGAGAGAGAGACTTATTAGTTTGTAATGTGAAAAATGGACTATAAACCAAAGGGTCCTTATGGATCTGCTGCTATTTATAGACTTATAGCTCAAGCTAGCATATATTATCTCCTAAAAAACCCTTGAGCATCAATCTTCTTCTAAAATCCTGCAATCTCTTTAGCCCCAATTGGTGTATGGAAAAGTGCACAGTAACAAGGATAGCATACAGAAGCATTATTCAAATTATCTTGCCATTAGATAAAGCGCAGATAAAATAAATCCACGGCCCTGGCAAAATGCTCAGCACACATCAAAAAGAAAGGAAAAGGTTGCCCACTTGGCGGAAGCCACCTCTCATTGTAGGACTGCATGATCAATTTACAAAATAGACAAACTTGTCAAGCAAAATTAGTTTCCTCTTTAGTTGGTCAGTCTCAAATGTAGATTAGCCAACAAAAGGGTGATTGATGCAGCCACCCAAAAACCCATTCCGCCCATCTCTGTTCAGAACCCAATCACCCATCTCCTCCCTCTGCCAAAAACCAACACCCACGTCATCCACAAATCCCTAACCCTAACCTTCAAATGAACCTCACACATCCCCCATCTCAAAAAAAAAAAAAAAAAAAAAAAAAAAAGAAGAAGAAGAAGGAAGAAGAAGAGAAGAGCAAAAAGGAAAGAAACAGAACAGAAGAGGAGCACTGAGTTCAGAAGAGCGTACCTGGCACCTGGCGAGAAACTCCAGCAGCCCCATCAGCTTCATCATCTTCAGTTATCCGCAGCAGCATCAACGAACAAGCCTGCAACCCTCATCTTCTGCTCCATCTCCATCGCCCAGGGCAGCATTCCTCTTCGTTTTCTTCCTTGAGTCGATCAGGTAAGAAACCCAATCTCTTATCTTTCCTTCTTGCACAAGACCCAAGGCAGAAAGTTAAGAGACTTCACACATGCCTCCTTCCAAGACAAACTGAACTTGGATTTCCCTAAGTTTGGGCCTGCCCTGAGTCTGGCCCTGATCCGAGTCCAGACCCAGCCCGACCCAGACCAAAAAAAAAAAAAAAACTATTTCCAGCCATGCCTAGAAGAGGTGACAATCTCCGTCATTGGCTCACGGACAAGGAACAGGATGAACAATTATTCAAACTGGGCCAAGAGATGGATGAGGTGATGGTTCGTTTACATACAGTAGAAACCGCACTTGTTTAATTGCAAGGCAAGCAATTGGTTGGACAGGAAGGGTCTTCCACTACCTCACAAACACTCACACCCATCCAAACAGAAAGAACTGAGCAATGTGAATTTATGCGTGACTTCATACAGCATCTCATCGCTGAACGAGACACCCCGGGCCCCATGGTTGCACCCCACAATGATGATATTACAAAGAAAGTTAAAATTGATGTGGCCGATTTCTCTAGAGATGTCAGTCCAAAAGTTTTTGTTGAATGGCTTAATTCTCTGGAATATTATTTTGCTTGGTATAGCATGAATGATGAGCAGCGGATAGCCTTTACGAAGGTTAAACTTAAGGGTCCTGCTAGAATCTGGTGGTATGGTGTTGAAAATAATGAGCTTGCTTTGGGGCAACCCATTGCTAGATGGATTAACATGAAAGAAAGCTCAAGAGCAATTTCCTTCCTTCTTATTACATTGACACACTGCACCAAGAGTATCTTACTCTCCAACAAGGCATTCTATCTGTGGGGGAATATACAAACCAGTTTCGAGAATATATTGTTCGCTAAAATTTGAAAACAGATGATTGTCTAACTATCACTAGATACTGGGATGGACTGCGAACCGACATCAGACGGTAAGTCGCAATGTTTGAGTACACCAGAGTTGATGAGGTATTTTGTAAAGCCCAGAAAGCTCAGCATGAAATTCAGTTGCGGAGTCGCAATACTTTTCAAGCTGGGGGAGTCTTCCATTAGAAGAGGACCTGAACCTAATTATAATCTTACTCAGACGCAAGGTTATCGGCTTCCTCCTCCTAAACCATTTCAGCAAACACCGTAGAGGCCATAACAAGCCATTCAGTAAAGGCAAGCTCTTCCACAGAAAATCAACGGGTGCAACAGAATCAGAATAATAACCGTGCCCGCGGAAGAGTAGATAAGAGAGAAATTGTTTATCATGCCTGCAAAGAAAGGGAACATTATGCAGCTGAGTGTCCACATTGAAGTTTAAATGCTACTAATGAGCCAGAAGATGATGAACAGTATGATGAGGAAATAGAACCAGAGTCGTTCAACGCAGAGCCTCAATATGAAACCACGGAAGATCAATTGCATGATATAGAAGCTGATGACGGCACCCCACTGCTTTTTCTTGACCTTCGTCTGCTAGTAGCCGATTCAAAGGAAGAAAATGAAGACTGAAATCATGGCTCCATTTTCCGGTCACGAGTCAATTGCAAGGGCAAGTCATGTAATATGATCATTGATGGTGGCAGCGCGATAAATGTTATCTCCCAAGAAGCAGTAGAGAAACAGCTACCAACCGAGAAGCATCCAAGACCTTATAAAGTTGCATGGGTCAACAATATTCCATTCTTGTCCGTAAGCAATGTCTAGTCCCTTTCAAGATTGGCAAGTATGAAGATACAATTCGATGTGACGTCATTCCAATGAACGTTACACACATTCTCTTTGGGCGACCATGGCTACAGAAACTTAAGGTCATTACAGATCATGAGCACAATACTTATACTTTCAACTAGAAAGGATGCAAAATCAGGTTGCTTCACTTACCCACTAAATCTTCTTCATCCACATCTGAGATAGCTCCAGCACTTCCTATCTTGACTATGCGGAAGTTTGAAGAAGTAAGCAAAGAGCAGGGCGTCATGTATGCCTTGATTGCTAGGCAACTTACAGGAGAATCTCCTAATACATCTGTCCCACAAGAAGTAGAGCCACTTCTGAAGAAATTTGCTGATTTAGTTCCAGATGAGGAACCTAAGGAACTACCTCCATGACGTGACATCCAACATGCCATCGATCTAGTCCCGGGAGCTTCGTTGCTAATTTGCCTGCATACCGGATGAGTCCTATGGAGCATCCAGAATTAAGAAAGCAAGTTAATGATCGTTTACAAAAGGGATATATCAGGGAAAGCCTCAGTCCCTGTGGAGTACCTGCACTTCTCACTCTAAAGAAAGACGGAAGCAGGCGTATGTGGGTGGACAGTCGTGCAATCAATAAAATCATGGTAAAGTACCGCTTTCCAATCCCCAGATTATATGACATGCTAGATTTGATGACCGATGCATGTATTTTTCTAAAATTGATCTGCGAAGTAGTTATCATCAAATCCGTGTAAGGCCAGGTGATGAACGGAAGACTACATTTAAAATCAAAGATGGTCTTTATGAATGGTTGGTTATGCCCTTCGGGTTAACCAATGCACCCAGTACTTTCATGAGAGTCATGACACAGTTGTTGCAGCCTTATATTGGAAAGTTTCTTGTCGTTTACTTCGACGATATCTTAATCTACAGCATGACAAGAAGTGCACCTTTATGAGTGATTCTGTTATTTTCTTGGGATATGTTGTGTCTGCACAAGGAATTAAAATGGACCCTGATAAGGTCAAAGCAATTCTTGATTGGCCCATTCCCACTACAATCACTGAAGTTCGAAGCTTTCATGGTCTTGCAAACTTTTATAAGAGATTCATTCGAAACTTCAGCAGTATTATGGCTCTTATCACAGAATGCATGAAGGTGAATTTAGGTGGACTAGTGCCGCCACCAGAGCCTTTGAGGAAATAAAGCGTAAAATCACAAAGGCACCAGTTTTGCAAAGTCCAAATTTTGAAAAGGTCTTTGAAATTGTTGTGATGCATCAAATGTCGGCATTGGAGGTCTACTTAGTCAAGAGAGACATTCGATTACATTTTTCAGTGAGAAACTTTCTAATGCCAAGAAAAAGTATTCTTCTTATGATTTGGAATTCTGTGACGTTGTACAATCACTTCGTCATTGGAGACATTACTTGATTGGCAACGAATTTGTTCTTTATTCCGATAATGATGCTTTGCGACATCTACATTCATAGTAGAAGATCAGTGCTAACCGTGCTAAGTGGAGTGCTTATATACAAGAGTTCAGTTTCAGCATTCGTCATACGGTAGGAAAAGATAACTTGATAGCTGATGTACTAAATCGACGAAAGCATTTGTTGACAACCATGTTTGTTAGTGTACCAGGTTTTGAACAGCTCAAGCTAGATTATGCTGACGACCAAGACTTTGGCTCTATTTATGCATAACTCAGCAATGGTGATCTTGGTAAGCATCCTCATTATAGCATTCATGATGGGTTCTTTTTTAAAGGTACACAACTCTGCCTTCCTGCTACATCCATTTCTGAATATGTTGTCCAAGAGTTGCATTCTGGAGGATGTAGTGGCCATTTGAGACGCGGCAAAACTCTTGCTCGTCAACGAGAGATATTATTGGCCCCAAATGAAGACCACTATTATTCGCATTTGTGAGAGGTGCCGAACATGCCAGCTAGCCAAAGGCAACAAGAAGAATACTGAACTTTATCAACCTTTACTTGTTCCTCATACTCCATGGGAAGACATTAGCATGGATTTTGTGCAAGGTTTGCCAACAACTCAAAGAAATGTTGATTATATTTTTGTTGTCATTGATCGCTTCTCAAAGATGGCACATTGTATTCCGTGTAATTCAAGTGGTGATGCCTACAAGGTTGCCAAGCTCTTTTTCAAGGAAGTTGTTCGTCTACATGGCCTTCCAAAGACTATTGTTTCTGATCGAGACACAAAGTTCAAAAGTTATTTTTGGAAGACTTTATGGATGAAGTCCAATACCAAGCTCAAATTCTCCACAGCTTACCACCTTCAAACTGATGGCCAAACAGAAGTCTTGGACAGTTGTTACGATGCCTTGTTCATGATCACATCACTATTGGGATCAAGTGTTACATATGGCTGAATTTGCATACAACAACTTGGTCAATCGGTCTACTGGTACTTCTCCGTTTGAAGCTGTGGCAGGAGTTCGCTCGCGACTACCTGTTGATCTTGTCCCTTTGCCTGTAGATGCAAGAATAAGTGCCGATGCGGAAAGTTTCTTTCAACATATGCAACAAGTGCACAATGAAGTCCGCCGACATATATCTGCCAATAATGACACGTATAAGCAGCAAGCCGACAAGCATCGTGGATTTATTGAATTTGCTGAAGGGGATATGGTCATGGTCCGTATCCGTCCAGAACGAATGCCTCCAGAAGCTTATAAAAAGTTGCATCCACGGAATACGGGTCCATACAAGATTCTCAACAAGATTAGCTCCAGCGTTTATGTGCTAGATCTACCATTAGATTCCGGTGTCAGTTCTACTTTCAACGTCGAGGATCTTACGCTCTACCGTGGTCATAATACTAATGGAGATACTAAGGTGAAGACATTTTTTTTTTTAATGGTATGAAGAGCAGACTATTGCCCTACCTTCTCATCTACCACCTATTGATGAGATTGTTGATATGCTTGATGATCAACTTGTTTCCACTCGTCAAGGAGGTTTTCAAAAGTTCTATGTTTGTTGGAAGAATCGTCCTCTCTCCAATGCTACGTGGATCACTACAAAAGAGTTTCAGCGCTTGAATCAAGATCTATATGAGCGTGAGCGCTATCAGGCGATTAACTCGCCGGAGTCGAGCTCTTTCAAGCCAGGGAGAGTTGATGCAGCCTGACCCAAGACTAGGACCCGCAAGCCCTGATGGACCCATCTGATAGGGTCCACATGATCTCTTATTTGGCAGAGATCCCTATCCTTATTTGAGACAATCTCTAAATTAGTGATATTACTTAGTTGCTTAATAGGATTGGTTTCTAAATTCTATTTTGAGTAGGATTAGGTATTTTCCTATTTTCAATATCCTGGTTAGTTTAGCAACAGTGTGCTCTATATATACAGAAGAGCCCTATTGTTATTTTTCATGCTTTCTTCAATTACTTCAAATATCATGAGTTGATCTTAGGTGCTTGTCAGACTCAAGTTATTCTCATGTGTTGCATTCAATGTTTGCCATCAATCTTTTGATATTATAATGCATAGAGTGTGGCTGCTATTTATATTTGTGCTTCAAACTATGTACCCAATCTACTGAGTTCACCTTGATCTCACACCAATCATGGGCTATTTTTAGGTAATAAAGAAATTCCCCATGTTGATGATAACAATGATGATGGACTCGAGGGCGGGCATGTGACACATATAGGATTTGACATTTGTGGGAGTGATTATAATATATGAGATGAACTTTAATATTTCAGCTTTGTTTAGTTAGTTTGTTTAATTCTTGAGAGAGGTTGATTATGTACGTTCATCATGCAAAAAGTATAACTTGTAGCTTAGAGGAGTCCAAGCCTCGTAATTCAACAAAGCTAACTCTTCCAAATCAGGGTTAGAACTTTGAAAATCTAAGGCAGAAAAGGCTAGTGTGAATTGACCAGCTTTCTAAGAGCAAATTGTAATGCACTGAATGTGAGGTTAAATTTTAGCTGGATTTCTGCCTTTTCAATGATAGTTCCATCTGCCAAGTACACCCAATGTTCTCTAACCACTGAGGAAAGCTTCTACAAAATGTCAGTTTTTCATAATCGGAAAAGCAAACAGCACAAAGTCTGATCTAAATTCAACCAGCAAAAAAAGCTCACGCTCTCTACCTTTTAATTCCTGGTAGATTGTACGTACCTCGCCTACCCTTGTGTAATAGAACCTCATTTTGGTGCTGAGCTCCAACCTCTTGTTTTCTCGCTTTGATCTCAACTACCTCTTCTAATAGAAAATCATCTGCAACTGGTACTACATCACCTTCCTCTGTCTCCCTCATTTCATCAGAAGCTTCCTCCGACATGGTATCATCAACCAAAGGAACTTTATCATCTCCTCGTTCCTGCAGTTCTATTTTTAGAACAGCTGTTAAATCACACTGCTCTCTCTTTTCTGTGTCTGTTAAATTTCCTTCCATTCGTCTATCACATTCGGCCAAATCAGGCATGTCTAAGCATCTAGGATTTTCATTGTGATCCTCACAAACCACCATTACATTTGCATCCCTGGACATTGTAAAAGACTCATTTAATGATGATGTAACATAAGAAGGTGTTCCCATAGAAATTGAAAGCATGTCATGGCCATTTGGCTGCTTCAGGTCTTCATGGTATGAAACACAATGATCAATGTCCTCAGCAGGCGAGAGAAGTGTCGACGAATCATCCACTGGGAGTAGATTATCTTCACTGCCAGCTAAGCAATTGTCTGACTCTGTACTTTCAAATGTGTTATTGAGTACAACAGGAAGAACATCAACCCCATTTGAATTGCTAGGCCCTTGGTCACATTCATAGCTAGGCTCAAAATTCTGGATTGTGGGGATACAAGTAGCAGAATCATCCAGCTGCATCTGATAACCTTCACTGTGAGAGATTTGATCCTTTAAAGGAGTACCAGTCAATGTCAGCCCGTAAGTATTTGGTGACATCAAATCACCTTCACTGTGAGAAATTGGGCCCTTTGGTGAAGTATCAGTCAATGGCTTCCCAACTACATCTGAAACTACATCAACAGCATCTGATTGTTTGAGGCTTTTATTGATGGTAGCAGGTGACCCAAGCTGCAAAGAACCAAAGAAAAACGGTGCAGTATCCAGTGACAGAGATCTCAGTCCACTTACAGGGAACTGATCCTTTGACTGCTCACATCCCGTCAGCATCCCATCCGCAACCAACATTACATCAGTTCCATTTGAGTTTTTGGGCGTCTTGTGGGCAGCAGAGAGAAACTTGCTGATATCTTCCAATGAAAGGTCACCTTCACCACTAGAGATAGGGTCCCAACCATGCCAGTTTCCAAACCAATCACCTTTAGAATTCAATAGGTCATCATTTGAAATTTGTTCGATTCTTACAGTCTCCTTGTGATATTGTTTCTTTCTTAGAGCATTAGCTATTAGTGACCTGCATCGCATTAAAATAGCATATTATGAATAATCACCATATTAAGTTATTAACAGTTTTTAAAAAAATATCATTAACCAATGATGAAAGTTGGTGACCTGCAATTCTTGGAAACAGCTGCTTTTGCACGTTCCATAGAAAGTCCAAGCAAAGATGACAAATTTGCAACATCATATGGCCCTCTAAGTTCATTTGCAGTTGGAGCAGCGCTCGCAATAATAATATTTTTCCCACGAGTCCAATCCACTAATAACTGCAAATTCAAGGGATACATTGCTTACCATTCAAAAAATATAGAGATACATTGTTTAGAGTGCAAAATTTATGCTAATAGCTTGAACTATTATCATCCCAAATACAAGCATATCACACAATGAGAACTTTATTGGTAGGCTCATAAAATGGAACCAGGTTATGGTCAAATCTGCCTGAGTCCAATAGCTGAGGATTCAGACTATCCAATGGGCCCAATGGCCCAGACCCATATTTAGGGTGAAGATTATCAAACCCAGAAAGACCTCAAGCTTGTTGCTCCGGTTTTGTGTGTGTGTGTGTGTAATCCTCATCTACCCTATCTAACCTAATTTTTCACAAGGCACTACTGCCCTATACTTCCCCCCATTCCAACCAACGCTCAAACCTAGCTATCTATCCTGCCTCCCATGGGAGGACTTCAATGTCCCTTGTCAGCTGAGCTGGCAGCCAAAGACAGTAGATAGATGATGCAGGACAGACCCCTCTGTTCCACATTAACATATATATATATATATATCTTTTGGCTACAGAAGGAGTTGCTCGTTATAGCTTATTGATTGTCTGGAATGGCTTTGTAAGTATTTAGCTTTATCCATTTTTGGTGGCAGTGTTTCTTTTTCTTTTTCTTTTTGCCCTTTTTTTTTGGGTGAACAGCCGCTTGCTAGTAGCCATTCAGTATATCTCTATTGTACCGATGTGCTCTCTTTAATAAATTCAGTTATCATTCAAAAAAAAAGTGAATGGTTTAATCATACAAGTCATTGTAAATAAATTCTCACCTGAGCACCTGAAAGAATTTGACTTCTTGCCTTAACATCAGAAATGAGATGAGAGTATGTAATCTCGAAATGTATCCCACGCTGCATTTAGACGAAGCAAAATGTAAATAAGAAAAAGCACAACTTATACTAATTTATCAGTAACTCTCGAAGGGCATTGAGTTACTTATGCAGGCCCTTAGAATATATGAAAAAGAAAAAGAATGTGGATGGTTCTAGAGGATACCTCAATAGCAGCCTTGACCATGGGAAATTTTAAGCGGAATGGTAGTTTTTGAGAGAAATCGATTGAAATCAAGTCCACCTGTACAAGGGAAAGTTTTCCAATTAAGAATACTGACAATGAAGCCACAATATCTGGCCAACAATTATTAGAGGAAAATAATATGCATTCTGCAATGGAACTTCATGAATAGCTGGAGAGCCGATGAAAAACGAATGCACGCATGGTGTCCCAGGGAACGACAACAAGATGAACAAATAAAAATTTACAGCAGCCGATATGCATTTGCATTAAGACACACACACCCTATTAGTTCTCTCTTTAATTCCGAATGAAATAGATCCTTTTAATGGCCCTTCTTTTTCACTTTCTAAAACTCTACGACTACGAGGGCATTTACCATTTTCCTACTGTCTACCCATAGGAAGAAGACATCGATCAAAGGGGTGAAGAGTGCAAGGACACATAATTTTGGGCAAGCAACCATCAATATTCCCACCATTGCTGTAAATAGTTTCACATTCTTTCCCCTTTGTGATTTACATGTTACAAAACTTGATGGTCTTCGTTATTGAACATTTTGCGCATAATCTTCTACCTTTTGCCCAAACTCAAACGTTCCCTAAAGAAAAATAAAGCCAAAAGTGCCTCATCGTCATCATCAAAGCCTTGTGCAGTAGAAGGTGTCTATGCAGTAAAATATGAGCAAAACAAGTCTACTTAACTTAAAAAAAGCACATAACAATTGGAATTCTCCCACATCGTGCATCACTATAGAGTCTACCCTCCAATGGCCAATCAACCCACAAACTACCAGTTAACTGCAATACAATCAGAGCCTCCAGGAGCCAGTTTTCTTATCAAAATATCACTTTGAACCACCCCATATCACTACTCCCACACAACCCAGAACACACCAAACCCCCAACCTGCCCATTCCCAAACCTATACCTAATCAGCAGTACCAGCCATACATGTCCGTGTATCAGCTATATATCAGTGTGATTTCATTTTAAGCCAATGAATTAAGACTACTCTGCATCAAGTAGACATGAATCAACCAGCATAGATCCAAACCTATATTAACATGCGTCACCAGTATCTGCCTGAATCGGCAATACAACCACAGAGACTCATACACATCTTTCTGATATTGTGTATGAGATTTCCGACGCATTTCTACCAGGTTTTCAAACAATTGTTGCAGCAAGTCCCTCACTGGAGAACCCCTTGCCACAGATAATGGACAGAGAACAAAACACAGTTCAATGTTCAAAACTTTTCATAGTACCCTACCAGAACGGTAAAACCTCCATCACCTCCAATGTCAAACTATAACACTTATACATAAAAACAACCCCAGTGACAATTAACAAATGAAATTTTCCATTTTTTTTCAATTTTTCCAAACACCCCAATGACAATTAAAAAATGAAATTTTCCATTTTTTTCAATTTTCCCAAACACCCCAATTCGTTAGAACATTTTCAAAACATTTTTTTTTAAAGGACGAAATCTATAGGTATAAAATTTCCATTTTTTCCAATATTTCCGAACACCCCAATTCATTAAAACACTTTCAAGGAAAAACGAGGCTCCAAAATCAACTGCTAAATTGGCCGAGACTGTTGCGTTTCGGACATGACCAATACCGACCGAGACCCCATTCAAACCCATGAAACAAAAGAACATTATATCTCCCAACCCTTAGATCATTAGATGCCTGATCGAATGCAACCTGATTTAACGGCCGAACTGCCACAATATCAAACGTCTCCAGAACCGAGTTCTAAAACCATAAACCCTACCAAAACCTCTATCCCCTTCACCATCCAACTATAACATTTACATCAAAACACCCCCCAAATACCAAACCAAACCAAACCAAGCCAAGCCAAGCCTTTTCCCACTAGGTGGGGTCGGCTATATGGATTTGACGACGCCAATCAAATCTGTTTAGGGCCATGTCCTCCGTTTCCATGTAGGCAAGATCATGTTTAATAGTTTCTTTCCAACTTCTCTTGGGTCTCCCTCTCCCTCTCCTACTCTTGGCAAACTCCATGCTTTCACACCTTTTAACAGGTGCTTCTGTTGTACGCCTTCTAACATGGCCGAACCATCTCAGTCGATTTTCTCTCATTTTATCTCCAATCGGTGCTATTCCTACTATGCCCCTAATCTCCTCATTCCTAATCCTATCTCTCCTTGTGATCCCGCACATCCATCTTAGCATTCTCATCTCCGCAACTTCCATCTTCATGACATGATTATGCTTTACTGCCCAACACTCTCATCCATATAACAACGCTGGCCGTACCGCCACCTTATAATACTTTCCTTTAACCTTGAGGGGGACTTTCCGATCACACAAGACCCCCGAAGCACTCCTCCATTTGGTCCACCCGGCTTGAATCCTGTGACTTACATCAGTATCAATCCCTCCATCCTGTTGCACCATAGATCCAAGGTACCTAAAGTTTTCTTTCTCTACTATCTTTTGTGTGCCCAAACTTACTTCTATGATACCAGGTGTCCTACTTTGACTAAACTTGCATTCCATATATTCCGTTTTGCATCGACTTAGCCTAAACCCTTTTGTCTCTAATGTTTTCCGCCACAATTCAAGTTTAGCATTCACTCCTTCTCTCGTCTCATCCACTAAAACAATGTCAACTGCAAATAGCATACACCACGGCACCTCATCCTGGATATGTGTTGTAATCTCATCCATAATTAGGGCAAACAAGTACGGGCTTAACGCTGAGCCTTGGTGTAGACCAATCGTGATAGGAAACTCCTTAGTTTCGCCGCCAGTCGTCCTCATAGATGTCACGACTCTATCATACATATCCTTTATCGCCTCAATATAAGCGATACAAACTCTTTTCTTTTCCAGAACTTTCCAAAGAATCTCCCTAGGAACCCGGTCATAGGCCTTCTCCAAATCAATGAACACCATATGTACCACTAATAAAAAAAAAATCTCCACTTTCCTCAATTTTACCAGTCAACCCAACTCATTAAAACACATTTAGGAAAATGGGTCACAAAAATCAACCGCTATATCGGCCGGCACGTAACAGTTTCGGACAGACCGTACGAACCGAAACCCGATCCAGAACCATAAAAAACAAAGACATTACCTCCGAAACCTTGCATGCCTGATCGAACGCAGCCTGATTCAACGGCCGAACCGCCACCAAATCATATGTTTTGAGAATCGGATTCCCGGAATTCAGCGCGGAGGCGTGAATGGCAGTCTCGACCGCTACGGTCAAGCGCGTGTACTGCCGAAACGGAGAATCCAACCGCACGCCCAAGAGCTCTCTGTGGAATCGGACGGTGGAGTAGAGAGCTGGAGCTGCTTTGAGCAGGGAAGAGAGAGGGAAGAGAGGGATCTGGCAACGGTCGGATTCGGACATGACGCCTTTGATCGTACGGTTGTAGGCCACGCCGCTGTAACCCAGTTCCATGGCCTTGACGACGAGCTTCAGCCTCGCATTCTTTTTCGCTGATTTTGAGGATTCCGCAGTTTGGGAGGAGGATTCCAAGAAGGGAACGTTGAAGTCGAAGAAAACCATCGGTTTTGGGGGTTTTCAGCTGTGAGAGAGAGAAAAGTGTCGGGGGGTTTTTGCTTTGAGTTGTGTTTGGAAGAGAAGTGTCGTTTAAAACCCTAAAAATCTTTCTGAGTTGCCGCGAGATTTGCACAACATGCTAGCGCTTCCTTCCAATTTATGAGGATGTGATGTTTATTACTTAATAATAACATTTTAAACGAAAATTAAAAGTGAAATTTGTAATTAATTTTAAATAATTTTATTTTTTTTCCGGATTACATAAGTGCTCTTATTTAGTACTTAATTATGTATTAATTATATGCATATGTGTGTGTTTTTCAATAAGAGCATTAGCTTATCGCATGCCTGCTCTTTCAATAAATCTTAACCAGCATACTAATCCATGCTCAACATGAATATGACCAATATTATAATTTAAAATTTCATGCATTAAAAAAATCTAACGTTTTAAAAAACTAAAGTGAAAGAAGAAAAAAAGATTACGAGTACATGTTTATGTAATCCAAGAACTAATGGCGTAAAAAGGAAATAGGAGAATTGGAGCAGAAAATATATGAGAATGGAAGTAGAAAGGGAATGGTAGAATTTGAAAGAAAACATAGTCTTTGTAAAAAAAAAAAAAAAGAATAAGTATAAGAATAAAAACAGGGAGTAGATAGATAAGTGGTTTTCATAAATAAAAATTAAAGTATATAGTTATATGAGATGGGAGTGGGAAAAGAACATGCAAGATTTTAAAAAAAAAAACTAACTTTCAGTCAAAATTATAACTGACAATCAAAATTAAATCCAAAACCATCATCTTCAAAATAATATGATTAGAGGTTCGATGATTTGAGTCATATTATTGATCTGAACCTTCAATGAATATCATAAATTAATTATGGGTTTTTTTAATCGTTAATAGCAATCATCATCATTTCATTTTTCTTATGGTTTGTATTTTTAATTTTTTGCATTTTATATTTTAGAGGATTTTATGGAAAAAAATCTCTTAGTTGACCCATGCACGAAAAAAGACCCCATAGTTCAAACTGCATAAAATAAGTCCTCTTAACAGATTTCTAGCAACAATATCATCCTTCAAATACAAATGGGTGATGATATCACCACTCATGTCTTCTTTCTCCTTCTTTTTCCTACTCTTTATATATCTCACCACTCCATTTCTCACCCCACCCACCACCCCTAACACCTCCATCCCGTCACTACTACTTGCATCCTCGAAGTCTAGTATATCATTTTTTTTTCTTAGTCCCTTTCTTCCTTCCTTTTGTTTCCATCTCTTCAATTTTCCCTCTTTATTCCCTAAATGTTGCAACCCATCTCAGGTTTGGTGTGGAGTCCTTTGTTTTTTTCCTACTGTTCAACAAGAATGATGATGTCGTCCAAATTCTACACCCAAAGGGAGATTGTAAATATGTCGGCCATGCATGAAATGGAGTACATAATGCCCAAAAAAATGAATAGATGGGATGAGAATAGGAGATTTCTCTTAAATGGTATGACATCGTATTTGGGAAGAAGAAAGTAAAATGATGATCTTCTTTCACTTGTACGAAAAATGAATAAATCAAAAATAATAATCATATATTAGAAACTGAATGAGTTCTTATAGAAGCGAGGTTTTATGCACATCGACTCTCTCTTCCAATGTTTAAAAAAATCAAATTGGCCCTACAAGACCGCATCAGTGCAGTAATGTCTTGTAGGTCCTTTTTTGTACATTGGTCATCTAAGAGGGTTTTTTCTATAAAATCCTCTACATTTTAGGCTTTTGAGAATTTCAGAATAAAATTATTCAAGAATGTGACATTAACATGAATCTACAGTATATAGGTTTGTTAGAAACTAAAATAACCAAAAGGTTCAGTTTTTTTATTCAAGCACCCCATATCTGTTTTCACACTTGAAACTATTTTTTTATTTGAAAACCATTATTTGTATTTTTTTAAAAATCCAGTTTAATATGGTGCTAGACAATGATATGGAGTCATTTTAATCCACAATTTTCAACCATGGCTAATGAATTGGATATATTGATATTATTATATATTATAGCGGAAGTTTTCCAATTTAAATTTAATTGCTATTTTTCAAATCTAACTCTCGGTGTACACCACATCAATCTATTATCATAGGCTTCAATTCATTTTTTTACTACATCGGACCCCACATTAACTTACAATTATAAATCATAATAAAAGCTTTTTAGTTTAATTACGGCATATACTTTTCAATATTGACTACCACTGGACCTCAACCTATTATATATATATATATAGATGCTCTCATAAAAGCATATCCCATATATATATATATATAGGGATTTATTCAGGTGGGAACTATTCTCACCCATTATGTGAGAAGTCCTCTTACAGCCGTTGGATCATCAAAGTTGATCCAACGGCTGCCACATTTTTCATATAAGACTCGCCTTTTGGCTTTGGGCGCCTGAACCCTTTCCATTTCCCCCTTTTTCATTTCGTTCCAAAAGCTCCAGAGAAAGGAAACGAATCCTCTTCCCCTTTCATCTTCTCCAGAACTTCGTCTTCCCCGTGCGATTCGTGCGATCACTGTCAGCGTCTCCTCTCCATCTCTGAGATTCAAGCCAAGCTGTCTTCTCCGTCTCCATCGTCGTTCTTCATCTCCATCATCGTTCCAATCACCCTAGAGCAAAGAGCCTTTTCCTCTTCCCCGTTCTTCATCTCTATCTCGAGAGATGCACAGAAGCGAAGAAGATGAGCCCTAGGTTTTTCCATCTCCATCGGTAGAGAAGAGAAACAGAGAAGCTGGTCGAAGAGTCACAGATCATCTGCAGCGTTGTCTGCATCGCCGTCGAAGCCCTCTTTCAGCAACCCAGCGAAGAAGAAAGGTCAGATTTCTCTATCATCCCTTTATTTTTAGAGTTTTCTAGTAATCAATGGAGAGGAGGAGAAAGGGGGGATTTTGATGAAGTGGGTTTCTGTGATTTGGTCAGCTGTTTGCACTGGGTAAGGGTGGTGGTCGAGGGACAGGGTCTAGAAACTCACTGATTGCCGAGCGGAAGGATCATTTAACATGTCTATTGAGTCAACCAAGTTAAGATTACTTTAGATGGATGATAGGCTATATTGCTGATGATGACGACGAGGCTGATTTTTTTTAATCCAAACTAATACACAATAAGATTTTTCCATCCTCTTGAATTTCCTATGATTGGATTGCATCAAGAGTGTTGCTGTGTAGATTTCTTACTTAACTATGGCCACTACTGCATATATAAGCCCCTTTAGGAATGACTACAAAGCGCCTGTTGCTGTGTAGATTTCAAATCAAGTATGGCCACTACTACATATATAGGCCCCTTTAGGAATGACTACAAAGCCTATTGCTGTGTAGATTTCTTACTAACTATGGCCACTACTACATATATAGGCCCCTTTAGGAATGACTACAAAGCCTATTGCTGTATAGATTTCTTACTAACTATGGCCACTGCTACATATATAGGCCCCTTTAGGAATGACTACAAAGCCGTCAGTGGGAAAAAGACCACTTGGGGCTCACCAAATGATCTGTATCCAGATCTGAGGATGGAGATGAGTGAGCAGCAGAATCCTACAACTTCTGGAAGTGGTTTCAGGCTGAACGAATCCAAATCCAGAGTTTTGGACGGCTGTGATGAAAATATAATGTCAAAACTGATTTTCCACAAAAAATGGTAGATGGCCTACCTGTGATGATCTATAAATCTTCAAAAAATCTTCATAAAGAAGCAAAAAAACAGTCGACCAAGATGGGGAGAATCCGCTGACTTGAAGATGATGATCTCAGATGGGCCACAAATGATCTGAGACGATCAGAAGACTATCTGTATGAAATAAACACAGATCAGCGATCTGGTTGTTGCTCATATGACAGATCCTTGATCTGTTTGCTTGAAATCACAAGATTAAGATGACAAATCCTTGATCTGTATGCTTCGAAGGTGGGCCGCAGTGATCAGATTGCAAAAATCTTGATGAAGATCTACTTTGAGTATGCACGAACAGCCACAAGCAAATGCTGATGACTGTTTTTACCAAGATTCGAAGAAGCAGCAGCTAAAAAATTATCAGTTGCTGTGTAGATTTCTTACTAACTATGGCCACTGCTACATATATAGGCCCCTTTAGGAATGACTACAAAGCCTGTGGGAATACCTGGAATTTAGGTGCAATTCTTTAATTGTTGTTGTGTAGATTTCTTACCTTAACTGTTGCTTCCTCTGAATGAATTAAGATTAAGGGGCACATAATCATTTTATGCGGGATTTGATCCATCTCCTCAGCCTTTTGAATTTGTCATGTCTTGGTGAATGTAGCAATCTTCCAAATATGAACCATTAACAGGACTCGCTGCAAGCGTTGAATATGAGAAACTTAGTTATTAATTACAATCTTCCAAATATGCCTCTGATTTCATTTCGCATGACTTAATTTCTCATTTAATATTTGATAATGCTTATATTTTTGCGAGAAAAAAGGAGTGGGTTCCGACCCGTCAAGAGATAGTCCCTAATGGATGACACGGTTCCATCTCATGATCCTGATCTCAATTTGCAACTTTGGCTTCCGATCCATTCACAGTCTCCGATAGCATCAGAAGTCGCTTGCAGCCAAGTAAGTTACCATCTCTGTTTCTCTATATCTCTCATTTCTCAGCGTCTCTATCCATAGAAGAATAATATTATGATAAAACTTGCGATTAATTACTTTCCTTTTTTTTTTATTCTGTTCTGCATGTATTTCCATGGTGTGCTTAAAATGTACAAAAGATTGACGATGTAGCATCTTTACCAATTAAAACATTTGTGCCACAAGTTGATGAGGAGAAATTACCAAAAGTAGGTCAAGTTTTTGAAAGTATAGAGGATGCTTACAATGCTTACAACATTTATGCGAAAGCGGCGGGTTTTAGCATTAGACGAAGCTCAGAGACGAGGGTCAATAACCAAGTAGTGAGGAAAAAAATTGTGTGCTCTAAAGAAGGTTGTAAGAAAAAAAGATTTGGTGGTGAAAGACGGACCTCAGATACACGGGAGAATTGTGGTGCATATCTTCAGTTAAAAAAAATGAAAGTGGGGCACTGGATTGTATTTAAAATTGTTGTGGAACATTCTCACCTATTGAGTACCCCTAGAAAGACCCATATGCTACGGTCACACCGTCGGATTGACGCCCCAAAAAAAAAATTGTTAGATACTTATGGGGCCGCTAATATCAGACCAAATAAACAAATGGGGATTTTAGTATTGCAGTCGGGTGGGAGAGATAAAGTTGGTTTCACAGAAACAGACTTTCGAAATCATATTAGAGACAAAAATGAGGAAACAAAGGACAATGATGGTGATATGTTTTATGAACACTTTAGACAATGGAAAGAGAGAGATCCAAGGAATGCCTTTTCTATTGAGAAAGATGATGAGGACCACATCAAACATGTGTTTTGGGCTGATTATTATTTTCAGAAGTCATATGAGGAGTTCGGTGATGTTGTTTCGTTTGATACAACGTACAACACAAACAGATATGGTCTCATTTTTGGCGCATTCACTGGAATTAATCATCATGATCAGTCCATAATATTTGGATGCTGCCTAATCTCAAATGAGACTTTTGATACATTTGTTTGGGTTTTCAATAAATGGCTTGAAGCAATGCCGGGAGACCCACCAAAGTCCATCTTGACAGATCAGGACCCCGCAATGACAAAAGCCATTGGGTTTGTTCTTCCAAATACGAACCACCGTTATTGTTTGTGGCACATCATGGAAAATTTACAAAAGAATTTAGGTGGAGTTGCAATACATAAGAATGAATTGATTCCAACTATTAAAAGAATCTCATTCAACTCTTTGACAATCGAGGAATTCGAGTCGGGTTGGAAGAATATGTTGATAAAAGAGGATGTTGCAAACAACGCTTGGCTAAATGGGATGTACGATATCCGTCATATGTGGGTGCCTATCTATATGAGACACCTTTTTTTTGGAGGGATGTCTACAACTGGAAGGAGTGAAAGTATCAATGCCTTTTTAAAGCAATATGTGACACAAAAGAATGGTCTGTGTGGTTTTATGTTTCGATTTAAGCAAGAGATTGAAACTCAAAAATACCGTCAATTGAAGGCAATTCATGACACTTCTAATGGAAGGCCAAAATTGATGACAGACTTGCCAATGGAGATGCAAATGTCACAAATATACACAAAGAAGATGTTTTATAAGTTTCAGGATCAGTTCATGTACATAACATCAGGCATTGCTGAGATTGTAAACGATGATGTGGAACAAAGAATTTATAATGTTTCATCATTCAAAGCTAACAATGAAATCGAGAGGGTTGTCATTTTCAAAAAGGTTGAAAAAGAAGCAAAATGTTCTTGTCAACTATTTGAATTCAAAGGCATTCCATGTGGACACATCATCTGCGTTTTGAAACAAGAGAAAATATACACACTGCCCGAACAATACATTTTGAAAAGATGGACAAGGTATGCGAGGGTAGACGATGATTCTGACAAAAGTACGTACTCTGCGTTTGACGGGTCATTGCTAGCACGACATGAAGATTTATCATATGATGCTGCAAATATCATTGATGAAGCGTCATTGTGTAAGGAAGCATATCATCATGCAAAATCAGTTTTACAAGACCTTAAAAAAAAAATTCGTGAGATAAATGAAAAGGCAGTGATGGCAGAAGATGATCCTAAGAGAAAGAATAAAAGTGCAAGGCCTGCAGAGAGATATCTTCCACCGAAGCATGCAATTACAAAGGGTCGTCCAAAGAGATTGAAGTCCTCTAAGGAAAAAGCAAGGAAGAAAGATCGACTTTGCCGCGGATGTGGCAAGCGTGGGGTTGCACATGACAGACGCAATTGCCCTGGGACTGACAAGAGGTACCATTCGATTTAATTTTTTCCTACCAATGCATTCTCTTAATTTAATATATATTGACATGCTTTGTTTAATCTGTTTTGCTTGTACTTATTTTAGTAGTGTAGACAACAACAATGAGCCATTAAATGAAAATGAGGCATCAGAGAGATCTTCTGAGGATGAGGCATTAACACAAGTAGTAGGTATACATTTTTCCCTTCTTATTAATCAGTCCATCTTTTTAAAATTTTATTACCATATTAATGGTTTCTTTACATTACTATTATCGTACTAATCAGTCCATGTTTGGTGTCAGGATGTATTGATGCTCATGTAGGATCAGGCTGATACTTGAAGGTGTTTTGGGATGATATATTGAAGGTGCCTTTGGGATGATATATTTTTTGTTGCATTTGGTTATTCGTAGTTGTACTGTTTCTATAAGAATAGAGGGGTGTATGTTGGATATTATCCTAATGTTTGTATTGAATATTTGTGAAGAAGTTAGGTGAAATGATTATCATAGTAATGGTTTATTTACATTACTGTTATTATACTAATCAGTCCATGTTTGGTGGCAGTATGTATTGATGGGAATGTTGGAACTGCTGATATACGAAGGTGTTTCAGGCTCATGTTGGAACTTTTGATATTATTTGGTGGCAGAAAGAATGATGTATTTTGTTTGGGATGGAACATGCTTCCCTTTGTATTTTGTTAATTTGGTATGTGTAAATCTCATTTTGAGGTATAGAAGATGTTGGATTTTGAATTGAATGGAATGAATGAATGAATGTTACAGATTGATGTTGAATGGATGATAATACATGTTTAAAACAGGTGAAGTTTTGATGTGTTTGATTGAGGCCATGCAGGTTCCAGTTTACAGGTTATTGAACACTTTGTTCTAGGATTCATGTTTGTACTAGGATTCATGTATGTTTCACTGCTCATGGAGTGTTGAATTAGCAATATAGACAGCTGAGGTTATTTTTCTACATCATATTGGTTAAGCACTGATTGACATTCAGATCTTTTGTGGCACTGACAAAATTTCAAGAAATGGCAAAGCTGCCTCCTTTTGGGAGAAGCGTTTAAACAGATCAAGGACCAACTCTTATTCTAATAAATTTGTAGACATCTTATACTTTATACTCAAGCAGAGCATTCAGAGGAGCTCAGAATTTCAATAGATGGGACCCTAACAAAGTCCCACTCGTTGAACCAAGGATCAGGGATCCTTTGAGACGATGAGAGGATCTGATATTGGGTATGAAAAGTCCAAGTTGGTGCATCAGATGGGATTCAAAACTTATGTGCTGATTTTCAAATAAGGGGCACAGAAATGAGTTCTTAGCCACTAAAAAACAATATTGCTGTCTATTCTTGTTACTGGTTGGACTTATAGTAAAAAAAAAGGCCATTAATATAATCCAACACAAAAGCCAGTAGATTATACAAAGTGTTAAGTATGAATAACATCAAAGCCCACCGTCATTTAAAATCACCCCAAAAAACATTCAAAATATACATCACTCATTTTTCATCATGCATATCACAATTACAAGACAACTGACAAACACCACTACAGAAATAAATTTGTTTGATTTTTTCCTATCTTCAGTTGCAAGTCTCATCTCTTCAACTGCAACACATATGTTTTCATTCAGTTTGTCCATTGTCTTCTTCATATCCTCGATAAGCGCTGCTACATTTTTCTCATGGTCAACTTCATCTTTCCATATGAATCTACCACAACCCTTTTCATCTTTCCAATTGGGACATTTCCAAAACTTCCTATTTGGATTAGCCTTTGTACGAGAGGTGAGACAAATCATCTCTCCACATGAGCATTTTGGCACGTAATCACTAGAAATGGAATACGATGAAGACATGCTCTCGACCTACAAAAAAGAGCAATCACAAAGAAAGGTTATGCCTTTGCAATATCATATGGAATGGCATGGTTACGAAATCAAATTCTGAATAGTAAGGTCAAATTTAGATTTAACCCAGATCTAGTTTGCAGCATCATAGGCAATAATAAAGACATGCATGTAAAAAGAAGATAATGAGAAATTGAGGAAATGCGGTAATGTATACCTGTGGATAAACTTTTTCAATAGGAGTTGTAGGCTTTAATGCTACACCAGGGCACTTGACCTTTGCCTTAATTTTCTAAATTAGTTCTTTTCAATTATCTGCAACCAATTGTCATATGATGTCCATATAAGAAAATCAAATGAGTTGCATTGAAAGAAAAATGCACAAACGAAAAAACATGCCTTTGGAAACCTCAACATGAAAAGTAGCATTACAGAATCACCAGCTATTGCTATAGGTTCCACATAATCTAAAATATTTGTGACCATAAGCTGAATGTGAAGTCCATGGACAGAATGATATCACAAGGCCCATTATGTTTAAGCCTTGTCCAATCTAAGTGGAAGGGGCCTCATAGTTTCTTTGTCAACATGACTGATCTTAGAGAAAATTATTCAAATATTCTTAGATAATGAACTTTGAATGAGAGAAATGAGAGGTTTTTTAACTTGCATGCTCCCTTTGACCATATGACCTCTATTATCTGCAATTCACCCAATCCTGTAGATTACAACTACTAGATTACAACTAGTAGTGGCCATAGTTAGTAAGAAATCTACACAGCAATAGGCTTTGTAGTCATTCCTAAAGGGGCCTATATATGTAGTAGTGGCCATACTTAATTTGAAATCTACACAGCAACAGGCGCTTTGTAGTCATTCCTAAAGGGGCTTATATATGCAGTAGTGGCCATAGTTAAGTAAGAAATCTACACAGCAACACTCTTGATGCAATCCAATCATAGGAAATTCAAGAGAATGGAAAAATCTTATTGTGTATTAGTTTGGATTAAAAAAAATCAGCCTCGTCGTCATCATCAGCAATATAGCCTATCATCCATCTAAAGTAATCTTAACTTGGTTGACTCAATAGACATGTTAAATGATCCTTCCGCTCGGCAATCAGTGAGTTTCTAGACCCTGTCCCTCCACCACCACCCTTACCCAGTGCAAACAGCTGACCAAATCACAGAAACCCACTTCATCAAAATTCCCCCTTTCTCCTCCTCTCCATTGATTTCTAGAAAACTCTAAAAATAAAGGGATGATAGAGAAATCTGACCTTTCTTCCTCGCTGGGTTGCTGAAAGAGGGCTTCGACGGCGATGCAGACAACGCTGCAGATGATCTGTGACTCTTCGACCAGCTTCTCTGTTTCTCTTCTCTACCGATGGAGATGGAAAAACCTAGGGCTCATCTTCTTCGCTTCTGTGCATCTCTCGAGATAGAGATGAAGAACGGGGAAGAGGAAAAGGCTCTTTGCTCTAGGGTGATTGGAACGATGATGGAGATGAAGAACGACGATGGAGACGGAGAAGACAGCTTGGCTTGAATCTCAGAGATGGAGAGGAGACGCTGACAGTGATCGCACGAATCGCACGGGGAAGACGAAGTTCTGGAGAAGATGAAAGGGGAAGAGGATTCGTTTCCTTTCTCTGGAGCTTTTGGAACGAAATGAAAAAGGGGGAAATGGAAAGGGTTCAGGCGCCCAAAGCCAAAAGGCGAGTCTTATATGAAAAATGTGGCAGCCGTTGGATCAACTTTGATGATCCAACGGTTGTAAGAGGACTTCTCACATAATGGGTGAGAATAGTTCCCACCTGAATAAATCCCTATATATATATGGGAAATAATCAGGTGAGAATTGTTCTCACGGTTCAAACCGTGAGAACTATGGGTGGGGCCCACCTATCACCCAATTCAAACCTTGCAATTGACAAGGACCCCCTTATAATCACACGCCCCAGGTTTTGGCACCAATGCAAAGAACTGGACCGTTAGATCGACTATGTACCCATATGAATGGATTAGGCTTGTCGGCCATGGATGAAGGGGTTAGAAGCATTGGATTGTGTCCAAACTTGATATTCAGAGTGGTCCTATATAGATCTTTCAATCCCCACTTGTCTCATTCCAAAATGGGGCCCCAGTGGGCCCTATAAAAAAGTTCTCACGGTGACTTCGTGAGAACAGTTCTCACTGGATCACATCCCTATATATATATAGGAAAATATTCAAGTGAGTACTAGTTCTCACCTATTATATGAGAACTTTTTTATGGGGCCCAACTAGCAATCCATCTAAACCTAGCAACTAATAGGGAACTCTTTGTTGGCCACAAATCCCAATGATTGGCACACATCCGAATGGACTGAACCGTTGGATCGAGGGTTGAATATTTTTTTGAATATGAAGCCATTAAACTTGTGGGCCACGGATGAAGGGGTTAGGGGCATGGGTTTGGGGTCAAACTTGATACTTATGGTGGTTTCACATAGATCTTTCCATCCCTCTTGGTCCCACCCCCGAATGGGGCCCACAATTGGGCCCCACAAAAAAGTTGTCACATAATATGTGAGAACAGTTCCCACCTGAATATTACCCATATATAATGAGAGGCCTCCCGCGCTTTGTAATTAACTCTCAAACTAAACAAAACCAGCAGCATGTCAATTTCTCTCTCTGTGTGCCTCGATCTAGAGTTGCAAACGGGATGGTTCCGGATCGAAACCATAGTGGACTCGGACCCGTTTCTAAATAATGATTATGATTCAGGATCCGGTTTTGACTCGGAACCTGTTTTGTTGGTTCCAGACTCGGTTCCAATAGAAAAATCCGGATCCGGTTTCCTAACCGGGTCCACCTAGAGGGCTGAAATCTAGTTTCAAAATCGTTTCTAATTTCTCTTTATTTTTCGTTTTTCTTAAAATAAGCATATCATTCAATTTATAACAGTGCATCAAGTCTATTATCTCAAGTATTATAGATAAGAATGTAAAAGATAATAATTTTGAGGTACAATTTACAATATCAAATGCTCATATGCTGGTTCCCGGGTCCACGGGTCGGAACCTATAAGGACTCGGAGCTGGACCTGTTTATTAATCGAAATCTAAATTGGGTTCTGGACCTGGACCCGTTTATGAATCGGAACCTTTCGAACCTCTTTTTTTGGAGGTCGAAACTTCCGGGTAATCGAATAATCGAATATCCATTTGTAACCCTACCTCCATCTCTTTCAATCTCAACCCTGTTTTTGTTTCACACTCCTCTCCATGTTTTTTCTGTCTCTCTCCATCTTCTCTCTCCCTTTACATAACCCTCTCCATCTCCCTAATCCAAACTAACTTGCATTAATAAGCTATCTAAAGCAACTCAGCCCATTCCATCTACTGTCTCTCTCCATCTCTTTGATCTCTCAACTAAAATGAACTAGCATGAGTTAGAGTACATTCAGCCTCTTCTTCACTCAACACATCTTGAAAGCCAAAACTATCAATATAAAAAACTCAAGTTATGCATAAAAAATCTGGAATTTCCTCTATTTCAATGGTAAACTCTAATTCCACCGTTGCTTAAAATCCATGGAAATTTAGGAACAGATGAAATCCTATTGTAAATTCTTTCCTTCATTTTGTTTGATTTAAACTTTTTTACTCAAGGTCTCCTCTGAAATCAGTCTCTAAATGGAGAATATTATGGACTGAACTAGGTCTTTTGTTTGCATGGATTTGGAAATCTCCCTGAGAATTGAATGTGTGAAGAGCGCATTGAAGAATGTTCGGATAATCTTGGTCGGGCCATTTGGTAGTGAAGGGCAATGAGTATTCCTTAGCAAGTGAAGAAAGGAGGCCAAACATGGAGGGGAGAAAAATGGAGACATTGCCTTATACAAGTTTGTTTGGCTTGAGACTAGAGGGATGGAGCGAAGATGGAGAAAAAAAAAACGGTGAGATATAAAATAGAGACGGAGAGAGATGGAGGCACACAAAGAGAGGAAGTGACATTGAACTTGTTTGTTTCGTTTGAGAGATTATTTTGAGAGATTAAAGAGAGTTGAGTGTAAGATCTTACACTCTCATTGAGCTACCACTTATCTCAAAATTAATTGGTGATGGAAAACAGTATAACAATGGTTTTATGGTGAGGGAGAGGGCTCGACCACAATTATAACCGCTCAAGATCGAGAGTGGACGTTGACCTCAGCAATCACTTTCTCAACGGCACACTCGCAGCGACTCCTGCTGCGCAACTCGTAAAACGCGTGTCCCATGATCCGAATACCCGATATATCAAGCTCTGATACCACTTGTATGATCTTACAACCCATTGAGCTACCGCTTATCCCAAAAATTGGTTTTGGGATAAGCGGTAGTTCAATGGTAGGGGTGTAAAAAAAATCGAGAAACCGTCTAACCGAACCGAACCGCGGTTAATAACCGTGTTCCATGGTTCGGTTACGGTTACGGTTAATGAAATTCAAAAACCCCATGGTTCGATTCGATTACGGTTTTCTATAAAAATTCACGGCGGTTAACCGAACCGTAAAATGCGGTTCGGTTAACCGTACCGTTATAAAATAAAGGAAAAAAGAAGGGGGCTGAATGAAAATTTTCTCAATACATAAGTAACATTAACAAAACCCTCGCCCTTTCTCTGTCAAGTCATCTCCAAGCGTCACCATCCCTCTCCATCGCCAAGCCATTGCCACTCCCAGCCGCACCTACCCTCTCCATTTCCAAGCCGTCACCATCTCCTCTACCGCAGAACCTGTACAGGCCTGATCTCGCCATCTCCAACTGCACTATTTCAGCTCGTTATGCATAGTAGTCACGCCTGGACTTAGATTGTTACTTTTCCACTTACAGTAATTTAGATTTAGGGCATCTTTGATTAGAGAGTTATTTGTGCCCCTGAAATTGGAAGGAGCCAAATTGAAATGGCCATAAGCGCAGAAAAAAGGGATGATTGGTGTCAAATAGGTACTCCCTAAACAAAGTTTTTGAATCTCTTCTATAAGCAAAAGTAAGCACTTGGTGTGCTCTACATTCATAGGATGAAGGATGCATATGATATGCTATGAAATGGAGACTTCTTTTAGTTTCTTCGACAGAAACTCATTAATTGCTTTGTTAGATCATGTTGTTATGAGATGTGATTTACGCATGGCAGGGTTAGACTCCTTCTAGTCTCTTACACTAGATCATTCATTGATGGGTTGTTAAGATGGACTTCTCTATTTTTGTTCACATTTGACTTTAAGTTTCATTTTAAATTAGAGGTGTAGTCCCAATTCTGCAGATTTGTAATTTAGAGCTGCTGGTGGAAATTCTGCAAAGGCGTATGAATTGAGCTATCCCACAAAGTTTCACCCTTTTTAAGCCCAGCATGTTTCCACCAGTTTCATGCTCACTTGCTCAGTAACATGTGAAAAGGCTGCTTCTGTACAAGCTTTCCTCCGATTTCATTCACGTGAATGCTTTGATTTTTTTATTTTTTATTTTTGTAAAATGATAAACCAATGTGGTGGCCCATGAAATCAATCGATCCAGCATTGCTTTTGGTTCAGCTTGAATCCAATTTGACTGGACTTAAGAAGTTATTGTACATTAAAAGTCCAAAAAAGAAGATGCAAACTGAGAAATTAATATTCAGATTTTTTTCACGGTTATTAATCGTAACTGAACTGTTTTATACGGTTAACCGCTGTTCGATTTTCTACGATTTTTGTCTTCACGGTTACGGTTACGGTTTTCAAATACAGAAAACCGCGGTTACGGTTCGGTTAACGGTTTTTCCAAAATAACCGGTTAACCGAACCGTTAAGCCCATACTCAATGGGGTGTAAAATCATATAAGTGATATCAGAGCCTGATATATTGGGTGGTTTTTGGATAAATGATAGTTTAATGGGGTGTAAGATCCTATACTGAATAATGGACGAAGAAGATGTAGACAAAGAATGGTGGGTGGAATGTGGAGAGACGGAGAGAGAGCACGTGAAAAGAAGTTGGAAAGGCATAATATAATCAAATCGAAGTCCTAAAATCTCTAGTGTTTACTTTATCCAATTTGTGCTCAAGTGCAAATATAATCAAATCAAGGTCCTAAAATCTCTAGTTTTTACTTGATTTTCCCCTAAAATCTTTGATAGAGACTAATTCCAAGCATGAATGATCTTTTGTAGATTAATTCACTCTTCGTATTTTGAACAATTTAAATGAACTATTCTTTTATGTGTTTTCTTTTTTATCATATGTTATATTATTCGTAACTACTCTTCAACTTTACTATTTTTTGGCCGGTTTTTCAATGTAATTGAACCATTCTTCCAATACTACGTACATACATATTAGATAAATTGATGTGACCATTTTACTTATTTTTCTATTAAACCTTTGATTTTTGAAGTTCAATTTTAATTTTATTGGTATTATGATTTATATGTTAATATTTATTTATAATATATTTAAATATTTATAAATTGTTTACTAGGAAAACTAATTCAGTGGCTATTGGAAATTGGATTCTGATTTCTGTGTGAAGCGAGCAGAGTTTGCCTAGGGCATTCCTTGGAAGAAGTGTGCAATAGAGACCAGTCTGCTCTAGAAAATGCGAGGTTTTTTCACACATTAAGAGGAAGATAAGTGGAAAAGAACAGCCCGCTCAAAAGTTAGGATTGCACTTGAAACGTGGGTATTTTGACAACCAAGACACTGGGCTAAGATTGAATCAGGTACAAACGCATATTTATTTGCATGAACGTCTATGAAATGCATTTTTAAAGGTGGTTAAAATTAAAGAAACAAACGTGAAGATCTAAGAATGGCCATCAAATTATCTTTTATTTTATTTTTGAAAAATAAATTAAGGGAAGATATTAATCCAACCATTATCTTAATAAATCAAACTCCAAAAAACTCAAGACCCGATCTACATCACCACTCTATATCCTTTCAACCTTTCAAATTTTTAGTTCATTTTCTTGAAGCCTTTAGAGAATGTTACTTTGATCATAGTGATGTCAAACCTCTTGAGATGTAAATGAGTCCCCAATTCACAAATTATCCGGAGGTTTCGACCCGAAAGGAACTAGAGTTAAGCTCTTTCTTTAGGTCCCGATGAGTAAATGAGTATGAGTCCGATTCCACCTAAGTTCTAACTTGTGGACTTGAGACCCGATATATTATTTTTAAAATTTTCTCATATCATTCTCTATTTAGACCTGAAATGATTGACTAAGACCCAAAATAATTGGAGGACGATGACCGAAACCAACCTATTTACATCTCTACCCTTCGTTCATGCGATCGACCTGGGCCGCCAAAAAAAAGACCCCACAACTCTTAAGTTTGCGTAAGTCGTCAGTATCCACCAAGGCACCAACCCCAACTGCTGAAGACTAAGGAAAAAACATCAAATAAAAGTCGTCCCCTTCAGCTGGCAACTAAAGCAAGCGGCTCTTCACGACCCGAAAAACGTTTCAAGCTCTTCGTATCGGTTCCGGAACTATCTCCTACTATCAACCATATCGACCATCGATATCTCTACCGGTTACGTTATGAGGATCCGATCTCTCCCGAATTCCGAAATTTCGGTTCACGTTATTCTTCTTGTTCTCTGTTCGACCTTCCTTTGCTTTGTTCCAGGTAGATTCTCCCTTCTTTCAGATTTTTTTTTTATTTTTTTTAATCTTCTTCGAGAATTAGGGCTTTCTTTAGATTATTATTTGTTTGTTTTGTTCTTTGATTGAATCGTTTGGGGGAAATACACGTTCTTAGCCCTTTCGTTTTGCAAATGATAAGGGCAGAGGATTGATCATTGATGGTTTTAGTTTTTGTATGGAAGATTGAAGAAGAATACTTCACAATCGCTGTGAAACCATCTGGAAGCTGATGGTTAGGTGGAAAACTCGTTACTCGGACTCGACTCATCCCATAAAAAACAATCGACTCACCTGCGGAGACTTCGAGAGATTACTTATGAAAGATAAAAAATACATTTATTTATGATAGTCAATTTAAATTAATAAATTTATATGCGTAAGAAAATACTGTAATAAGGAAAATAAAGGATTTTTTTTTTTTTTTTTTTTGCATATTACATGATTTGTTAGCCCGACCCAAATATCGAATTTGAAAGATTAAATATAAGTTTCAATTTGCATTTTGATCATCTAAAGTCTAAATGTGGTGCATAGTTACTTAAAAAAATAATGTTAATTGTTTAAATTCAGATCTACCTATTAAATGGTTCAAAGTGCAAATAAATTATTAAAAATGAGGTGACTCGGCCGAGTCTTCTCTATATTTGACTTGGTCCTTCATCAAAACTAGATGACTCGGGAGCGTCAAGAGTCAACTCGGGGAGTTTTCCAACCTTGGTTTTGGTCGGTCGGTGCTTAGAAATCTATGTAAAGGGCCTGTTTGGAGAATTGTAACTGAGTGCAGGTAACTCAATTTGCGCAAATGAGTTACCTGCGTGACGGTTGTTTCGTTGTTTCTCATAACTAATTACAGGTCAATAGAGTTTCAGGCAATTAGATTTACAAATGAACTGAATCCACGTAAACCTGAATGGAACTCTGATAGTGGCCAGTCAGAGATGGTGCATCTCAATGAGTTGCTAAGGATTACAGTCTCGTGGCAATATTTATCATCTCTGTCATCATGATTTATGCCTTTGTCCCATCTATCTAGGTTCTTTGTGGTACTCCATAATCTGAAGCATCACTTCTGAATTGCAACTATTTCACTCCCAAGTCTCTGTCACCCCATTCTCGTCATTCTCCTAGTTACCTGTACTTGCGACCCACCCTTCTATTCTTTGTATATGGATGTTTTTCATCTTAATACATACATGCACAAACTACTAGTTTGTCTCCATATTTGGGTAGCTCACACTAGTACTATTTGCAATGTCCTTTCTTCTTCTTTTATTTTATTTTATCGGTAATAATAAAATTTCATTAAAGAGAAAGAAGGTACGACTTAGAAAAAACCATACAATAAACCTTTTATAGGTATACGGTATACCGGTACAAGAGAAATATACCAGCCACGAATCACAATTACATGACAGGAGCAGTAAGATTACATGACCGATCTACTCCTTGCTTAACTAGACAATCTGCCATTTCATTTGCTGATCTACTAACGTGCTGAAATGAAACCTGTAAGCTTGATACTAGAAGACAACTTTTATTGAGAAAGAATTGCATTTTTCAAGGTCCTTTCATAGATTCACCCATGAAATGGCATTTGCTGAGTAGCTCTCCACAATTAGATTTTGTTGATATAATGTATGATAAATGCGAAGAGCTTCCAATATGGCCAGAACTTCTGCTTCATTAGAGTTTTTGATCCCAATATGTTTGAAAAACATATAAATAACATTCCCTTTGTGATTTCCAAGGACACCCCTAATGCCAGCCAAACCTGGTTTTCCTTTAGCTGCTCCATCTACATTGAATTGTAGAAGTCCATACGTAGGAAGGCACCAACAAACTTTCATTTTATTCTTGAAATATCCCATCTCCAAACATCCTCCCCAACTATGCTGCATTAGAGTCTTTGATATCTACAAATTCCTTTTTAGCACATGCCCATTTGGCAATCCTTAAATGGGAAGGATGCCCATTTGGCAATGTCCTCTTCAATCCCATCATTTCATTCTATTATTGCTCTCAGACATCAGAGTTCCATAGTGGGGTAAAAAATCTGGCCCATTTTGCAATCATAATGCTTGATTCAAGGCCTAGAAGCTTAACCTTTTTTCCCCTTAAATATGTATGTATACACAGTATATATGTATATCTACAATTAATATATGATGTTGTAATAGGAGCTATCGGCCTAGAAGCTTAACCTTTTTTCCCCTTAATGCCTTTTCTTTTTTCATCAATCCAATGGTGCATAGAATTTTGATTAGGATAAAATTGAGCTGGTGGCGATTCGTGGAGGCGGTGATCATGAGGGGTTGGATTGATCATAGGTGGGCCCTACACAGAAGGTGTGCACAGTGATCATGAGGGGTTGGATTGATCATAGGGACGTCCCTCAGTAGAAAATTGATACACACACATTTATAAATATATATGTATACACAGTATATATGTATATCTACAATTAATATATGATGTTGTAATAGGAACTATCAAATTTTATGTATGTACTTACTTATATATGTATTTACAGTATATATATAAATCTACAATTGACGACAAGATGCAACTAGAAACATTCATAGATTGGCTAGTGTGCATAGAGTATATGTTTGTTCACAAATCTATGATAGTCTGACAGATGGACATAGGGTGACATTAGTGGCTATCAGACTTCGCGGGTATGCAGCTATATGGTGGACGAAGTTGTAACACTGATAGAAGCACTAGAATATGGATCCAGTGGCAATATGATAGAAATGCAGAATTTGATGGAAGAATAATTCTTGCTGATCAGGTATCAAAGGGATTTGTTCTCCGAGCTACAGGACTTGAAGCAGGGTAACAAGTGGTCCGGAGAAATTTTTCCTAGTTCACGCAAGATGTGACATGGATGAACCAGAGGATGTCGCAGCACACAGGTCTTGCCATGTCCTTAGATTGGTCATATGGCATCTCTTGGCTTTTCAAAATCTTGAAATAGTCGATGAAGTGGTAAAATATGCAGTAAAGGCACAAGAAGTTGTCAGCCATTAATCTTGCAAGTTTGCATCATTTATAGGGATCAGACACAGCTTTATCATCGAATAAACATATCCACGACAAAATATCCACGACAAAATAAGCACAGGCTAGAGATCAAGTTTCGATCTAATAATGAGCTGAGGAAGGATGTGAACAATTCGCTATAATATCATTGTCAGGAAAGAGGTCAATTATCATTCCAATGTCCAAAATGACCTCCGAAAGCTTCGGTTTATGTGACAGAAGAACAAGAAGATGAGGAGCACGGTGAACTGAAACCTAAGGAGCAGTTGACCATAGAAACAAAAGACAAAGAAAAAATGGGGCAAGTTCATATTTATGGTGATTTCCATGGTGAAGTTTTAATGAGTTAAGTGGTGGTGCTGGAGAACCCTACACCAATTGTTGAAAAGAAGTGGTTACAAAATGACATCTTTCATTCAACAGGATGTGTAAATGGAGAGGACTGTACTGTAGTGAGTGACACCAGAAACTCATACAGCATTGTATCATATGGATAGCCTAAGGTTAAGGCTGTGCAAACACCATCAACCCTTATTTTGTTTTTTGGTTAATGACAAGTGATAAGATGCAAGCAAAGCATACGCGTCAAGTTACTTTTATTGTTGGTAAGGACAAAAGGTATATAATGTGGCACGACGTTGTGCTGATGGATGTTGGGGACCTTTTACTCGGAAGACCGCATATGTAAGATGAGAACAAAATCCATGGGATCTGGGACAATGCATACCCATTCATTCATGATGGAAGAACCATCACACTATATCCTATGAAGCTGAAAGTGCCAAAGAGAGAGGGTTGAGGTTAGGAGTTATGAAGGAATCTCTTTAAGTAGGACATGTCTACCACTACAATGCAAATAGGACTCGAGTTCAAGGTCAAACTCTTTTGCAATCCAAGGAGAACATTGCAAAACCTATGGGCCAACATAGCCAGGCCCATGGCCCACATGTAGGACCCAAAGAAGTCTTGGATTTTGTTTCTTTAATGTGTTGTAATTAGGATTAGCTTTCTAATTTTGTCAGGGGTCTTGGAGTCTAGGGTTTTGTTTATATATACATATACATATACATTGTAAGACATTAGTTTTTTGATGATTAATAATAATTTCTTTCTTGGATTGAGTTTTCCCTTTTTAGTCCCTCTATGTGAGGGGTCTCTGGGAGGCATCTTTTTTGTGCTTCGGCAATTTGCAATGCTTCAATCCAAATCCTTTTAGGGTTTGCATTAGCAGTGATGAAAGACATGATAAATTATGGAGTTATAGAAAACATGGTTACAGGTAGGGTGGAGTGGAAAACTTACACTTAAAAAAGCTAACCACAAATAGACGGAATAAGGCTTTCCATAATTGTAAGATCATAATTGTCAATGTATACACGTTGTATGTGCAATGCTGCAGATGTCCATGAGTCACATCTTGTTCATTATCCTTTTGGTAATAAGTGTGGAACTATTTCATGCAACCAATTGGAGTTCATTGGTTTGACGTAGAACAGCGATGGAGTTGGTAGAGAGCTGTCAGTTTGGATATTTTAATAAGGGATGCCAATTGTACTTTGGTGGCTGATCTATGTTCAATTTGGTTAGAGAGGAATAATCTTATTTTCAAGAATAGGAAGAACATTCTTATTACTTCTTTGATGATTTTCCATAAAACTCTTGAAAGTGTTGGGTTGAATGTCGTAGGGTATATCCCAGTAGTGATTATTTAGTTAATTTATTAAACAATCACCACTTAAAAAAAAAGAAAGAATAAAAAGAAAAAAGACAACGTGATAACTGATAAGGCTTCCATGACCATGATGATGATGCTGTGTGTATATATATGAGTAATGCTCCTGCACAAGGTTCCCTTAACGGTCTTACGGTACAAGCCACCTAGTGGGGCCACCTACTGGTCCATCTGAACGAACCATCCAAATCCACTCCTCTTATTTACAAGGGTCCCACTGGGTTTCGATTGATAGAGTGGAGTGAACCATTGGATCGAGGGTTAGTTTTATTGTTTTATATAAAGCCGTTAAACTTGTGGACCACAGATGAATGGGTTAGAGGTATTAGATTGACTTCAAATTTGACATCTAGGTTGGCTCCGCTTGGATCTTTTGATCCCTCCCTATTCCATGATTTGTAGGGCCTCAAGTGGGCCCCACTAGGTGGCTTGTACTGTAAGACCGTAAGGGAAACTTGTATAGGAGCATTACTCATATATATGTTATTGTGTAGATAATTGATGGCAAGCATCTGGTGTATATGTTATACTCATGAATATGATTATCCTAATTGTTAGGTACATTTCTTTGTAATGAGTTGATATATTATTTTTAATTTTATATCAGAAAAAAACTGTCAAGCTTGGAAACTTTAAAGGGTATGACTTTGGGTCCTGGAGTTCTTTTGTTTCTCATTTAGCCAATTAGTAATGTCGTTTTCCCTTTTGCAGGAACATTATCTTCGGCGCTTGTTACACTTGAATCAATTCAGATTTTCAATAAGCATGAACCTATCATTGGTGAACCATCTGTTTATTTTCGTTGTCAAGGTGAAAACAAGACCACGCTGCCAGATGTGAAGAAAACACACCTTTTATACACTTTCAGGGGTGCAGAATCTTGGCAGGTATTGTAGTTTTTTCTTCTATATGTAATACGCAACTTAAAAACTAATGCTTTTATCTTGTTTTTCATATTTGAATGTCTTTTCATAGATGCATTATTATTTTTTAAATGTTTCCATATGTTTACTACTGCATGGATTAATTGGACAAAGAATCTTGTTAAGAGTGTGTTATTCATCTTTACATGGATTACTCTTGGTTATTGCTTCTGGTTTTTTTAATTCTGCCATTACAAGAGATGCATAAGCTGAAAGGAATACCTTATGCTTCTCAATAGGGCCAAAAAAAGGGGTTCATACCCAGATTTTTATGGTTGGGTCCTATGGGTGAATGAGTGATCTCAGATGATGAGAGTGTTCATTGACATCCCCACTGAATCAAATTTAAAACACGTTAGTATTGTTTTTGTACAAGGAACCTGACTCCATATGAAACTGGGAAACCCAGTAGTAGAAATAGAGGCCAAGATGCAGTATCTAGTATGATTGTTATACCAGTCCCCTTGGAGAACATTGAATTCTGCTTCAGTTTTTCTAAGGGGATAGTAATTTTCTAAACCGTCTTTGACTTGGATGGGTATTATGAACCTACCACTGCTCCTGTAATATGTTGGAGGGTAGTAGAAGGAGCTGCCGATTTGCTCCTTCATCTGAAAAACATAGGTCCAACTCCTTTTTGGATTTTATTTTTCTTTCAGTGATTACATCCTGCATGGGTTTAGCCTCTGTTGTATCCCATTACTGCACTCATTAAGTCGTTACTATAAAGACAAATTATGTTCTTTTTTATTTTGACTATCTTATAAAAGAAATGTGAATGAAGTATAGAATACCTTAAGGCATGTTTTAAAAACTTGGCTTTTGGTGTTACAATCAAATATGTTATAATGTGTTAGGAAACATTATAATGGTCAGCATTTTCTCAAGCTATCAATGTTGGAAGTAGATGGGCCTCGTGGATAGGTTTCAAAAACTTTTGACCCACTTGATGCAGGGATCAACTATCCAGAAAGCTACAAACCCAATCTAGGATCCATGTCCTCAATCTCATCAACTATGATCAGTATAAAACTCTATCTAGAAGATAGAAACAACACTATACAAGCAGCCACGAAATCTACAACATGCAAGGAAGTAGATTATACCTTTGGAGCTCAGTTTTGCTCTAATGGAGAAGTTGATATCTTTCTTTAATGTGGAACTCTTTCACAAATCAAAATAGGATTTCCAAGACCTATTAGCCTTCCACGCTATTACCCGTATCAGATCTCTTTTCTCAAGAAGAAGGGTGGGATCTCCAAGAGAAGACAACTAGAAGCTCTTAAGGGAAACTGGAAGAGAACTAGAAGAAAGATAGGAGGGGCGTGCAACAACTTGCACTAAGGGGGGTGTGGGCGTGAATTCCAAGGAGGAATACAACATATGTTGGACGTCCACCCCCACTTGTATTTATAGCTTGGCAACCTCCACTTACTAATTAATAATTAGAAGTCCCACTTCTATTATAATAAGTAACTTTCTTCTTTTCTAATTATTATGAAAAGTCTCACTTCTATAACAATTAGTAACTTACTATATCCACTATTAGAAGTCTCACTTCAAATAAAAATAGTAACTTTCTACTTCCTTTCCCTTTAGAGTTCAAAGAGAATTAGTAACTTGGGCTAGCGTGGGGACCACTAAGGATTCCATAGAAAGCTGGCTCTAACTAGGACACCTCGACCCCACATCTCATGTGCAATCTAGGCTCACGGTTAATTGCAAATAACTCCACTTTATAAATGCAATTGAACTCCAGTCTTAGAAATAAATTACAAAAAAGACCCTAAACTTCCCTATGACTACAAGTAGGCCCCTCTATCTATATCCATGGATCAATTAGACCTGTCCTCCAAATTAGATCCATATCTTATTATCCTTGAGCTCCAATTAATTATAGTGATTATCGGTACCTATCCAATTAACTCTTAATTGGGATGGGTGCGCACTTACCAATGATAAATCCATTAATTGGCATAAGGGGATAATGAGGATAGATTCCATCTTGACCATTGAATGTTCCCACAGTCCTACTACCACGTACCCAAGACTCCGAGGTGTTGACCTACAATTGGCCTCACTCATTGGTGACTCAAAGCAAATGAATAGATAGAAACTCGAGTTCATTCATGTCTCAGGATTGTGAGCCTATTGCTAGGGAATTATGAGAGCAGACCTTAAAGTAAAGACAGTGTTCATAAGGTGCTTCTCATGGTCTTTCAATACATCCAATGTACCAATATTATGATCCAGAATCTTACATTTTGATGATCGAGACTAATTACACTATTTTATAGTGATCAAAGGGCTGCAACCTTGTCAGATGAGATGCCCAATCTCATCACTTGTTGTGAAGATATTTAAGTATAAGATTTGCGACACATGTCTCCTGTATGTGTATCTCATCCATACACATGTATTACATCTAGTATACTTATGGACTCCGGTTCATCTCATGAACCATAATGTTATTCGTATTGGTTATGTGCAAGTAAGTAATAAAACACCATTAATCTCATGAAAGGAAAGCATGATTGTATTGATAAATAAAGAAATTAATCAATTTATTACATCATCTAATGGATTGAGACCATATAAACTAACAATCAAAACGAACCCAGTGGTGTACAGCTCCCTGTTTCTTCCGCTCACCTTCCATATTAATTATTTTCATGGTGTTTTAAGAGTAAAAAAGCTTAGAAACCAATATAACAGGCTGAAAGCATTGTTGTAATGGTGTTTCATTAAAAACCATTTTGACCAAATAATGGTATCTGTGGCTACCAAAAATTGTATGTAAAGGCCTAAACCATTGTGTAACTTCTGTTACGAATGACTGAAGGGGGGCAAAGTCACAATTTTTTCTCTCATGGAAATGAATTCAAGATACAAACAACAAAACAACTAACGAATGTTTTAGTATCAAGAACCAATGCCGACACCGGCTGTCATGGCTTTTGACTCATAGGATGTTTGTGAAAGTGTTTGTTGCTTGAGATTGTTAAAATGGATGTCGTTGTTGGGCCTTGCATGTAGGATCTCTTGTCCGGGCTCATCATATGTGGGCTTAGATGTTGATACGTGTGCCTATTTCACCGCATTATAGCTGTCCCTACTGGAATCAAAATCCTTAGTTGGACCACTACCATGTGGGGAGGTTCGAGGAACATCCCATTGATGGTGATCACCTGCATCCTCCAACCATTATATTGGTCCTTAAAAGTAGTAATTCCAGTATTCTAAGGGCATATGTTCATAAGCTCCTCACCTTATTTTGTCAAAGGGAGAGGGGTGACATGTTAATGGTGAGTAAAGTATAACAGAACCATGAACCATGCCATGGTTAAATCATATAGAGTGGATGGTCAAGTTCTTGCATAAAATAGTTTTCATCCCTTCCCTCTTGACATATTTAACAAGGGCTTCACCTATACTCTTTCCTCGAGAACTGGTTGGTTAATTTTAATTTTCAGTCGTTAAATCAATTATACTCATTCCATTTTGCTAATGTAAGGTTTATTTACATCTCTCTCTCAATATTTTACATGGAAAATCATTTGGGGAGAGAGAGAGAGAGAGAGAGAGAGAGAGAGAGAGAGAGAGAGAGAGAGAGAGAGAGAGAGAGAGAGAGAGAGAGAGAGAGAGAGAGAGAGAGAAGAGAGAGAGAGAGAGAGAGAGAGAGAGAGGATAAAAATGTCCTTAAGTCGACCTCATCTGCTCGGCTGAACAAGAATGGGTCAAGCTGACTTACTGGTTAACCAGGAATGGGACTGGTACAAATAGAGTTCAACCCAACCCAGTAAGTCATTATGTGATGGGTTGAGTCGACTTTTGCAAGTTCCTGTCAACCCATTGGTTTGAAAAACTAGGGCTATGATGCTTTCCATATAAGATGGTCCTGACCAGGAGTTTTAAAGAAGTATTGTATGCAAATTTAGACATATGAAAACCTTTGTCTGTATCCCACCTTGATGCATGCCATTTAGTGGGGTAGGGAGATGGAAAGGTCTCATCATGAATTACAGTTTGGTAAAAGATTGCCCCATTGTAGATCTGTGAATGGAATGGCGGATTGTTTAGCTAAGCAAGGGGTTGATGGTTCACGTAATCTAAGTGCTCTTGTAGCGTAGTTGTGGTTGAAGTATTGTACATATCTCTTGTACCGATTCCTTCATGAGCTATGCTGGTTTTCCGTTAGTTCTTGTCCGATTTGTGATTTTCTTCCTTTTAATAAATCGTTTCTGTTACCGATCAGAAAAAAAGTCCGCCCCATCAGATGATCCTAACCCTTGATTTATCAGCACCAATGTTTAACAGTTAGGCCCAAAAGTTCTTGATAGGCATAGTCTGAAGTTGGGTCGATTAACGGGTTTGATTTTGGATGTGGAAACCTTGGCTCGAGGAAGCCTATTTGAAGTATGAATTTAAATATGGACATGAGGTCTTGATGTTTTAAAAACTACCTAGTAGACAGGAGGATTTAAGGGAAAGGCCAATAATGACATAAAGTGCAGTAGTGATAAATGACATTCTAGTATTTGCATGGTAAAAGATTGCAGCTTTTAAGTAGAATTGAGTGGAAAAGTAGACTGAACGTTGAATTTTATCCAAATGTAGTTCCTCAAATTTCTTTACTGATCACATAGAAGCTAAATTAAAAAAATCCTCAAGAAATAATGATGGCAATCAAGGAATGAAGAAAAAAAAAGAAAGAAAGAGGAAGCTGAAGCACAAGTGGAAGGGGAAGGGATAAACTCAAGGTTGAGTTCTCTCCAAACTTGGGAGAATTATGAAGATCATATATATGGATTGTGTGACACACTTTCAGATGACTACATAATCAAGTTGGACAAGCAAAAGCAGAAGATATCATGCTGGTAAGTGGATGGTCTAGGGGATTTAGTGCGCTATTTAGAATGGCACCATTATGTTACATGTGGAATGACCATGGCTATATGGCTACACATCCAAGACCAAACGGATTTCAGTTATTTTCTTTAGTTTTTAATCTTTCTTTGAGAAAACTTAAGCAACAGGATAGGCTTAGAACTTTTCATTTTTAAGTATAAAGGGACAATTAAAAAAAAAAAGTATCAAAGACCAAGATTTTGACATTTAAAGATTCTGGATGTACATCCTAGATCTAGTCTAGGGCACAGTTTTAATTTAGGACATATGTAATACTATGAAATACTTAGTGACCACTGATACTCAACTCTAGTCTAGGGCGTAGTCTGCTCTCTCTCTCTCTCTCTCTCTCTCTCTCTCTCTCTCTCTCTCTCTCTCTCTCTCTCTCTCTCTCTCTCTCTCTCTCTCTCTCACACACACACGCACACACACGCACACACACACACACACGCGCACACACGCACACACGCACACACGCATTCACAAATGCTTAATTAATCTATTAAATGAAACACACACACACACACACACACACGCATTCACAAATGCTTAATTAATCTATTAAATGAAACTCAGTACAAAAATTAATATAACCATCAAAGGCAAATAGAAAAAAAGATCAAATCACAACTACAAGATAAGAACATCACAACCATGTAACACTTCGTGCATGCAGTAAAAAATGTGAGAAACAAATTTCTCTGTGTTTCACAATTGTTTTTGTAAACATTGTTCTCAAACAAAAATTCATAAAGATAGTCATTGACGTTATATTATAACAATCTCACGATAGAGATTAAAGTCATTCTGAACCATTATTATAAAAAACAAATTGTAACATCATCTAAACATGAACATGTTTGACAAAACAACATTGAACACCCCAAAACACTGCATATGTCCATGCATTTTCTCAATGGAAGTTGCCTGTAGCTGTAGTTGCAGAAGCTCATTCCATCTCTTCTTTGTCATTATCATACTCTATCATTCAAAGCTTACGTGTAAATTGCATTGTATAGAATAAAAATAAACAATGGATAACAAAAATGTGAGAAACAAATATCTCTGCATTTCATAATTGTCATTGTAAATGTTGTTCTCAAACAAAAATTCATAAAGATACTCATTGACTTTTTATTATGTCATGTCGTAGTTCCATGTAAATCAACATAAAGATTAACGTCATTCTGACCCATTATTATAAAAAAAAAAACAAAATTTAATATCATCTGAACATGAACACGTTCAACAAAACAACATTAAACACCCAAACACACTACATATATCCACGCATTTTCTCAGTAGTTGTTGGTTGACGTTCTGGCTTAAGCTTTAGAGGTATATGTGCATTCTTGTTATCTTTCAACATGTTGGTAACATCAACAAACAGTAGGTTGTCATCTTCTAATTCTTCTATTTTTGTTAACTCATCCTGGCACTAATCGATATCAGTCTTCATTTCCTTTATTGGAAATCTATGTAAATAATTATAACCTACACCTTGCACTTTCCACCATGTTAGCTAGTGATTCTGCCAAAATCGCCTCTTCCTCTGCGTACCCTTCTAGTAACATTTTGTGCTACGAAGTATGCATATTTAAATTTTATTCCCTAAATTGGTGCATCAGAACATAATCTGAATGTGATGCAATGATGACTAATCGTGCACAATAATTGGAAAGATTACATCTTCTAAGGAGGTACCTGAAGACTGTATTCATATATGGATGCTAGAGCATAAGTGCTGCCCATCTGCAATTTTTTTTGGCACAATATCTCTCAAGTTCGTTCATCCATGGCAGTGATTTTATATGGCCTTTCTTCATAGTTGCTTGCACGCGCAACATGGAGTTTTTTTAAAGCTTTTATGAATATTATAATTGTCAATCAAAGTACATTACCTTTATATAAGGCTATCTGAAGTAAAACTACAGATGCCCTTTGATTGAGTTATAATAGCAATATAATGGTGAGATTGAACTTTATGGATGTGCATGGTCAAGTTCGATTGACAATTATAATAGTAACAAAATAGTGAATGACAATTTTACAATCAATAACATGTTGGCCAGTCCCAAATCCCCATACTTCTTTTCTTTATAAGACTAGATGCATTTAGCAAGCAAATTTCCTGCAGGACATAAATTATAAAAGAAAAAATGCATGTATCTATTCTTTACTGATAATGCATCTAGTGTAATGGGTCTTTTGACAATTCTCTACTTTTGTGGAATGATAAGACTTCTACCAACCGGATCTACTCATCCCCTGGCATTTATCCTTTTTCCAAATATGTTTCTGTTTACTAAAGACTCATTAGGCAGACTGTGCTCGTGGATGGTACCATCACCTCATCAACATGAAAGACTCATCCCATCTATTTGGAGTCGGCTGACGGTACCATTACCCAACAGTCTCAAAGTTAAACATTCCACTGACAAAAGTTCTCTGTGAAGTAAAGCATGAGCACTAGTTTGACCGATTCATTGGCTATGTTGAAATCCTTTGTAACTTGAATAATCACTATCATCATCTGCTGTTTCAATTTATAATGCATAATCTTATTTGAGTAAATGATGGAGTTTGGTGTTAACTTATAAAGCATGATGTTGTTGACTAATGGTGAATGTTTGGGTGAGGTAAGATGATAGTGAAATTGTGTGCTATTGCAGCCTCTGACAGAGCTTCCAGGTAACAAATGCAAGCGGTGTGGGTTGTATGAGGAAGACTATCTAACACCGGATGACGTATTTGATGAGTGGGAACTTTGTCCTGATGAATTTACGGCTCCAAGTGGGAAATACATTCGATTTAAGGATAATGAATTCAATGCTACACTTGTGTGTCCTCAGTGTCCAACGTCTGGTGAGTATTCTGCCGGTACCATCTGTAATGTCTTTCATACTCTTTCATGTTCTGTCAAGACTCAAGAGATCCACGAGTGACAGCATGTAAACTTAAAAATCCATGCTTTATATTACGAATGTGTTTTGATGTACCCAAATTTCTTCATGTTTGAATATTTTAGCAGAATGGTCTGACGAACTCACGACATAACTTTTGATTTGCAAGACATGAAGATCATCATAGGATGGAGATGTCTTGTACAATTGGTAATATGGGCTTTGATTTCCAAGAGAGGTTGAGGGCATATGATTTATAAGATGAGCTGCAGTAGCCAATGCCTCAACCCAAAAACGGGTAGGAACCGATGATTCAAGAGGAAGGGAACGAGTGACATCAAGGAGATGTCTATTTTCCCTTTTAGCGACTCCATTTTGCTGTGGAGTATAAGGACAAGTTCTTTGAGAAATAATGCCTTTGTTTTGCAAAAACTGTTGAAAATCAGATGACACATATTCCCCGCCCGAATCAAATCGCAAGATTTTAATGCAGGTGGAAAATTGATTCTCAACATAAGCTAGAAAATTTTTTAAAACATTGAAAACATTAGATTTGGAATGCAGAAAGTAAACCCATGTGAACCGACTGAAAATCATCAATAAAAGTCACAAAGTATTTATAGTGAGCGTGAGAAAGAGCTGGAGCAATTCCCCATACATCGCTATGAACTAAATCAAAACACTTAGTGATGTGTGAAGTGGAAATAGGAAATGGAAGAGTTTTGCTCTTTCCATTTTGCAAGTAGCACAATCAAAAGGCACACAAGAAGATAAGCCAATAGATTTATTTAATAAACTAGAATTTAACATAAGGGACAAAGCTTTGGAATTAGGGTGTCCAACTCTATTATGCCACAATTGGCAATTATCTCTAATAGAAAAACAAAATACATCATTGTCAAATTTAGAAAAATCCAGTGGAAACAAGTGTCCGCACTTATAGCCTTATAGGCTCCCTCGCAATCTCCTTCCCGGACATCTGGTCTTGCACAACACAACTAGAAGAAGAAAATGATATGTTACAATTATTTTCAACAAGTTGCCTGACTGACAATATGTTTGAAGTTAAATTGGGGCAAATGTAAACATTTTTCAATGGGATAGGACCAAGGATATCTCCGAGAGCAATAATGGGAACATTGCCTCCGTTAGCAGTTTGTATTTGAAGATTGCCATTGTATCGTGTCCGTTAGAGAGTGGGGCACGGGAATACGTCATATGATTAGACGCCCCGGAGTCAAGGAACCAAGTAGAAGATGGAGATGAGATACCTGAGAGACCAAAAGCAGAGAGGGCATTGACAATCATCTGTCAAACCAATTCAGGGGTGATAGAGGATGAGGGCCCAGGCTGTGAGGGTGCAGATGTAGTAGCAGACATAACCGAAGAAGGAATATAGGCATGCGGAGTTTGAGATTGGAAAGTCTGATATTGTGGAGTCTGATACTATGGAGATGGACGTTGTGGGCAGCGGCGACATTCAGAGATGATATGTCCCCGCTTTTTACAGTAACTGCAAACCTTCTGTTTGCATTGAGTTGCAATGTGCCCAAATTTTTGACAAGTCTCGAGGCGGAGGCTGAGAAGTTTTATTAGCCGAGAATGCACTGAATAGTTCTCAGTCTTTTGTTGAGCTATATGAGCCGAGGTCTCTATGCGTTGTTCTTCGCGTAGGAGTTCATTCAAGCATACATCCAAGGAAGATAATGGCGTCCGATTCATCAGGGCAGATCGGACACTTTCATATTCACTGCGCGGTTCCGTCAAAAATTGATCCCTTTGACTAGAGGCCTGAAGATCGTGAATGACGATCAAAACATCGCCAGCCACATCCGCATATTTATTGCTATCGTATTCCGACCATAGCGCACGGAATCCCGAATAGTAGTCTTGGATTGACAAGGTTCCTTGTGCATATTCAGCAATGGCACATTCAAGATGAAATTGACGTGCATAGTTATCTTGATGGTACACTTTATTCAGATACCCCCACATGTCTTTAGAAGTTGGGTAAGGTTTGAGATTCATTATCAGATGGGGCTCAACATATCCTAGAATCCATGATTTTATTTTTGCATCTTTAGTATGCTAAGAGGATATTTTCTTCTCATCTTCAGTGGGTTTAGGGTCAGATCCAGAGACGTAGCCCCACAATTCCTTAGCTTCAAGATATATTTGGAACTGAAAAAAACCAAGCGGGGTAATTTTTTCCTGTGAATCGGATCAAGGTAACTGCAGATTTTTCCATCTCAAATCAATATTGGTCAAAAATCGATTGAACATCTATAAAAACTAGCAACAGACAAGAGAAAGTATGTAGGAAGCCTTTCCTGTGAGTAGAAATCAAAATCCAACCAAGCATGGAGAAGAAAACCAAACCAGCACAGTAATTGTGCAAAAAGTAGCCCCAGACGACCTTGACAGTTGCTGTAGATCCACTATGTGGGCCCCACTTTGGTTCTGGCCAAAGATCAGAGGACAGATCTGAGGAAGCCCTCAATTCTGGCTTCTACTGAAACAAGTTTGGTCTAATTCTACTGAATATCCAAGATTCTGGACGGTCTTGACGAAAGCAATGTAAATTTCTGGAAAATCTTGAGAATGAGTAAAAAACCAACGTGGAGTCGCTGAAAAATTCTGGAAAAATTACCAATACTCTTAGAAATATCAAGCGACTATGAAGGGATGATTTCGGAAGTTGATCTGATTGATCAAGGGTGGGCCACCAAGAGGATGTCACTGACGCAGCAAGAAGATGTCACTGGAATGGAAATTTTGGATCTTTTTGTTGCACGAGAGAGACTTATTTCTCTCTATCCCTACTCCCTTAATGCTTTGGAAGATGTCTAAGATCAAGACTGCCTTAAGCCTTGCTCTGATACCATGACAAACTCACGACAGAACTTCACAGAATATAATCGCAGATTGTATTATTATTTTGAGTGTCCATTCCTTTGGAGATCCCTCCTCAATAGATAACTATTACTTGCCTTAATTAAGGCTTTAATCTACGCAAGTGTATCAATTACAATTCTAAGTTATAGAAACAATGACTAAAATAGAATATACACAACTATGTACACTGTGTCATTGACCCAAGCAATCCACGTGATATATATGAACTGGGTTGGATCCCTTCATGGGTCGTGGGCCTGATTAACATGGTCTTTGGTATGGGATGAATGAAGATTGATAATTACGTTAGGTGGATAATGTTTTTCCAACTTATCTCCCCCGGGCACTGATGATGATTTTTTTTTTGTGTGTGCGTGTGTGGGTGGGGGGTCAGAATAAGGAAGAACATATATTGTGACCAATGTGGTCTCTCATATAGACACCGAACCAAACACAAGGATATGGACAAGCAACTGCTCACCAAATGTTTGAACTGCATAAGATTTTAATTACATTAATTGTTGAGGCCTTTTATTTTTCTTAGGCCTGTTGCAACTAATGTGTCCTACCTGTGTAGCTATTTAATTTATAAAAATGTGCACTATGGCATGGAACATGTGTTCCTCCATGCACAAAGCTTTTGAGTAACAATTTTGAGAGAACGATCCTGATTCTTGTGACTGCTTCAATTTAGAAATGTTTGTGTAAAGAGGTGTAGACCATGCTTAGAATCTGGTTAGTGCTTTCAAGTTTGGACCACTTGATCTATGTTCACACAAAATATGGCTCAATCTTATTCATTGCCTTTTTTCTTAATTAAAAAATGAAAGAACACTCCAATTGTTTTGCCCATGTCTTCTAAAAACATTGGTGTTAAAGAATCTAATTTGACGGAAGTGTTAGTTATCTTTAAAGCTCTTTGGCTATTCGTGCTTTATTTCCAGGATAAGTTAGTTGTGGAGAGTGATTCTTCTAAATCTATTGCTTGGGATGCATCTTCCAATGTCTTCCCTAGGAAGTTTAAGTTCCTTCTCAATGAAATCATAATGTTGTCTTCCAATACTCAGGTGGACTTTAAGCATATCTTGAGATCTGCTAACAGGTTGGCTCATTCATTGGAAAAGCAAGGGGAGAATCATTCTCTTCCTTTTCTTCGTTTCTCAATTTAATCTTTCCTTGGTTTTTCTTATGGTATAAGGCTTTCTTTTTCTAATTTTTCAATTGGACATTCTGTTCTTGTATCCCTTGTCATTAATACAAGTTTTGGTTATCGATAACCCCCAAAAAAAGGGAAAAAAGCCATCAATGTGAGCCTTTTGATCTATATCTTTGGACTGTCATATGTAGACGAATTTCTTTACTCAAGGAATCTTTGAGACAGAATTATGGAAGATGATGAAGGTGAAGGCCCAGAGCCAGAAATATCATCATCTGATGGAGTTGCTTAGAAATGATGGATTGAAGTGAGGTCAGAAAACATAGAGGCGTCTGTAGCAGTAGAAAATGCTGCATGCTGAGCACCTGTATGCGGACAATGCTGGGGTTGATCCAGTCACTGGGATGGACCTTTTGGACAAAGAGGACAGTCCTTCCAGTGTCGTCGTTGTTTACAGTAGTTGCAGATGTCAGAAGACTGCCTTTTTGGTGAGGAGTACCAAGAAGTCCAGGCTTGGAGGCAAGTGATGTAGAGACAAGGACATGATTAGCCAGAAATGACCTATTTTGTTCTTCAAACAGCAGTTCAGATAAGGCATGAAATCGCCTCGTTGAGCATTCTGAATCTCCCTTTCCAACTGATATCTTTTGGCAGAGTTGGTTTGAACTTGAAGATAGAGACGAGTCAGATAATCAGCAACATCCTTTGGGTGAGCAAATTTTGCAAATTGGAATCCAATGGTGGGATCAACAGAGTTCTCAAAACAATAATTAAATTTTCCGATATCAACTTTTCATTCTTCTTCTATAACTGAATCTAGGGGTTTTTCTATCTTGGTGGAAACATACTTCCACTACTTTCTTCCAGTAAAAAATTTAGTCATCTGATGGGCCCAATAAGCATAGTTGGTCGCGTCAAGCTGAACATAAATAATTTCAGTATGATCGGAAGCCATTATTAGGATTAAAATATTGTGAATATTATGGAGTCGAAAATAATCAAATCTTAGCAAAGAATCAGGTTTTCCAGAGGCAAATGCTTAAATATGCAAGGAAAATTTTAGCAGAGAAGCGACTAAAAAGTTTTTACCAAAGAAGTAGAGTTAGTAGATGGCACCTGGTTAGGCGTTAGCTGAAATAGGGAGTGGAATTTGGGAAATGACCCCAAAATAATGTCATATGAAAATTCAGCTTTCCGGGTTAATTACATGAGCAAGGCAGCTATCCTCCAGATTTGGGAGCAATCCGTCGAGAATCAAGAGAATCCAATGACAGATGAAAATAGGTGTAGAATTCTGGTGAATCACGAAATGGCCTATAACTGAATCAAACAAGATCCGAATGGCCTCGAATTAGAGTCAAGACTTCCTCCAGTATCGGCTACCAGCTGAGTGGAATCTCTGAATTTGAGAGAGGTGAAGTGGGCCCCACTGATTTGTCGCCTGTTTCAGGTAGCAGTTGAGTTTTTTTATTTTTATTTTTATTTTTATTTTTTTATTTTTTATTTTATATCTGTTACGGTTGGGTGGTTTGAGTGATAGAATGGGTGGATGAGGAGGGACTGAGATTAACACCAGACCTTACAGAGGAGTTTGTGGTTTCTACAGTTGATGGGATCAAATCTTGACTCCCACAACAGAGAAACCTCACCACTCTCACAGACACAATCCAAGATCACTTGGATGAGACAGAACAGAAAGCCTAATCTCTGATACCATGAAACAACTCAAGAAATACTAGAGATTTGGAGATGTAGATGTGTTGGGTTAATGCCTCCCAATCACTCTATTTATAATGGAGTCCCATGTATGATAATGGTTATGAGCTTCACAAACACAATGATGTTTGACTAACTACTTGAATATAAGAAAATGAAGGAACATGAGAGATTATCAAATAATTGTGATCCTCTAAAGATTATGCTACACTGAGGATCATACTAAATACATTGTGTTATCAGAAACTATGATAGATTTGGATATCTAGGGTCAATTATAGGACAAAGTGAGGGCTTGGAGCTGGATATAACGATTAGGATAAGCATAAGTTGACACGCCAGTGGAGTGCTATGTGATGGTTGAGTGCCACTTTGATTAAAGTGTCATTTTTAGGTAGCTTCAATGGAAGAAGCAATCAAGGACTGCCATTTTAGATCTTTTGGCATGCACAGTGTTAAGTCCGGCTAGCCAATACATCCCAAAAGCTTAAGCTGTTAGGAAGCGGAAGACAAATCTACTTTAACACATATAAGGTCCAAATCAGCACCTGTAGGAAGTGTTGAAGAGTTACTTTTTCAAACTTCGAAGAGCCAAAAAGGAGAAGAAACCAATTAAGACCTTGGAAGTATTAGTGAGGGAATGTGAACATATTTTAGATTGGAATTATGCACGCCCTCATATTGGCCAAGTGGAAAAGTAGAACTAATAGATGGAATTAGGCTATGATGACAAGGACAATGTCGATCTCTTTTATTTTCTGTTTTGCCTATGAAAATGAATTAAAGTACATGAGGATAAATTGGGTGATAAAAATGTTTTTTCCCTGCCGAGTGTTATCTGCACATGAGATATCTTCCTTCCTATTCCTATGAATCATTTCTCATACATGAATAGACAAGTACAATGGCATAACACTTATGGTTCAATGCAGGCCCAGCTCAATTTTATTGCATCTTAACTTGAAAAACTCACCGGATGATCCCATCTGACTGGTTGGCATCAAATAGATAGTAAAAAGTGAGAATCAGGGAAAAATGTTTACTAAGCATAGGATGCAATCCTCTGATTTATTTTGATTTTATTACATGCATGCCAATTGTACAGTGGATATCGACATTGTATGGATAGTCAAATGAAATATATCAGCATTTCTCTTGTACATTATTGTTTTCACTTCTTTAGTCTAAATCATTCTTTTGAGATGCCTTTTATGTTGTGTTTGCAGATTCTGCTCGTTCCTCAAGATCCAAAGATGGGTCCGATGGCAAGGGGATGAATGTGTTGTTAGTGATACTGATCAGTGTCCTAGTTTCTGGTGTAGCTCTTATAGGAGCGGTGGCTGGGTACAGATACTGGCAGAAGAAGAAGAGAGAACAAGACCAGGCACGATTTCTGAAGCTCTTTGAAGAAGGCGACGATGTTGAAGATGAACTAGACTAGGCTTGGGCATGTGATAAGTCATGCTTCGTGCAGCATACCTTGACTACATTTTACTTATACGCAAACTGCTGTGTACAGTAAATTTTTGCTTTTGTTTTAGTTTCTATGATGATGAGTTACATGCTTACATGAATATCTATGTTCAAAATTTTGAAATGTACAGAGGTGGGCTTTAATGAGATAATGATATACATACCACGTGTACTTGTTGGAAAGCTTAACTGGTGAAGTGAGTGTAAGTGCCTAAAAATTATGGACTTTGAATCGGGGATTAGGACCCCTGTCTTGAGTGGTTTGGATGAAGATTAGCGTGGCTCCGGTTAGACCTGAAGAGGAAGAGAGGAAAACACGTCAGAGGACCCTGGCTGTGGGCAGCACAAGGCTCTCCGATGCTTAAGTCAGTTCAGGGACTGAATAAGGGAGATGAAGAGAAAATTGCAGAGTAAGTGTATGTGTTATGGGTTGCGTACCTTAGAATGGAGATGGAGATGCTATTTATAGGAGATGGGGGTGGCTTGCGTGGACGAGCCTCATGATGGGCTTTGCTACTTGAGTGGCCTTATCCACTCAGCCCACATTTCATTAAATGCTAGCCTCACCTACCCATTCCTCATTAAATGCCAATCTTATCGGGCCAGGCGGTGATTGACTTTTGGGCCAAGTCCCATCGGGCCTGGCCTGGAGCCATGCTTTGGGGGCGCACGTGTACCGTATAACGCCGTTTTGTCAGGAATGATGAGTCGCAGGGCACGCCTTAGCACGTGCCTTCGTCCTGTCAACACCTGTCAAATCTGCCGTGCCGAGGTCAGAGTACAACGACCCGTGCCACCTGACCTCGGGGGTGCTCACCTCGGCGAGTGCTGCGACCCTTCAGCCGCGGTCCGTCTTGGCCATGATTAAGCTTTCTCAAGACCAAGACTAGCTTTGATCTCGGCTTAGTGAAAATATCCCCACACAATTGCCCCCCAGCTTTTGAGCTCTTAGAGTATCCCGACTCTTTGAGGTCGGAAGCTGACAAGGACTCGTAGAAGGATTGCCGAGATGTGGCGTGCCGCGCTGCCCCTATTTCCGGATCCGAAGGAAGCCCAAACGGCTCATGGTTTTGGAATCCCATTACGGCTTCGGTTGCGGGCGCCTTATCTTTATCCGCTGTCGCTTCGGTGTCCGAGGTATTAAATGGCGCACGGAAATTAGGCTAGCGCTTCCACGTGTCTCCTTCGGTTTAGCTGGCCCGTCTTTTCATGGCGGCGCGCGCGGCGAAAAGACGCGCCTTCTTCGAAATTCGAAAAGGCGCCATGATTAGGCGTTTTATTTTTGGTTATAAGTAGGGGAGGCGCCCATTTCTTTTCTTCTTCCTTCCTTATCTTTATTTTCCAGAACTTTCTTCTTCTGTTTTGTTTTCGCCTCCCAGAGCTTTCTTCTTCGCTTTCGCTTTCGCCTCCAGAATTCTCTTCTTCCCTCTCTGCTTTCGCCTCCCTGAACGAGAGGGACCACTGCAAAGATTTCCCAGAACCTTCGCTGGAGGGAGGTGCTGCTAGGGTTTTGCTTTTGCTGGCTCGACCACTGTTCTGCTTTTCGTAAGTCTTCTTCCTTTCATTCCTGCTTCTTCCTGTGCTTAGGGCCCTGTCTAGGGTTTTCTCTGTTCGTCCAGCACTGTATTTCCTTCTTCTGGTTCTTTCATTTGAGGGATGGGTATTTATAGTCACTAGATAGAGTCTGAGAGGGGGTTAGCCGACCTTAGGGTTAGGTATAGCATACCAGATGGGGTCCAAGTCATGGCGGCCCCTCCTATTGCCCATATTCTTGGTGACTTCTACAACGGCTGGATGCCGTTCCCCCTAGTGGCCGTAATCGAGGGCGGGGTTAGGTTTCCCCTTCGCCCTCTACTTAGGGAATGCCTCAAGGCATGGAACCTCTGCCCCTGCCAGCTGATGCCCAACAGTTTCAAGATCGTAATGGGCACGGACGCGCTCAATACGATCCTGGGCATTGGTCTCGGCGTCCACGATATCGAGGACGCCTATGACATATGCAAATCCGGAAAGGATATGTATTACCTCCGCATCAAGCCGGGTCGGAGGCCATTTGTACAAGCCTTGGAGGATTCCAATAAATACACCGGGGACGACCGTTTGATGGTTACGGGCAACTGGCAGTTCAGTGATGACGAGCCCATTGCGGAGAGATTTTTCAAGATTCCCCGTCACTTCGGCACCCCTCCAAGTAATTACAGTCCTAGCACGCCTCTTTATATTTTCTATTTCTTTGTATTACCAAGCTTATGTTGATTGTTTACTCCGCAGGCGTTCGTAAGAGGAGGGCCGCTGTTGGCCGAGACGGGTGGAAACTGAACAAATCTTGGATTCGGGCCTTGGAGAGCTACCACGGCCACAAGGACAGGTCAGCGTGGAAGCTGCTGGGGTACAAGCCCAGGTACCGCGGCTACAAGAAGTATACCGCTCACCGCACGCAAGCCGCGGCGGAGGTAGAGGAGGAGAGGAGAGTGGAGGGGAGGAAGAGCAGACCGCGGCTGACTCTGAGGGCCGTGCCTCATCCAACTCTGAGACATCCACCTCGGGATCCGACGAGGATAACGCCGAGACGATCGGAAGGATTGTTTTATCATCAGAGAGCGATTCAGAGGAGGCGATAGAGAGGACTCGTCCGAAACCAGTCTTCAAGAATCTCAAGGCCCTGCCCGTGGGTGGTAGAGGTCGAGGCGCTGCATCTTCCTCTCGCGCGCCCTCTTCGTCAAGTGCGCCTTCTTCTTCCACTGCGGCTCCTCCTGCTCGGACTCCTATGCCGCTCGCCGTGACCGGGACCGGAACTCCCGTGGTCACCTCCCCCCTGGCCACACAGGGGGATGACCAAGCCAGGAAAAGGGCCCGGGTCGAAGGCTCGGCGGGTGAGTCTTCGGCAGCCGGCATGGCAACGCGGGCCTCTCCTGCCCCCTGGAGGCCGAGCTTCATGCTTCAGCCCGGGAGACCGATGATGGTAGAGGACCGTCTCTCCGGGGGGCCGCTGGTGATTGCCTGCTTGGGGAGTGCCTGTGCCCTGCCGCGGGATATGGAGAATTGCGACGAGCTGGATGACATCACCCTGCTGGCTTCGCAGATGAAGGCGAGCTTGAGTGTAAGTACAACCTTCTCTAACATTTTCCCTTTTGACTATAGCTTCTGCTCACTGGTGGCTTGATTCTCTTGCAGATTGTGCAGATGGCCCAGGTCTTGGTGCAGCGAGTCCAGAAGTGCCATACCGAGCTCAAGCAGGTCTAGGCGAATTGTGAGCAGCACAAGAAGGCCTTGGACGAGGGTGAGGGAGTATGAGGAGACGCACCGAACCCTCTTCGCCGAGCTTGACAAAGTGAAGTCGACCCTTGATCTGGTTAAGAGGAGGGAGGCTGAGCTGGAAAGGAGGATCGCCGACCTAGAGAGGCGAAAATCTGAACTTGAGTTTAAAAATCAAGCCGAGGTCAGTGCTGCCTTCCAGGACGGCGTCGATGTGGCGGGCGAGGAGTACGCGGCACAGGTCGACGATATAAGAGTCTCATCTTGGGAGATGGGGTGGAAAGCGACCCTTGAGAAGGCGGGGGTCCCCGGGGATCATCCTGCATACACGAGCCCGTATGAATATCCGCGCTCAGACACTGAGCCGACCCCCGTGGTCGAATCTGGGAGGGACCACGTTGTCGAGCTGGAACTGGAACTCCCCCCATCTGCAACTGAGGCGCCTGCTGCTGCCGCGACTCCGGCCGTGGCTTCCACATCTGAAGCCCCTCCTGCCGCCACGACTCCGACTGTGGATGGCGTCGCGCCTGCTGCTTGAAGCCCCTCGGCCGCTGCTTTCCTCTTTCTTTTTGATGTAATTTTTGTTCAGGCGCATCGCGCCCTTTATGTAGAGAACTTTGCCAGTTTCAATGAAACTTTATTACTTTGAATGAAAGCCTTCCTTTGTGTCTACTCTGTATTCCTCTTTTCTTGCACTTTTGTTTGATCTGAATGTGCTAAGTGTTTCGCTTCGGCTATATGGCCGAGCTCCCCACACCTTGGAAACCCGCGATCGATTAGCCGCGCTTAGTAGCTGTAGCCCTTAGAATGCGATGTAGGGCCCCCATCATGCTGTAGGGGTGACCCAAGGCACTGAGTGTTTTCCGTAATGTAATGGCGAGTGAACGATGTTACCTAAAAAGTGAAAGAAGACTCCTGTTGTTTTTTCTTTTTTGTACAAGTGTATGAGCTCGGTAAGTGCCGAGCTGCCATAGTCCGGGACCGCATTGTTTAGGATAGCTGCCCAGCGACTAGATGTGTAAGTAGGGTGATCCCTCTGGCTCTTCACCAGGGGCCGTGCTAGCTACCTGGCGCGAGGGCCGAGATTCGCTTATCGCACGAATGGAGATGTCCCCCTGGCTCTTCGCCAGGGCCCGTGCTGGCTATCTGGCGCGAGGGTCGAGATGCGCTTATCGCACGATTGGAGATATCCCCCTGGCTCTTCACCAGGGGCCGTGCTGGCCATCTGGCGCGAGGGCCGAGATGTGCTTATCGCACGAATGGAGATGTCCCCCTGGCTCTTCACCAGGGCCCGTGCTGGCTATCTGGCGCGAGGGCCGAGATGCGCTTATCGCACGAATGGAGACATTTTTGCCGAGTTGGAGAGGGCGAAGTCATTCCTCTGCCGATTTTATTTCCAAAGCTAGGATGACTATGCGCACTGCTGCCGAGCTGGAGAACTACGGTATTGCCTTGGTCCTTGACTTGGAAAAGTAAGAGAAACTGAGAAGAAATGGTCTTCATTGATTTGCATAAACTGAGTACATTTCAAAAGTAAAATTTTTTGAGGTGCGAGGCGTTCCATGGTCGTGGCAGTTGCTTTCCATTCATATCCTCGAGTTTGTACGCGGACTGGCCAGTGGTCGAGACTACTTTGAACGGGCTGCGCCAGTTTGGAGCCAACTTGCCTTGGTTTGGATCCTTGTTCGCAGGCAGTGCCTTCTTCAGGACCAGTTCTCCAATGGAGAACTTCCTTTCCCGAACTCTTTGATTGTAATCTTTTGCGAGCCGTTGCTGATAGGCTGCTAAACTGATGGACGCTACTTCTCTGCGCTCTTCGGCCAGATCCAAACCCAGGGTCAGGTTCTTCTCGTTCTGGCTTTGATCAAAAAGTTCGGATCTGAGCGTTGGAAGGCCGATCTCAAGCGGGATCACGGGTTCCATTCTATATGCCAAGGAGAATGGAGTTTCCGAAGTGGAGCGTCTCGGGGTAGTCTTGTACGCCCACAGGACACTGGGTAGCTCTTCCACCCATCTCCCTTTAGCCCCGTCGAGTCTCTTTTTGAGTCCATCAAGGACCACTTTGTTGGAGATCTCGGCCTGGCCGTTGCTCTTGGGATAGGCTGGAGTTGAGTAATGGTTCCTGATGCCGAGCTCCTTGCAGAAGTTTTTGAAGAGGTTGGAATCGAATTGGGTCCCGTTGTCCGAGACCAAGATTCGTGGGATGCCGAACCTCGTGATGATGTTCTTCCATATGAAGTTTTTGGAGTCTCGCTCAGTGATGGAAGATAATGCTTCTGCCTTTATCCACTTGGTAAAATAATCAGTGGCCACCATCAGCCATCTCTTATTCCCTGGAGCTCGGTGGAGAGGCCCTACGATGTCCAGCCCCTATTGGGCAAAGGGCCACGGGCTGGAGAGTGGGCTTAAGTCCTGCGTAGGTTGATGGAGATTGTGCGAGAACTTCTGGCATTTCTCGCACTTCATGGCATACATCTGTGCGTCCTTCTGCATGTATGGCCACCAGTATCCTTGGCTTATAGCCCGGTATGCTAGTGACCTTCCTCCGATGTGACTCTCGCAGATGCCTTCATGTATCTCGAAGAGGAAGTGTTCAACTCGGCTCGGGTGGACGCACTGGAGATAAGGACCTGTGAATGACTTTCTGTACAGCTTTCCTTCTGGAGAGAGCCAGAACCGTGCTGCTCTCAGCCTGATTTTGTGAGCTTGAGCTTTGTCCTCATGGAGTTGGTCGTCCTTGAGGTACGCGATGATAGGGTCCATCCAACTGGGCCCGAGATCAATGCTCATGATTTGCCGTGGTGGGCGAAGCTCTATGCTTGGTGATGCCAGTGAGCCTACTTCTACAGTCCTCTTCCTTCCAGCTTCGACGGCGGAAGCTAGGTTGGCGAGTGCGTCGGCGTGTGAGTTGGAATCTCTGCCAATCTGTCTGACTTCTGCTTCCGGGAATTGAGAGAGGAGCTTCTTGGCGAGGGTCAAATAGGCCGCCATTCTATCATCGCGAGCCTGGTAATTTCCAGTGAGCTGGCTTGTCACCAACTGTGAGTCACTGAAGACCACCAGCTGTTGAGCTCCGAGAATCTTAGCACTGTTCAGCCCTGCGAGCAGTGCTTCGTACTCCGCCTCGTTGTTTGATGCTCTGAAGTCAAGTGTTAGGGCCTGCTCAATGACTAGCCCTTCTGGAGACTGGAGGACTACGCCGACGCCAGCCCTCCTAGAGGTAGAGGACCCGTCAACGAAGACCTTCTAAGCCGAATCACGGAACGTATTCCGAGATTGCTAGTAATCAGTCCCCGAGACTAAGTCTTCATGACCTCTGCCCCCCAGTTCGGGGTCGAGTGGGCTCGGCATCGAACTCAGTGAAGTGAACTCCACGATGAAGTCGGCCAAAACCTGCACTTTGATCGCCGTCCTGGGTTGGTACTGGATGTCGTACTGTCCCGGCTCCACTGCCCATCTTGAAACTCGTCCGGAGAAATCAGCCTTCCGGAAGACCGACTTGAGCTGGTGCTCAGTAACCACCACTATCGTGTGTGCCTGGAAATAGTGTGAGAGCTTGCGAGAGGCACTGACGAAGGCCAGTGCGAGCTTCTCCATCTGCAAGTATCTGGTCTCGGCGTCGAGGAGGATCTTGCTTGTGTAGTAAATGGGCTTCTGCTGCCCTTCATCTTCTCTAACTAGTACTGAGCTCACAGCATGATCCGAGACCGCCAAGTACAAATACAGTGCTTCTCCTTTCTTTGGGGTTGTCAGCAATGGAGGTGAGGCCAGGTAAGCTTTGAGCTCTTGGAGAGCCGAGTCGCACTCCGGGGTCCATTCGAACTTCAGGTTCTTCTTCAGCAGCTGAAAGAAAGGACGACATTTGTCGGAGGACCTGCTGATGAAGCGGTCGAGAGCGGCGGCCATGTCAGTGAGCCTCTGGACCTGCTTCGTCGTCGCCGGGCTTTGGATTCCCAGGACTGCGGAGATTTGATCTGGGTTTGCCTCGATGCCCCATCTCATGACGAGGCTCCCTAAGAACTTGCCGGAGCCGACTCCGAAGGCGCATTTGGATGCGTTTAGCTTCAATCCGAACTTCCGGAGAACGTCGAACACCTGGCCGAGGTCCGTCAGATGGTCATGAGACTGTATGGACTTGACGACCATGTCGTCGATGTACACCTCGACCATTCTGTCGAGCTGGTCTCGGAACATCTTGGGGACCAACCTCTGGTAGGTCGCTCATGTATTCTTCAATCCGAATGGCATTACCTTGTAGCAGTAGGTCCCCCTAGGAGTGATGAATGCCGTTTTCTCTTCGTCTGGCCCGTACATGGGTATCTGGTGATAGTCGCGGTAAGCGTTAAGGAAACTCATCCTGTCGTGGCCGGCGGTGGCATCGATCATTTGGTCGATCTTGGGGAGTGGAAAGCAGTCTTTGGGGCACGCCTTGTTAAGGTCGGTGAAGTCGACACAGACTTTCCACTTCCCAGTCTTCTTTTTTACTACCACGGTGTTCGCCAGCCATTTCGGGTATCGGACCTCCCTGATGGCGCTTGCTTCTAGCAGTTTCCCCACTTCTTCGATTACGGCCGCGGATTGCTCTACTCCTGATCTTCGTGCCTTCTGGACCACAGGCTTGACTTATGGGTCTACGTTCAGCTTGTGGCTCATGATCTCAGGGTCCACGCCAGGTATTTCCTGTGGGGTCCAAGCAAAGACCTCTCTGTTTTGCAACAGGAAGCTAAGCAGCTCGGACCTCTCCAGCTCGGTGAGCTGACTCCCAAGCATGAAGTACCTCTCGGGATCACTGGGGTCGATCCTGACCTCGGTGAGATCTTCAATGCTCTTTTCTTCTGGATCGCGGCCAACTCCGTCCAGTTCGGTCTTCAGTTCTGCCATATGTACTTGCTTCGGCTCTTCCTCGCCGGGCATGACGGCCATCATGCAACGTTTGGCCATCTGTTGGTCACCCTCGACTATGACCACCTCAATCCTGACATCCCTTTTCAGAGGGAACTTGAGCTTCTGATGGTAGGAGGAGGGAACAGCTTCTATCTGGTGCAACCAACTCCTCCCCACTATTGCACTGTAGGGGGACGGCGTATCCACGACGAGGAAGTCGGCCATCACTGAGGCACCTCCGACTTAGACTTTGAGGGAGACTCTTCCTTTTGGATATACGGGCTTCGCGCTGAACCCTATCAGGGGGGTCCGCGCTTCCTGGAGATCCTCTTCGGTGAGCCCCATCTTGGTAAAGCAGTCGAAGTAAAGGATCTCAGATGAACTGCTGGGGTCGACGAGAATCCTCTACACCATGCATCTCTTCAGCTTCAGGGTCATAATCAGCGGGTCGTTGTGGGGGAGCTGGACTCCTTCCAGGTCCTCTCCTGAGAACCAGATCTTTGGCCTCTTCTTCCTTGCCTTCTTGGAGGCTGGTCCGAGCTCGGCTGCCATCACCTGCTTCCCATGGGAGGCCCTTCTGGCCTCGGCACGGGCCTGGCTGCTGCCCTGCTTAGCAGGGCCAGGTGAATGACGCTTATGATCCTCTCCAACTCGTCGCTGCCATGATTCTCCTCGGCTCGGCGCCAAGGTCGCTCATTACTCCTGCTGTCTGCTCCCTTGCAGTACTCCTTTAGGTGCCCGTCCTTGACGAGCCTCTCGAGATGGTCTTTGAGAGAGTAGCAATCCTCAGTATTATGTCCGTTCTGCTTGTGGTAAGCGCATAACCTGTTTTGATCTCTCTTGGAGGGGTCGCTCTTCATGGGCTGCGGCCATTTAAAGTACGGCTTCCCCTGGATTTTGTCCAGTATCTGGTGAATAGGCTCTTTGAAGACCGTATTGACCCTTTCGCGCGAGGAGTAGGATGATCCGTGTCTCTTGCCCCCTCCCGAAGTATGAGTCGGGGCTGATGACTGGCCACCCGAGTGGCAGTCTCGGCTCGTCTCTTCTCTGCGGAAGGTCTTCTTTTCCCTTCCGGAGGGCCGATCCTCCTGCCGGGACCGGTCCTCCTGCCGCGGTCGATCTTCCTGCCGAGACGGTTCTCATGTCGAGACCGGTTCTTGGAGACGCCAAAACTCTCGTTGGCCCGCGCCTCGTCCTCTTCTTGCTCGATGTATTTGTTCACCTTGGCCATAAGGGCTGTTACGGAGGGCACAGGGTTTCGGACGAGCTCTTTCCGGAGCTCGCACCCCGGCAGGAGGGCGTGCTGGAAGGACCTGATCGCGACAACTTCAGAGGAGTTGTCGATTTGGCTATAAACCGTCCAGAACCTCTTCGCGAATTGAGTGACGCTTTCACTCCACCTCATTCTGAGGGCCATAATGTCACTGTCAGTCTTTGGGATGACTCGGTGCGCCTGGAACTTTCCCAGGAAGGAGTCCCGCAGCTGAGGCCAGCTAGTGATCGACCCTTCCGGGAGCGCACAGAACCACTTGAGGGGGAGATCCCCTAGGCTGGAAGAGAAGACTCTACAATTGAGGTGTCCGACGTCACCCTAGACGGACAGCTTTTAAGTGAAATGCCGGAGATGTGCTGCTGGGTCCGAGGTTCCGTCATAGAGGATGAACCTTGGGACGCTGAACTTCTTTGGGAAGGGATACTCGTTGATCTCTCTGGAGAAGGGGAATGAGTCGAGGCCAGCGAAGTCGGGGACGTCTGGATGGTTCTGAGCGAGCCCTGCCTCCTTTAGGGTGCTCTGGATGGCCTGCTTGACCAGGTGGTCAATCAGTGCCTTCTGATCTCCCACTTCTGATCTCGGCATTGACCCCCTATTAAGGTGGTTATGGCAGGAACTCCCAGCGTGACTCCGCTCTCGGCTTTTCTCGTTCAGATGCTCTCTCAAATCCCTGCCGGTGACGGGATCCTTTCTGCCTACGAGGTCACCGCCCACGGGGACTGTCCCCTTCTCTCGGAGCTGCTGCCTAAGATCGTCCTTCTCCTGGAGGGCGAGGTTCTGAGCGCTGATTGCCGCTTGAGCGGGGTTGGCTCTGTCATCTTCGTGGTTCGAGCGGCGTTCGGATCGGTGTGATCCCGCCGCTGCCAGGGCTTTACCCTTCGAGAAGCGCTCCTGCAGGGGAGCATTCAGCCGCGGTGGGCTCCCCATCTCTAACAGGGACGTCGCAGACTCGGTGTGGTAACTTTCCACCTCTGTAGCCTCCCTTCTCGCGTTGCGCTCTTCTGGATGGGACACATAGGGCAACGGTCCAGGGAGAACCAGTGGCCCTGGAGGGAGGGACTTCGGGTGTTCTCCGCCTCTCTTGTTTCTCGGAGCCATGGCGACTGGAAAGGTTCTGAGAAAGGTTTTGGGAAATATTTTTAGGTATGGGTTATTACTTCCCCACAGACGGCCCCAATTGTAAGTGCCTAAAAATTACGGACTTTGAATCGGGGATTAGGACCCCTGTCTTGAGTGGTTTGGATGAAGATTAGCGTGGCTCTGGTTAGACTTGAAGAGGAAGAGAGGAAAACACGTCAGAGGACCCTGGCTGTGGGCAGCACAAGGCTCTCCGATGCTTAAGTCAGTTCAGGGACTGAATAAGGGAGATGGAGAGAAAATTACAGAGTAAGTGTATGTGTTATGGGTTGCGTACCTTAGAATGAAGATGTAGATGCTATTTATAGGAGATGGGGGTGGCTTGCGTAGACGAGCCTCATGATGGGCTTTGCCACTTGATTGGCATTGTCCACTCAACCCACATTTCATTAAATGTTAGCCTCACCTACCCATTCTTCATTAAATGCCGATCTTATCGGGCCAGGCGGTTATTGACTTTTGGGCCAAGTCCCATCGGGCCTGGCCTGGAGCCATGCTTTGGGGGCGCACGTGTACCGTATAACGCCGTTTTGTCAGGAATGATGAGTCGCAGGGCACGCCTTAGCACGTGCCTCCGTCCTGTCAACAGTCCCATTGGCGTCTGTCAAATCTGTCGTGCCGAGGTCGGAGTATAACGACCCGTGCCACCTGACCTCGGGGGTGCTCACCTCGGCGAGTGCCGCGACCCTTCAGCCGCGGTCCGTCTTGGCCATGATTAAACTGTCTCAAGAACAGAACTAGCTCTGATATCGACTTAGTGAAAATATCCCTACACAGTGAGAATCCAGAATCTCCATAAATTAGTCTTGACTTTCATTTGGTGAGGAAGCTTGCTAGTTGCTAGTCTCTACCTCTATATATATATTGTATGTTCGGCATAATAGGATAAAATGGGTATGCATTCATTCATTCAATCAAGCATGAAATGGATAAAATAGTGTCTGGAGGTTACATGAAAAAGATCCTTGCACTCAAAAGTCCTAATGTGATCATCATCTGTCAATACAATGTCGTCAACATACTAATAGCAACAAACTAGTTGCAAAATGTCTTCGTAACCACCAACATGGCAGCAGCATGAAGCACGATGCTCTAATGTAAATTGATTATTCCCTTTTTATTTTTTTCTCTTTTGAAGAAGTTTCCTAAATGAAACACTGAAAAGATGGTGGAGGACTTGGACAATTTAGTCCAAGAGGTGCAGCCAAGAGTGCAGACTACAAGAGCCCAGAACCACTTTAACTCTCTGCAGGGCAGAGTCAATGGGTTTTGTTTGTATTTGTTTAATGTTGTGGGGAGTTCAGTTCTTTTGTTGAAAAATGTATATGTTTGGGAAGGCTCAGTTTGCATTTAAGGTTGGAAGAAGTGGGCCATATATTTGAGGAACACATTTGTTAAAACTTTATCCTTCTAATCTTAACTCTATATCATCTTTTTGGAAAAAAAAAGAAAAAAAAAATAAAAATCTCAATTGACTTGAACCATGGATGAAATAGTTAAAAGATCTAAAAAAAAAAAAAAAGACCATGGATGAAATCTAAATATATATTGAGGTACAATAAGACTATGATGACAATGATGATCTAAAATAAAATTATACACAATACCGAAATGTTATTAATTGCTGAATTTCTGTACACTATTGGATTGACCTGTTGTTATAAATGGACACTTGATGTACGTAACACATGATCAATTAAATGGTTTATATCACTCAAAGCATGAATGTAGATGAGGGGTGTATAAACCTCCCTGGATAAATTATTTCATCTAAGAAAAAGAAAGTGAAGTAACCTTCCACATCTGACATTTAAATAACAAAAATGGCTGCAATCCTCCAGTCATCAATATGAATGCCTTGAATTACCAAACAACGTACTCCACATGACGAAGACAGAGTGTAAAAGCCATTGGATCTTGATAAACTGTTCTGCACACTTGCACAGATGATTTCAAACAATGTCCAATTACTTTGAAGCTGGCCTCTGAACTGGACTGGTGAATCAAGAATGCAACAGTAAATCTAAATTTGGAAATGGCAGCATTTACTAATTTACAAGCAAGAATTCACGGTAAATGGGGCCATCCAACAGGTATTTATGAAGTGTCAAAGGAGGGTGGTTTGGAGGGGACTTCCCAACACCTTTTGGGCTTCATTTTCAAGGGCACAGGGTGGGGAATCATTTACCAGAGAAGTTGAAATTCACCGATAGAACTTGATCCCCAGGTTGTGCTAATTTCACATGAATCAGATTTTTAGAAATGTACCATAACTCTTAGTAATGGAACCAAACATTAGTCTCTACATCCTTGTGGTCATTGAACAGAATGGCACCAAAGATACAAAAATGTGACGCTGGAGGCCTGTTCTAAGACTTAAGCTCTATCAATTATTTGCTTCAAAGAAATAAACTGCTGATTAGGTAAGTCTACCTTATCCAAACAATAGAACCTGTGTGTTTGTTCCTCACGAAAGGAGAAGGAAGAGGTAGTGGCTGCCATTTCAGGTCTGTCCAGGCCATCATCTGCATGTACATGGCTTGATCACTTAATATTTGTGTGCAAAGGGTCAAGAGTTAAGGGTGGCCCTCCCCTTACAAGGTTTAGGGTTTATTTTGATGATCCCTCGTTTAATAGAGATGTATCAATTAAATATAAAAAAGCATCTAAAACCTTTCTTTTTTAACAAGGCATGTCTCAGGCATATGTACACATGTATTAACTAGGCACACAAATAACTAGCAAAAGCAAGATAATATTTGGAAGCATAACAGTATCTGAAAATCCAATCAGTGTATCTGAAAATATTAACAATAGGCAAATGCCTTTCCAAGCATAACAGTATCTGAAAATCCAATCAGTGTAGTAGACTAGTAGTAACCATTATTTTATAGGAGGGAATACTGAGTGTAAATTTGAGTTGCGTTCATTAGGAATGGGGCTTTAGTATAGAATCACTTCCACTTCTTGAACTTGTGCCTTCCAAACATCCCATGCTTCCCATGCTTTCCAAAGAAACCATGCCTACCGAACTTTCCATGCTTGAACTTGCCATGCTTGAACCTGCCATGGTGCATGAAAGGACCGTGCGAATGTGACCCATGTGCAAGGTGGTGAACCCCATAAGCAGCAGCTGCAGCAGCAGCTCCTCCAGCTAGAAGTGCTCCCATGCCACCAGATCCATGCCCTGCGTGGAGTTGAAAAAAGAAAATAAATAAATAAAGACATGAACTTAACTAGGGTTACGACTTGTCTAATGAGCAACTCATCAAGCTGTGCATCAGTTGGACCTGGGCATCAGGTTTTGAATTGCAAATCTTTCAAACTTGATAAAATGACTTTTCATTATATATATATATGTATATATATATAGGGCAAGGCTCTCCTAAGCTAAAGTTTAGGATAAAATTCTATAAGCTCACGCTTGTGGGGCCCACCTTTGGTCTATCCAAATGAACCAAACACACGACCCCCTTAATTGCACATGTCCACCAACAATCATCAGGTCTTGAATTGCAAATCTTTCAAACTTGATAAAATGACTTTTCATTATATATATATATATATATATATAGGGCAAGGCACTCCTAAGCTAAAGTTTAGGATAAAATTCTGTAAGATCACGCTTGTGGGGCCCACCTTTGGTCCATCCAAATGAACCAAACACACGACCCCCTTGAATTGCACATGTCCACCAACAAGGAGGCATATTTTTTTAATTTCAGTATAATGTTTGAAAATAGTACTACAAGAAAAGGAGATGATCAAGGCAGTGACAAAATTGTTGCTTCTGGTTAAATAAGAATTTTATCATCTAAGGGAAAGTAATGTATACATTGATTCCAAAACAGAGGCAGCAGTATGGTTCCTCATGTTTAAAGGATCAACAGTATCCTCAAATGACTACTCCAACTCTCGATCATCTTTGGAACTGGCCTACATGTGGCCCAAAAACATAACATAAATCTGAGCATTAATCATCATGATTACCAACAAAAAACAGTAAATGCATGCTCGGGTATGTACTTTTATGCATGATTTGCCATAAAAAAGAGAAAAATTGCAGGGGCATGTACTTTATGCATGTGCATCCTCTATCTATCTAGCAAATGGAACGTTGACTACATATGATTTATTTTTTTCTGAATAATTTTATCACTACCAAGCAATAAATGGTTACATGCGGAATAAGATCAGGGGTTAGCCATCATACCGTGCTGTGGAGGAGCAGATGGCCCTGAATAACCTGCTGGTGGGTACCCAGCTGGAGGTGGATATCCTGCAGGTGGATACCCTTGTGGAGGATATCCATGTGGAGGATATACTTGCGGAGGGTATCCTGGTGGAGGGTATCCTTGTGAAGGGTATCCTTGTGGGGGGTAGTATGCACCAGGTGGTGGCGGGTATCCATGTGGAGGATATCCACCACCAAATCCATGTGCAAGATTTGAGAGAAATCCTTTGTCGCTTGTGTCTGATCCATCATGCTTGTCCTTCCCACCTCCCATTCTTCTTCACTCTAGAAAATAGACAGGCACCACTTATATCAGTCCAAATAAAATTGATGATCAATACTCAACTCAGAGTGATATAAGGAAATGAAATCCACAGAGTTTCTATGCAACTCCTTATACAGACATATATACATCACACTGTAAAATTTTAAACATCAGTACATCACTGCAAAAGTATTGGTTGTACAATAGTAAAATGCTTGGAAATGACGCGATGATTAAGTCAATAAGAACGAAGACAACATGTGTGTCTGCAACTTTTTCGTGATCGGTACATGCCAAAGAAAGTCAGTGAGGAGTGGAAAGAAAGCAAATGATAATTCCAATGTTTATTTTCGCCTTAACAAGCCTAGGGAAAAGTAACTAATCACCTCAAGCAGTTTACTTCCAAGAGTAAATGGAAAGGATGCTTTAACTGTATTTGACATTAATACCATTATACCAAACAGGATTTCACAAGTAGACAGGTTTCCAAAACTCTAGCCTAAACCCACAAGGTAATATTAGACTCCAAATGATCACATCCTTTAAGCTCATACAAATACCCTACCATGCACCATATATATATGTATATGCTACAGACTTTAAGACAAAACTGAGGATCATAATCATAGAACCATGAACCAAACCCATAATTCACAGAACAAAATTACATTTAGAATCTCAATTCCACAATTCATATAACACAAAAAGGGGGGAAAATCCCCAACTACAAACATACAAGCAAGCATGGATTTTGCAATTGTCGGTGCCTTTGCGGCCATTCTTTTTCCTCATGGAATTGAGTTCCTACGAATTCATGGTAAATAGGTTGCAACAAAAGATTATTAAACAGGCAAGGGGTGAAAGATTCAAACTTGAAGTCATTTACAGATCTTCACCCCTGTTTCTTCAATTTTACTCACTGTTAGCTATGCATTTCTTAAAATTCCTAGAAATTCAATCCCATACAAACAAACAAGCAAGCCCCTAACAAATCAAGAACAGGAACAATAAAAATTGAACAAAAATCACAACCCAAACCTGGCCTTTCCTTTAATATAAAACCCAACAAATCTTTTAACCAAAAGTATTATAATCCAAGTATCAACCAACACCTGCAATGCAAATAAACCAAATCACCAAATCACCAAACAAAAAAAAAAAAACCCCCAACACTCAAAAAAGATGAAATGATCTTCCATCAGCCATGCAAGAAAGGAGAGATAAATTCAAAAGCTCAGAGACCCAAACCTTGGACTTTTTTGAATCCAACAACACTGCCAACAAAACATGAGATTTGGCCAATTTCAATAGAATAATAAGATCCAACTTATATAAAGGGGTATAGAAAACGCCTACCTCAGACCAAAAAAGTAAACGATCGAGACTGCTTTCTTCTTTATTTGGCGGTTCTATCCTTCTCTCGGTGTGTGTATATAAAGATAGAAGAGAGATGTGGAATGTGATGGAATGGACAGTGGTGAGTATATATGTTGATTATGAAATGGACGGTCCAGATGTTATTATGGAAGGTTGGGGTTGGGTTTCCAAAAATAACAGAAAACGAGGCTGGCCAGGGTAAAAGCCGTGCGCGGTATGTCCACATACGGTGGTGATACGTGTAGACTGATGAATGAGAAAAAGACGGTGCGGAAGTCAGCGACACGTGGCAGGAGAAATTGGGATAGTGGCCCATAAGAATTCATTTAAAAAAAATTATATTTATGAAAATAAAAGTATGACAATAAGGATGGAAGGAAATAAAGGTTAAAATCATTGGGGGTCTTTTATTCAATGATTGGGGAAATGACCAATTGATATGACCTTTTTTGTTTCTCAATAGATACTAATGAAAAAACATTTAAATTGATAAGATAGGGTTGAAAATTGAAATGATTATATATATAATAAATAAATATATAATTTGTGTCCGTTTGGTAATTTTACTTTAAAAAACAAGTGAAATGAAGTAAAGTAAAGCATCGAATTAAGGGGAAATAAAATATAAGTGAGTAATGATGATATTTTATTTTCAGTTATTTGGTATGAAATTTTTTTGGCTTTTTATGTAGAAAAGTTGAGTTCTTTTATCTTTTAGTGGATAAATGTGGTTTCTCTTTTACTTTTTTTTTTTAAAGTTTCAAGGAATCTTGAATTTAAGTCTGATATGACCTCTTGTTTGAAAAATGGAGACTTTACTTGACTTTTACTATTCCAATAAAGTACCAAATGGGGAAAGATCCTAATAGATAGTTGAATGTTGTGGGTGAATTCAGAATTTTATGTGGGTTTTAGAGGCTGATCTGCAATTTTCATGTGGATTTTAGAAGTGGGCATGATAATTTCATGTCAATTTTGGAGGCAAACCCAAGTCTAACAGGCGACCACCTGATGTCTTTATACTTGGGTATGCCTCTAGCCTTAGCTAAATGATGATAATCATATAAATATACTGTGGTCTCAATTGTGAAAATTTAGAAATGATCAAGGAGGCTACAACTCCAAAGGATATGATTCTAATATTGATGTTTTTGTTAGGAAAGTTGTGTGGTCTTACTGCCATGGGCCCACACTAGATAAATTAAAGCCCGGAGGTGTACTGAACAAGTCTTGATCTGGTTGAGTCAAATAAGGATTAAATTCTTAATTGTAGAATTTGGATTAGATAGACTTCTGATTTGACATAATTCTCATTTTGGTAAGAATATGTGAGATTCTAAGAGAGATAGAGTCCCCATTGATCATTCAATAGATCTGAGAGCATACTTAGTGAATTCGCATGGTCGATCTCACACCGAAATGCAAAAGGCTCTTGATGATTTCAATTCCGACATCCACATGGGACTAACAACTTTCTTTTGTTTTCTTGTGCCAAATTTAGATAATGGTTATGACCATTTTGATTACAATACTTTATTTTATGGATCAAAAGTGGCACTCCCCAATTTGATTGTTTTAGTTGTAATATCTTCCACTTGTTTGCTTGAAGTTTGAACATGGCCATCTTGGCAGACGGTAGGAAGTAAGTTGTAGGTCGCCAAGGCCAAGCAATAGGTCATAGGGGTCTTTTGGACATACAAGTTACTTGCTTATTAAGATTTTTAAGGGTCGCTGGTTTGGTCAAACATCGCTTATCCAAAATCTGCCTTTTCTACTCTCTTTCATGAGGCAATAACGTGCAGCTGAAAATGAACTTCTCCATAGACTAAGGAACATATCCTTCTTTCGTCGCATTTTTATGGTAAGAACATATGAGATCATATACAAATGCAAAGAAAAACCAAGGAGCTACAAAGGTAGAGCTGTGCCTGCTTCAGCGAAATAGATAGACAAGTCACTTAAGTCTGTGAAATTTAGGCTGCTCTTTCACCTTATTTTATTGTAAACATTTTCACTCCTAAGTTATCTTCACCATGCTTTTGAAATGTAGATCCTTGCATGGCCCACCCATTAGGCCTAGTCCATACCTGATTTTTTTAGAGTAGAATCCTTTTGGTGATAGGTCTCCATTGTGATGAAAAGGAGTCATTTTCAGACTAGATTGATGGTGGGGTCATTAAACAGTGTCCTCACCATTGAATGGACCCCATCACTAATCGAATCTTAAATTGGCAACTTTAATCACAGTGGACGTGTTATAAGTTGATTGGACGCCAAAGTGATGGCCCCCACATGACCCATAAAAAATAAGCAAATTGTGTTGGCCCCACAATGTTGAAATAATCTTATGTGAAATATCACCCTACTTAATAGCTCCTCAAATTTATCAATACCGTCTCGATGATCTGTTAGAATTTTAGTTGGCTAATTCTTTTAATTTGAACAAAACTCAAAGTCTTAATTCTTATGTATTTTCTATTTCTTTTAGAATCAAGCCTTTGATTTGTGAAGACCTCTTCTGAAGATCTTGATATACTTGAAAGTCTTCCAAAGTAACGAAAAGACCTCAAAAGAGACTTTCCCGGACAAGTTCATCAGGCTACAGGGTTATTGACAAAACCCAGTCTCGCTATAGCGAGAAGCAGTTCTGTCAACGACAGAATGCAGTCTCGCTATAGCGAGACTAAAGCTCGCTATAGCGAGCTGGGAGTTTTTATCCCAAACGGGACTCTAGAATGCTGACCTTCCAAACCTCTTCTAAGAGTTTTGTTTTATTTCTAAGAGGATCTTGCACGAACCTTGGGCAATTTATTAACCCCTTGCAGCCACAAACAAGATATAGAAGATATATTATTCTCTTGAGCTTTAAGATTCATTTCTTGAGAGTTTTGTGGGCTTAATCGTGCAAGGGAGATTGTGCTGAAGACTTATTCTTTTTTCCTGTGATCAAGCACCTTGAAGGGGCTTTCAAGGTGGGTTTTAAGCTAGCACGTGGAAGGTGAACGGCGGGTCGTCGGCAAGTTCTTCACAGTCCTTTTAAGTTGAGTTACAACTGCGTCAAAGGTCTAGTGAGTTCACTTGTAATCTTCATATTATAGTGCTTTACTTTCGGTGGTCTCCACCACCCGTAGTTTTTTCCCGAGTTGGGTTTTCCATGTAAAAACCTGTGTCTCTTCCTATTTTGTGGTGATTTATTCTTATTTGGACTTAGGTTAATTAATTAGCTTAATTACCTGTGTTTGGAATTCATATAATAATCTGAGAAAGGACCTTAGCCTGTATTAAGGCTTAAATAGAAGGTTTAGTAAAACCTTCACGTGGTATCAGAGCAAGTTGCACAACTCTACAGTGCGATCCTCTCAGATTTGAACTATGGAATTCACTTCTACCACTAAGCCTCCATTGCTTGAAGGTAGTAGCAATTATGCTTACTGGAAGGTAAGGATGACGGCGTTTTTACGTTCTCTTGATCATGATGTTTGGCAAACAGTGGTGAATGGTTACAAATCACCAACAATAGTAGTTGAAGGGAAAACTGTTCCCAAACCAGTAGCTGACTGGACCCAAGGAGAAAAAAATCAGACCCATTGGAATGATAGGGCTATGAATGCTATGTACAATGGCGTTTCTCATTCAGAATTTCGCAGAATCTCAACTTGCACTACTGCTAAAGAGGCTTGGGATCTTTTAAGAACAGTGCATGAAGGCACTGATATAGTCAGGCAAACCAAAATTCAAAATTTGACAACTGCCTTTGAGACTATACGTATGAAAGATGATGAAACATTTGATGAATTTAATGCCAAACTTGGTCATATTGTTAATTCAAGTTTCAATCTGGGAGAACCTTTTCCAGATTCGAAAGTGGTAAAGAAAATTCTTCGATCTCTGCCTGAAAGATTTCAGTCCAAAGTGATTGCCATTGAGGAACACACTAATCTCAATGAACTTCCTGTTGAGGAACTTGTTGGAAATCTACAGACTTTGAAGCAAATCACTGCCCTAGTAAAAAATCCAAGGGTATTGCTCTCATGTCTTCTAAAGCTAACAATGATGATGAATCTGATAATGATTTTGATGATGTTGAACTCGAGGCTTACATGGGTTCGTTTCCTAAAAGAAAAGTCCGAAACCTTTGAAGTTTTTCTTGATTTATGGACTTTGCTCATTAATGATAAAGGAAAAACCTTTGGTGGTGCAGTTCATATTCGTTCAGACCATGGAACTGAATTTCAAAACTCTTATTTTGAGTCTTTTTGTTCCAAGCATGGTATAAAACATGAATTTTCTGCACCAAAAACACCACAACAAAATGGTGTCGTTGAGAGAAAAAATCGTGTTGTCCAAGAGATGGCACGCGTGATGTTACACAGTAAGAAAATTCCTCAACGTTTCTGGGCTGAAGCGGTAAACACAGCAGTTCATATTATCAATAGAGTTTACCTATGAGATTTGGTGTAACCGCAAACCAATTGTCAAGTATTTTCGAACTTTTGGGAGTAAGTGCTACATCCTAAAGGATAGGGAACACCTAAGCAAATTTGACTCCAAAAGTGATGAGGGAATTTTTCTTGGTTACTCAATGTCGAGTAAGGCTTATCGGGTTTATAATCTCAGAAACTCTACAGTTATGGAGTCGATTAATGTGGTTGTTGATGATGCAGGAACTTCAGATTACTTTTCTGATGATGATGAAGTACTAACTCGTTCCCCTACTTTAACACAGGATCATAACACAAGTTCAAGCAAGCTTGAAGATCCAAGTCCAACATCAAAAGATAATGATTCCAAAGATAAGCAAATTGATCAATCAAAATCAACTTCTGATCTTATGGACATCATTCAGCATTTTGAAGAAAAAAGTGCCTCTAAGAGTTCGCGACCTGTACCTAAGGTGATGAAGAGCCACCCTATTTCTCAAGTGCTTGGAGATGCAACCGATTTCTCAAGTCTGTCTAAGTCTAAAACATAAGATACTCCCCCTTTTTGTTTATAGAATTGACAAAGTAGCATAACAAAAGATAAGGGAAGAAGAAAATAGCAAAGATAAAGAAACAAAAGTGCAAAATAAACATAAGAAACAGCTCTTTAGAAAGATCACTGATGGCGAAGCTGATTGAACATTTCTGTCATGTGATTACGGAGATCAGTGAAGCCAGACGCTATTCTTTCATCCATTTGTTCAATCTGAATAGATTGATCATATACTGCATGTTCTAAAGCCAGGAGACGATTTTCAACGGAGTGTTCAGCGACATTCTCAACTGGAACTGGGGCTTGCTCCTCCTGAATACGATTGCGAAGATGAGTGTCGGACATGGCTCTTGTCCTGCCATCTATCTTTTGCCTTTTTGTAACAGGCATTTCATGCGGGTAAACATGGCAACCAGCATCAATCAACAATTTGCTAATCGTCGCCTCAAACGGAAGTTGGAGCTTCCGAGGTTCATCGAAGATCTTTAACATGCAGTCAAGAATCGTACGCGGAATATCTACTGATGTGCCTGTACCCAAGTAGTAGAGAAGAAGAGCCTGGGTTGGTAGAAGATCAGAGGAATGTCCTTGAGGCTCAATGTTATAAACGACAAAAGTGTTAAGCAGGCGATAATCAGATTGCAAACCAGAAATTTTCAGCACCGGAGGAGACCATTCAGTTGGTTCTCCGCAAAGAACGGTAGCCACTTCATCTAAGAGATGAACTTGATTGTCCAGATCAGGAATAGGGTAGAGTGGTTGATCAGGTCGTCGAAGTTGTAGCAAAGTGGAGATTGTTTTGGCATCAACTGAGATAGTCTTCCTACTAACAAAAGTTCGGAATCCGTCTGCTGTAACTTCAAACATATTGCAGTAAAACTCTCTTACCCATTCTTCAAAACATTCATTGATCAAATTCATGAGGAGCATGAGACGATTTTGATAAAGCCATTGAGTGAAGTTTGAAGCAGTTAGAGAATTTTGAACAACAATTCTTTCAAAAATCACTGTTCTATCTTTGAAGCTAGATTCAAAGCGAGCTGAACTCTCAGCATCTCTAAATCGATCAATATCATACAGAGAGGATGAACTAGCAGCACGCTTACCTTTTGAAGTTCTTGGAGCCATGCTGATGCCAAGAAGATGCAATAAATCACTTAAAAACAATGTAGATATTCATTGAGGTAATATCACAAACACCTTGTGTGCACAAATGCATAAACTAATTTTCAACAAATTGGACAAGCTTCCAAAAGAACCCAATGGGTAAGGTATCACAAATAGAAGAACCAAATGAATTCCATCAATGAAACAAAGTAAGCTTCAGAGAAAAAAGATGCAAGCCATCCCACAGAAATTGATCCAATCTTTATAGAAAGTCCACCAAGCTGACATGAAATTTGAAAATGGGAAAGACCATTCAAAGAGAAGGTTTCTTCAATGCCCACTTTTGAGAATGTAGTGCCAAAACAACCATTCCACGACCAAACAAACCAATATAGGCATAGCATTGTAAGAAATTTGGTGAGAAGAAGAAGAGAGAAAGACCATACCTTGGTGAAGAAGAAGGTGGAAGGATTTGAGTTTCTTAATGAAAAGGACACTACGAGCAATGTAGTGGAGAGAGCAAAAAAAAATTGGTGGAGGAAGAAACCCTAGCAGCTTGAGAAAGAAAAAGAGGAGGAAGAAAGAAAAGATTGGCAGAATCGGATTTAAAACCGAGTTATGTAGTCTCGCTGTAGTCTCGCTATAGCGAGATGTAGTCTCGCTATAGCGAGACTACTCTCTGGAACGGGTAAAGGTAGCGCACTGTCAGTGTGGTTTTCCCCCTTTTTTCTTTTTGAAAACAAGAGAAAAAATTGAAGAGTGTTTTCCATCTACAAAAATATCCACGGATAAGGTCAAGAAATGCACAATTCAAATGATATATAGTGATAGACTTAGACAGACTTTCAAATCTATCAAAATGATTAATTCTATTTCTGTGATATTATGCTTGTTCTTTCCCACAGTTTGTTTCAGGTTTGCTTTTTGGGCAAGTTAATCTTCCAAACAAGTGGTCTCATCAGTTTAACAGTTTTTTTGGGTTTATCTTGTACTGGGATAGGAGATTTATTTTGTATTAGGAGTTTTGTTCATGAATTGCCAAAGGGGGAGATTGTTAGAATTTTAGTTGGCTAATTCTTTTAATTTGAACAAAACTCAAAGTCCTAATTCTGTTGTATTTTCTATTTCTTTTAGAATAGGACTGTGAATTGCAAGCCTTTGATTTGTGAAAACCTCTTCTGAAGATCTTGATATACTTGAAAGTCTTCCAAAGTAACCAAAAGACCTCAAAAGAGACTTTCCCGGACAAGTTCGTCAGGCTACAATGTTATTGACAGAACCCAGTCTCGCTATAGCGAGACTGAACCTCGCTATAGCGAGGAGCAGTTCTGTCAACGACAGAATGCAGTCTCGCTATAGCGAGACTAAAGCTCGCTATAGCGAGCTGGGAGTTTTTGTCCTAAATGGGACTCTAGAATGCTGACCTTCCAAACCTCTTCTAAGAGTCCTGTTTTATTTCTAAGAGGATCTTGCACGAACCTTGGGCTATTTATTAACCCCTTGCAGCCACAAACAAGATACAAAAGATATATTATTCTCTTGAGCTTTAAGATTCATTCCTTGAGAGTTTTGTGGGCTTAATCGTGCAAGGGAGATTGTGCTAAAGACTTATTCTTTTTCCCTGTGATCAAGCACCTTGAAGGGGCATTCAAGGTGGGTTTCAAGCTAGCACGTGGAAGGTGAACGGCGGGTCGTCGGCAAGTTTTTCACAGTCCTTTTAGGTTGAGTTACAACTGCGTCAAAGGTCTAGTGAGTTCACTTGTAATCTTCATATTATAGTGCTTTGCTTTCGGTGGTCTCCACCACCCGTGGTTTTTTCCCGAGTTGGGTTTTTTACGTAAAAACCTGTGTCTCTTCCTATTTTATGGTGATTTATTCTTATTTGGACTTAGGTTAATTAATTAGCTTAATTACCTGTGTTTGGAATTCATATAATAATATGAGAAAGGACCTTAGCCTGTGTTAAGGCTTAAATAGAAGGTTTAGTAAAACCTTCATGATCAAATAAAGTGCTTGCTACAAAATGGACGCAACCCCACCATAGATAAAATTAAAACTCATGAGATAAGATTGGCAAGCCATTTTCAATTTGTAATCCAAAATGAACAAGGGTATTTATGAATGCTTCATGTACAATACGTAGCTAAAGTTGTGAATGCTTTTCCTATGGTAGCGAGGAATGGAGCATTATGTCGATCATTTTGTATGTTCGGGACTCGGGAGATAGGAAATGGTTTTGAGAGAATTGATTTATTTGTTTTTCAAGGAAGGAGGATTTCTTTATTCATATTATTTTCATATGAAATCAAAATCCTCTCGGCCGAGAAAAATTATCCCATTTTTTTTCTCTTTTTTGGAAGAGAAATGTGTCACGCATGAAAAATCAAAACAACTTTCCTTCATATTTTAGAATTCTCATGTCACACAAACGCGCTTTAGTTTTGATGATGTCTAGTGGTGGGATCATTTTCTGAAGTGGTTAATGGGTTCGATTGGTCCTCTATAGTTTCTTTAATTTGCTTTAATATAATTTTTGTTTCAACAAATTTTTCTTTTTATATATAATATATTATTGTGGTTAAGTCCAATGAAAGATAATAGTTGGATCATTGTAAAAAGATAGCTGATAATTGCGAAGGTAGATGCTTGTTAGGGGAGGATTAGATTGATCATGAGTCCCCTACAAAAAAATGGGTGTGAAAAGAAAGTAAAAGTCTTGGAGAATCTGTTTTATAAAATTAGATATTTCTTATGGCATGAGATCTTGTCTTATTCTGTTCTCTCGCACTTTCAATGGCTCAATTCTTTCATGTGTCCTTGGAGTTCTCTGGCAAATATGCTCTTGCACCTTCAACGGATAAAAGTTTGCCATATGCTTACATTTAGCTGAAAAGAAAATGATTTTCAAGAGAGATATTTTTTGCCATTCCCTGTTAATATTTCCCAGTCTTCATTTTTTTAGGTAAAAGTATCTACCAGTTCTAAGGAATGAAATTCATACCAAAGAGCTGACAAACCTTTTACTGCAGGTTTTACATAAGAAGCAAATACATATTTTTGGGCAGAATATGTTTTGCTGCACTAAAAAAACTAGAAATGTGAAATCTTTAAAGCCCTTTACTGTAAATGGAACTGAATGCTTTTTTCAACACAAGACTATTGTGAGGGGAGACCGGTGAAGGATCTAAGGTGGAGATGAAGGCGGGACCTTGATTTTCTTAGGATTCGAATTACTCTAGATATTCATTCCCCATCTCAACTTTGTTCATTTTCTATTTGAGGGGAAATTATTTGATGCTCATTTTCGAATAATCATCTATCTGTCTCTAGCTCTAACCACTTCTAGATGAGTCTAAGGGTATGTTTGGTAACTCTAAAGATAAGCACTTATTTAAATATTAAGAGCTTATTAATAATTTAGAGTGTTTGATAAAACACTAATTATATTTCATGTTTAGAACTTATCTTTAGCAATAAGCAGTTTTAGCCTCTTAAAAATAAGCTGGTGGAGGCAGCTTTTTTTTGCAACTTTTTGTCTAAAAGTGGAGAAAGTGGAGGACGGTAATTTTGGGTGCATTGGACAAAAATGTCCTATAAGAACTTTCATATTTATGAAAATACCCTCAGCCTTACTTCTTCCTTAGATTTCCTGCCGTCAACTCTCTTCAATAGAACTAGAAATGGGTTTTACTTGATTTTTCTTACAAATCCATGACATAACCTATAAAGCAAAAATGCCTAAATAGAGAAATGCGGATACGTGCGATTTGCATGTTTTAACAGAGAAAACAACCAGCCATTCATGAGTTATATCATGTCTAAAGCAAAATTAGACAGGTTTTACATAATCACACAAGCAAAACCATACTTGGGTCTCAAATCCATAACATTAATGGTATTGGTAGGATCAGAAGAACACAATTTTGAATGTGCCTGACGACCTGATGCATATGTTAAAACCTCACAATCTCGACTGAGTCCAATCATACTCCCAATCCCAACCATGCCAAACCCAAGCCCTTACATAGAGAGCTCATGATAGCAGAAATACTCAGAGAAGATGGGAAAAATTGTAGAAATCTGTAATTTTCAGGATTTTGGGTTGAGCAAACACAACAGGACATATCTGTCTGTGGGACCACATGGCCCGCCAGTTTGGAAAATGACTGCTGCCCTTAGGAAGTCCACTCAGGGGCGACCCAAGTTGTGGGGCCCCAGTTGGATCCGGGCCCAGTTGGGCCCAAAAATCTAAGTCCCAAAATGGGGTGTATTTATCCCCCATCAGATCCTTCATCACATCAGCTGGACTCCTTAGACCCTCTTTCTTTGTTTCTTTTAATAATGACATAGAATTACCCCTCTTATAAGCTTTAATTTGGAGGTTTTCCAAACACTCTAATATGAAATAAGAGCTTTGTTATTAATTTTACCAAACAGTCTAAATTATAAATTAAAACTTAAAAAGTAGAGCTTTTATTTTAGACCTTAATTTAATTAGATCTTATTATTTAAATTAGAGCTACCAAACGGGGCCCTAAGAATTCACAGGGATTCAACTACATATAACAAGTAAGCCCCTAGCTTTTATTTTCTGAAAAAAAGGAAATAACAATAAAAATAAATGCTATGAAACCTATTATGCATGATTTAGGTTTGGTTTGGTTAACAGATTACTATACTGTGAATTTTAATTACAATATTCTAACACCTTAAAAGAGGCTCCTGTAATTAGTCGTTTACCAAACGGTCGAGGATGTCAAACAAAAAACTATGTTGTATTCGATTTTCTACTTGAGCTTATAGGGCTGGTTTGTCTTTTAACCAGATGATTTCATAAGGTAGATCAAACACAAGAATAACGGATGCAAGCAAACAAAAAGAATGCTATCATTCCCAATTGGTGGTGCAAGCATTATCACTTAGAAACACCAACTTTTCCTATATTCTCCAATGTTTTCTCTAACTGTTTGCTTCTAATGTTAGTTCTCTCTTTGATTGTGTGCTCTGTGGTTTTGCAGATTGTTTATTATTGTTATGTTTTTCTCCCTTGTCGAATGGTTTTACGACTTAATTTCTCCATGTAAATGATTTTGTTAGAAAAGTCTGACCAGGTTTGTTAGGTTAAAAAGCGAGAGAACCATCATACCTAGTGGCATGCACATATGATACATGATTCTGTTCCATTCATTGGGCAGCCTTGATCATGAATGAACGACAGACAAAAAGTAATTTTTGCTGATGGGAGAGTTAGGATTGTCTGATAAGTGGATTTTTTACCTGCTGACTAGGGTATCCACCACCACATGCATTCTAGTTTCCACCACATGAATAACCTGGGATAAATAGCAGAGATAACTGAAGAAAAACTAGGATAAATTTTACAAAATTCACTTTTCTTGTCCTGTATTTGAAATTGATAACACAGATCTGTGCAGATTCCTTACATTCACTGACTTATGCTTATGAACATTTTGATACATATAAATTGAAGTAATTAAATTACAAATTGCACTTTGCACAGACCAATTTTGAGAAAAGTGAAATGCATCCGAAAAATGTAGATTTATCACAGATGGCCATTGCATGCAGATTAGGGCGTGCAGTAATTTATAAGCCATGCAGATGCAGATTTCAGGACTCGAAGTTCACCTGTAAGAAGATCTCTTGCCAATTGCCGTCGAAGAGCAAATCGGCTATTAATGGCGTGAGAATTCATGTACTCCAGTGACTGTAAACATCAAAAAGTTCATAAGTATTAATACTATTCCATGCATTCCATGGTTTTCTCAGGTAAAAAGCAGGACGAGTAATTCCATCACAACAATGGCTAGACTACTGTCTCCATGTTCAATATGATAAATGAGGAAGTCACTGGATGTGGTATACATTTATAGCAATCCAAATCCTAATTGTAGCATAATGTATACAGGGGCAGACCCACATTGTAGCATGTGGTGCGGTCGCACCCATACGAATAGAAAAACTCCCATGATGGGCTACTGACCGTATGGCCCATGCCCCACCTTCAAAATCAATCCCACCCCACCCTTTGAGCTAGTGCGGTCTCTCTCTCTCTGTTAGGGTTGTCCTTTACTTTTTGGGTGAGGTGAATGAGAAAGAAATGATTAAGGAAAGAAACAAAGAAAGGGTAAGGTCAAGAAGGGGTCTCTGATTAAAGGCCCGGGCCGAGCCGGTTTCTTTTTTCGAATTGGACTGTTTTCACCATTACAAAGAGGGAGGCAGCCATAGCAATCCATGGCTTGCGAGCTGAGCGGCCTTACAATGGGAGAGCTAACGCAAAGAGTATAGCAGAACAACGATTGAAATTTATAATTGACCATCTTTTGCAATGAAAGTCCGCCCCACATAAATGAAAATCCTAGGTCCGCCACTGAATGTATACACCATGACATAATGTACACCACACGACATATGGTATGTGAATGTAGATTGATTCAAAATCAAGTCATGGGGGCACTGTCAATTGACCGTAATTCCAATATGAGTTGATGAAATGATCTCATCCATTTCATTGGGTAAAAAGGATGGGGAGACATAATGGTCAGTAAAGAAATTCCAATAGATTAGATGGATGATTAAGAAAATGGAGCGACTTTGAGTGGTTTGGATTGTACATGTGAGTCACTTGTTTGGTGATGAGTATCATAATGTATACCCATGGCATGTATAGCTCTTATGCATCTAAGTTCTAATTGAATTCCTTGCCTGCTGTAAGTGATTTTGTAGGAGACTCACAGTAGCTTTAGTTGATTTGGCTTGTACATTGAGACACATGTTCCGCGATGAGTTGCACCATGTAACACGGCGTCAAAGATCAATAATAACGTAATGTAGTCTAGCTCTTTTTTATGTGGAGCAGGGTACCAAGTGCGAGGCAGGTAGAGATGGAGGGTGGAGCTCAGGCTTTCGCTTAAAATTGGCCTCACGCCAAACTCCCCATCATGGGCGAGGAAGAAGAGATAACTCGGGAAACCCCAAAATCAATCAATATCTATTTTTTCATTAATCATTGTCTACTTGCCAAAGAGGCATTACAATGCATTATATAAGAAGAGGGAAAAACCTAAAACTAATCCTGGTCATCTAAACCAATCAACGGCCAATATTTAAATAAAATAAAAAATAACTTAAAACATAAGCACTAAACACCCTAAATAAAATAAATTAGGCATGTAGGTGGGCTGCGCCCAAAGATCTGGTCGCGAAGGATGTGTTGGGCCCATTGGCGGGTCGGCCCATGGGGGACGATGGGTCTGTCCTGCATCACTATTACATCTGAGTTCTAATTATTTTTTAGAAAGGAAAGTGAGAGTGAGAGTGACACTTAGAAGAGAAAAGGCAATTCTGAAATTTCTTTCCCTTGAAGACAGCAGCATTTTTATCAAAGTATTATTTAATAGACAATTATCAATAGTAAAATTTAATGGAACAAAAAGAAACCTCAAGACAGTTGAATCACATTTTCCACAAGATCATTTCTCTAGATTATTTGCCATACAAAAGAAAAAAATGTCCCGGTTGACCTCCCTTCCCATAAGAAGGAAAAAAACACGGCACTGTTTAAGCAATCACCCAAATCTTTGGTATTCTTTTAGTTGTCTTGTACTATTTTTAGTTCCCTTAGTTCACAATCAATAATGTATAGTTTACCTTAATAGAAGCATCATATTCTTGAATCATAAGTGTAATCTCTGAAAGCAATAATCGATGCGCTTCAATCTCCTTATTTCTATCTTTCAAAGGACGTCGAGCGAGTCGACCATCACTCTGAGCCGCTTCTGTGGCCAGATCTTTCAACTCTGATGAGAGGAGAGAATTTTCCATCATTTTGGTAAATCCGAATATAATATACAACCGCATGTTTGTGACACAGCAGCAAGATGTGCTTTGTGGACAAGATCGAGATCATTTTTTTTAGTTAAAGGATTACAGCAAAAGGAAAATCATAAACAGAAATAAGTAGAGTGCACACCTTGCAGGGAGGTGGCAGATAGCACACGAGCAAATGCACGAAGGGATTGCGGAATGCCCCTCCCTTTCCCTCTAGCAGATCTCACTTCCCTAACTCAAACAATTAATTTGATAAACGAAGACAAAATAATAAAGACAATGATGATTGTGGTTATAGAATTAATGAAAATGAACTCAATATAGATAAGGTAGATATCTAAAATAACACTTTATGCAGATTGACTGGGCTTGAGGAATAAGAAGGGCTCCACAGTCAGCCCTTGGGACCTGCATATCAGTAGAACACCAGTCACCATTTTTCTTATATAGAATGAAAGGCCCGCTGATGGCCTGATCTGGAGAGGGGACTTCTGTATTATTGTACTTGTTCAAGATCAGGGATCCTTTGGGGCATTAAGCCGTATAGTCTGCAGTGTTTTCTCATGATTTATGTTAACAGGAGCACAAGCCTAAAACAATTTTCATGTGTCATCGTGATGATTATTTCAAATCAAAGAGGCTACTCTTCTGTTGTTAAGTGTATGTTATTTGGTGATGGAGAATGAGATAAATTAAAGAAGAAAAGAAATGTAATATATATCTGTTGTGTAAAAGTCAGCCCATTTATCGCCGCTCTCTTGTCCCTAAAAAGGTTTAAATAAAAGAAACTAACTAGAATGAGATACTAAACAAGATTAGATGAATTAAAGATGCAGAGTAGAATGTAAACATGATTATAATTCATTACCATCAGGGTTCCTTTGCCTTTCATACATGATAGGAAAATGAGATTTACATAGGTAAATGCAACATATGCAACTATTGTAAATGTGAAACACATTACCATGTTTGTCAAAATCACCATTTCACATGAGTAAATGAGTACACCAACGGTTTTAGATGCATTTGAATATTTTGGATTTTTTTTCAAAAATTTCTCATAATCCATGAAGAATTGAGATATGAAACTAAACTTCTTGATATTTATCATTAATACAAGAATATTGAACAGTTTGAATCATGAATTGGAGGCGCACAAAAGCAGAAACTTAGATCTACAGGTTGGGACTTTTTCACAAATTGCTCAAAATTCATGAAGATTTAACATAATTAGCTTGAGATTCTGGGGTTTATCAGTTCAATAAACAAAATGGATGATTTGGATTACAAATATGGGGCCCATAGGAATGAGAAAAAATAAAGGTAGCTGATGGGGCCCACAGGAATGCAATCACCGCATAAGAGACTCTATTGGAACCTTTTTTCAAGAGGGGTGTGAATCACTTTCACACCTATATACATGTGAAAATTCTGGTGTGCAAATGGTCTAATTTACACACCATTTTCACCACTCTTATTTATGCACCACATGCAAATGAATGTTATGATGCACAACCATTACGCGCGGGAATCATTTACATATTTAAATGATTACAAACAAATGACCCCTTGAAAGGAAGAGAAAGGATTGAGTTCACTGGATTCTTAGTGCAAATCTGAATGCCCTTCGTGCTTCGAGAGTGCTTGAAGATAAGAGCTCAAGCCTTCAGAAAAGGAGACTTCCTAAGAGTTGAGTGATGCTCTTTCTTATGCTGTCTTGAATGCTTCCTAGACTGTCTCTTTCCTCAAGATATTGTGTTGCCCTAAATTTTTTTTTTAGCAGAGAACTATATGGCCTTTTAAGGAACTGGGGGACGAGCACCAACTTCCATCTCTAGAGAGGGCTGTACCTCCTTTATGAAGAGTCCTTACGGGTTGTTTGCTTCTTATGCATGGGATAGGAAAATGGGCTTTACATATGTAACTGGCCCATGCATAAATGTCACATATGCAAATGTTACACATGTGAAACACATTACCATGTTTTTCAAATTCACCATTTCATAGGAGTAAATGAGTACATCCAATGATTTTAGATGTAAATGGCCTTTTTTTTTTTCTTTTTGCACAAATTTCTCAAAATCCATGAAGAATTAAGATATGAAATTATACATCTTGATGTTTACCATTAATAGATTTGAAGATGTGTAACTTTATGTGGATTTGGCTCAGAACAGATCAGAATGGAGAAACAAAATTTATGTAGTCGACCCCAACATAGTTGGGACAAGGCTTTGATGATGATGATGATGTTATTGCTTACCATTAATACAAGAATATTAGATGGTTCAGATCATCAATTGGGAGCCCACAAAAGTGTAGAAAATTAGATCTATTTTCTTTGGACCATTTCACAATTTACTCAATACCTATGGAGATTTAAGATAATAAGCTTCAAGATCTTGAAGCTTATCAATGCAACAAACAAATTGAATAGTTTGGATTACAAAAATGGGCCCCACAAGAATAAAAAAATAAAAGGTGTTTGCCGGCGTCTGCAAGAGAAAAAAATCATCATGCAGAGAATGTACTGCCGCTTTTTGCAAGAGGGGGTGTGAGTCATTTTCACACCTTTGAAGGTGAGAAAATTTTGGTGTGTAAAGTAAATGCCTTATTTACACCATTTTCACACCTCATTTATGCACCACATGCGTAAATCAGTGCGTACAAAGATGACAATGCGTAACCACTGCGCATGCGAATCATTCACATATGTAAATGAGCGCAAACAAACGATCCCATAAGGATCTTTTTAAAGAGTTGGGTTGGCCTAATATTGGGTGATGTGTTATGTGAAGAAAATTATGACTTCAACGATCTTCTAGGATTATTCCAACTATATTTCTTTCTGTTTAAAAAGAAATCACAAAGGGGGATCGATACAAAGGACATGTGTTTTTAGTATGGGGCAGATAGGGTTGGCAGCTATACGGTCATTTCTTTATCCTATGGATTGTATGAATGAAAGTGGTATGGGGAATATCCCAAATCTCTATTGGATGCCTTTAAGAATATTTAAGAAGGGTAAAATGGGGCATCGATAGCAAAGATGCTCTTTAACCGACAAATGGGGTGCCAAAATGAGGTGGCTACAGCAATGTCATGAACCATACCCATTGCAAAGTTCTATAGGCAAATAAGAAACCCAGCCATAATAAGATTTTACCTCAACAGCTGATTGGAAAAAAAATAAAAAAGCCTAATCATAAGTATCCTAAATCAAGAAAGGAACTTATAGCACCTTATAGATTTAGGAGTTTTATATTAAAGCAAATAAGATAGCAACAAAGAGTTCTTAAAAAGGACCATCTTCTTGGAAGCACAAGTAGAGGGTCTTCGTAATTCCCTTTTACAATTTTGTTGACAAAAGTGGACCCTACATAGTCTAGTTAAGCCCTTCCTTTAAATGAGTGCATCAGAAATATCTACGGAAGATCTCATATTCAAGAGCCACTGGAGCAAGCTCCACAAATGACCTAGCAAGTCTTGGCCTGACCCAAGTTGCACCCATAGTCTCAAACACATTAGCAGTCACACGGGTCCACTCTATTTATATTTCTCTTTTTTTTTGGACCAGTAACAAAATCTAATTAGACGCACCGTACAAAAGCTTTTATACAGAATAAAAGATGCATATTTGTAAAAAAAGAAAAATGAAAAAAAAAACAACTAATCCAGCCTTCCAAAATGGAGACCCTATACTATGATTAAAAAAAAAAACATATATAAAAAATTTAGAAACACTCGCACAAAATTTTTTTTATAAAAAATTACATAATGCATTCCTTTTCGAAAGAAATTTCACTTAATTTTGGAGTTCTTATTGTTGAGGTGATCAGAGGAAGGAGAAGACTTAGATTATATGAAAAGGGAGAATTCTCCACACTGTTCTACTATTCCATTGAGAGGATCGACCTCTCAATGGCTTGCCATATGAATGGCTATAGTCAAGTCCTAATTGAGGCCATTACAGATTTAATTAAACAATCTAACTAAATAAGGAGATTATAATCTAGCTAAGAAATGAATAAAATAATATACATTGTTGACCCAATCTAGCCAAATCCCACACGTGAGATATTTATGTTCATGGGCTGGGCCCTGTTTTGATGGATCCTATTGGACTGGGCCTTATCCATTCTACACTTACTACCTTTCTCAATCATGAAATCTCCTCTATAAAAAGACTGAGAAAATCATGTGAAAAAAAAATTCTTTAATGCCTCTCAGATGGTTAGAAATACTAAAGTGCATAAGACCCATAGGCCCTAGAAAGCTTTTAATACAATTTCATCATGATAGCGAAAAACTCTTCTAATCCCACTAACCCTGCTTTCCTTCTAACTACACTATATGCGTTGAATTTCAAACGACCTTGTACGTGGGGAATGCAATTTACTAAAATAGATTTGCCCCAATCTAGCAATGTTCCCACCCAATTGCATAATCTATCGCATAAGATTGCCCATCAATTATATAAATCCATATGCTATTGCTCCTCAAAGAAAAATAAAAAATATTAATTTCTCACTCATGTTGAAGTTCCCAGATAACAATGTTAAAGGAGTTTGTCATTTCGAGAAAGCAATTTATATGTTTGAGATACTAACTAAATTAAAGACACTTGAAGACTAATTTCCTCCCTCATATTGCATCCTCTCTTTTAGCCTACAAACCCTTCATCAAGGACTATAGATACTCTTTTCTGAGAGAATCTTCTGTAACCATGTATTGTTGATGTTCCTTTGCCCATTCATAAGTTTGAGCAGTTGCATATAAGGACTATGGTACTCATTTCTCAATGCAGTTAGAGCATCATCCTTTGGTTTTCCGAAGGTAACACAATAAACTTCTATTTAAATGGCATCCCCACGCAAATTATTGTAATATCCTGAGTACCTGGGCCCAGGATTGGTCTGGCCCAGGTAGTATCTTAATCCTAGTCTGACCCAAGTTTTAAGGGAAGTAGAAGTCTTAGATTTTTAGAAATACTTGCATCCCACGTGAGAGAGGGAGATTGGGAAAGAAAGAGTTGTACAACAACTCTAAATGGAAAGTTTAAAAGTAACTAGAATTTCCATCTTTCCCTTTATATATGAGAACCAACGACCATAGTTTTATCATTAGAAAAAAATATCTGAGAGCAAACCATTGTGGTTTTCGATTTAGGAGAAGGAGAAGAAGGCGGCTGTTGATGTCAAGTTCGCGTTCAAAGGAGACAATTGTGTATCAAAGGTGAGTGAATCTTCCTCGATAAATTCTAATTCATGTTGTAGATGTTTGAGGAACCCAGTTTTGTGAGATTGTTATCCAGTTTTTGTGAGAATGTTATTTGTGAATTGGTCGACATGCTCAGACTTTGGATGTAAGGAATTGTATGATGGAGTGAGATGATTTGGATTTCCAATAATAATCTGGCCCTTGATCATCATTCAGTTTGAAAGAAGGGGATCAAATAGTTAATCTGTGTAAATTATGAGTTACTGTGTCTTTGTCAAAGGAACAGAATTGATCACGTGAAGGGTAGTGGGACCCATCAGTGGACCTGATCTGAGATCAGGACCACACATCCATTAGAAGAACCCTGGGCGACCTTGTTGGAGGTGGACATCTGAAGTTTGAACCAGTGGGACCCACTGTCCAACAGGTTCAAAGAATCTCAGGCGTGAAAATCTCAGAGAACACTGTATATGTCGTTTGTAGTTGTGGGACCCACCTATTGATCAGATCACTGATCAATATCACACATCTGTTCAAGGATCACCAGTCGACCATGGTGTAGTTGAAGATCTAGTGTTTGAACCAGTGGGGCCCACTGTACATTGTGTAGAAGATAACAGGCCCGGCTCGGCCCATGAACAAAGTCCACGCATGGGATATACTCAAATCTGTATAGGATAGGATTTACTCCCTAATTTCTCTCCTTCTATGTATAGGATATAATTGATTCTTTCCATTCTTTTGTTATTCTGATTTGTATCTAATTTGTAATCTTTACTTAATTAGAGCCTTGATTAAGGCATCTCATCAATATATATTGAACTGTCGATGCTCTGTAAAGGCACGACCTTCTCCCATATTGTTTTTCTTCTTCTTCTTCTAATCTTCCACATATATCTGACATGGTATCAGAGCTCTCTGATCTACCATTGATCAATCTTCTTCTTTCTTGATCCATTTAGTATCCCTGGTGTGGAATCCGTTTCTGCCAACAGCATCTGTCTGATCTATCAGTGGCCCACTAGATCAGTGAGTGGCCCACCTCGGATCAACTGCAAGAAATCTCTTCCACAGTGATCGACCAGTCATCAGGATTATTTTAAGGATTTTTGTGGAATTTTTCTTCTTCATTTGAGGTAGTTTTTATCTCTTCTTCTCTCTGTCGGTTTTGATATTTTCCTACAAGACTGTTTTCATCACAACCGTCCAATTTTGTGGATCTGTGTCCGATCTTCATCAATCTTGGACTAGAGGTAGACCATTTTATCCTCTTCCAGAAACTACTATCTGATGTGTGAATAAATCAGATAGTGGGGCCCACGAACAGATCCAGATCCAAGATTGAAGGTCGTCTGGCACTATTTTAGTGCAAAACTGCACTGTGCTCTGTTCTGTTGTCACTCTGTTGTCACTCTCTGATTCCCACTACTGCTGATTGTGCTGCATGCTGGGAACTATCTGATCTGGGGCTTAGATCAGATTGTGGGGTCCACGTACCTCCTCTGCCACCAGATTCAAGGTCATCTGGGTTGGATTTGAGCACTGTTTTGTGCTGGTTGTTTTTCTGATAGCTGGCTGTGTATGCAAGTTACACGTACCTCCTCTGCCACCAGATTCAAGGTCATCTGGGTTGGATTTGAGCACTGTTTTGTGCTGGTTGTTTTTCTGATAGCTGGCTGTGTATGCAAGTTAGCTTCTCTTGCTGCCTCTCCAAGCTTATTCTTGGTTGGTTACTTGCTGCGGTTCATAATAATTTAATATGGAGAAATATGATGTGATTCCCATTAAATTCAATGGAAATAATTACATGGCTTGGTCATTTCACCTGAAGAATTTCGTAGAAGGCCAAGGACTGTTTGGTTATCTTGATGGGTCGATACCTAAGCCTACTTCAACTGATACCAAAGCCTTAGCCACCTGGGCTAAAGAAAATGCTAAGGTTATTACTTGGATTCTTAATTCAACTGATCCTTCTCTTGCTATTGCTCTTCAAGCTTATGCTGCTGCCTGTGATATGTGGGGTCATTTAAAGAATGTTTATCACCAAACCAATAAAGCTCGCAAATTTCAACTTGATAGTGAGATTGCGAGATTCAGTCAAGGTGATAAAACAGTGCAAGAATACTACAATGGATTTCTCACATTATGGACAGAGAGGGATGCTATGATAATTCAGTCCGTATCTGTTGGCTTTCTGACTGAGGCTCTCAAATTACAAGAAGAAACTCACATTAGTCAGTTTCTTATGAACCTCAGATCCGAATTTGAATCTGTCCGTTCAGCCCTTATGAATAGAGAAGTCACAGCAAATCTGGACACATGCTTCCAAGAAGTTCTTAGAGAAGAACTTCGCCTGAATTCTCAGCGTGTCATCCTTGACGACCCAAAGGCTTCTCTTCAGGCTGAGACTGCTCTTCTTGTAACCCCCAATCAGAAGCCTACTCAATGCTATGAATGCAAAGGCTTTGGTCATCTCGCCAAAAACTGTCGGAAGAAATTGGTTTGCAGATATTGCAAACGCTCTGGTCATCTTATTGATGATTGTCGTAGTTTACAAAGGAAGAATGGACCCCAGCAGAAGCAACATCATCCTACTGCATCCAGACAACATACTCCAGCTGCATTCCAAGTTCAAGCTCCTTTCCCCGACTCAGGCAACACTTCTTCCGGGACTGTATCCATGACTTCAGCCCAGATTCAAGATCTGATTCAGAGCACGGTCACTTCTGCATATGCATCTATGGGCATCTCTGGTGGTCGGTATCAAATTCCTTCTTCTATAGCATATCCTGTGTTTCATTCATCTGCTTACCTATCTTCCCCTATTACATCTTCCACCTGGTTTTTAGATTCAGGAGCCTCCAATCATATGACATCTGTCGAGCATAGCTTTACAGATTCTAACCCTTATCTTGGAAAAGAGAAAATAACCACTGCTAATGGTGATCAACTTCTCATTTCGGGAGTTGGTAACATTACTTTGTCCAGTGTTTCTGGCCAGTCCTTCACACTTTCAAATGTTTACTTTGTTCCTCAATTATCAGCCAATCTTCTTTCTGTAGGTCAACTTATCGATGATGGCTATCTTGTTCACTTTTCTTCCTCTGGTTGTGTTATACAGGGGCGACAAACTGGGAAGGTGATCGCGACGGGGAGTAAATATGGACGCCTGTTCTTGCTGGATATTGGACAACATTCTTTTTTTGCTTCTTATTTTGATTTCAAACAATTGTGGACTGTTTGGCATAAACGTCTTGGTCATGTCAACAATGCAAATTTGCTTTCCTTGTTTAAATTTGGTGATTTGGATTCTAAGTTTGATAATAAAATGATATCTTCTTTATCTCAATCCAAGTGTGAAACTTGTTGTTTAAGTAAAAGTCATATTTTGCCTTTTCCTGTTCATAATACTCGTGCTTTAGCAGCATTTGATATCATTCATTCAGATGTTTGGGGAATTGCTCCTACCTTGAGTAGGACAGGATTTAAGTACTATGTGACTTTTATTGATGATCATTCTCGTTATACTTGGATTTACTTTATGCGCATGAAATCTGAAGTCTTCTCCATTTTTCAAAAATTCTATAACATGGTCCAAACCCAATTTCAGAAAGCTATCAAAATTGTTAGATCAGATTCCGGTGGTGAATACATGTCTCATGAATTATCTGCCTTTATGTCTAATAAAGGAATTATTCACCAAAAATCGTGTCCACATACTCCTCAGCAAAATGGGATTGCGGAACGCAAGAACAGACATATTCTTGAAACTGTTCGTACTTTGTTGATTGCATCTTTAGTTCCTCCAAAATTTTGGTGTGATGCTGCACAGACTGCTGTGTATCTTATCAACCGTCTTCCTAGCACTGTTCTAGGCAAGACTACTCCTTACGGAGTTCTCTTTGGTAAAAACCCTTCATACTCTCACTTACGTGTTTTTGGTTGCTTGTGTTTCGTTCATCTTCCTCCTAATGAACGCACAAAATTATCTCCACAGGCTGCTAAATGCATTTTTTTGGGTTACAGTCCTGAACATAAAGGATTTTTATGTTATGATCAGTTGGAAAAACGCATGCGCATATCTCGAAATGTTGTTTTCTTGGAACATATTCCTTTCTTTTCTTTACATTTGGATCATCATCCTCTTGCTGTATCCTATCTGCCACAATTCTCAGAATCTCCTTCTTCATCACCTCCTCTCAAAGTTTATGTCCGGCGGAACAAGGTCCCTTTTCTGGCAACTCCCTCTCCTGATCCTCTCCCACTGCCGCCTACTGAGTTTTCAGGTAATAACACTTCTTCTGATAGCACCATCTCTTTGCGACGCTCTAGTCGTCCTTCTGTTGCTCCTAACCGCTATGGCTTTCCTGCCCTTTTTACTTCCTTAGATAGCACTCCCATACCCACTTCCTATTCACAGGCCTCCAAGATTGCTTACTGGCAGGATGCTATGACTGAGGAATTAGTTGCTCTTGAAGCCAACCAAACATGGGATTTGGTCCCGGCTCCAGATGGCGCTTCTATAATTGGCAGCAAATGGATATACTCTATCAAAGTACACTCTGATGGGAGTCTTGATCGTTACAAAGCCCGATTGGTTGCACAGGGTTATAAGCAGGAATATGGAATTGACTATGAGGAAACATTTGCTCCAGTGGCGAAAATGACCACAGTTCGTACTCTTCTTTGTGTCGCGGCAGCCCGCAATTGGCCTCTATGGCAAATGGACGTCAAGAATGCTTTTTTACATGGGGACTTGCGAGAGACTGTTTATTTAAAACCTCCTCCAGGTTATGCTTGTCATCCAAAGCATGTGTGCAAATTGAAGAAAGCTCTTTATGGACTTAAACAAGCTCCCAGGGCTTGGTTCGATAAGTTCCGGGCAGCAATCCTTCAGGCCGGATTTCGTCAAAGTCACTCTGATAGTTCCCTCTTTCTGCGATGGACATCGAAGGGCTACACATTCCTCTTAGTCTATGTTGATGATATGATCATCAGTGGTAATGATAATGCAGGCATTACTGATCTCAAACACCACCTTACTCGCCACTTCAGAATGAAGGATCTTGGTCCTCTCACCTACTTTCTGGGGCTTGAGTTTATGCGTAACAAATCAGGCATTAGGGTTCTTCAGCGCAAATATGCGACAGATTTGATCACATCGGCCAGGCTTGATGATGCTCTCCCTTTTGATACGCCTCTGGAATTGAACAGCAAAATCAGTTCCGATGATGGCACTCCCCTGGATGATCCTTCTATTTTTCGGCGAATAGTTGGGAGTTTACTCTACTTAACTATGACTCGGCCGGATATTTCTCATGCAGTTCATACGGTTAGTCAGTTTGTTAGCAATCCCCACAAACCGCATCTTGCTGCTGCATTACGCATTCTCCGCTATGTGAAAGGGACTCTTCATCATGGTCTTTTCTTCTCTTCTGATAATTCTCTGCAATTATCAGCTTATGCGGATGCTGACTGGGCTGGCTGTCCTGATTCTCGGAGGTCTACCATTGGCTGGTGTATGATTCTTGGCAAATCTTTGATTTCTTGGAAGTGCAAGAAGCAAACCACTGTCTCCAAGTCTTCTGCTGAGGCAGAATATCGAGCGATGTCATCTGCCAGTGCTGAAATTATCTGGCTTCGTCGCCTTCTGTGTGAATTGGGTATTCCTGTTGGTAGTTCTACACCTCTCCATGGAGATAATACCAGTGCTACCCGAATTGCTAACAATCCCGTATTCCATGAAAGAACAAAGCACATTGAGATTGACTGTCACTTCATCCGTCAACATGTCGTTACTGAGAAGATCTCTCTGCCTCATGTGTCTTCTTTTAACCAGTTGGCGGATATCTTCACCAAAGCACTTCCCAAACACCGTCATCATGATCTAACTACCAAATTGATGTTTTCAATCTTACCACATCAATTTGACGGGGAGTGTAGAAGATAACAGGCCCGGCTCGGCCCATGAACAAAGTCCACGCATGGGATATACTCAAATCTGTATAGGATAGGATTTACTCCCTAATTTCTCTCCTTCTATGTATAGGATATAATTGATTCTTTCCATTCTTTTGTTATTCTGATTTGTATCTAATTTGTAATCTTTACTTAATTAGAGCCTTGATTAAGGCATCTCATCAATATATATTGAACTGTCGATGCTCTGTAAAGGCACGACCTTCTCCCATATTGTTTTTCTTCTTCTTCTTCTTATCTTCCACATATATCTGACACATTGAACTTCAAATAATTGCAGGCGTGAACTGTTGTGTTTTACGTCTTGATGTAGTGGACCCCAGTGAATGATTCTATGATGAATCAGAACAGTTGGAATGATGCAATAGTCATGGGCGACCAAGGCCTAGGTGTCTGATCATGCATTTGATCAGTGGGACCCACTGGATTTGATCATGAGGTTCAGGTAAGAATTATTCATGTACGTGTTCTGTACAGATGGATAAGGTTGTGAATGAAAGTCTATTTATGAAAATAGACTTGGCATATGTGAAGAAATAATAATTAATTCCTTAAGTGAAATTAACTTTTTGTGATTAAGGTTTAATTAATTTTGATTAACTAAATAGACTGTAATTGACAATTATGGGTAAGGTTGTATTACATATAGCGTGGACCCACTATATCACTCTATACCAATTTTGATAAGAAGTGGGGCAACAACCAGTGAAGTGTGTGTGGATTGGGTCCACACTAAAGTTGTAATGGAATTTAATTACTATTGATTATGAGATATGATGCAATTGGGTTTCATATGTTGGATTGGTGTCCGGATGATGGATGGCTTCGGGCCATGATGGCCGGTATAGCGGCGGGTCCTTAATGGACGTGATGAGCCACTTTGATGGCTGGTCCTTAGTGGACGTGTCTGATGAGACAGGGTCATGGTGACCGGTATACATGTATACGATGAGGCCTTTGAGGCGTGGTGTTGTGCATGGGCACGGATGGTGTGTGAAAGAATCTAAATAATATTTAATTATTGATTTAGACTTGTTAAATCATGTGATGTTATATTTTATATGATTTGTGTAATTTAGGAATATTCATTCACCAGTAGTACTGATGTTGTGTTACCCCCTTCAGGTAATCAAGCTGCGGGCGGGACAGAGCGGAACGATGATCAGCACGTGAATTTCAATATGCGTGGCTGACAAGAGTGCACGAGAAAAGATATTTTAGTAGATAAAAGGATTAGCATGGTTTAGGAATATTATTTGATGTTTTAGTACTTTATTGATGCAGATCGAACATAGTAAAGTTTGAGTAGTTACAACTATTTGATTAATGAAATTATTATTTGTTTTTAAATGCCAAATGCTTATGTGAATTATTTGACTAATGCATGGTAAATATTACCAAAGTTATCACGATCCAGAGATCTGACAGGGCCCCAGGATTTGGGTCGTGACAAAGTGGTATCAGAGCATAAGGTTTTGGGCAATTAAAAGAATTAGCAACCCATAGGCACGCGGTGAGGACGATGGGGTGTCAGCAGTAGAAACTTAAGATAGATATGTTGCTATTAATCCTTTGGCTTACAATTTACTTCTTTTGCAGAAAAAATAAGAAGATGGCTAATGTTGAGGAAAACGAGAATGAAAACAACAATAATCAGCAGAACAATGGGAGTATGGAAATGCCGGAGTACGCCCGGCAGATGTTTGAAAGCTTTTTGAAAGCATATACGCAGGTTCAAGAACAGATTTCAGCCATCCACCAACTCCAAAGTGAGAATGGCGAGGGAAATAGCAATAACAAAGGTAGATCAGGCGAAGGCAGCAATAACGGAGGCAGAAATCGTGAGAGGGATACTCTATACAAGAGATTCAACGAATTTCGCCCAAAGTGTTTTGAGGAGACCACTAACCCATGGGATGCGAATAAATGGGCAGAACATATGGAAGGCATCTTCGAGGTCATGGGGTGTACTGAACAACAGAAAGCTATATTAGCCGCTTTCAAACTAGAAGGCGATGCGAAGGAGTGGTGGAAAGCAGCCAAGAGGTCCTTTAATGGGCAAGAAGCAGAGATCACCTGGACCTTCTTCAAGCGCGAATTTATAAAGAAGTTTATACCGGATCACATTCGGGCGCAGAAGAAGAGGGAGTTTGAAACATTGGTGCAAGGCAACCTTACTGTAGCCAAGTACGCTATCAAGTTCACCGAACTGTCTCACTTCGCAGAGACATTAGTGGCTACAGAAGAGGAAAAGATGGAGCGATTTGTTAATGGCCTGCGACCAGACATTAAGAAAGATGTGAAGCTGCACGAGCCGAAGACTTATGCAGAGGCTCTAAAGAAAGCTTTCGTGTCTGAAGAAGCAATTGAAGATATAAAAAGGGAAACCCAACTGGTGACAACAGAAGGCAAAGCAGATAATTATAAACACCAGTTTCCCAACAAGAAACAGAAAACGGGGACTAAACCAGTATGCAATCATTGTGAAGGATTCCATGAAACAAGTCAATGTCGAAAGAAATCTGGAGTGTGTTTCGGCTGTGGAAAGGGAGGTCACAAAGTAAAGGATTGTCCGGAGGCTAGGGAAAGAAATCAAAACAAAAGAAAGGGCGGATGTTTCGGCTGTGGGCAGGAAGGACACCAGGTAAAGGACTGTCCAAGGAGGCAAGGAAGGAATCAGAACCAGACACAAGGACAACCCTTTAGGCAAAATCAGCAGGATCGTCAACAGGAGCGTCCACAGAACCAACGCCCCTACCAACAGAATCAGACCTACCAGCACCGAGGAAACCAGCAGAACCCACCTCAAGGACAATATTACAATCAGGGCAAGAATAATGCGGGGGGGAACCAAGCTGGGCAACAGCAGAATGGGAGAGTCTTTGCTCTGACCCATCAGGATGCGGAAGCGGCCAATAATGTTGTTGAGGGTATGGTTTTAATTTCCAGTCATGAAGCTAGTACTTTATTCGATTCTGGTTCTACGCACTCTTTTGTTTCTCATGCTTTTGCTGCTAAGATAGGAAACTCCCCCTCAACATTGACTCATGCACTGGTAGTGTCAACACCCACGGGTGAACACATTCGTACTAGCACCATATTTTATGATTGTATGCTAGAAATTGCACAAGTGCAGATGCCGGCAGACCTGGTAGTATTACACATGAATGACTTTGATGTCATTTTGGGAATGGATTGGCTTGCTAAGTATCGAGCTATTTTAGATTGCTTTAATAAAGTAGTTCGGTTTAACCTGGGGGGATTTACTCAGGTTAGTTTGGTGGGAAAGAGGAGACCTGTCAGGTCCATAGTCATCTCAGCCATCAAAGCCGTTGAGCTATTGAGGAGTGGGTGCAAGGGCTTTATAGCTTTTATCACAGAGGATAAACAAAAGCCCAGATTAGAAGATATCCCTGTTGTTAGGGAATTTCCCGATGTATTTTTAGATGATTTGCCTGGATTACCCCCAATTCGAGAGGTCGATTTTACTATTGAGTTAATGCCGGGAACAGCCCCGATTTCTAAGGCACCTTATCGAATGGCTCCTGCAGAATTGAAGGAACTCAAGGATCAATTGGAGGAGTTGTTAGAAAAAGGATTCATCCGACCTAGCGTATCTCCATGGGGAGCACCGGTGTTGTTTGTGAAGAAAAAGGATGGCACTTTGAGAATGTGTATTGATTATAGACAGTTAAATCAGGTGACTATCAAGAACAAGTACCCTCTACCTCGCATTGATGAATTGTTTGATCAACTACAAGGTGCGAAATACTTTTCCAAGATTGATCTTAGATCCGGCTACCATCAGCTAAGAGTGAGGGAGGAAGATATTTCCAAGACGGCATTTCGGACGCGATATGGTCACTATGAATTTTTAGTCATGCCTTTCGGTTTAACCAATGCCCCAGCCGCATTCATGGCAATGATGAACCAAGTTTTCCAACCCTTTTTGGATAAATTTGTGGTGGTATTTATTGATGATATTTTGATTTACTCTAAGGAATGGCACGAGCATGAAGAACATTTGCGTATCTCCTTACAGCTGTTGAGGAACAACCAGCTGTATGCCAAGCTAAGTAAGTGTGATTTTTGGCTTACACAAGTCACCTTTTTGGGCCACATTATTTCAGGAGAAGGACTATCAGTAGATCCTACTAAAATTGAAGCAGTTACGAATTGGAAGCGACCTGCAAATGTGTCCGAAGTTCGAAGTTTCTTAGGCTTGGCGGGCTATTATCGAAGATTCGTGCAAGGATTTTCTACAATTGCTGGGCCACTTACCAGACTCACAAGGAAGGATGTCCCGTTTATTTGGAATGAGAACTGTGAAGATAGTTTCCGAACTTTGAAAGGTAAACTCACATCGGCGCCAATCCTTACCCTCCCCGCTGGGAGTGGAGGATTTGTGATATACTGTGATGCATCGTTGCAAGGACTAGGGTGTGTTCTCATGCAGCATGGAAAGGTGATTGCGTATGCTTCCAGACAGTTAAAAGTCCATGAACAAAATTATGCTACGCATGACCTTGAGTTAGCAGCTGTGGTATTTGCATTAAAAATTTGGAGGCACTATCTTTACGGTGAAGAGTTTGAAGTGTATACCGATCATAAGAGCCTCAAGTATATGTTTTCTCAAAAAGAGTTGAACTTGAGACAACGGAGATGGATGGAATTTCTCAAGGACTATGATTTCTCAATCTTTTATCATCCAGGAAAGGCGAATGTTGTAGCTGATGCTTTAAGCAGAAAATCAGCACAGATGCTTGTTTAACATCGGAATGGAGATTGCTTGAAGAGATCAAAGACTTGGATGTTAACTTATGGTCTATTGACAACAAAGTATTATTGGGAAGTTTCAAGGCTCAACCCGAATTAATACAAAGAATAAAGGACCACCAGCGGGACGATAAAGCATTGACGGATATCTTCGACAAGATGGACAATAAACCAGATTTCTCTATTGTTAATGGTGTATTATATTTCCGAGGCAGACTCTGTGTACCACATGTTCGAGAAATCAAAGATGAAATTTTGAAAGAAGCACATCATACAAGATATACTATCCATCCAGGGAGTACTAAGATGTATCAGAATTTAAAAATCAGATTTTGGTGGGTCGGAATGAAAAATGATGTCACTGAATTTGTCAGCCGTTGTTTTACTTGTCAACAAGTGAAGGCTGATCATAGAAAGCCGGGGGGATTACTGCAGCCGTTGCCAATACCCGAATGGAAATGGGAGCATATCACTATGGATTTTATTTCCGGATTTCCTAGAACTTCAAGGCATAATGAAATAATTTGGGTAATCGTGGATCGATTGACAAAATGGGCACACTTTTTACCACTAAAAGGAAAAACCACGATGGAACAACTGGCCAAAACTTATGTTCGGGAAATTGTGCGCTTACATGGCGTTCCAGCATCAATCGTCTCAGACAGAGATACTAGGTTTGTTTCACAATTTTGGAAAAGCTTGCAAAAGGCTATGGGTACTAAATTGCATTTTAGCACTGCATATCACCCGCAGACGGATGGACAGACGGAAAGAACAAATCAAACGCTGGAAGATATGCTTAGAGCTTGTGCCATAGATTTCACAGACAGTTGGGATGAACAGTTGCCACTAGCAGAGTTTGCTTACAACAATAGTTATCATTCGAGTATTCAGATGGCTCCTTTTGAGGCTTTGTATGGTAGGAGTTGTCGTTCTCCGATTTGTTGGGAGGAAGTGGGCGATCGACGAATTTTAGGCCCTGAATGGGTGCAAACTTCTACTGAGAATATTAAGAAAATTCGGGATCGATTAAAGACCGCTCAGAGTCGCCAGAAGAGTTATGCTGATAAACGCCGACAAGAATTGGAATTTATGGTTGGTGACTCCGTATTCCTCAAAGTCTCTCCAACTAAGGGAGTGATGCGATTTGGCAAAAAGGGAAAGCTCAGCCCAAGATACATTGGTCCATTCAAGATTACAGGCCGTGTGAGCGATGGGAATGCTTACGAATTGGATCTTCCATCACAGTTAGCTGGTGTTCACAAAGTGTTTCATGTGTCAATGTTGAAGAAATATGAACCAGACCCATCTCATGTACTTGATCTTGTGACAATGGATTTACAACCTAATTTATCCTATGAAGAGAGACCTGTTGCAATCTTAGACACCAAGGACATGGTGTTACGGCGACGAACAGTCCGACTCGTTAAGGTGTTATGGACACATCATGATCCAAAGGAGGCCACCTGGGAGCTCGAGGACGACGTTCGGAGCAAGTATCCGCATCTTTTTGTCTCAAGTATGTTTTAATTTGGAGGACCAAATTTCCCAAGGAGGGGAGTATGTAATATCCTGAGTACCTGGGCCCAGGATTGGTCTGGCCCAGGTAGTATCTTAATCCTAGTCTGACCCAAGTTTTAAGGGAAGTAGAAGTCTTAGATTTTTAGAAATACTTGCATCCCACGTGAGAGAGGGAGATTGGGAAAGAAAGAGTTGTACAACAACTCTAAATGGAAAGTTTAAAAGTAACTAGAATTTCCATCTTTCCCTTTATATATGAGAACCAACGACCATAGTTTTATCATTAGAAAAAAATATCTGAGAGCAAACCATTGTGGTTTTCGATTTAGGAGAAGGAGAAGAAGGCGGCTGTTGATGTCAAGTTCGCGTTCAAAGGAGACAATTGTGTATCAAAGGTGAGTGAATCTTCCTCGATAAATTCTAATTCATGTTGTAGATGTTTGAGGAACCCAGTTTTGTGAGATTGTTATCCAGTTTTTGTGAGAATGTTATTTGTGAATTGGTCGACATGCTCAGACTTTGGATGTAAGGAATTGTATGATGGAGTGAGATGATTTGGATTTCCAATAATAATCTGGCCCTTGATCATCATTCAGTTTGAAAGAAGGGGATCAAATAGTTAATCTGTGTAAATTATGAGTTACTGTGTCTTTGTCAAAGGAACAGAATTGATCACGTGAAGGGTAGTGGGACCCATCAGTGGACCTGATCTGAGATCAGGACCACACATCCATTAGAAGAACCCTGGGCGACCTTGTTGGAGGTGGACATCTGAAGTTTGAACCAGTGGGACCCACTGTCCAACAGGTTCAAAGAATCTCAGGCGTGAAAATCTCAGAGAACACTGTATATGTCGTTTGTAGTTGTGGGACCCACCTATTGATCAGATCACTGATCAATATCACACATCTGTTCAAGGATCACCAGTCGACCATGGTGTAGTTGAAGATCTAGTGTTTGAACCAGTGGGGCCCACTGTACATTGAACTTCAAATAATTGCAGGCGTGAACTGTTGTGTTTTACGTCTTGATGTAGTGGACCCCAGTGAATGATTCTATGATGAATCAGAACAGTTGGAATGATGCAATAGTCATGGGCGACCAAGGCCTAGGTGTCTGATCATGCATTTGATCAGTGGGACCCACTGGATTTGATCATGAGGTTCAGGTAAGAATTATTCATGTACGTGTTCTGTACAGATGGATAAGGTTGTGAATGAAAGTCTATTTATGAAAATAGACTTGGCATATGTGAAGAAATAATAATTAATTCCTTAAGTGAAATTAACTTTTTGTGATTAAGGTTTAATTAATTTTGATTAACTAAATAGACTGTAATTGACAATTATGGGTAAGGTTGTATTACATATAGCGTGGACCCACTATATCACTCTATACCAATTTTGATAAGAAGTGGGGCAACAACCAGTGAAGTGTGTGTGGATTGGGTCCACACTAAAGTTGTAATGGAATTTAATTACTATTGATTATGAGATATGATGCAATTGGGTTTCATATGTTGGACTGGTGTCCGGATGATGGATGGCTTCGGGCCATGATGGCCGGTATAGCGGCAGGTCCTTAATGGACGTGATGAGCCACTTTGATGGCTGGTCCTTAGTGGACGTGTCTGATGAGACAGGGTCATGGTGACCGGTATACATGTATACGATGAGGCCTTTGAGGCGTGGTGTTGTGCATGGGCACGGATGGTGTGTGAAAGAATCTAAATAATATTTAATTATTGATTTAGACTTGTTAAATCATGTGATGTTATATTTTATATGATTTGTGTAATTTAGGAATATTCATTCACCAGTAGTACTGATGTTGTGTTACCCCCTTCAGGTAATCAAGCTGCGGGCGGGACAGAGCGGAACGATGATCAGCACGTGAATTTCAATATGCGTGGCTGACAAGAGTGCACGAGAAAAGATATTTTAGTAGATAAAAGGATTAGCATGGTTTAGGAATATTATTTGATGTTTTAGTACTTTATTGATGCAGATCGAACATAGTAAAGTTTGAGTAGTTACAACTATTTGATTAATGAAATTATTATTTGTTTTTAAATGCCAAATGCTTATGTGAATTATTTGACTAATGCATGGTAAATATTACCAAAGTTATCACGATCCAAAGATCTGACAGGGCCCCAGGATTTGGGTCGTGACAATTATTAAAGACAAAAACATGTCACATATGGAACAAAAGTAAGAAGTATAATATTAATACTGACCTGATAATGAATGAACTTTGACAAGAGTCAAACTCCTTGATGGTTGGCATAAAATGTTGATGCAAAAGCTCCACTTTCATTGTATGTAAAGGATCATGTTGAGGTACACACATCCAAATCTCAACCTAGAGTAACTGACTTGACTTGTCAAACGTGAAGTAAGTTTTGCCAACAATAAATCAGATGTTAAGCCAAAAAAATATGCAAACAAAATTTGTGTGTATGAGAGGGGGGGGGGGGGGGGGGGGGGGGGGGGGGGGGGGGGGGGGGGGGGGGGGGGGGTTTCAAACTTAGGAGGTTGCCAATTCACCGAGGAGTGAGGAGAGGGTTGGATTGATCATAGGTGGGCCTCACAGGGTTGTGCACATATAGCTAAATGCAAACTGGAGGGTTGGAGACATTTTTCTGTACGCAGGGAAACAAAACACAGAGAGAACCAATAATTAGGCCCCACTCATGATCAATTGGACCCACTCAGTTGCTCTAGGGATGTCTATTGGTACCAATTTACTAGATTACACATAGCACCCCACCTGAAAAAAATAAAGTATGGAGCTAGTTTTTGGACCTGATTGCATTTAATGTCTGAATTCGGTTGTGTTGCTAGTGTTGGACACGCATTAGCCATTACACCATACAGAATCTTGACAAATTCTTCTAGTGCTGTGCTAATTTAAACATTGCTTTGGAATTGAAACAATATTACACACCTTTCCCTCTTCTTGATCATTCAGAATAACATTTGGATAGTATATTTATTAGCATTCCAATAGAGGCTTGGAAATGCTTAGAAAAAATTGGATTGGTTTGGTTAACTAGGTTCTTCAATAATATCTTAATGACAAAGAAAATTCTTGATGAATGGAAAAGAAGTGTTGAATATATAAAGGAACAACAAAGATATTTAAAATTGCACCAACTATTGTAGGATTAAACTTATAAGTTGCACTATGAAATTATGGAAGAGAGTAATGAAGCAAAGATTTTTTGATAAAAGAAGACATCTGAAAATCAATTTAGTTTCATGCTAAGGTGGGTTTTCTAAAAATCAAGGGCCTTTTTAAAATTACCTAATTCATGAAGGCTTTCACATTCAAAAAGAAAAGGCAGACTCGTGTGAAAGAAAGAAAAAGTTTTTTACGAAAACAAAATTTTTAACAGACTCCACTTTCATATAGTTGACTTGTACCAATGTGCCGTTTCAATTTTGGAGAAAGTATTTTATTTTTCTTTTTAATTTATGCAATATGGCAACTAAGATATATGATACAAATAATTATAAAAAAAAGTTTTTTTAGAAGGCTTAACGATATGAATATCATGCAAACGAGACTTGAGAAATTGGTCTCCATGGTAATTTCCGTTGGAAGGAGTCCATGCATCAAAATGGAAATACACGATGTTCCTTTGACCTAGTAGATAAGTACAGTCAACAATTTAGACATTGACCAGTTCTCAGATGATATTAGAACTCCATTAATGCATACTATGTAAAGATGGGAATGAGATCAGGTAGACATGAAATGCCATCACATTAGATTAAGGCTGTCAATGAATATAAGTCCGACCCAAGCCTACCCGAGCCAGTGTAATAATAATAAGTCAGTCTGTCCAAAAGGTCCAACAGTCTGGGCCCAGACCCAGCTTTAAGGTCCAGATTCCTTATCAGACCAGACTAGGGCCTTGGTTCCAGGCCTGTTGAACTCTAGTTATAGTTACATTAAAATTTGAGACAGAAAGGAGAAGTGATAAGAAAGAGAAGAAATGACTTTGTTGAATGAAATTTCCACCTTGAGATTGCAAAGATGATCACCTGTACTTAAGGGCAATCATTACCCCAATGATTGTAATTACATCTATTCTAACTTATCTTAAAAGATTAAAAAAAGATACAAAGCTACCTACAGCTATCTTCTGGGTATTGGTTACATAAGATACACAAGGGCCTGCAGAAAATAGTGCGCTACTTCTTATTGTGGTCTGCGTAAGCACCAATATTGTTGTTCCTGTTCCTACAAGTTATACATAGATCTTAATATTATATATACATGTGTGTGCATGTGTTTGTGAATATATGTACATGTATACCATAAGAATTTACAAAAAAAATTAAGTGTTTATTTGGATAGTAAAAAGAGCTCGATGATTGAAAAAGGGCTTTAATGGGACTAGGGCCTTTAACAGGCAGGCTTGAGCCTCCTACATTTCTCATTCGCGAGCTTGAGGCCTGAGATCTGTATTGGGGATGGACTTGGATCCAGGTCCTCCATTCCTTAAGTCCAGCCTGAAACTGGCCCGTTGACAGCTCTAGATGTGATGCACAATATTTAATACACGAGAAAGAGAAAAGCTAAGATATATCACAACATGGTCTTGATAAAAATTTTGGATAAGAATTGATCCTACCTGATCATGAATGTTACAAGGAAGGGTAAAACCAAAGTCCAGTAAAAGTGTGGCGTTCGAAAACTTCCCATAGCTTATAAAAACCTGAGAAAGGCGAACTCCAGTATCAGGAAATCAAAATTCATATTCAGTCTTGAAGAATTATACATAAATACTATTGTTCAAAACTTGCAGTAGTATATTTTTTTTATCAGCAACTTGTAGTAGTATATAACTAAACAGAAGTATACATAATTATACTCATTCTTGTAAGCTTTTGGGATGTATTGTCTAGTCGGACATGACATGGTATCAGAGCCTCAGCCGGTTGTGAGTTCGAGCCCCAGGGAGGCATTATTCCCCCAGGTCACGTGGGCAGGCACATCTCGAGTGGGTAGGCACATTTGGGTTGTGAATTCGAATGGTGTCCCGCTCAATGGGGGTTCTTAAGTAGATTAGTCTTCTGTATGTATTGGCTGGTCGGACTTGACATTGTATCAGAGCCACGCCGGGTCACGAGCTCGAATCCCGGGGTGGCGTTATTCCCCCAAGTCGCGTGGGTGGGTGGCTGGTCAGACTTTACATGGTATCAGGGTGGTTGGTCAGACTTTACATGGTATCAGAGCCACGCCAGGTCGCGAGTTCAAACCCCTAAGAGGCGTTGTTCCCCAAGGTCACGGAAAACCAATTTACTTAAACCACCCCCCCCCCCCCCCCCCCCCCCCCCCCCTAACAGGATGCCATTCGAATCAAACGTGCCTACCCATGCGATACATGCCTACCTACACGAATTAAGGGAAAAATGCCTCCCAGAGGTTTGAACTTTGAACCTGCGACATGCCGCTCAGATATCATGTTGAGTCCAACTAGCCAATACATCGCAAAAGCTTAAGCTCTTTTGGGATGTCTTGGCTAGTCAGACTTGACAATTATGTCGTTCATATCATGATGCAATCCAAGAATCAGGCCCAGCCCAAACAGAAGGCCCAAAGGCCATAGCCTATTCCCTACACAGTTCTATCCAGCAACAAATTTATGTAAGGAGTTCTTCATTTAATTTGTCTCTTCTAATTATAGTTGCATTAGGATTCTTTTATATTAAGTAAGTTGAGTTAAAAATTCTCTTATGTAATGTAGCTTAGAGTTTTATTTTGAAAAGGACCCTACCATGAATAAAGCATATAAAGGGGTTGCCGTTCCAAACACAAAGACAGATCTTATATTTTGAATATAATAGTTTTGAGAAATTGATAGTTTGGAATCTGTTGATCCTTTCATTCATACAGTTCAGATTTGTAGCGATTCAATGTTGCTTCTCCTCTCCTCTTAGTGGAGTTCAAAGAGATCCAAAGTTGCAGACTTTTCTTGCAAAAACTATCGAACAGTAGATTGGAGATCCCATCCTCCTTTTGAGTGATTTGAATTACATCAAATTGGTATCAGAGCAAGAAAGTTATGGCCGAGTTTCTTCCATTCCATTTAATTTCTACAGTTACTTTTCCTGCCATCTTCTTTCCCTCCTATCTTTTCTTTTTTTTTTTTTTTTTCTTTCTTTCTTTTTTGCAAAATTCCAAAGTCCCAATTACAGTGGAAACTCTACCAAAAGTTCAGTAGAATTTCAACTGTCAGATTTTTTTTCTCCCAAAATCAAGCCACACCATATTCTCCTTCTTTACCCAATTTCTATATTCCAATTCTTCTTGAATCTGATCTTGAAATTCAATGGCTATAATTCACCTATAAGGCCCTCAAACAGTCCTTCTCTCAGCCATATTGTCAACATATCTCGACTCTGATTACTGCGTAACAAATATATGTTGCAATATGCCTCAAAAAGCAGTAAAATAGGAAGGAACAATTTCAAGGAACGGTCCAAGCATTGACCCAAAGTGTGACAGTTAATTCAGAACCTCCACCGTCTCACACACAATAGTGACCATTCTATGCAAAACATGGGTACACTTACTCAGAATGTGACAAAGATGCATGGGATGTGGACCATGAATTGAATCAATTCACGCAAAGGGTTGCATGGGAGGCTACTACACCTTCTCAAAAGAAACCAACAGAAAGATATAAATGATCTTCTAGATGAAGATCCAATTGCTGTACGAGGAGGGCGAATGGAGTATAGAAGAACTAGAAGAGCTATAAATTATAAGCTACAAATGTTAGGTTTTTTTGCATATGAAGTCAGTCCTCAGCCATTTGAGTCTGTCGTTATTTGCTATTGTAAATCAACATCCAGCTAGGAGAAACCCATGATAAGATGTATAGAAGAATGATAATATGATTTGCCCATATCATAAAACGAATCACACGTAGCCAGGTCTTTGGTAATTATACTTTTAAAAACAGCTTAGCTTGAAACAATAATAAAAATCAGTAATTTCTCAATAAAATAGAACAATTCACTAGAAAATAAAAAAAAAATCTGATCTGACCTGGTCCCCAGAGTCATAATCCCTGTCAGCAATAGCCTACACAAAAAGCATTAAACAGTTACATCATAGAGGAATAACTCCATTGTACACAACCGTGCTGTTTGCCAAAGGTTTAATTTTGGACGGGGTCTAGGGAAGCTTTGGTCAGCTCCTCGAGAAAATTCAGCAGAATGTCCTGAGGTTGCTGAAGGACAATTGTTCGTTTATCTGTCTAGCATATCAAAAAACGATAAAACAACTCCCTGGAAGAGATTTTACATTTAAAGAAGGCTCAAGCTGATTCTGAGATTGCTTCCAGAATTGCAGTTTGATTTGACCCTTTCAGCTGATTTTTCATAAGGGAACGAGCCTCGCCAGTCCAGAATGGAACCTGAGCTAAACAGGCATAATGGCTTTGAACAATTCAGCTCATCACAGTTGCACCTCATTCATTTGCAATGAAGCAAATCTAGTATTTTCCTTAGCACTGCTCCTAATGAAACATAAATGTACCAAATGTTTTTAAGACTTCCGGATAAAGTCTTCATTTGAATTTGAGTACACACTCCCCTAACTTTGACAGGAGTGATCTTATGAATAACATGTGATAGGATCGAACTTATGAATTTCAGTGTGTGAGTTGTATTTAGTTTGTTTATTTTATTATTATGGACTTGGTGCTAGTTATTAAACAATTCAGTAAACGCCCAATTTATGCTTATGATGTAGATTTGAATTATGCTGGTTTGTGATTAATTAGTCATGGTCCAAAATCCGAATGGGCCCTGGATTCAGGATGTGACAGAAGGAAAACTAATCCAAAAGATTACAATGAATACAAACTACCGTCTTCCTATCTTAACAGATTACAAAAAAGGATTATACTGATTATACAGATACATACAATCATCTGACCCATAGGTCGATTGTTTAGGCCCATGTGCCAATTCACCTCAGGCCCAATTATGTCTTCTTTACAATAAGCGCAGTTAAAGGAATAACAATAAGATTTAACACACATCAGACTGTAATGACACAATAGACCATGCTTCCACACAACAAAAATAAAAAGATGACATTGTTCAAACCACAACACCACACCTATTCATCCACAAAGAACAAGATGAATTTAAACTAAAATCTGAACACGAATCTATCAGCCAAAAAAAAACTTTAGAAAAAAATGATAAAAGGTCACACCAGAACCATGTCAAAAAACAGATCTTACATGAAACAATTTAAGAAAGACAACCATTTATATCTCTAGAAAGAAACACACTTAAGCAAATATCATAGACAGAAAAAGCTCAAAACCATGGTCATGCCCAACCAGTTACTTTATGTTTTTGTGGATAACAGATGTTTTTTTCTTGAAAATATAAGTTTCCTTGAAAACATATAGTAAGGAGAAAAAAAGAGCATGACTTTGCTTCGAAATGGAAATGAGAATGATCCTTCCTAGGAGTTGGGAAATCACCACAGACACCAAAAGAATCCAAGATAAAAGCATAAACAGGCCCTAATTATTGTGTACAACATAAACAATGCATCTCATCATCATCACCATCATTATCATCATCATCATCCTTCTTTTTTTAGCCTTAACCCTGTTAATATAAATTGTTATGCCGTCCACTAACAGCTTGAGCTTTTGGTGTTAATGGTTATTAACATGGTATCAGAGCCAGAGGTCAATTACCTCCATCTGTCTATTCCGTCTATCTGTTGGGTTTAGAATTCAAACGAACTCCCGTTCAAGGGGGAGTATTGATATAAATTGTTATGCCATTCAGTAACAGCTCGAGCTTTTGGTGTTACTGGTTATTAAGAATCCCATCGAGCTAGGGTCGGGTAAAAGAGTTTTTTAACACTCATTACGATAAAAAAGTTTAACTCCAAACACATCACTAGAAAGATCCAGCCAAGCTAAGACCACGAAACCTATCTGCATCCTGCAAACAAGAAGGCCCCAAAAATCATACCAACCTCTAGATGGCCCCAAAAGACTCCAAAGCCTCTTGAATCAAGATCTACCAGAACATAGGACTGTTGTCAAGTTTTGGAATCCCATCCCCACAGGAGAGCACATGTATAGACAGAATTGTGTAATGACAATCAACTTATGCAGTCTCAAATGGGATAGATTGCAGGATGGACTGCTGAAACACATCTTGTTAATTTAGGGTAGCTAGTGAAAAAGACCAAAATATCCTTGGTATATGAATTGTATTACAATTAAGCTCTCAAGATAGGAAAGGAATAAATACCCTCGTATGAGTTGCATTCCAACAGTCCACACTAATACCAAGTAGAATATAATAACAGAATCCCTCAAGAAATCTCAGATTTCAAGAGGTAGAGGAAATTAGAAAGGAAGAAAGAGGAAGAAATGAGTGTTGATCAATGATTTACATGGTTCTTATTTAAAAATCTAAAATAAAAAGAAGGCTCAGTATAGAGCTCCATAAGGCTGCATAAAATCATGTTCCCCAAGTAAAACTTATGCTCCATAATATCACATGCCCTGGTTGCTCTCTAGTGACACTCACTAGTCTTCAAAACTATGCAAAATATAGAAAGGAACAGTACTATGCAAAATTCTCAATAACTGCAGTAGACTCACATAATATGATAAAAGAGGAAAGCTACCTCTGAAATCTGTTTGCCTTCATCACTGAGTAATACTGTCTCTGAAACTCCATCGTGGTTAAGGAAATCTGCAAAAGGAATCTGCAAAATATTTTTAACTTCAGAACGGTATAACTGAAATGCACAATGGACTTAAATACATTATACTACTAGTGAGGCTAGATTTATTAATGATGCTGAAGTTATGGCTGATACCAAGGATAGGCCCTTTGATGTTCCCCATGCACGAGATCCAACTGTAAGGTTAATAGCCTATCAGCTTAATATGCACACAATTACTTCAACATGAACTGGATAAGATAAACTAATTGAAGTACAAGATTTGCTGAAAAATAAACTAAAACAACAAAGTATGATCAGGATAGTAGACAATTAAAGAAACTGATCAATTTAAGACACATGCTTAAAGCAGTTATGAGTAAATATATGGTTCACATTACAAAAGCATAAAAGTTGAGAAAGTGCTGTCTGGAGTTCATGTCAAGCCTAGCTAGTCTGTATTCAAGCCTGAAATTTAAGAAAAACCGAGCCCTAACTAGTTTGAAATCAAGCCTGGAATTTAAGCAAAACCTAACCTTTCAAGCCTCAATATCCAGACCATGCCAGCCTTACAAGTCTGACCCAGGAAACAATAATGTTTTGTGATTACGCTCACTCAACTAAAGAAGAACAAAGTGGGCAAACCTATATAGACTTCAAAATAAAACCCACTTCTGACATTCGCCTGCAAGCCTAAACATAATATCAGAGCCCAACTCACAGTAGCCAATCCTAGCACATTCACAGCCATCTCCCTGATTCTTGCTCAGGAGAAACCAAGAGGTAAATTTATGGAAGCAAAGGAACTTGTGAAGAGCCAAGTGAATGGAAACTACAAGTCATGACCCCAGGACAAGGAGATCAAGGATATGATCTTGGTATATTGGCTCTCCTGCTTTGTACTTCTGGTGCGGTGAAGTTTGTTGATACAGGGGTGAGTGCCCTTGTTTTCACAAAGCATGGCAAGAAGATTGCCTTAGCTCCCCTAGAAGCTAGTTCAATCCCAACCAGGGGCTAAAAAGTTACTTGTGGAAAAGAAGATAGCTTGCACCCAAGCATGAAGCAGAATGTCATGGTGCCTAACCCAGTAGAAAACAAAAGTAGGGCAATCAATTTCTGTCCAACTATCAATATGGAAAATTAGGCCTTCTAGGGTTCCCCCAAGCAAGATCAGATGTATTGTCCTTCTTTTCAACCAGACCTACAAAGCAGTCAGTTTTATGCAGAAACTCCGATATTGAATCTCCACCTTAATCTAAAGACAAAATCACTCCATATGCTCTCCTTTCACAGTGAAGGAAGGACAAAGGGTATGTAGTTTCCCTACGACAGTAAAGAAGAAGCTTTCTTCAGCTCTAGTCGTCTCTTTGGTAGCTATTACAAATCTCTATTCCCCAATGAAGCACATGTAAATTCCATTGTTCCCTTTTCTGCTCTGATTGCTACTCCAACCAGCATCTTGGTAAAAAGCTCTGCAACTGTCACATTTTCATTTATTCTGCTCAAAATAAAGCCCATTGCACTCTTAAGTTCACAAAAGCATTTCATCCTTTCACACAATTCACCTTCCAACACAAATCAGTTAAAAATCAGTTCATCAGCATAGAACAACTCTTTTGCATCAGCCAGGAACAACTCAAGACTGCTTTGAACATATCTTCAGTCATCCTGTAACTCCTGTTGGAGTCAGAAGATCAAAGAAAAGGAGCACCTTCGTTTTTCTTTGCTTCTTTTTGCGTGGGTACCTTCTAGAAAGAGCTTTCAATGTATTGTGGTTTATTTTCTCATCTACCCGAAAGATGTTCTAAATTTGTGAATTTTTTTGTTATTGTGCTTTTTTTTTCATATATTTGATTTCAAAAGCTGCCTGTATCTCACTTAAACAGCTCAACCAACTTACTGTAAAACAGAATATTCATGAGTTAGAAGCTAGAACAGTGATTTATTCAATATTTTGACAAAATTAGGGAACTGTTATCTTAAATCAGTATGTATTTTATAAATAAATTTTTTGGGGAATCATATAAACCAACAGCAGTTTCATACCTAAAAACTGTGCTTTGCAAGGTTGGTAACATGTACAGCCTGCTATCATAGTTTTGAGAATTTCAGAGGACCGCTAATTCAGATGCATTAATTGTTACTCTCATAGCAATCCAAAAGTCAAAATTACATCAATTTGGTAATCCATCTGTTCCAAATACCAAAATTTATATTTAAAACACTTGACTATTTGCTAGAAGTGCTCTTGTTACCACTCCTTCCAAATCTTCTGCCAATTCAGTGAAATTCTATCCTGCAGAGAACATGATAACCATGCTTAAAAGTTAAAACTATCCATACTAGCATACAAAAGAATAGGCAAAGGGTGATCCTGTTTCTCTGATGGCAAGATGAAAACACAAGCCTGAACATGCAAAGAGACTGTGAGACATCTAAGTAGGGTGGACTGGAGGCTTCCTCTCAATTGACTAACAACTAAAAGACCAGTTCTCATTTTAAGGTAAAGCCACTATTAGTTTTATGTGCTGCAATTAAATATGAGTATATGACAGGTTTATATGTCTCATTTTCTTCCAAATAAATGATTCATAGTAACAAGAAAGACTTCACTAAGAAGTGTTCAAAAGCTTTATTGCACGTTAAAGTTCTTAACAGCAGTACAAATCTCACAAAGCAATAAAAGAACACCATTACTTCCAAGTATCATTTCGTCATAGGAGAGATCAAATCAGTTCATCATGGTAATCAAGAATATTCTAATTATGAATGGCAAATATATGAAGCATGTCAACTGGTTGAACAAGTACCAAATCAGTTGCAAGCTTGCTCGAGAATTATTGTTACAAAACCACAAGCTTTGTAAGTAAAAAAAGAACACTGGCAAGTCTGATACACTTTCATGTTTATGTTTGTACCTAAAGCATGAGCATGCATGAAGCTCTCAAGAGTTGTATCTTCAAATTTTTGCGGGAACTGTTCTAGAGCCTGGAATAACAAATGTTACCATGATTAAAATAAGGTCAAAAGTGAATTAACTCGTCCAACAAACTGCAAACTAGGAATCCAGTTCACGTCAAGCTACAATTTTCGATCAAACTTTAACCCAGTGCATTGCATCTGGCTTGAATATAACTCAGAATGGAGTGATAACCACTGCTGGATTGAAGTCATCTATTTTACCAAAAGATAGAATGAAAGATCATGGAAATCACTTTAATCCAATGATAAATGTCAATCTAATACGAGCAGTATTCAAGACTGAATTCACAGGATGATGCATGACAGAGGTCACCTGAGCCTATTGTCTGCGAGAAAAAGAGGGTCCATATCCACTCAACAAGGGTCCCACTTGTGATTAGACAATAAAATAGGGTTTTAAGAAAGTATTACATGTTTTTTAGAGATTGGGATGCTTTGTGTGTAAAATAATGTCAAAATGACAAAAACCTAACTGTGTTTTAATGGTTATGCAGTTACTATACAACAAGCCCAAGATTGTGCAATTTTGAAAGTATTTATATATACTCTGGACTGAGCTATATCCTACAATAGGTGGACAACCAGTACCTTTACACAGGCATATATTTTCTTTATTGCAGATTGCCCCATGGTATCAATTTGAAATGACCAACCTACTTGCTTTCCATTGGTTAAATGGGATCAATTATTTAAATGATTACATGTACAAGAATCAGTAGGAGGACAAGAAAAGGCATAATTGAAAGAGAAGCTAGATCCTGAGGTTCTGCCAACGATTTATGAAAAACCCAAGATTGGTAGATATGCATAACTGAAACACTATTTGGATGAAGAATATACCGGTATGACTTTCAAAAATTCCTTCTCAATGAAAGCTTTATGTGTCAAAGTTTCTTGGTATATAGGGCTTTGTCGAACCATCTCCAATTCATCTTCACTCCAAAATATCTGCATTAATTAAACAGAATCAATCACCCAATAGCAATATGTATATATATATATATATATATGTATGGGAGATGCTCCAATGAGACATATCTTTCACCTTAAATGAGAGATTGGGTGGGGGCCCTCACATCCATATCCAATATATATGGGAGATGCTCCTATGAAAGCATCTCTCACCTTACTATGAGAGATATGGTGGGGGCCCTCACATTTAAATTGTTGGGATTGGAAATGGATGTGAGGGCCCCCACCATATCTCTCATAGTAAGGTGAGAGATGCTCTCAGATGAGCATCTCCCTATATATATATAGCAAAGCATTATTTTTTATTTTATTTTATTTTATGGCAACAAAAAATAATTCTTATTTTTTAAGGGCAACTTGAAGGTAATGATCTCAAGTAAATATGTTAGACATGGGGGGATATAGAAAGAAACGAGTAGCTAAATAGGCATAAAAGAAACCAAACCAAACAGAGGAAAACATACAACATAAAACTCTCTCTCTCTCTCTCTCTCTCTCTCTCTCTCTCTCTCTCTCTCTCTCTCTCTCTCTCTCTCTCTCTCTCTCTCTCTCTCTCTCTCTCTCTCTCTCTCTCTCTCTCTCTCTCTCTCTAAAAATCTATACGGCTAAGACCATGGAACAAAATGCTATGCCGCTCTAACGAGTGTAGTGACCATGATAGAAAATATCGCTGCTACAACTCAGCTGAGCAGTTATCATTTAAAACATTGTTTTCCTATCTCTTCTCCCCAAGAGCCTTTCCTAAAGTTGTCTCTACCCTTATATGGTACCAAATCACTAAAAAAACACAAGATTTGCCGCTCACAAGATTCGAGTTTTTTTTACCACTTGAAAATTTTACATCAGTAGGCCACTATGTATCGCCGCAACCGCAACATATCGCCTACTACATAGCATTTTGGCCGCCGGCTTCTATGCTCGCTTCAACCGCTATTTTGGTCCTTCACTGAGACAAAAATGTCTCTCTACATAATGAACAAAATCCTTTTACAATAAGTGTGGATGAAGGTATATGAGATATCACTTCACAAACAAAATCTTAGAATCAATTTCTTGCAGTCTCACGTCATGTCTCCCAACATCAGTCCATGGAACTTTTTTTTAAAATAGCCTAATAGGCTATGTCCATTATATCAATACATTCCAAATGGCATCTTAAAATGGATGAAAAGGCGGTCAACTCAACTCCACGAGATTTTTTAATAACAGCCCACCTGGCTAGGTTTCACTTTGTCAATTCTTTCCAAACGGCACCTTACAATGGATGAAAAGGTGGTCAACCTGTTCCAGACATGAAAAAATGTGATGGAAGGAAACCTACTTTTTTATTAGTGGTAACACGACTTGAACCTGAAACCTTGTGGTTGCAATAATGAGCACTTTACAACTGTGCTACGGGCTCTTGTCAAATCTTCGTTTTCTTCTATGGAGATTATCCAACATTTAAATTTCCTTGGATGCATTCACCCACCAAAAACATTCCAACATTTGGAAGAACACCTCCATCACCAAATTGGGACACAAAGGAAACACGCCCTTTTATATGAGTATGTTAAAAGGGTTATTGTGAACATATTAAAAGCCACTTTCCAATTTCTTTCATACCTTTTCTAAATATTAATTTCATTTAGCATGCCAATAAGTTCTCATATTGAGCAATTTCACAGCCTAAAAAGATTGGTTGAAAGAAACCTTCAAAACTACCATTTCTATGAGGTTTTCATAACATTCTTCAATCAAAATTTCTCAAGTGAACCCTATATGGTTCACCTTTCCCCTTATAATTCCTAGCTACTCTTTATTTGCCCGTTCTCTCTTTTTTTTTTAGTATGGTGATTTTTATTAGATAAGTGTCGGGGTGGCAACGGGTCGGTGCGGGTCCTATTAGGGTCAGGTTTGGTACCAGGTCAGACTGATCGGGGCAGGGGTAGGTTTGGCACCGGGCCAGTCTGGTTCAGGGCAGGTATGGGTTTCCAGATCCTGAGGCTTCTACCCATCCCGCCTCGCCACATTTGCGATGAGATTACAAATTACTTTGTAAAATTTCATACAAAAGGCATTTGCAACACAAGTTGTCAATTTTGTTTTGGACATTGTCTCAGTTTGACTCTGGATTGAAACATTTCAGCTGGCTCGGTACATCGGTGTTTCATTCTAGAGTTTTGTCTCAAAGAAATATTGACAATTTAAATAGACACATACCTGAAAAATAGTAAAAAGATAAACAACCTCTATATTTAATGGGAGGTGCTCCTATGAGAGACACCCTCACCAAGTTTATGAGAGATGGGTGGGGGCCCTCACTTCCATATCCACTCTCACCAACTTAAATGCAAGGACCCCCAACTTAAATGTAAGGGCCCCCACCTATCTCTCACCAACTTGGTGAGAGTGCCTCTCACTAGAGCACCTCCCATATTTAATATATATATATATATATAAAAAGTAGGTGTCACGCTAGCAAACTAAGTCCCAGTGATAGAAATTATATAAATATGGGATTTTGGGCAGCGGTGAACTAAAATCCTACCAACCCAAAACAAATAAAAACCTTGACATTTTGCTCCAAATGGAGGGATTTTTCCTCAATAATGTTAGAATTAACAAAACACATTTTTCACAGGATTTGCCAAAATTGAGACTTTTGGCCTATTTTGGATTGAGTTCAAAACTGAAACGCAGATTTTGACTGAACAAGTCCAAATTTTAGACCTAATCTTTTGACGGGGGCTTGTTGGGTTCAATACACCAACCTAACAAAATAACTTTGGCCAATTCAACCTAAACTAACTAAATATGACTACTACTAGTCTGCATTGGTTGGTCGTAAGATTCAGGACTGTCTTAGCCCAAGATCCATTCCTAACGTGAGCAAGAAATGCTTATGATTTGTTTTTTATATTTTAAAATTAAAATAATAATAATCACAAACAAACTCGACCTAACCAGACCCGTACTATCATGAGGAGGATTTGGTATTACAAACAATAAACCTGTCACAATTTGGATCTGGTACAGGGAGAAGTGTGTGTTAGTCATTTCGGGTTCAAGTCAAGGCCGACCCATAGAAAACCCAACCCCTAGATAAGTGAAAAACTTTACGGGTATAAGAGGGCTATACTAACAAAGGAATGCCAGCCTATACAAAAAGATGGAAGCCCACCTGAAAAGGCCAAATGAGAAGAAGTGAAGCAGAAGAGGAGAGAATAAGACCCAGGACCTGACAATGCCCACCCACTCAAAATAGGACCCAAGGAGGAACCACAGGACTGCCAAGGGAGCAGGAGATGCTTCCAAAAACCATCACTTGCCATCTGACTCCTTGCTTAGCAAGGATATCTACTTCCTTAGCGGGAGAATGTTTCCAAAACCGATCACTTGCCTTCTGACTCCTTGCTTAGCAAGGATATCTACTTCCTTTTTCTCATCCCTCTTGAAGTGATTAAACTATGCATTTAACGCTCTTCCAAGTCAAGCACTTTCTCCAAGGAACCATGCACCAAATGGATGGTGCATAGCAAGTCTACTATGATATGGTGAAGTTGAAGGCAGGAAGTTTTGTGGATCCATGCTAGAGCTTTTCCATTTTGGCTGAGTTTCCTGCCTGATTCCCAATATGCTTATGATGATGTCCAGTGAGTTGTATGTGATGGTGTCCAGTGAGTTTTCTTTAATAACCCCACTGATGCCAGCAGACCTGAATTTTTAAATAGAGATTCTGTGGAAGTTGACCAGAATTTTACCATCTTAGAGAATACCATCATGGTTGTGCATTTTACGAGGGGATGAATAAGTTATCTCCTGCCGACAACACAAGATAGCAGCTAAAGGAATGTCTTAAAATATCTCGTTGCCCATAAAGCTATAGGGCGCTTGACTTTTGGAATGATGGCTTCGTTGTCAGCCAACTTCCCTTTAAAACATCGAGAATCTTGCCTGCCAAAAGGTTCATAAGGTTGCCACAAAAGAGATGCTTCAAGAGGCCCGGCCCTTGACATGAGTTATACATATTTTCCACACCTCAACAAATGTAAGAGATTAAAATGCATCCAAACCACTTCAAACAAAGGAGGAGGTGATACACTGATTATACATCAGCTAGGTGCATGGGTACTCCTTTTGTAGCCATAGAACATCCATTGTAAACTATTCTCCTAGAAAATTTGTCCATTCAAAAGGAAAAACTCTCGGTGGCGCATGAATCCTCCATATTAATGCATGTGGTATGAAGACATCATTTTCTTCCATTAGGACCCATAAGAAAGAGGTTACCTAGAAGCGTCCACCGATTGGAACTAGTTCTCCTCAATTACTCACAAGTCGCAATAGTCTTCGAAAGATTGTAGTGCATATGGTATGGAGACATCATTTTCTTCCATTAAGACCTATAAGAAAGAGGTTACCGAGAAGCGTCCACCAATTGGAACTAGTTATCCTCAATTACTCACAAGTCACAATTGTCTTCAAAAGATTGTTCCCCATACCACACACCCATCAGTCCTCTCCATATATTCTCCCATAGTTGCTCTTGGTTATGAGTACATATGAATAAGTTTAACAAGTGAGATGCAACGAGTACATATGAATAAGTTTAACAAGTGAGAAGCAAGTTGCTTATCTCCCTCACATCTGTGAAAAAAAAAGATGAGGGATCTATCTCCTATCCGATATCGAATGTTATTCATTGGTAAGATGCTCTGCCATAACTCCAAATGGTGATTTGAGGACTTGTAGAGGTTCCAACTATTTCTGGCCACCCTGTACTTGAGAGCTAGAACTTGTTTCCATAGGGCATCTGAGTCATCTCTCATCTTCCACAACCATTTCCTAACAATACTTGTTTCGTTTGCTTCAATGGCCTAATGCCTAGGCATCGATTCTCCTTCGATTTGCAAACTAATGCCCAATTGATGAGATAATGTTCCTTCCTTTCTTGCATGCCTTACCAAAGAAACTCACCTCCAGCCGTTCAAGGCGCTTTAAGACTACAATTAGTCATTAGAATAATCACATGGAGTAAATGGGGACATTCGAACAAAGCTAACTTGACAAGGGTTATCCTCCCTCCAAAGCAGAGAGATCTCAATTTTCATGTTGAGAGCTTTTTCTACATCCTATCGATCAATGGGTTCCACGGATTTTCACAAAATCATTGTGGTAGCACCAACATAGAGACATAGGTAGGAAGATAGAAGAGAACCTCTTTTACAGCCCATCTTCTAGGACTTCCAGCTCACTTTTTTTTTTTTTTTTTAATGGTGACTTCCAACTCTTTGTGGTCCATCCTCACTCCTAACAGCTCGCTCTTTTAGAAGTTGATCATTAAACCAAAGACTACGTCAAAGCACAATAAAGGAGTCTTCAAAGTCTTCATTTCCTCATTCTTTGCCTCACAGAAAATGATTGTCATCTACAAACTAGACTTGGGTCACCTGTGGAACATGACGGACACATTTGAAACCTCATATCACTGCCTCTAATTCACTTCTATAATTTTCCTGAGTGATTCACCAATTAGGGCAAAGAGGAAAGGGGATAGGTGGGATGCCTTCCTTGGGATTTCTTCTTGTTGTGAAGAAAACTTTGGGAGCACAATCGATTAAAATAAAGTTGCCAAACTAAAGCTTCCTTGATCCAACCATGTTCATCATCTTACCCTAAAGCCCATATGTCGTCATAAATATTGGAGAAAGTTCTAGTCAAAATGACCGAATGATTTTCCCAAATCAAGCTTGCATATTATCCGTAGCCTCCCTATCCTTGAACAAGAATCAGTGCATTAATTGGCGATGAGAACACCCCATGAAGGACTTGCCTCCAAAGAAGCTCTCCAAGAGAAGGATAGGATCTTTGGAAGGACTTTTTGCAATCTTCATGCTAGGACTCCAGCTAAAAGTTGTGAATACTTTCAATTAGCAGTAGCTCCCTCCTTGGGGATAAGGAGTGTGACCAAGGAGGATGCTCCAATGTGCTTAATAAATCGTAAGTATTCTGCTATCATGAAACTCTTTACAAACTCTATAACCTCGCCCTTAGTCTCTTCCCAAAAGAGTTGGAAGAAAGCTATAGGAAAAACATCCAAGCCTAGGGCTCTATCCCCTTCTAGCTCGAAGATCGCAACTTGACTCCACCCTTTTCTAACTCCCTATCTAGCCAGCCCGCATGAAAGTTCCATCGAGTTGTGAGTCCTAGGTTGTCTGACTTAGGTCGATCATGCATTTCTCAGGTGCAGAGCTCCTTGGAATAGCCCACTATATGATTGATTATCCACAAGGAAGTAATCTCATTCACAGAATTTCTAACCAAGGCCATTCCATTGAAAAATTGACTGTTTTTGTCCACATATCTTCAGCCATTTGTTCCTAGATATTTATTTTCACTTTATCTCCCCTTCGTTGATTTTACAATTTTACAGGTGAGTTGTTAAGAGCCAGTCTTCTATTCCATTCTAAGGTTTTTCCTTCCTCTAACATGAACTTCACTTTGATTGTCAAAGAAATGAGTAACAAAGAGTGGTACAAATTCGGTTATCAAAAGCTAAACCCATGTCTTTCTCTCACTGTCTTTTGCTTTCTTTTTTTATCCCCAAGGGTACCAAAGGGTGAAAGGAACAAAAATGGTTATCAAAGGCTAAACCTTTTTTTCTTTCTTGTATAAGAAGGGAGCTTCACACTTTACCCCATCAATCTTTTCGGGTTTTAGTTTGCTGAATTCTTACTTTTAGTTTTATATATTTTATCATCAACAAGCAACAACATCACCAAAGTCTTACCCATGTAACTGATGACAGCTTTTCGAGTGCTACATTTTCACTCATGCATTCTTTGGCTATGTTCTGTCACTCAAAAAATAGCATTAAGTTCTGACTACTTGATTCCAAGTATTTATTGGTCTCCCATTTAATCTTGAAACTAGACATGGAAGAATGTTCTGCTACCATCTCTCGGAAGAAACGTAGATAAAAGGGTCCTCTCCTGGTATGTATGTGTTCAAATTTATGGCACAACCATTAACATGGGGTCACTATCCAAAAACCCATAATGTGCATTCCATTGCTAAGTAATATATACCGTGCTATGCAGCTCTCCAATCCGAGGAAGACTATTGATATAGTGTGCCCATTCAGAATCCTGCCAAAAAAGAATAATAGCAATAATGGTTCAGTTCTTCATCCTTTCCTAACACTGTCGGGCAATGTACAGAAAATGACTTTAGAGAAGCACGGTTCAAGGAGTGCAAAATGCAAGGTTAATCGCCTTCATGTATAGCTCAAAAGCCCATCAGTTAACAGATTGATAAATGATACCTGACCCATTTTCTGCTCAGCCAAAACAACCAAAGCCAACCGCGCAACATTGCCAACATCATCACTTAAGAAAAACCCAATATCTGGATGGATATTGTCTGTGGTGATTTGCTGCAAAATCACAAGTGGTGAATATATTTTTCATGTCACAGATACATCAAATGTACCATAATAACTTTCATGAAGTTTGTAAGGAATAACATACAACGCTGTATGGAACCTTCAGGATGCAATCTCCAGCTTGTATGAACCTGGATGCAAATAATGACCTACACTATACGACAACAAGTTTAAATTGAAGTTCATGTTACACCAAATAGAGCAAAATAAAAGTTTGCTAAAAGCTCTATGATATCAACAGCTTATCTGACATTGTTTAAACCTAGAACAAACTCACACGAACCATGAGACAGATGGTACAGCAGGCCAGTCAATGGTTTAGGGGCAATGGACTTCAAAGTCCAGTCCATGTAGCAATGGGTTTTGAGCTTTACTGGATTTCAGAACCACTAACACAATAAATTATGGTTGCATTAAGCTTAATCAAGGCACTGAAACACTTTTGAGTTATGATAGGCTTAAGCTTATTGTCAAGGCAGTGAACCACTTTGAATTATTTATAGGCTTTCGCTTGTTGGCTAAAGCTTATTGCCAAGGCATTGAACCACTTTGAGTTATATATACACTTAAGCTTGCTGTCAAGGTCCAGTGATTATAAGTTGATAGCCTAGTACTACATAGTTTAGTGTCAGATTAATTTCTTCCCCTGATTGGTGACATGACATGGACTTGCAATCTCAAGGTTGCAATAGTGAGCACCTTTAACTGTTGTATGGGCTCTTGTCTAATGTCATTAAATTTCACAACAGACAAATCGGACATGGATATAGCTTGTATGTTTTTCCTTTTCCTTGATAGAACAAATCAGGATCACTGATTTTTGGTGCTAGGACCCAGAAAATGTATATTTTAGAATTATGAAAAAAAGAGCATTTTTTTATAAAAAATAAGAAATTGGGAAATAATTATTTTATCCTATTCGAGGCCTACCTTTCATTGTTCAAAGCTGATCATATGAACAACCACTCACAATATGTTCATGTAATTAAATTTCACTTAAATAAATAAAGGTGGATGGATTGTACACACAAAGGTGGGCCACACAGGTTGCAATGGCCAAATATTTGATAAATGAAGAAGAAAAGAGAAATTATACCAATAGGGGGAAAAATAAAAAGAACGAAACAGAGGTGCCTCGAGAAAAGAAGGTTTGGGCAGTTTTGTCATTTCCCTTAGCATAAAGAAGGTCTAGGGAAAATTAGAGTTTTTGAGGAGGGAAAAGTCATCTCGAAAGGTAAGCTATAGGGAAATGCCTCAAAACAATCAATCTCTCCACAAGACCCCATATATGGATCATGATTCGTGACCACAACAATATGCTCTCCTTTTCTTATAGGAAGTATAATTTTATTAACTAGAGAAACAAAGCAAACCAAAAGTACAAAAAGGCAGTACTGATTACCCAAAAGACTAAACAAGCAAAGAAGAAGAAAAAAAGGTTCATAACATGCAATATTTATTATGCACCACATATTGAACCCCAGATAAACCTGTTTTTGATCAACAAACAACTTATTATATTATATTCTTGATGCCAGTATTAGAATCCATACAATACTGGATTCCTTTTTTTCTTCAATAGTAATGGAGTTTTGATTCTCAAACTGCATCATAACCTCTAAATAAGGTAGAAGAACCATCACCAGCAGCCATGCGGAAGTAAAACACTGACTAATGACTATACTATGAGCTCCATTTATACCCCTACTACATCCAAGTTCTCTGTAAATCAACATCATTTAACAAAAGGCCAAATTATATAAAAGTTCAAAAGAAGAATCATGGCTATTCCAAAGGAATAAAGAGGTGTGTTTCGAACTTGAGCTGCCAACCAATATATGATACAGCTCAAATTTTAAAATGTAAATGTTAGTTCAGCTCAGAAATTCCCAAGCTTTTGTTATGTTAATTTTCTGTCAAAAGAGAGCGTCAGTTATTTTAAAAAAATAAAAAAATCATTACATTTGAGTCTCAGTACACAGTATACACACAGGTGCATTATTTTGTTACCTACTTGAGATTCCTAATATATAAATCATATACTAAAAGATTTTCGGCTGTTTTATAAAATGGGTACTATAGTATGAGGTCATTTCAACAAAATATAAAAGCAGATTGTTGATTCCAGTACGTTCCTTATGCCTGGTCAATCATGGTGCCCAATCAACTGAGGTACTTTGAACGTGTAAACTGATACAACAGAGATTTGAATGTTAGTGTAAGTTCATGAATAGTAAAATTCTTAAAAATTGTTGATGCAGTATGTAACTTGCAAGACGTTACCATTTGGCAAAATGATATGAAAAAACAGAAAGCCCCTCGTAATAAAAAAAAAATTTTATAAATCCTGTACACATCAGAATAGAACCCTTACTGCATTAATGACAGAAACTGAAGTGAGAACCTGTGATCTACAGTACCTTCCATAAGTGGAAGTCCCAACAGAAAGAAAAGAGGATATTTCGTCGCCTGCCTTTTGCTGTAACCATGGCAAAAACTCACTGCAGTCCTCATATAAGCATTGGGAATCCTGAGGTAATAAGATATGTTCAAATTAAACAGACTTTACATTAATATTATAATCAAATATGATATAATCATGTTCAATAATGATGTGAAACACCGGTTTTAATAAGTAATGTACTAAGGTCTCAATTGAATAAACAGGCACAGTGATTGAAACATATTTGATCCTTTTTTTTTATCAATATGGAAACCTATCACGTCCATGATATATAGTTAAAAGAAATGATCTTATAAACCAGAACATATTCACATCATCATAGAAGATAAACCAGCACAAGAAGCAGGTTGTGTTTGAATAGATATTCATTCTACTGTGTCTTTGGAAGGCTCTCTTAATTAGAAATGTATGACCCTGGATCCTCATTTTCTCATCTTTATTGTGCCAAATCAACATTCAAAAACTTTCATCCAGGCCTCAAACCAAACACAATTTGGATGAGAAAGCATTCCTCAACCCAAATGGTCAGGATGTCCAAGCACATCCTTGTGTGAATCACATTGACACAAGGAATAAATTTTAAACAGAGCATGGCCAGCAAAGTGAAAGATAATTCCAATCAGCACAACTATCAGAAAAAATAAATACAAGGTGAGTAAAGATGGTTTTGGTGGAGGAAAATCAGACCTTGTAAACTCTAATAGAAAGCAATAAAACATGATTCTTTCTTCACACCATAATCCAATAATACATTCTAACTTCAAATTTAAAAACCATCTCTAATAAAATACCAACCACCTTCTAAAAAAAACTACCTAAAACACATAATTGAGAAACCACCCAACACAAACTAACAAAACCCTTGTCCCAGCTATGGTGGGTCAGCTAAAAACTTAAGAAGAAAATAACTAACCAAAAATTATTAAAAAAAAAAAAAAAAACCCAAAAGTAGCCCAATAAGTGTAAGCAGCTGTTACATAATCCCAGTCATCAATCACTCCACAGTCCACACTCTGTACCCACTAAACTTCAAATACTAGACACCCAGAAAAAATCTCTTGCATTTTCACCATTTCAGGTGTTATCCCAGCCCCAGGTCTGCAATCTACAAGCAGTCCATTATCAGAAGAAATGTGGGGTGGTTGGGCCCAAACCCACCTTTGATGAATCCAGACTGGAGAAAAGAGGGAAGAAAACAATCATCCTCACTCTTCAGTGCGTCTCACAGAAAAAAAATCTACTTCTCTTCTAATCACTTGTACATCGCTTCTAATCACTTGTAGTGTTTATTGACGAGACGAAGCAAATGTGTAACGCGTGCGAAAGTGAAGCATGTATGTAGGCTTTTTGGGAACGGACCTTGGGCTTGGAGAAGGAGAGGGAGTCTGTGGAGGCTTTGGCTTTGATTTTGACTTTGAAGCGAATGGAAGAGGAAAGAAGAAGGAAGGGTCGATGCAAGGAAACGGCGTTTGTGATTCGGCTTCCAAACCACATCACATATACACATAGATAGTTAGATGTGATGGACGGATGGAGGTGGTGCCGTTCACTTCCGTTACTGCGCCGCTCCTTTCGGCCTCACCTCACCTCACCTCAGTCACCACGAGCTGGAATGTTTTTTTTTTTTTTTTTTTGTAAAAAGATTAAAAATCACAAGAACGACAAGAAAAAGGAGAAAACAGTTGACCCTACATCCTGTCCACTGGGAAACGCAAAATTTAGCAAGCCTATAAGCTTACTCATTTAGAGCGCTGGGAATAAATTCAAAGTCTACATAAAGAATTAAGGAAGTCAAAAATTTAATATCTAAAATAATTGAGTTAATGGACCAATCAAGGCCTCCCTTCAAAGCAAAAACAACTTCTTGAGTGCCCGTCAAAACACGAAGCCTATCAAAACTATTCTTCCAAGCCTTTTCTACAGCAACTAAGACCGCCCTCGCTTCAGCCTCCTTTGAAGAGAAGTATTTGGGCCCTTGGATAGCACCTGCATCTACGATGACATCATTTAACATCATAACGAAGCCAAATGAAGCATACCCTTCCTTAGCCTTAAAGGCAGCATCCGAGAAGATTATAATATCATTTTTGCTTGAGATTTCTAAATGATCTAAGGAGAGTTTCAAATCTTTTTTTTAAGGGAATGTCCCTATAGTGGCATGTGGGATCCTCAAGCATCTTATAGACTAATCCAATGATCTTCGAGGGATCTAATGATTGACTTCTATGAATAAAGTCATTTCTAGCTTTCCATATAGTTCACCACATGAAAAGGATCCACATTTTTTAGTGAACATCCCCAAGAGGAGGAGTCGGGTGGCCTTGCTCACATGAGATCTTCCACCATTCCATTAAGTCTAAAGGGTGCATAGAATCCGATAAAAAAAACCCCTACGAGCCGAACCAACTCGCTCTAGCAAATTTACACCTGCATCAGAGCATGCGCAATCGAGTCCTCCTCTTTTTCACATATAGGACATTTGTCATCTAAAGAAAAAATCTTAGATTTAATGATGGCTCTTACCGGTACAACATTCCTGGGACATTTCCAACCAAACATTAGGACCCTTTGAGGAAGAGGAAGTCTCCATAAAGCTTTGCAATTTACCATCGAAAAGGAATGGGCATCATTATTAGTGCATTTTAATCTATAAGCTGATTCAGTAGTAAGTTGTCCGTTTTTGGAAACGGGCCAAACTCTTTCATCCTTAGAAAAGGATCTAGAGATATGGATCTTACCTATATTCTCAATGTCCAGAGGGTTGTTAAAATACTCTTTTAGAGTGTTAGTATCCCAATCTTTATTAGCATTCCAAAGATCTTTAACTTTAAGATCTGGGTTAATTATAGAAGATAAAGGCTTTCTCAAACCATTTTTGGAGGGAATCCAGTTACATGTCCAAACAGATATGTTCTCTCCATTACCAATTATCCAGCCAACTTTTTCGTTTATGAAATCAAGTCCCTCTACAAACCCTTTTCAGAACCAGGAGTTGCCTTTTGTGAATTTAGCTTCCCAAAGGTTACTTATGGGGCAATATTTAGCCCTTAGAATCTTTGAGTAGAGAATGTCCCCATTACCTAGACATCTCCAGCATGTTTTGGCTAAAAGAGCTAGATTATTACTTTTGGTGTCTCGTATTCCTAAACCCCCCTCGGCAATAGGTTTACGTAATTCAGCCTATTTGATAGTATGAAATTTTCTTTTTCCTGCACTCTCACCCCATTGATGATCATGAGCGAGCGTGTTTTTGAGGGAGGGTGGATAGTTCTAAGTTCTAAGTTGTAACCCCCGGCTGAAAAATAGTGGGAGAGTTGGTCCCATTGGGGGTGTCAATGGCTCAGCTTCAACAAATTTTTTGCAAACCCGTTCACTAATTTGAGGGCTGGCCTGACCCTCTTATGTGAGCATTACATGGGTTTATTTGATTATTGTGATTTTTATATTAGCTTTTTGTATATGATTGTTATGTTATTTTCTTGTGGTTTTTATGTAAATAAACCATGCATGATTCTCATATGATTTTTTTTTTCTTTTTTTAAATGTCTTATCTACATATAGTTGTTGTGTGTGGATTTATTTGAGATTATATGTCAGTTTATTTAAGCATGATTCTTATGTGGGTTGTCCTCGGAGTAAGGGTAAGGGTCGTCACATCCATATCCAATGCCGACGCCTAAATGTAAGGGGGCCCACCCCTTACTTTCATAGGAACGTGAGAGTAACTCTTACAAGAGCATCTCCCTCGATCAAAGTCTCCATACTGATTTGTGTACAGTGAACCAAATAAGTTCAATATTTGGTAGATCATCTTGAACCTCCAAACCAAGCAATTGGTAGTTTTAAGCTTACATAGGCCAACTCTATTGTTCAAAAGGGCGGTTCGGTACCATGTGAGAAACACAAATCTGAGAATTCTTCGTTGCCCTAGAGTACGAATTCCTCACTTACGATTTATCTAGCCGAAGATTTTACATGAATATTAGTATGTGCTGAGGAAAATTAGTTGCGTTGCGTAAATATGCAAAAATGAGGATTTCCAAATCCTGAAAGAGGGAAGGGGTAGGTTCAGATCTGAAAATCCTCAAAAGTGAGGATATCCATTGGCCCAAAGGGTTAGAATTACCAAATGTAGGTTTTTCTCAACTGTGGAAAATGGGCAAGGAATCCAAAAGAAGCACCGAAATTTCACCAAGAAGAGTAACATAGGAATGTAACCTCAGGGTCGAGCGGAACTTGAACTTCATGGCTCAATTTGGCACAAGCTTGAGCCTAGATTTCAAGATACACATGAAACTAGGGTTGGTTCTGCATAAGGTTAGGCCATCCAAATTTCAAGTGTATCTATAAACATCCGTACATATTACCAAGTAATACTCTCTTCTTTCAAATGACTCATCGTTTTTTCCTTCGCTTTATTCAAAATTTTATTTAGAATATCATGACAACATGCTAACGATTTGATGCTAAATGTCTATAAATGAAGCCCAAAAAAAAAAAGGGATCAATTTGCTGTGAGGTCCTAGGGATCTCACCTCAGAAGCAATGGACTATTATGGGTGGATGCCATTGCTGAAATTCACAAATGCACAAACATCAGTATGTGATGAAAGACCAAACTGCTTAATGCCTCCAATAGTTAATTCACAATTAGCGTTGTTATTACACATGAAAGTCAAAAAGGCTACAGCATCTAAAAAACAACTGCAATTGATGCTTCTATTCTGCAGCAGGAAAATCAAGAGTCCTTTTTTTAAACAAGAAAAATATATTAAAAAATAAAAGATCCAATAGAAATGCATCAGGATTCCCTCAAGTCAATTAACAAAGAATCCCATATCATTTCTTATCTTATGCTATAGGCACAGACCAGCCCTAAAAATAGAAAAGAATAAAGGGTTAGGTGGGGCCAAGATGGTCATCAATAGAAACGTGTGCCTTGCACCTAAGCAAGTTGTGAGTCCATTTCTCCCCATTGACGACTCCAGCTGAGCTCTCCAGACCTTCACATCCACCTCAATCGTCCTTGTGCTTCACAGACTGTCTAGAGCTAGACATGCGGACACCACTCGTGCATCGACCCACACACTTAAGTACCTCATCAATTAGGATCACAGGGAATGCAACTGCCAACACCAGAAGCCATTCATTGAGGCTGAGGGGCACAATTCCAAACACCTCAGCGAGGAATGGGACATAAAGGATTAAAAAGTGTAGTCCAAATGAGACCGACATGGCGAGGAGGAGCCATGGGTTGACCCATGGAGGCATGGTCAAGAGACTCCCATCCTCAGACAGGGCATTGAGAGAGTTGAACATCTCGATGGCAACCAAGACAGAGAGTGACAAGGTCATGGCTTTCACTTTGCCAGTCTGGAAATAGTCGCATGGATTGTCGAAGGAGATTACACGAGACCCCGCTGTGAAAGGAGAGGCAGTGAAATTTTCCCATGAAGAACACTGACCCCAATTAGAGAGCTGAGAATAGGTTACAAGTGTGTGGCCATCGCTACTCAAGTCGATGCCCAAGAAGGAGCCATGCGTGAACCATATGATGAATACACCCACAGTTGCAAGACCAACATATAGCCCAATAACCTGTACAAGATATAAAGGAGAAACAATCATTCACCAGCAGCATGCATGTACAGAATAGCATGTGCATAGACAAAGATGAAATGGGGTAAAAAAAGGAAGCTTACTGCTTACCACTGCGGAAAAAAGCATATGCAATAATTGGTCAATCACAGATATGAATGACATTCTCAACTTATAATGATTCACACAAACAGAAGGTTAAAAAGAAGGAAGCATGTTTCACAACTATGTTCAAAAATTTGAGTACGACCATCTTAAAAAAAATATCAAGGCCTTCAAAAGTAAATTGCCACATGGTAGTCATCTTCCAAGCATAATAAGATATGTTTTCTACAAATTGAGGATTTATAGGTCCAGCGACTGTTTTATTTACATCGCAAGCAAAATAAGAACATATAAATCAAGAAGTAATACATCAGATGCAGATGCATTAATAAAGGTTGACAGATCAAAGGAATTCTAGTCATTCACATAATGTACTACCAAGCAAACCATGGTTCCAACAACCCATCAGATAAGACTTCATGGAGTTGATTGGTAATTCACATTGGGCAGGATGCATATAACCCAAACCTGGTTGCCTTACCACCTGAGATACATCTGTAGCTGAAATGCATCAACAGAAAAATTAGGTAGAAATATAAAATGAATAACAATAAATTCCATTTGACAGGAAATGAGAATGCAGCCAAAGGGCCCTCTGGTACCCTTTAACTCAGGGAGAATCACTCTAGGAACCAGGTGGATCATGTGATTAGAGACCTTTTGACACTTGGTGCTGCAAAAAGCGGAGTTCCACCAAATTATTCTTTTTTTTTCTGAGATTCTGGAATCTGGACCATTATACAAGGGAACTCGAAAGACTTCCTATGAACTATATATCATCAGCCATACAGCAGAAACTCCTTCACTCCAGGATTAAAAGGTCCAGAGTTATCAAAATGGGGTAGTTCCTCATTCCATAATTTTAACAGATTCAAAAGGGCATTGGACTAGAATGAATTCTCGATCATAAAAAGAAATGGGGAAGTTGGCACCAAAGATCTTTATAAGAAACCTAAGATAAGATGGAAGGAGAAGTCAATTGCTTACCAAATAACGGAATAAAATCCATGGACTAATCAATGAATCATCACTTCTTCGAGGAGACTTCTTCATTATATCTTTATCTGGAGGATTGAATCCCAAAGCCGTCGCAGGAGGGCCATCAGTAACTAGATTGACCCACAGAAGTTGGACAGGTATCAAACCCTCGGGAATACCTAGTGCCGCTGTAAGAAATATGGAGGCAACTTCACCAATATTCGAGGAGATCATGTACCTGTATTGAAGAGAATTAAGGCATACTACACTTAGTTATGATAAAAGAAAGTGATAAATTTGGAGTGCGCACAAAACTCCAGTACAAGAAAAGGTGACTCAAGAACTATTCCCAAAAAAATAAATTTGACTCGAGACACATTTGAGATTGTGGTCTGTCATGATGTGATCGATGAAAGCATTTCAAGGCAGACAATTCAATCTGACGACAGTAAGTCATTTTAAACCAAAGTTTTTTTTAATGGCTTTTTAAAACTCAGGTTTATACCACAATCAATAAGCAATACAAAAATGCAATGCTGCACAGACATCAACTACCAATAATACATTGACTCACTTAAAGACTTAGGCTATATACACCTTGGCATATGTCCAGGAGAGATATAAAGGGATAAGCTTGCATTTATATTACATGAAGTTGAATTTTAACTAGAAAAACGCGAACATTTAAATGAACTTACATCTGATTCCTATCAATCTCTCTCTCTCTCCTAGTATATTTTATCATTATTAATATTAAAAATATTTTTTTTAACAATCATATTATTTCAATCAAATAAAAATTGCTCTTAGTTAGATAAATAACCTGGAAAACCACAAAGGGCTAATCAGGTCAGGTAATCTTTTCCTGGAGGTTTGCATGTATTCATACCCATTTGGGGTTAGTTATGTTCTAATACTTCTTTCCAAAGGCACGAGTTAAACCTTCATGTATAAGTTCCTCCCTCTGGTAATCCCCAACTTCCTCCGACTATCTTGTTTTCAGCACTAGAATCCCCTTTTTCCTATTTCAAAGCCTCCAAGGTCCTTTGGATTGAGTTTGAAATATGATGAAAGGAATCTCCGCTTCAATCATTTGCAAAATTCAACCATGTTAGTCACCCTTAAAGCATCCCTTAAACCCTTAATAACCTTATAAACATTATGCAAACTAGGCAGCTGTGGGCTTTGCCAATCTGTTCCTGGATTAGATTTGACGGTCAAATACCAAGCTTAAGACTTGAAATGAGAGGATCGGCCCAATTGAAGGCACCTCCAAGCCTGGATTAGCTCAATTCCAAATTCATAGAAAAATAATTTCTGATTATTACAGAATAGTTAAAATATCCTAATACCTCAAAATCCCTCTTAAATCTGCATAGAGATACAATTGCAAATTGCTAAAAATAAAAAAGAAAGAAAACAGGAAATATAAGCAAATTAACGGGAAATAATTTACTTGCATGACTAGGGGCTTAATTCTACTGGCGTACACCTTAGGCCTAGATGGGTCTGATAGTCTATGGGACATGTAAGGCTCAGTCATCGACCTAGCCTGCATCAGCTCACCATGACTTCTTAAGAATTTGCCCTCAGGTTCCTGCATCAGCTCAAAAATAAAAAAAAAAACCACTACAAACTATTATTTTTTTCTGGTTGGTCTTCCTCTGTGTGGATCCCTTACTATATCTTTTCCTCCAACAAGAAGTAGGGTGTAGGTGTTGCTCATTCTGGCGGATGGATTTTGTTTGGATGCAATCATACCATGTTCAAACAGCTAATTTTGTACCATCAGATAACAAATCTTCATCTATCTATCGTTGATTCCTCAAAAATAGAGTCAACGTTGGGAACTTTAACAACTGGATCTTCTTGTGGATCCACTGAAAATGTAATTTCCATACGATGATCCAGTCTCTAGTTCAATTTCAGCTGGTGAATGTCTGGACTCTTCAATCTTCAGATCCAACTTTTCTTCCATCTTTCTCATAGGTTGTCCTCCCATTTCTTGATATGGCTCTTCAACGTTTTCTTTCATTTCAAGGAACACTTCAATTCCTTGGTCCTCAATTGGTTTTCGAAGGATTTATGTGGCAGACTCTTCTCCTAGACACTGCAATGGGGATGAGGACACAACATAAGCCCATGGTCAATGGAGTGGATTAAAAACTCGTCTGCGTTTAGATCTTCTCCGTCCATCTTTGACAAAGAGGACCTTTTTTTTAACAGTAAATTTCATTAAGAAAAAGCAATCAGTACAAGAGAAATATACTGAAAAGCTTACAAAGAACACCCAAAAAGGAAAAACAACCAAGCAGGACAAATAGATAGGAAGAGGAGCTAGTAAGACGGCCATATCCTTCCAATTCAGCAACACTTGGTCCAGCAGAATCCCTTGAAATTTTGGTTTAATAGACACCCAGAGAGCTAACACCTTGCATTTCTCTCCTTCCAGATAATCCATATAACAGCCAAAAATGACAGCTTAGGCAGACAAATCCAAGCTTCAAAAAGATCCGAAAGAGAGTTAGGAAGGACCCAACTACACCCAAACCAACCCAACACTCCATGTCCTATGGGCAAAGCTACATTTAAGAAGAAGATGATCCACAGACTCCTCATCCTTTAGACAAAAAGGGCAAGCATTCACCACAACCATACCTCTTCTTCTTAAATTATCCAAAAGGATTCTGTTTCGGAGAGCTAACCATCCAAGCACCAAAATTCTAGGAGGAGCTTTAAATTTCCATAGCCTTGTCCCTACCCTCTCTGACAAAGCCATAAAGAAAGAAGAGACTGAAAAACTGTTGTCACGAGAGGCAGTCCAAATTCTTTCATCTTGTCCCCCAAGGATATGAACCGAGCTTAGAAGATTAAAAAGAAGTAGCATCTGACTTAATTATGTGTTTCATAAATATGTATTAGCCAGAAAGTCAATTTTTCCGTGTGATGGCTCTTAAACCCCTCTCATATAACAAGCTATGTCATGTGTCTCACTCTCCTTTAATGCACAGTGATAAGCCAGCTTATGAAAATGGTTGGTACTACACTCAACACCTGTAAATTTTCCTTCCTGCAAACTAATCAACTGCTCGAAGTAGAACTGATCCTCATACTCCATATTTAAATTGATGTAGTATTTTTCAGACATTTACCAGAAGCTACATAGGTTTTCAGACCGATTTTGGATGAAGTCAAAAGGAAGCTATTTGGATGCATGGACACACAAAAGATAAATAGAATGGCTTTCAAGAATAGACTGAATTGAGCTGTTACAGCACTATAAAAGTGGCTGAAAATAAATGGGCTGCCGCTACATATATAAGGACGGGGGAACAACTGTTTGGTCGTTTATGGAAGGGGCAAGGGCTGCTCTGCAATTGTTTCGAGAAGGTATCGATGGTCAGTGGAAGAGATTTAGGGTTATGTGAAAGTAGGTTTGGCTCTGATTTGGAGCTGATTCAAGCAGAGTTTTGATGGGTTACTGAAATGACGGCCTATCGTCCCTATATATTGGGCAGAAAACAGTGTGAAACAAATACAGGGCCTTGAGGGTTTTCTTAGATTGAAATTTGGGTAGATTCGAAGTGGTTTTTAGAATGAATAGATAGTGTTATATTGCATGGGGTGCAGGGATTTAGTTTTAGCATAGGGCTGTTGGATGAGGTGAACGGAGCAGGGAAGGGACTGTTTTGGGCTGTTTCATCGACTGCAGAAGTGGGTTTTTTTTTGTTTTTTTGTGGGGCTCCATCAAGGGGGCGTACCCTAGTAAGCTCTGTGGCATAAGTCGGGGTCCCACACATTGGGGGGTGTGGGCCCCGGTGCTGCTAGTGGACTCTGACTGACCGCCATGGACCCGAAGGCTTTAAAACCCTTTCTGAATTGTTTCCTATCACAATTGGTTTTGGAATTATTGGCTAGGTGAGGGGTGTAAGGTCCTAACAGTACTTTCTTTCCTTCTTTTTAATGTTTGGGGGTTAGAGTGGGAGAGATGGGTAGGGGTGTGTGTGTTTTGGGTGCGTGAAAGCAATTGTCATCTATAATTTCCATTCAGTTTATTTCTTTTCCTGAGTAAATTTTTATTATCATCAAAATCAGCCATAAAGTAGCTCTTAATATTGAAAATCTTTTGTAAGAGAATAGAGTTGCAGTAAAGGAACTACAGTTTTTCTGAATGTTAGTGAAGGACTATATCTAAACTGGAGATAGACAATGGAACAGAGGAAAATGAAAATGAAAACCTGATGAAGGCCTTCATATTGTTGTAAATAGATCTTCCTTCACCAACTGCTGCAACTATTGTACTAAAATTATCGTCCGCTAACACCATATCAGAGGCTTCCTTTGCGACCTGGGAAAAGAATACAAGTCACAGAGACATTGAAGATACGATTGGGACACAAAATTACAAACTACAAACAAGAAAGCATCTGCGCAGAATATCAATGTATATTTTAGGAAAAAAACATCAATCATGACAACGAAGTTCCTGGCTGGCAAGTAAATAAAAAATCTGACAGGTAGGCATATACTCATAGATTATAATGCATGGACCTAATAATTAGATCCACAAGGATCCCCCATTTAAAAACAAAAACAAGAAAGCACAAAATACCTCAGTTCCAGCAATTCCCATGGCTATACCAATATCAGCCAACTTCAAAGCAGGAGCATCATTCACCCCATCACCAGTCATTGCGACAACCTCACCATCTTCTTTGAGCAATCTCACTATCTCTTGCTTATGCTTTGGTTCAGCCCTGGAGAAAAGAAGTCCTCCACTTTGCCTCAAATACTGTTTCTGTTTGGGATGATTCATGAATTCTCTCCCCGTTATGCTCTTTGTACTCAAGTCGTCTTCAGGCCCAAATACACCTATTTCACGGCAAATGGCTTCTGCCGTGCTCTTGTTATCCCCTGTAATAACCATTACCCGGATGCCAGCTGCTCTACAGTCCTCGATAGCTTTGTAGACCTCTCCTCTAGGAGGATCCTAAGATAATTTCAAGTTTTAAGCAAATCACAAAGAGGGATGTCAATTGTGGGAACTGTAAATGCTTAACAGAAAGATCCCAGGAAAATTTACACTAGAGACATTCAAATACAAATGGAGCACATGCCGTCTTACCCTCAAACCAACCAAGCCCACGAAAATCAGATCGCTCTCAATTGATTGATAGTTGGAGGGATCAAGTAGTAGCTTATGAGCTGGATGATATTCTCCATCATATGTTGCAAAGTCAGATAGATCTTTTTTGTATGCAAAACCCAAGCAGCGCAATGCATTTGTAGACATTTCATGAAGGGCTTCCAAGATTCGGTCTTTCAAAGTACTGTCTAAACTAACAATGGAACCATCACGCAATTGAACATAAACACTTCTCTCTAACAAATTCTCCACAGCTCCCTGCCAACATGCAATTAATTGATATAACAACAAACCTAGAGGACTCTTGTACTATAAATTTATTGGGTCAAAACGTATCAAACTCTGACAAAGCCATAGCCACTACAAGATTTTCAATGGAATCTAAAGAAAGCACATATATGAATAAGAACACAATTGCTTATAGACTGACACTAAAACAATGCTTATAGACGACTATGAATAACATAACTAATAAGCAATGAATAATCGACACCTTTTTTACAAGGGTAACAAATAATTGACACTTAATCAATGCATCAAATCCCGAATGATTTTTTTTAAATCACTAATAAAAAAGAGCAAGACAGAAGGACAATAACCGCATTCATAGTGTACTAGAGTGGGAATAGAGAATCAGAAAGACTAGGTTGGAGTTATCCAAGGATCGAAATGTTAATGACTTGTACACTCTATGTACTCCGTGAGCATCTATTTGTACATAGAGCAAAAGATATCAAAATAATTTAATAAAAAGGGAAAGTATCTTCATGTCGATTGAGTAGAGCTCTAACTAAAAGGCCAAAGGAAATAGTTTAGAAGAGGGTCCCTACAAACCCTCTTTATAAACTACTCGAAAGGCCAAAAGGACGAGGCGAAAAGGCTTCTAGATATAAGTTTTATCATGTGTAATTGAAGTATTATATAATCAACATGTGATGCAGCCTGTATGAGGTGGATACATAACTAATATCCACGTCTATTGGTGTTTTCAGGATATGCTCAAATACACAACTTCTTTCTTTCTTTACGAGAAACGTTCTAATGTTATTGAAAGTCTATTTCTGCAACGGTTTCCCTTTACCACCATTGATCGATATAATTTGTCTATCCATTGGATGATCTATACCTTTAGTCATCTTCTACATTCAAAATAAAAGGTTGTTTGAAGTTTTGATCCAATCGGATATGGGTGTAGGCGCTTCGTCCTACATCAACATATGGATCAGCCATATGGAGGTCCAGCTAGAATTTTGAGGGCCACAGTTCACACCTGATATATTATGGCAATAGGTGGGGAAGGAGTCTCAAAACTGAAATTGGTGATACATTATTAACCGAATACTTCAAACCATGATTTCCATCATTGATCACGGGCTGTCCTCAAATTAGCAACTCCTTGGATTGCTATGGCATTCGTTATATGTCACCAAAAATCATTTCAAGTACATCATAACTAAGAATCCAATCCAGAAAGTTAAAATCAAATGAAAAACATTCTAAGCCCAATCTTGCATAAAAACTTCTTATGATATTATGGTACTCTAAGCAACAAGTTCATTCACATATACACGATAACATATATAGTGACTAAAAATCTAAAAACACAGCAGAGTGAAACATACCTTCACCAGTAGCATATTTCTTCCTGTTTTGGACTTCACAATAACTCCCATAGACTTCCGAGTGCGATCAAATTCAAGAGTTGCAATTCTATGTTCCATCTCATTCCAATATTTGCAGCAAGCTTCAATGTTAAAAGCAGAACATAAGTAACTATCTATATGCATGGGCCCGTCAGCTTAATTCCTACTAAATTACTAGGACTTCTAGAAGATGAGTTTCTATCAAGGAGGCTAAATAGTGAAGGATCAATGGTGGAGATCTACAAGGAACCATCAAAATATCTTCGTTTTGAAAAGAAATTATTTTACCATTAAAAAAAGAAGAAGAAAGAAATGATTTACAATCCTTCTTTTTTTCTTTTCTTTTTTTTTTTTTTTTTGCTAGAAAAGGAGGAACTAAATCCTAGAAACTTGATGATCCACTGTAAGTTTTCAACCTTCACCCCTTCACCCCTTTGATGAAAGTCATCCTCCAATGAATTCCTAGGAGTACAATAGGAATTCACCGACTTTCCCTCAAGGAAACTAAATACGCTAAGTTCAACATACGTAAGACAATGCTGGCCGAGTCCAAAGAGGAGTGATCAAACGCTCTATGAAGTCCCATTTTCTCCACTAGAACCTGAGAATAGAAGGAATTTACAACACTGTAATGACCGGTCACAATGACATTAACCTCTTCCCCAAAAAAGATGATAATATATTAGCAAACTGTGAAGTACATTTCCAGAAAGAAATAATGAAGTAAATGTGACTACTAATCACTTGTTAGTTGTTAGTACCCTGCAACAACAATTAGACCATCAGCACAAAAAGTAAACAGACAAATAGGAGTTTGCTAAGTTAGCAGTCTGCAATGTGGATGGTCTCAATGTGCTTGGATAGAAAATTAAAACAAAGATGGCAAAGATCTCCACATGAAAATTAAATATCACAAGCTAAATGATGCTTTTCAGAAATTTTCTCATGCCCATCAGAAATCATACCTGATTTCCAGGGGTTTAGACAATAGAGTCCTATACAGTTTTGATCGACGAGGTAATGTTCCTTACCTAGTTCTCTTAAATGTGGATAAAATGTTTACTGTTGGCATTCTTTAAGGGCATGTTTGAACATGACCAGAACCACAACTAGTAACACTACATTAATACGTGTTGTCCCATTCAGCTCGGCAGCAAGGGAAGAAATCATGTCAATATAAAGCTTTCACCAACTTTCCCATCAGAGATTGGCATTGGTGATTGTGGATGATGGTGGTGATTGACAGTGCAAAAGGCAGACATGATATCCCTCATAATGTGGCTATATGCATAGCCAAACAGATAACCATCCTTGCTGCAAAAATATTTGTTAAGCCCATTCCCTGTATATGTTACATAAAGATATGCCACAAACAACATTTATCTACAAATATTTGATAAGTTTAGAAGCAAAAGTACAGTTCATCACCTTAAGAGCAGCCTCAGTGGGCATTCCATTGGCAAAGTATTGATGACCAGAGTGTGCAATGCTCGCATCATTACAGACTGCAGCAATCTTTGCAATCATCTGGAGATTCTCGTCCATTTGATTCCCTGGCCAGCCGAGTATGGTCCCATCATGAGGATCATAGGTAGTTCCCTCCACCTTAAACGCCCTAAGGCTGCCCCTATCAGACCCCATCGCCAAAAGCTTCGCCACAGACATCTGGTTAGTCGTCAGAGTCCCCGTCTTATCGGAACAGATCACCGTCGTGCAACCCAAAGTCTCCACACTTGGAAGCTTCCTCACCAGCGCATTCTTCTGCGCCATCTTCCTCGTCCCAAGCGCCAAGCAAGTGGTGATAACCGCTGGAAGCCCCTCCGGAATCGCCGCCACAGCCAATGCCACTGCAATCTCAAAGTAGTAAGTGCACTTCTCAAAGGAGAATTTAAAATTCCGCGGCCACCCATCAACATATTCCCATGTAAGGAAGTACTTCACATTGATCAACCAAACAAGCGCACAAATCACTCCAATTATGGCCGTAAGAGCTTCTCCAAACTCATTAAGCTTCTTCTTCAGCGGTGTGTCCTCATCGCCCTGCGACGCCTCATGGATTTGCAAATGCACCTTACCAATCTCTGTATTCATGCCTGTTTGAGTGACCAAGCAGAGGCAGCTGCCATTCACTACAGTGGTCCCCGCAAAAACCATGCATTCCTTCCCCTGAATATCTACATCCTCTGATTCCACCCTGCGGTGGGACTTGTTAACGGCGACGCTCTCTCCGGTCAGAGAGCCCTGCTCGACGCGGAGTGTGGAGCTGATGAGGGACAAGACGCGCATATCAGCGGGGACCTTGTCGCCGACACGAAGCTCGACAATGTCGCCGGGGACGAGCTCGCGCGCAGGGAGGCCGGTGACGGTCCGGCCGTCGCGGCGGGTGGTGGCGTGCTCGGATTGGATCTCTTTCAGAGCTTCGAGCGCCTTCTCGGCGTTGCTCTCCTGCCAGACGCCGACGACGGCGTTGACGATGAGGATGAGGAAGATGACGAGGGGCTCGACGAAGGCGGTGATGCCGGCGGCGGTCTCGCCGCCGGAGTCTCCATCGTACCAGGCGAGGACGAAGGAGACGACAGCCGCGACGAGGAGGATGCGGACGAGGGTGTCGTTGAACTGGTCGAGGACGAGGCGGAAGATGGAGGGGCCCTCGTGCTTCTCGAGCTCGTTCCAGCCGTAGATCTTGCGGCGGTTGGCCACCTCCTCTGATCGGAGGCCGGACTGGGGATCCACGTGGAGATGATCAAGGCAGTCTTGGACGTCTCTGGCCCAGGCAGGGAAGATCTCTTCGACTTTCTCTAGTTTTCTTGCTTCTTCTCCCATGGTTGGATTTCAGGGGGAAAAAAAAAGTCGAGATTTTCAGAATTCTCGTTTTGCTGCGATTCGGAGTATGGTTTTATCTGAGGAAGGAAAACCCTAAAAGCGGAAATTGTTTTGGAAGAGAGGGAGAGATGGAAAAGATATTTCAGCGGCTGGAGTTATGGAATGAGTACGCTGTACGGGTCTGGTCTCTTTGGATTTTACGGAGGAAAAATCAAGATGTTTGGAAATCTCGGGTTGCTGCGATTTGGGATTTTTTTATCATGATCATGGTCATGATCATGATCTCAGTATAATAAAAGATGAAATCTTTGCCGTGGATGTTTCGGGATTCGAGGAATCTTAGATTTGGGACCTTTGCAGAGCAAAGTTTGTGGTGATAATTGCGCGCAGGAATATGCTTTGCTCTTATTATTGGGAACCGAAAGCTTTCCCAAAAGAGAGAAGTTGGAGTCAGCCCTGCTTTCTGCTTTGCTTCTGCAGTAGTTTGAGGGATGCCGAGATCCGTGAAGTGGGCCCATTTCGGTAGGGCACTCGCACACGACACTTTTTAAAGCGGGTGAGTCTGGAACTCTTTTGTAGATAGCACATGGATGAAATTATTATATATATTAAAATAAAGGGAGAGGTGGGCTGTGGGGGTACCACCTCATCCCTAAAAAGTCTCTCCTTTCGAGAAATATGTACAAAAAAACCCATATTATTTTAATTTTCCTTGGGCTACTCTTTCTCTCCTAAAACTTATCTCATAAGAGATTTTTATGAACTTTTGAATTTGGGTCTCCTAAAACTTCTCATATAAGAGATTTTTATGAACTTTTGAATTTCAGTCCTATTTCTTGCCATTATTCAAATTATAAGCAAATCTTTACAGTCGATTTGTTTTCTTTTCCTTAGATCTTCAATCATTAATGGGTCCCACATTAAATATGTTTTGTGGGCCCTACCAATGAAGGAAAAGCAAGTTGTTGCTCCTTTACTTTTCTTTCAGTTTTTTTCCCCAAATGAATGGTTCCAGTAGTGGGCACCAGTTTCAAGATTTTTTCCAAGAGTGGGCCCCACTGATGGAGGGAGGCAAGCCCCGTTGTCTGGTTTCTTAATGGATGCAAATCAATTAGTAGGCCCCGCACATTTAACTTATTTTTGCAGTGGGACCCACTCATGGATTATGCATAGATATTAGTTTTTCAGGTCAAAATCAGACTGGGTTGGTATCATACACAAGCTTAATTTCTTTGACAATAATTATTATTAGGATGTCATTTGTGTGCACATGTCATTTGTGTGCACATGAGTTAGAACTATTAGAAACATACTATGATGACTCATATCTATATCCACGGACACTCATCCCATGCAATGTACATCTTTTATGTTTTTTTTCTTCTCTTACACTTGTTCGCCCCCCTCTCTTTCAATTTTTTTTTCTTATACTATCAATCATCTGTGGGGGACAATTGTTCCATGGCTCATTGAGGATGAAATCATTTGATTTCCATTTCCTTTCTTCTTATCTTCCCTTTTTTCTTCTTTGGATGCAGAGCCATCAGTGGGTCGATTTGATTTATAACGTGATTAGGTTCATCAAGATCCATATCTGGTAATTGAGGTGTCTTTTTTCCCTACTAAATGATATGTTCACTCTAAACTGTATAGCCAACAGCTTTCATATAAAGGGTAAGGATTTTGAGAGAGAGAGAGAGAGAGATTACTTTCTTCTTGATGGGTCTCCCCAGTCATTCCACCCTCCAGGATCACAACGCCATCCAAATTACAGAAGGAATAGACAACCCTTGCATATCTACCCCAAGCTCTTCCCAAGTATATGAATATATGATCCCTGAACCAGTCAATCTACAATTAAGGAAAGAGAACCCCGAGTTATCAAATGTCGAATTCCTCTCAAAAGCAGCAATAGCTACATAACTAGCTGCAGTAGTATGAAGTGTACAGCCCTGATTCAAGACACCCATTACTAGTATTAGAATCAGAATCTTATTTAATCCGAGAAAATTAGAGCATCCATGGCAGTCTTTGCCTTTGGATCAAATATCAATGGAAATCACCATAGTTCACCAATAAGTACATATTGAATGCCTACTCTATCATGTGTCTCTGCTCAATGACTCCCTACTTCATAAATGTGCACCATTGTTTGGGGTTAAAATCCAGACCCAAAAGAAGTATACCCCACCTTTGTATACTATGGCCATTGGATGTCAGGAACCCAATGATTGCCTCAGGCACCCCCTCTTACCATCATAATCAGACGCTCTAAATACTTCACCAAGACCTTAAAAACTGACTCAAGACCATTCTTTATATAGATACAATTCATTTTCCAGTTTCTCTACTGCACATTTTGCAGGTGCAGTTCAATGGCCATTAACATTGAATCACTGTGATAGGTGGGTGCCTTGTGAAAATCGGGATTACCTTCTATACTGTGTACTAGTGCATTTGAGGGGGGGCCTACTTCTATTAACTAAAGTTATTTCAGATCAAGTTATGATCAATATGTTTGTGTGTGGATCAGATAGAGTGAGAGAGGAGAGAAACCATAATGCAGTAATATATGAAAGAGCGTAGAAATTCCTGATGCAAGATCATTTAACTTGATACAAAGATCTTCCATTGCCAAAGATGAAATCGATGGATCCTTGAATGTAACATTTGTTGAAGTAATGCCTCCCTCGCTGATCGAACAGAGTATCTTGGGAGCCCAAAATTCTGCATCTGAAGAACACGGCTTTATCGCCTGATACTCTCAATGCAACAGCTTCAGCTTGCATTCCAGTTGCACCAGGCTGAGGGCTTGGAGCTGCATTCTGTTACCCATCACAAACAGTTTGTTTTTAATTCACTTTCATTAGAACATAGAAATTTTGACTTTCCTGTACCGGCATTAACATGCTTTAGGATTGGATATGCCACGTAGGCTTGGGATGCTATTATGGGTATTATTTTCAAATGGATGCTATTACGGGAATTAGATTATTTGATGGTGCTATTATGGGAAAAAACTCCTGGAAAGGGGATAGTGACAAATGAGTTTGTCTTAAGATGAAAGTTAATCTAATGGGGTGAAGGTTTCTAATCCATTGAAGTCGAGCCTTCTAGACAGTTGTATGATTTAAAACTTTAAATGGAATGAGATGATCACATTGAAATATATAAATGGATAAGGGCTAGATGGGGCAAGGTTGTTGGAGTTCATTTGAATTTATGAAAATTTTAAAATAGTGGATAATCGCATATCAATAAGGGCTTCCAAGATAATATTGTTATTTGCCTTTGTTGACGGGTCAATTTAGAAAATCAACTCACTTGCATGGAGGTGTTATGTCTAATCCCTTTATCTTTATCTTCATTCTTCAAGGAACACCCTTGCATTCATGGACTCCAGAACCAATGGAGGCTCTTGGGTATGCTCTGGGCTGGTCGTGGAGATTGACGAATGAAACAATATCCAAGCGAATATGATCGAATTTGAGCCAGATTTTAAGGAATTCCTAGTGGTCCCATGTTAACCCTTAGAAGAGAAGTATACTAATCCAATTGTATAATAATCCAATTGAAACTCTTAAAGAAATGAGGAGTAGGACACATACTAAGAATAGAAGTGAGACTTCTAATCTTAGACAAATAGGAGGTGCTCCATAAACTAAATCCATATATTCTTTTATTATCATGATCCAAAGCATAGAGTTTAAGTGTTGGAATTTGAAAATCTAAATTAATCTATATCTTCTTTTATTTCATTTTATTAATTCTGATTTTTTTTATGATATATATTGATAGTCTTCTTCAATAGTTGGCTAGTTCTAGAAGATCATATCATCACACCAGTAGTGGGAAGAAGAGAAGGAAGAGGATATACCTCAGTCCTCTCCTCAGGTTTTGAAGTTGTCCACCCAATAAATACTACATACTGCAATCTTAAGATCATGATTATCCCAACAACACCTTAATTTTCCCATGCCATGAGACTCTTGTGGGCCCATCCAACCGACTCTCAAAATATAAAAACACAAAAATTCCATTGAATCGAACCTACAGCAACGAAGTTTTCAAGAAACAATACTGGCAGGATAAACAAGCATGCTTTATAACCACCCTAGTTAATAGGAACCGAGTATGGGATTTGTAAGTCCAGATCCCTGTTTCCAAAATATAACAAATATGTAGGTGACCCGGACTCTTCGTTGAAACAGGGGATTATAGCAGTAGTGACTGTGTGGGGAGATTTCCAGAACCACGGGATTAAGCTGATCACAGCCATCAGATGAGACTAAGCACTCTCACGTGCCGTCCGCGTGCCATCCACGTGGCACCGAGCTCACACCGGCTACCGGGACAGGGGGTCCGGCCGAAGTCAGGCAGCTCCGGGCCCATAGTGCCGAACTGGCCCACCTCGGGCGTCATCTCGGCAAAGAGCTCCACCTCGGCTGAGCCACCCCGGGTACCATCTCGGCAGAAAGTCCCACCTCGGCTGAAGAAGCCGGGACAGAAGCCGAAGCAAGAAAGAACCTTCACATGCGCCCATCATCCCCCACGTCATCAGGCACGTGGAGGGATAGGGGCACGAGTTAGTGGGACAGACGCGACATCCAGCCGCCCACAATCTTCGCCAGATCCCTGACAGAACGGCATCCAGCGGCTGAGGCCACATCAGGGCAGGGCCCGAGGGCAGATCCGCTGGTACCCCTACCGCCAAAGGCGCCCAACAGGATCTGGCCCAACAAGATGTGCATTAAATGCGATGTGGGCTGACCCGACGAGCATTTAATGCATAGTGGGCTAGATTGGACCACAATTAATGCAATGTGGGCTGATCATGACTTCCCAGTCAAATCACGGGTCCCACCCCACAGTATCTCCCAAAGATACGATCTAAACTCTATAAATAGAGGCTCAAGCCATCATCCAAGGTACGCCTAATCTCATTCACAGAGCCCTTACTCTGCCTCTCTTCTCCCTCTCCTTCCATTGTTCCAGTTCTCATACTGACTTTGGCATCGGAGAGCCTTGTGCTGCCAGCAGCCAGGGTCCTCTGACGTGTTTTCCCTTCTTCCTCCTCAGGTCCAGTCGGAGCCACAGCAATCTTCATCCAAGCCACCCGAATCAAGGGTCCTAATCACTGCTTTAAAGTCCTTAATTTTTAGGCACTTACAATTGGCGCCGTCTGTGGGAAAGTACTAACCATACCTCAAAACCTTTCCCAAAACTCTCTCAAAACCTTTCTCAAAACCCTTTCCAATCACCATGGCTCCGAGGAACAAGAGAGGCGCAGAGCACCCGAAGTCCCTTCCCGCTGGGCCACTGGCCCTCCCTGGGCCATTGCCCTATGCGTCGGGAGGGGCCGCAGAGGTAGAAAGCTACCACACCGAGTCCGCGTCGTCCCCGCTAGAGCTGGGGGGCCCACCGCTGTTAAACGCTCCCCTTCAGGAGCGCTTCCCGAAGGACAAGGCCCCGGCGGGGGAGGGGTCACATCGGTCCGGGCGCCACTCGGGCCGCGACGGCAACGGAGCCGACCCCGCTCAAGCCGCAATCAGGGCCCAGAATCTCGCCCTCCAGGAGAAAGATGATCTCATCCGCCAGCTCAGGCAGCAGCTCTGAGAGAAGGGAGTAGTCCCCGGGGGCGGTGGTCCCGTAGGCAGGAAGGATCCCGTCACCGGCAAAGACCTAAGAGATCACCTGAACGATAAGAGTCGGGAGCGAAGTCACGTCGGGAGCTCCTGCCATAACCACGAGGACAGGGGGTCGATGCCAGGATCGGAGGCGGCAGACCAGCAGGCTCTGATCAACCGCTTGGTCAAGTAGGCCCTCCAGAACACCCTGAAGGAGGCAGGGCTCGCCCAGAGCCAGCCGGACCTCCCCGACTTCTCTGGCCTCGACTCATCACCCTTCACCAGAGAAATAATCGAGTACCCTCTCCCCAAGAAGTTCAGCGTTCCAAGGTTCGTCCTCTACGACGGGACCTCGGATCCAGGGGCGCATCTCCGCCACTTCACGCAGAAACTCTCTGTCTGGGGTGACGTTGGGCATCTCAATTGCAGAGTCTTCTCCTCCAGCCTGGGGGACCTACCCCTCAAATGGTTCTGTGCACTCCCCGAAGGATCGATCTCGAGCTGGGCCCAGTTGCGGGACTCCTTCCTCGGGAAGTTCCAGGCGCACAGAGTCATTCCCAAAACCGACAGCGACATCATGGCCCTCAGAATGAGGTGGGGTGAAAGCATCACTCGGTTTGCCAAAAGGTTCTGGACAGTTTACAGTGAAATCGACAACTCCTCCGAGGATGTCGCGATCAAGTCCTTCCAGCACGCCCTCCTGCCGGGATGCGAGCTTAGGAAGGAGCTCGTCCGCAACCCTGTTCTCTCTGTAACAGCCCTCATGGCGAGGGTGAACAAGTACGTCGAGCAGGAGGAGGACGAAGCACGGGCCAATGAGAGCTTTGGCGTTTCAAAGAGCAAGTCTCGGAATGAGAGCCGTCATCGGCAGGAGGACCGACCGCGGCAGGAGGACCGACAGCGGCGGGAGGATCGATCTCGACGGGGAAATCGAGCCTCTGGGGGGGAGAAAAGGACCTATCGCAGAAGAGAAACAAGCCGAGACCCCCACTCAGGTGGCCGATCGCCGACCCCGACCCACGCTTCAGGAGGAAGCAAGAGACACAGACCGTCCTACTCTTCCCGCGGGAGCGTCAATACAGTCTTCAAAGAACCGATTCACCAGATACTGGAAAAGATTCAGGGAAAGCCGTACTTTAAATGGCCCGCTCCCATGAGGGGCGACCCATCCACGAGGGATCAGACGAGGTTCTGCGCTTACCACAAGCAGAACGGCCACGACACTGGGCGCTGTTACACCCTCAAGGATCATCTCGAAAGGCTCGTCAAGGATGGGCACTTGAAAGAATTCTACAAGGCAGCAGGCAGCGGGAGCAACGACCGACCTCAGCGCCGAACCGAGGAAAATCACGACAGCGACGGGTCGGAGAGACTCATAAGCGTCATCCACTTGGCCCCTACCAAGCAGAGCAGCGGTCAAGCCCGCGCCGAGGCCAGGAGGGCCTCCCATGGGAAACAGGTCATGTCGGCCGAACTCGGGCCAGCATCTAAAAGGGCTCGCAAAGAAAGACCGAAGATCTGGTTCTCAGATGAGGACCTGAAAGGGGTTCAGCTCCCTCATAATGACCCACTAATTATGACCCTGAAGTTGGGGAGCTGCAAGGTGCAAAGGATCCTCGTCGACTCCGGCAGTTCGTCCGAGATCCTCTACTTCGACTGCTTCACCAAGATGGGGCTCACGGAAGAAGACCTCCAAGAGGCACGGACCCCACTCATCGGGTTCAGCGCCAAGCCCGTGTACCCCAAAGGGAGAGTCTCCCTCGAAGTCCGAGTGGGTGGCACGACAGTGGTGGCCGATTTCCTCGTAGTGGACACGCCATCTCCCTACAATGCCATCGTAGGGCGGAGCTGGCTGCACCAGATAGAAGCCGTCCCCTCCTCCTACCATCAAAAGCTCAAATTCCCTTTGGAAAGGGATGGCGAAGTCGAGGTGGTCACAGTCAATGGGGACCAGCAAATGGCCAAACGTTGCATGATGGCCGTGGTGTCCGGCGAGGAAGAGCCAAAGCAAGTGCACATGGCAGAGCTGGAGGCAGAGCTGGACAGAGTCGGCCGCGATCCAGGAGAGAAGAGCATCGAGGACCTCACTGAGGTCAGGATCGACCCCAATGATCCAGAGAAATACTTCCTTCTTGGGAGCCAGCTCGCCGAGCAGGAGAGGTCCGAGCTGCTCAGTTTCCTATTACAAAGCAGGGATGTCTTCGCCTGGACCCCGCAGGAAATGCCAGGCGTGAACCCAGAGGTTATGAGCCACAGGCTAAATGTAGACCCCCAGGCCAAGCCAGTGGTTCAGAAGGCGAGAAGGTCCGGAATCGACCAGTCTGCGGCCGTAGTTGAAGAGGTGGAAAAACTGCTAGAAGCAAGCGCCATCAGAGAAGTCCAGTATCCGAAGTGGCTGGCAAATACGGTGGTGGTAAAGAAGAAGACCGAAAAATGGAGGGTCTGCGTCGACTTCACTGATCTCAACAGAGCATGTCCCAAAGACTGCTTCCCTCTCCCGAAGATCGACCAGATGATTGACGCCACCGCCGGTCACGAAAGGATGAGCTTTCTCGACGCCTACCGCGGTTATCATCAGATACCCATGTACGGACCGGATCAGGAGAAAACGGCATTCATCACTCCTAGGGGAACCTACTGCTACAAAGTGATGCCGTTCGGACTCAAGAATGCGGGGGCCACCTATCAGAGATTGGTCACCAAAATGTTCCAGGAGCACCTCGGCAAGACAGTCGAGGTATACATCGACGACATGGTCGTCAAATCTATCCAATCTCTCAGCCATCTGGCGGATCTCGGGCAAGTTTTAAAAGTTCTTCGGAAGTTCGGGCTGAAGCTGAACGCCTCCAAATGCGCCTTCGGGGTCGGGTCCGGCAAATTTTTAGGAAGCCTCGTCACACGACGCGGTATCGAAGCAAACCCGGACCAGATCTCCGCGATCCTGGGAATCCAGAGCCCGGCAGCGACGAAGCAGGTCCAAAGGCTTACCGGCATGGCCGCCGCCCTCAACCGCTTCATCAGCAAGTCGTCCGATAAGTGCCGCCCTTTCTTCCAATTGCTGAGGAAGAACCTGAGATTCGAATGGACCCCAGAATGCGATTCGGCCCTCTAAGAGCTCAAGGCTTACTTGGCCTCGCCTCCACTGCTGTCAACCCCGAAGAAAGGCGAAACATTGTACTTGTACCTGGCAGTCTCCGACCATGCTGTGAGTTCAGTACTGATCAGAGAAGATGAAGGGCAGCAAAAGCCCATCTACTACACCAGCAAGACCCTCCTCGACGCCGAAAGCAGATACCTGCCAATGGAGAAACTAGCACTAGCCCTCGTCAGTGCCTCCCGGAAGCTCTCGCACTATTTCCAGGCCCACCCGATAGTGGTGGTTACGGAGCACCAACTCAAATCCGTCTTCCGGAAAGCCGACTTCACTGGGCGAATTTCGAGGTGGGCCGTGGAGCTCGGACAGTACGATATTCAGTACCAGCCTCGGACAGCGATCAAAGCGCAAGTCTTGGCAGACTTCATCGTCGAGTTCACTTCTCCGAGTTCGGCGCCGAGCCCACTCGACCCCGAACTGGGGGGCAAGGGGCAGGATGGCCTAGTCCCGGAGACTGATTACGAGCAATCTCGGAACAGCTCCCGAGATTCGGCTTGGAAGGTCTTCGTTGACGGGTCCTCCACCTCTAGAAGGGCCGGCGTCGGCGTAGTCCTCCAGTCTCCAGAAGGGCTAGTAATCGAGCAAGCCCTGACCCTTGACTTCCGAGCATCGAATAACGAGGCGGAGTATGAAGCATTGCTGGCAGGGCTGAATAGTGCCAAGGTTCTCGGAGCTCAACAGCTGGTAATCTACAGCGACTCGCAGTTGGTGACGAGCCAGCTCACTGGAGATTATCAGGCTCGCGACGATAGAATGGCAGCCTATTTAACCCTCGCCAAGAAACTCCTATCCCAATTCCCGGAAACAGAAATCAAACAAATCGGCAGAGATTCTAACTCACACGCCGACGCGCTCGCCAACTTAGCCTCCGCCGTCGAGGCTGGAAAAAAGAGAACTATAGAAGTGGGTTCATTAACATCGCCAAGTATAGAGCTCAGCCCACCACGGCAAGTCCTGTGTGCCGACCTCGGGCCCAGTTGGATGGATCCCATCATCGCGTACCTCAAAGACGACCAACTCCCCGAGGACTGGGCGCAAGCTCACAAGATCAGGCTCCGGGCAGCCCGATTCTGGCTCTCTCCAGAAGGAAAGCTGTACAGGAAATCTTTCACGGGCCCTTATCTCCAGTGCGTCCACCCAAGCCGAGTTGAAGACTTCCTTTACGAAATACACGAAGGCATCTGCGGAAGTCACATCGGAGGAAGGTCACTAGCATACCGGGCTATAAGCCAAGGATACTGGTGGCCATACATGCAAAAGGACGCGCAGATGTACGCTATGAAGTGCGAGAAATGCCAGAAATTCTCACGCAACCTCCATCAACCCGCACAGGATCTGAGCCCGCTCTCCAGCCCATGGCCTTTTGCTCAGTGGGGGCTGGACATTGTGGGACCCCTCCACCGAGCTCCGGGGAATAAGAGGTGGCTGATAGTTGCCACCGACTACTTCACCAAGTGGATCGAGGCGGAAGCATTATCCTCCATCACAGAACGGGACTCGAAGAACTTCGTTTGGAAGAACATCGTCACGAGGTTCGGCATCCCCCGAGTCTTGGTCTCGGACAACGGGACCCAATTCGACTCCAGCCTCTTCAAAAACTTCTGCAAGGAACTCGGCATCAGGAACTACTATTCGACTCCGGCATATCCCCAGAGCAATGGTCAAGCTGAGATCTCCAACAAAGTTGTCTTGGATGGGCTCAAGAAGAGACTCGATGGAGCCAAAGGAAGGTGGGTAGAAGAGCTACCCAGCGTGTTGTGGGCCTACAGGACCACGCCGCGACGCTCCACCTCAGAAACTCCTTTTTCCCTGGCATACGGAATGGAAGCCGTAATCCCTCTCGAGATCGGTCTCCCGACCCTCAGGTCTGAACTCTTTGACCAGGCCCAGAACGATAAAAACCTCGCCCTGGGACTGGATCTGGCCGAAGAACGCAGAGAAGCCGCCTCCATCCGTTTAGCAGTCTATCAGCAACGACTGGCAAGAGGTTACAATCAGAAAGTGCGGGAAAGGAAGTTTTCCATCGGAGAGCTGGTCCTGAAGAAGGCACTACCCGCAGATAAGGATCCAAATCAGGGCAAGTTAGCGCCGAACTGGCGCGGTCCGTTCAAGGTAGTCTCGACCGCGGGGCGGTCCGCGTATAAGCTTGAAGATATGGACGGGAAACTGCTGCCGCGGCCATGGAACGCGTCGCACCTGAAGAAATTTTACTTTTAAATGTATTCAGTTTATGCAAAATCAATAAAGGTCATTTCCTCTCCAAGAGTTTGTGTTCTAAATCACGGCAACAACAAGACTCCCCAGTCCAGCACGGCCCCTGGTGACGAGCCAGGGAGACTTCTCCATTTCGTACGCCCCTGGTGACGAGCCAAGGGGACTTCTCCATTTCGTGCGCATCTCGGCTACGGGCCAGATAGCCAGCACGGCCCCTGGTGACGAGCCAGGGAGACTTCTCCATTTCGTACGCCCCTGGTGACGAGCCAAGGGGACTTCTCCATTTCGTGCGCATCTCGGCTACGGGCCAGATAGCCAGCACGGCCCCTGGTGACGAACCAGGGAGACTTCTCCATTTCGTACGCCCCTGGTGACGAGCCAAGGGGACTTCTCCATTTCGTGCGCATCTCGGCTACGGGCCAGATGGCCAGCACGGCCCCTGGTGACGAGCCAGGGAGACTTCTCCATTTCGTACGCCCCTGGTGACGAGCCAAGGGGACTTCTCCATTTCGTGCGCATCTCGGCTACGGGCCAGATAGCCAGCACGGCCCCTGGTGACGAGCCAGGGAGACTTCTCCATTTCGTACGCCCCTGGTGACGAGCCAAGGGGACTTCTCCATTTCGTACGCATCTCGACTACGCGCAATGGCGCCACGTGGAGACATCCGCCCGATTTCCTCATCAGCCCTAGCGCCCTGTCTATCGCCATTTATGGTCTCCAGAATGCGGAGAATTGGCGCAGTCAACTATGAGGATCGTTTGACTCCTACCTCGAGAGTCACGCGTTATATTAAAGGCATTCAAGCACCACTCGATGCACATCCAAAAATGAAAGAAAAGCGAATGCAGAGAAAAAATTTCACTAAGTAGACAAGGTGTTACAAAGCTAGGAAGCAAAAATTTACAAACGTAGAGGAGCCCGGCTATTGTGGTTTCGGCGACTCGACCAGGTAATGATCACAGTATCCCCAGACGGATTCTTCTAGCTTTCAACCCCTAAAGGCTAGCACTCTTCAGCGGTCAAAAGCTAGGGGGCAATTGTGTGGGGAGATTTCCAGAACCACGGGATTAAGCTGATCACAGCCATCAGATGAGACTAAGCACTCTCACGTGCCGTCCGCGTGCCATCCACGTGGCACCGAGCTCACACCGGCTACCGGGACAGGGGGTCCGGCCGAAGTCAGGCAGCTCCGGGCCCATAGTGCCGAACTGGCCCACCTCGGGCGTCATCTCGGCAAAGAGCTCCACCTCGGCTGAGCCACCCCGGGTACCATCTCGGCAGAAAGTCCCACCTCGGCTGAAGAAGCCGGGACAGAAGCCGAAGCAAGAAAGAACCTTCACATGCGCCCCTCATCCCCCACGTCATCAGGCACGTGGAGGGATAGGGGCACGAGTTAGTGGGACAGACGCGACATCCAGCCGCCCACAATCTTCGCCAGATCCCTGACAGAACGGCATCCAGCGGCTGAGGCCACATCAGGGCAGGGCCCGAGGGCAGATCCGCTGGTACCCCTACCGCCAAAGGCGCCCAACAGGATCTGGCCCAACAAGATGTGCATTAAATGCGATGTGGGCTGACCCGACGGGCATTTAATGCATAGTGGGCTGGATTGGACCACAATTAATGCAATGTGGGCTGATCATGACTTCCCAGTCAAATCACGGGTCCCACCCCACAGTATCTCCCAAAGATACGATCTAAACTCTATAAATAGAGGCTCAAGCCATCATCCAAGGTACGCCTAATCTCATTCACAGAGCCCTTACTCTGCCTCTCTTCTCCCTCTCCTTCCATTGTTCCAGTTCTCATACTGACTTTGGCATCGGAGAGCCTTGTGCTGCCAGCAGCCAGGGTCCTCTGACGTGTTTTCCCTTCTTCCTCCTCAGGTCCAGTCGGAGCCACAGCAATCTTCATCCAAGCCACCCGAATCAAGGGTCCTAATCACTGCTTTAAAGTCCTTAATTTTTAGGCACTTACAGTGACATCACATTTTATACATGTGGCGGGATTTATAGATTGAGAAGTAACAAGGCAGGATAGTGTTTTAGAGATTGCAGGAAGACACCATCTGAGATTAGAGATAACGAAGGCTTGATTGAGAGAATTTAGGAGAATTTTAAGAGTGGAAGAATATGTTAAACCCAGGAATATGTTAATTGTTCGGATTGCGTTTGGGCCGCTCGACCATACACGACAACCCAATTTGATGTACATGGGCTGTTATGGAATAAATTAAATGAGAGTTAGTGTTTCCCATGTGGGGCCCACCTGATGTTGCCTTAACCATATGAGGGTTGCACGAGCATCCTTAATTAGGTAAGTTTTATGCATGGGCTAGACGTGGTTTTTTTTTTCCTCTTCTTGACATGGCCATGAATCCTTGCATCAATAGAAAAGCCTAGGATCTTAGTGCAGAAAATTTAGAAAGTTCAATAACAACTGTGAGCATTAATATTATCCAAAGTCAATTAGGATTGTGGACTTTCTAAAAATACTCACACAAAAGTGTAGTGGGCTGGGAGTACTAGGATTGTGGATCTATAAATATAAACAAAGCCTTCCCACTGTCGCATCTCTTTAGAGAGAGAGAGTGTCATTGCGCCAAGCCTCTCTAGGTTGCTACTTTCTACTATTCGAATTTTTATTGAAGGCCGAGATCAACTTCTACATGGATCGAGGACCTCCCGGACCAGCTTCTACATGATATTATGGAAGACCCATATGACATGTCTGATCTCTCGGACCAGCTTCTACAAAAGATCACCCCAGCAGAACCCATGGTTATATTTGACCCATGTTTAAAACACACACATAGAGAGAGAGAGAGAGAGAGAGAGAGAGAGAGTCAAAAACAAAATCCCATCAGAATTGGGTCTCATAACTCTTTGGAATTGTAGTTCTATTCAACGTAGAAGTTGTCAGTTTAAATAAAAAGGAGGAGAATAATGAAAAAGGAAAGGAACAACGTAAAATTTGGAAGCATGGAAGGCTGCAGTAGTGTTGGTGATGGAAACGGCAAAAAGAGAGCCGAAAAGGATCAGGAAGAGGCAGTTGAGATTAATCAAGTGATGGAGAATAACCCACCACCTGATAATGAACCCCCACCTATATACGTCCCACCAGGGTATCACTTCCATCCTAATGATGATGAGCTGATTCTAAACTATCTCCTTCCTAAATTACAGAATAAGAAATTGCCTTACAATCACTTTAATGATGTTGTTCTTGCTGACTATGATCCTGAAGTCCTCACAGGTAATTTGTCAAGTGAATTGCCTTTTTTTTTTTTACTTGATGATGAGAAAACTGCTATTCTTTATTAAAAAATAGATTAACTAAGGATTTGGTGTTTATATGCCCAAGGGTATTTTGATCTTCTATTGCTGTTGATTACTTTGGTAATTTGTTTATGTATGATTATTGACTTGCCTTTTGTGATCTGTATTGTGATTTTGATAATATCAATAATGCGCGCCTTAATGATTTTGTCAAAAGGAAGTATTTTGATTTTATTAATTCTGATTTTTTGATGATATATATTGATAGTCTTCTTCAATAGTTGGCTAGTTCTAGAAGATCATATCATCACACCAGTAGTGGGAAGAAGAGAAGGAAGAGGATATACCTCAGTCCTCTCCTCAGGTTTTGAAGTTGTCCACCCAATAAATACTACATACTGCAATCTTAAGATCATGATTATCCCAACAACACCTTAATTTTCCCATGCCATGAGACTCTTGTGGGCCCATCCAACCGACTCTCAAAATATAAAAACACAAAAATTCCATTGAATCGAACCTACAGCAACGAAGTTTTCAAGAAACAATACTGGCAGGATAAACAAGCATGCTTTAAAGCCACCCTAGTTAATAGGAACCGACTACCGAGTATGGGATTTGTAAGTCCAGATTCCCTGTTTCCAAAATATAACAAATATGTAGGTGACCCGGACTCTTCGTTGAAACAGGGGATTATAGCAGTAGTGACATCACATTTTATACATGTGGCGGGATTTATAGATTGAGAAGTAACAAGGCAGGATAGTGTTTTAGAGATTGCAGGAAGACACCATCTGAGATTAGAGATAACGAAGGCTTGATTGAGAGAATTTAGGAGAATTTTAAGAGTGGAAGAATATGTTAAACCCAGGAATATGTTAATTGTTCGGATTGCGTTTGGGCCGCTCGACCATACACGACAACCCAATTTGATGTACATGGGCTGTTATGGAATAAATTAAATGAGAGTTAGTGTTTCCCATGTGGGGCCCACCTGATGTTGCCTTAACCATATGAGGGTTGCACGAGCATCCTTAATTAGGTAAGTTTTATGCATGGGCTAGACGTGGTTTTTTTTTTCCTCTTCTTGACATGGCCATGAATCCTTGCATCAATAGAAAAGCCTAGGATCTTAGTGCAGAAAATTTAGAAAGTTCAATAACAACTGTGAGCATTAATATTATCCAAAGTCAATTAGGATTGTGGACTTTCTAAAAATACTCACACAAAAGTGTAGTGGGCTGGGAGTACTAGGATTGTGGATCTATAAATATAAACAAAGCCTTCCCACTGTCGCATCTCTTTAGAGTCGAATTTTTATTGAAGGCCGAGATCAACTTCTACATGGAGGACCTCCCGGACCAGCTTCAATTCTACATGATATTATGGAAGACCCATATGACATGTCTGATCTCTCGGACCAGCTTCTACAAAAGATCACCCCAGCAGAACCCATGGTTATATTTGACCCATGTTTAAAACACACACACATAGAGAGAGAGAGAGAGAGAGAGAGAGAGAGAGAGTCAAAAACAAAATCCCATCAGAATTGGGTCTCATAACTCTTTGGAATTGTAGTTCTATTCAACGTAGAAGTTGTCAGTTTAAATAAAAAGGAGGAGAATAATGAAAAAGGAAAGGAACAACGTAAAATTTGGAAGCATGGAAGGCTGCAGTAGTGTTGGTGATGGAAACGGCAAAAAGAGAGCCGAAAAGGATCAGGAAGAGGCAGTTGAGATTAATCAAGTGATGGAGAACAACCCACCACCTGATAATGAACCCCCACCTATATACGTCCCACCAGGGTATCACTTCCATCCTAATGATGATGAGCTGATTCTAAACTATCTCCTTCCTAAATTACAGAATAAGAAATTGCCTTACAATCACTTTAATGATGTTGTTCTTGCTGACTATGATCCTGAAGTCCTCACAGGTAATTTGTCAAGTGAATTGCCTTTTTTTTTTTTACTTGATGATGAGAAAACTGCTATTCTTTATTAAAGAATAGATTAACTAAGGATTTGGTGTTTATATGCCCAAGGGTATTTTGATCTTCTATTGCTGTTGATTACTTTGGTAATTTGTTTATGTATGATTATTGACTTGCCTTTTGTGATCTGTATTGTGATTTTGATAATATCAATAATGCGCGCCTTAATGATTTTGTCAAAAGGAAGTATTTTACTTCCAAAATTAACAAAACATTCACCCACAAAAAAGGGACGCTAAACAGCCCTACATCCAGCATCTCATGAATGGGTCAATGCCCTTTGATTTTGGACTCCAATTATATATATTTGAGTTCCTTTTTTTAGTTTCTGCCTTGATTTTTTATTATTGATGTCTATAAGTTATGAGATTACATAATTTTATTGTAACTATTTGATTATTTGAAATCCTAGGACACCAATTTTAAGTAAATAGGTTGGGAGATCTTCAGGATTATAATTACCATGAAGGTATATATAGTAACCTGGCCCTGGATTTTATCCTTCTCTAATTTTTGGCTATGCCAGTATTGTTTTGTTGGGAAATTTTGTATTTGGGCATATTATTGGTTTTTTTTTTCATGCTTTTCATTTTGTCTAGCCTTACGAAGTACAGGTCAGTTTTGTTTTATGGGAAAATAGCAGTCTTCATTATCGTTTCTATTGAGTTATGTTTTCAGAGAAGTCTTAGGAAGTTTAATTGGTACTAGTATTTTATTTTTTATTTTTTTTTAATTAGAAAAAGTAATGTTTGGTTGTGTTCTTTTTCTTGTGTTGTTTTTATGGATGCAAGTGCCATGAGTAATATTTTACACTCAGTGTTGTTGAGGTTTTATTTTTTTGATAATACTTAAATATACAATTGTTTCCCTTTCTTTCTTTCTTGAGAATTTTACTGGAAAGATCCTTTTAGAGTCATTGTTGATCAAAAAGGACCTAAAAGGTATTTTGCATCATACTGGTCCCATGGTCCTTATTGGTTTAACTTTTTAGAATTTGAGTACAGGGATATCCCCTTCACCCACATATGTACACAAACTAATGGGTATGTATATCCATTCCTCCAGCTCAACTCCTTCTAGCCATCTCTCCCATCACGTCTAGTTTAATTAGTCTAGATCGTTAAAGGGTTGTAAATCTTCCATAATGATATAAAGTCAATGTGGTCGGGCCCACATATTGAAATCCAAGATGCTCAAAATGAAATCTCTCATTGTAAGCGACGTCTCGTAATTTTACTCTAATATAATTTAGCCCCCTCCCCATCCCCATCATAAGATTCACCATACAAAGAATAATATGATTAACATTTAACACCACTGTGTATGAGATGTCCCTTATTATTAATCATATTAATTTATTAAGTATTAACTAAATTTGACCCGAACTTGGATGGATGTATCCCACATGGACTCCAGATTATGCAGGCATGAACCACTGAAATTCAACTGACTGAACTGAGTGTGGCATAAAAGAACACTGATTCGGTCATGGAAAAAACTGACCGCTAGGATCCCCCAACAACATTCAATCCGAAGCACCCTTTGTCCACATGGGCCCCAATGTGTCGATCCATCCACCATTGCAATAGAATATCATCAACCTTCAAAATAACAAACATAATCTTGAAAATCCAGAGAGAGATTTTCGGATAGAGAAGATCACCCCAGCAGAACCCATGGTTATATTTGACCCATGTTTAAAACACACACACATAGAGAGAGAGAGAGAGAGAGAGAGAGAGAGTCAAAAACAAAATCCCATCAGAATTGGGTCTCATAACTCTTTGGAATTGTAGTTCTATTCAACGTAGAAGTTGTCAGTTTAAATAAAAAGGAGGAGAATAATGAAAAAGGAAAGGAACAACGTAAAATTTGGAAGCATGGAAGGCTGCAGTAGTGTTGGTGATGGAAACGGCAAAAAGAGAGCCGAAAAGGATCAGGAAGAGGCAGTTGAGATTAATCAAGTGATGGAGAACAACCCACCACCTGATAATGAACCCCCACCTATATACGTCCCACCAGGGTATCACTTCCATCCTAATGATGATGAGCTGATTCTAAACTATCTCCTTCCTAAATTACAGAATAAGAAATTGCCTTACAATCACTTTAATGATGTTGTTCTTGCTGACTATGATCCTGAAGTCCTCACAGGTAATTTGTCAAGTGAATTGCCTTTTTTTTTTTTTACTTGATGATGAGAAAACTGCTATTCTTTATTAAAGAATAGATTAACTAAGGATTTGGTGTTTATATGCCCAAGGGTATTTTGATCTTCTATTGCTGTTGATTACTTTGGTAATTTGTTTATGTATGATTATTGACTTGCCTTTTGTGATCTGTATTGTGATTTTGATAATATCAATAATGCGCGCCTTAATGATTTTGTCAAAAGGAAGTATTTTACTTCCAAAATTAACAAAACATTCACCCACAAAAAAGGGACGCTAAACAGCCCTACATCCAGCATCTCATGAATGGGTAAATGCCCTTTGATTTTGGACTCCAATTATATATATTTGAGTTCCTTTTTTTAGTTTCTGCCTTGATTTTTTATTATTGATGTCTATAAGTTATGAGATTACATAATTTTATTGTAACTATTTGATTATTTGAAATCCTAGGACACCAATTTTAAGTAAATAGGTTGGGAGATCTTCAGGATTATAATTACCATGAAGGTATATATAGTAACCTGGCCCTGGATTTTATCCTTCTCTAACTTTTGGCTATGCCAGTATTGTTTTGTTGGGAAATTTTGTATTTGGGCATATTATTGGTTTTTTTTTTCATGCTTTTCATTTTGTCTAGCCTTACGAAGTACAAGTCAGTTTTGTTTTATGGGAAAATAGCAGTCTTCATTATCGTTTCTATTGAGTTATGTTTTCAGAGAAGTCTTAGGAAGTTTAATTGGTACTAGTATTTTATTTTTTATTTTTTTTAATTAGAAAAAGTAATGTTTGGTTGTGTTCTTTTTCTTGTGTTGTTTTTATGGATGCAAGTGCCATGAGTAATATTTTACACTCAGTGTTGTTGAGGTTTTATTTTTTTGATAATACTTAAATATACAATTGTTTCCCTTTCTTTCTTTCTTGAGAATTTTACTGGAAAGATCCTTTTAGAGTCATTGTTGATCAAAAAGGACCTAAAAGGTATTTTGCATCATACTGGTCCCATGGTCCTTATTGGTTTAACTTTTTAGAATTTGAGTACAGGGATATCCCCTTCACCCACATATGTACACAAACTAATGGGTATGTATATCCATTCCTCCAGCTCAACTCCTTCTAGCCATCTCTCCCATCACCATCATCCCTCTCTCTATTCTCCCATCCTTCACACAACCAAACAACCACCTCTCATCCTTCTTGGTCTTTATCCCTTTTTTTCCCATTCTCTCTCTTTCTTTTAAGACATCTTTTCCTCTTCTTCCAACCAGCCTCATACCTAAAATTGAGACCCATCACATCTCTCTTTCACCACCATCCTCCATTTCCAGACAATCATCTCAAATTGAACTAAAAATCCGAATTCCTAATAATCAAACACTAAAAATAACAAGAACAATACCTTATTATTTAAAAACTTGTGATGACTAATAGAGTGTTTTAACTGTGTTGGGTGGGGATATCACCGCTTGATATTGCTGCTCGTGTCTTCTTTGTTTTTTTAATAGTGGTTCTTCCTTCCATCTTAACTCTAACCACATCTTACCAAAGTCAACCACCATATCAAACTCAAGCCAATATCAAATCCATTTTAAATCCATACCTAACAAATCCTAGGAGCTAGAGGGTTTCTTGAATCTGTTCGGAGATGGTCATTGGGCTTTGCTTGGAGAAATTTGAGAAAAACTCTTGCATCAAATTTGCTTTAAGGGAAGGAGAAGCAGAGGCAGAAACGACTGAGATGGTCAAATAAAAAATTTCATTTACGAGGAGTTGTAGAGAGAAAGAGATCAATCTAAAAATGGTGAGTTACAAAGAGATGTGGGCCAACGGTTGGGTTTGATGACTGGAACGCGAGAGGCTGTTTGGGTTTTGGTTGTGGATTGTGGGATGATGGGGCTATAATGTGTTTTGGGTTAAAGGCAAGTGGCGATATCTTTGATGACTAGGTTCAGGTATAAGTAATACACTGGAGAAGGCTGAGAAAATAGAGAGAGGGATGATGGCATAAATAATACACTGGAGAAGGCTGAGAAAATAGAGAGAGGGATGATGGTAGTAGAGGTGGCAAATGAATTAGGTTGGGCTAAACGGATTATACCCATTTATTAAATGAGGTTAGATGCTCCCAAACCATATCTGACTTGTTTATTAAACGGGTTAGAAACTCTTAATCAGCACCCGCTACGGGTTAACCCGACCCGACCCGCATAACCCTTGCAGGTTACTGCGGGTCAGGTTTACCCGCATGACTTGCAACCCAACTAAATTTATTAACAATCCTTTGAGGCATTTACCATATCCAAAGTTTAAATTATACCCAAACCGGTAAGTTAATTTATAAAAATAAGATAAGATCTAAAAGAACAATCCTTAACTTTCTAAAGTCTATTGGTGCAATTTAAAACCTAGCATGATAGGAAATATGAACAAGCTCTATTTAGGTTATGATAAGTCTAATGTTAATTTGTCTCGGATAGGATCTTAAATCAGACTTAGGCTCAACTGATTTTGGGTTGAAAATTTAGGCTAAGGGGCCTAGGTCATGATGCCATAATTCATCGTTCTCTCAAGTTTGTGCCAGTGTAAGGAGAAATTAGTTTGTAACTTAGCATAAACTCAACTATTACTTGATTATTTTATTTTATTTATGTCATGGCCATTATATTTTCTTCATATCCATAATCCTCAAGAGAGAAGAGCACACAAGAATATTCTTAAGTAAGTTGACAAAGGGTCTACTTGAGAAAAAAGAAAGAGAATGAATTATTTATATAATGAATATAGTTTATATTTTTTAAAATAGTGACTATATAAATAGAATAACAAAATTAATTGAAATAAATTAAAGTTTTCATAAAAAAAACACTATATCAAAATAACAAGATACACTCCATAAAATTAAGTATTGAATATAAGTTTTAACTGCAAGAAAAAACAAATGGGTTGTGCGGTTATGCGGGTTAAACGAGCCAATCCTTATCCAACCCGTTTAAATATGGGTTAGAAAAGCTTGACCCGCGGCCGACCCTTATAATATGCGGGTTGGGTTGTGCATATCATATGCGGGGTCGGGTCGGGTTGGCTTTTGTCAGCTCTATTGGTAATGGGAGAGATGGATGGAAGGAGATGGAAAAAGGAAAGGGTGGAGGAAGGAAGAGGAGGAAGAAAAAACGAGTGGGGATATCTCTCATTGTGTATGTGATGCCCAACTCAAATTCTAAGAAATTAAACAAAAAAGGAACCTTGGGACCACTGCAGTGGAAACATGTCTTTTAGGTTCTTTTTATTCCACAGTGACTCAAAGGATTTTACCTGGGACTGCCAATGCTCTTCATTATTTTCTTTTCTTTTCTTTTTGGTTTGGTCTTTTGAAAGTTGTATTATAAGTAGTGAAAATGTTCTCCTACGAGCACTGATGGGCCTAGGTGTAAGGGTCTGGGGCTGAAGCTCCCACCCATACTTGAAAAAGACTTCAGAATTTTAAGTATCCCCCCGAAATTCTAAAAATTTATATATGTTTTTTTTTTTTTTTTTACATTTGCCCCTTTCTCTCAATATTTCTTTTACATAAGGCCCCGCTTTCAACTTCCCAGGTCCGCCACAGCCTACGAGCAATGCAAGTGCAGTCGATCGAGCACTATGGGGCCCACTTAGACCCACCTTTCATCAATGCAGGCAACCCCTTTGATACTCTTTTGATTTTATGATATAGCATTAACCCCGGTTTTACACTCATTGAACCTTCACTCATCATTGTATTAATTCTCAAGAAAATCTACAGTTAAAACGCAATTAACTTTAAGGTTGTTAAATCAAGGACTAGGAAAATCTGATAGTCCGGATTTTTAGATCCCCATTTCTATGAGGAGACCTTTCCATGTACCCTCCTCCCATTGATAAACTTGCATCTAAGTGGGCTACATGAGCTCATCAGCATATAGGCTATTGCAATGTGGAGAACATTGCCCTTATAACTAGTACTGATTTATATTTCACTATATAGAGTTGTTTTTTCTGTGTCATACATTACACAATAGCATTTTTATGATTTCTCATGAAAGCTAAAGAGGTAAAATTCCGATGATGTGGTGTGTGCTGTGTAAGCTACACCTTGGACCCCGTTTTCTGTTTGTACTACATTTGAACTTATTATTGGTTCTTCTAGTCATTCATAGATTTCATTGTCGAAATTCTCGATGATCTTTTTATTACATTTATCAATAAAATCTCAACACTCTTTCTCCTTGGTAATTAAGCTTGTTTGAAATGACATAACTTATATTAGCTAATAGTTAAACTAAAATTGATGGTGATGACATTTTAAATTTTAAGATTCATTTGTTAACATCTTCTAATCTTTCCTTTCTAATATCCTTCCTCTGTTTATTTCATTTATATGCTTATTTTGTTATCCTTCTTTGTTTAATACAAATATAGTTCAAATAGTGAGAAAGACTTGTATTTTAAGTTCATTTGTTAACTTCTTTTCTAACCTTAGAATCCGGCAAAAAATTTTTGTTCAATTCACATATTTTGTTCAATACAGCAAAATATAAATGTATTGAGAAATCAGAGTGGTACGTCTTTACACCAAGAGAGAGGAAATATAAGAAAGGGAGTCGTCCTAACCGCGCTGCTGGAAGTGGATATTGGAAAGCAACAGGTGTTGATATACCAATCAAGAGCAATGGTGAAACAGTTGGATTTAAAAAATCATTGGTTTTCTATAGAGGCAAGCCACCGAATGGAGGCAAATCTAACTGGATTCTGCATGAGTATAGAATCAAAGGAGGAGTTTTTGAAGGGACTTCTCGAGAGAGGGATATGTCGAGCATGAGGGTAAAGAAATCAAACTTCTTTTAAAAATTTAGTTGTTGAATTTTTTTTCTTTCTAGACATCCTTCTCCACCTAAACTATAGTTTGGATTTTTATTTTCACAGTTAGATGATTGGGTTCTATGCAAAATTTATAAGAAGGCAAATAGCAAAAATGTTTCGGAAGAGTCTCCTATCTCTTCTTCCACAAGAGATTATGAAAAAGAATCTCCAAGCGCTTGCCCGAGAGATCATGAAAATGAATCTCTAATTGCTAGCCAAAGTGATTGTGAAATAAAATCTCCAATTGCTTACCAAAGAGATCATGAAAATGACTATCTAATTGCTTGCCAGAGAGACTATGGGGATGAAAAAATGAAGAAGGTGATGGAAGAGTCTTCACATGGCATTAAAATGACCACTCTAGTAGATATCAGTTCATATTGGTATGGGGATGAAAGAATGAATATGGTGATGGGAGAGTCTTCATATGGCAGTAAAATGATCACTCCAGAAATCACAAGCAGCAAAAAAGTTTCCAATGAGTCTTCCTTCTCTCCTTCCTCAAGAAATTATGAAAAAGAATCTCCAATCACTTGTCCTGGAGATCATGAAAATGAATCTCTAATTGCTTGCCAAAGAGATCATGAAAATAAATCTCCAACTGCTTACCAAAGAGATCAGTTCCACAATGACTCTCTAATTGCTTGCAAGAGAGATTATGGGGATGAAAAAATGAAGATGGTAATGGAAGAGTCTTCACATGGCAATAAAACGATCAGTACTCCAGAATTCAAATCTCCAATTGCTTACCAAAGAGATCAGTTCCACAATGAATCTCTAATTGTTTGCAAGAGAGATTCTGGGGATGAAAAAAAGAAGATGGTGATGGAAGAGTCTTCACATGGTAATAAAACGATCAGTACTCCAGAATTCAGTTCAGGAACTTTTGATTGGGATGGGGATGAGAAAACGAAGATGGAGATGGAAGATTCTTCATATGGCAATCAATTGATCGCTCCAGAAATTATGTCAGAAATCTTTGATTGGAATGGCATCTCACAAATGCTCACAGATGAGTCTGACTATGGATTTGATTTATTCAATGAACTGATATCAAATTCATATTATTCAAATGCTTACGATCCATACATGCTGGATTGTCCACAACCTCAACCACAACCTCAACCACAACCACAACCACAACCACAACCTCAACCTCAACCTCAACCTCAACCTCAACCACAATGTCATCAACCACAGCCACAACAATTATTATCAGCTGTGCCAACTATCCATTCTAGTAACACTTTGGGTCAATTTGATCTTGGTAGCAAAGATGAGTCTGACTATGGATTTGATTTATTCAATGAACTGATATCAAATTCATATTATTCAAATGCTTACGATCCATACATGCTGGATTGTCCACAACCTCAACCACAACCTCAACCTCAACCTCAACCTCAACCACAACCACAACCACAACCACAACCACAACCACAACCACAACCACAATGTCATCAACCACAGCCACAACAATTATTATCAGCTGTGCCAACTATCCATTCTAGTAACACTTTGGGTCAATTTGATCTTGGTAGCAAACATGAAGTAGAAGATATGATTCAAATCGAAATCCTAGAGCAGCAATTAGATCATTTGAGACGTCGTGGTCCAATGTTATAGATTATATCACTTTAGGTGATTTTATACTTCATTGACAGGTATATTGTTTGGGTTGATTTAGTCCATAGCTATGCATAGGTTATGCCTCTTTTTTTTCTTTGTTTATACCACGTTAGGGATTTGAGCTTATGCACTCTCTTGCTCCCATACGCATGTTCCTAGAAAGCTAAGCTACAAGTATGGGACATACATTGGTTATACTCTAACTACCCTTTGTTTCTAATACAGTGATATGTAGCATCTTCTGTCCTTTTACTCTTTTTGCTTCTTCTTGTGTTGTGTAATTGTCTCAAAATTAATATGCATGCCATATCGTAAACTTGGAGTATTTGTTTCACTCTTTAAAAGTGAAATGATCACAATCAATGGGAAATATTCATGTGCTTCTATCTCTCACCACATTATGGTGAGGGACAACATAGTGGAGCCACTTTATAATTCATCCAAATCATCCACACACATGGAACCTCCTAATTTACAATGGATCAATTGAGTTTTCATTAATCCGAATGAAATAGACCGTTGCATTGAGAGTCAAAAATTTTTTTAATATAAAGTCGTTAAATTTGTGGACCACGGATGAAGGGGTTAGAGACTTGGGATTGACCTCAAACTTGGGGCCCTAGGTGGGCCCCATTGAGTTTGTCCCTCACCATATGATGAAGGAAGGATGCACATGAATATTGCCATCATGCTAACATTAGTTAAAATCGGATTTTTATTGCCTGAGGCTCACTTTAGTATGACCAAACATGCTCATGCCACATGGACACGTGTATTGGAACCATCTCAAGTTTTACTTCAATTGGAGTGAGCACGTGATGTGTGATGGTTTATACAATTGATTTAAAGTGAAATTCTTGCAAGTTCTGCAGAAAGTTCCATCAAGTTATTAGCAGTTTTGATCATGTAAAGCTGTGCCCCATAAATTATAAATCAGATTCTTGATTTTTTCGACAACCTAACATTTTGCTGCCCAACTTAATACTCCAATATGTGAGCACTTGGCACATTTTGTGTGATGTTTAAAACAAAGCACTCTTTATCAGTTTATTATGTTGATCCATTTTCTCTCTTTTTTCTCTGGAAAAACTTGTGTTTTTTTTTTAGGATAATCACAATTCTCATATATATATATATATATATACATATATATATATGGGCCGGCTCTCCTCAACTGCAGTTGAGGAGAGTATCAGCGGCAAGCGTGCGGCCCGGCATGTGACACATGCCGGAATGAAAATCAATGGGCTTACCGCTCATATTTCAGTTTCCCCCTTTCTTTTTTCCTCTTCCATTTCTTTCATCTCCTCTCTTTCTCTCTGTGATTTCTCTCTCCCTACCCAGCATCGCCTGCGATCTCTCTCTCTCTCCCTCATCTCGCTGCGATTTCTCTCTCTCCCATCTCCATCTCTTTTGCAACCTCTCCATCTCCATCTCGCTGCGATTTCTCTCTCCCAAGATCGCCTGCGATCGTCGTCCTCTCCCTTTCGCCTGCGGTCTCTCTCTCGTCCAGAGGCTTCCAGGTGCTCTCATCTCTCCCGATCTCTCGTCGATCTTTGCTGCGAACCGTCCTCATCTCGCTGGATCTCTCGCCGATCCCTGTTGCGAATCGGTGAAAATGGCAGATCGACGAAGCCGGGCTGTCAACAAGAAAACCCCTGGATTTCGCCATTCCTTTTTCCGCCCACAAATTTGAAAATATTTCTCCTCTCGCCCGCGACAGCCCGTATCATCATCACACGGTGTCAAAGTCTGTTCTTTTGTATGATGTAAATGTGCTTAGAATGGTGCTCCATTGAAGTCACTGGGTTCTTCTTTTGTATGATGTAAATGTGCTTAGAATGGTGCTCCATTGAAGTCACTGGGTTCAGACGTTCGTGTTTTTTTTTTTTTTTTCCAATTTCACTATCAGCTATTAAATGGGTGTGTGAAAAATGGTGTAGTGAAAACTTGATTTGGTTATGAATGTATTGAAAAATGATGAATGTCATTAGCAGGACTGTATTTGGTGACCGGAAAACTTATAGTTATGCTGGAGGTGTCTATTAATCTGAAATTATTCGTTGCCTTCAAAGTGCGCAGTGTAGTGTTTGTCATGTTTGATACCAAACGTTACAGATTGATTTTTGCCATTCACGTTGATCGCTACAAATTGGTTTAAACTTAATCTACATGCTCTTTAGTTGGCTTGCTTTAATGTCGAACTTCTGATTTTACCCAGATAAACAAAGAAAGAAGATAATGAATAGTTGAATAGTTGCACAGTAACTTTTACTTTATTCTAAAATAAGTCCGTTTTTAAACTGGGAATCATTTGAATTGAATTCAAATGAACCCGAGTTAGAAGAGAAAATTGATCACAATTTGACCCGTTTTCTAATGAAACTGAAATCATCAAAAAATTCCATCATTGGAAAAATTTTATAAAATCAGAATTACAAATAAGTCCTTTTCCATCAAGAAGTTATGAATAGAATTCTCAGACTTTAGAGCTTGGATTTGAGTTTCCATCAATGAACAAGCTTAAGTAGCTATCCCATATTCTTAGAAGAAACCATGTCAAAGAGTTGCAAAACATAAAGTCCATAAGATATTGTAAACATGGTAGATTGCACTGTTGATTGTTCAGTTGATTTATGTAAATAATTTGTGGATGATAAAGGGTGTCCCACCTAAAGCAACATCCAATTTTTCGAATGTCAGGTTGCAACATGTGTAGAACTTGATTTTTCCACTGCCGTTCTAAATAATAAACATTTTTCTTTTATCATGAGGAGTTGTTGTATGATGGATGATTCAAAGTTAAATTCCACCATCTTGGGTTCAGCTTCTTGTCAATACAAATATCAGCCATGTTTCGAGCTATAGCTTGTGTAGCTCCACTGGAATATACAAAATGCTCTAAACATCCTCAATGGAGTTTTCAACAAAATAGGTCCACATCCAAAACAACTAAATTCAACACTTGTATCTCCATTCACATTTAAATCCAAAACACAATTACATCATTCAAAGTACAACAAAATTTTATGCCACACAATTGAACCAGTAATTGAAGTGCACATGCAAACAACTTTAAACATGAGAAACATTAAGTTCATAGATTGGACAGATGTAATTCAGAAGCACAAGTTCAGCCCAGCCCAATTCATTGAATAGATACAAAGGCTACTTGTGATACAACTAGGGGCATGTGTCTCATTACATGAAACCTGTACATGAACAGTTTAATGATATTTGGAGCATCCATCTCATTACATGTCCTCACTCCACAGTAAACATGAGAAACCCATATTAAGTAGAAAAACCTGCCCCAACAGGTCCATTCAAAATGCAAACAACTTTAAACATGAGAAATCGGACAACAAAAACCATATTAAGTAGAAGACGTTGTTCTTGACTTTCCCAAAAAACACAGCAAGGACAGAGTCCCACCCTATTTGGACTTTAAAGATTTGAACAACAAAAACCAGCCCCACAAAGAAGAAAGGAAGATTGAGAAATTGTACATTCACATCATTACAAGAGAAACAAACAACACCCAATTAGCCTTCTGATCTGTGTGTATCTATAAAATCTCATATTCACAGAGCAACTCCATTGTCATTATTCCATGTAAACAAAAAAAAAGAAAGTAGCTGTATAATCTTCATTTCAAAGAACAAAATCATAAACACAACAACTCCATTTAACTGAAATGTATGAATTGCTTGCTAATTTGGAAACTTCTGTTGTTGTTGCTGCTGCTGCTGTTGGTGGTTGGTGTTGCCTGTTTGCGCACCACTAATAATTGAAGAAATTGCAGCGGCTAGAGCCGCTGTGAAGTTTGGGTCAGCAGTGATGGCTGCTGTAGCTGCGCTTACTGTGTCGGTGAATGAGGGAGGTGTTGGTGGTAGTTGCGGCTGTGAGTGGCCCATGAATTGGGTGGCTTCAGTGCTTGATGAGGTCTGGAGGACAGAATTTGGATTGGTTGAAGAGTGCCCGGCCAAAGATCCGTGGCAACATCTAAGATAGGTAGCTCCGAAGACAGGCTTATAGTCACCGAATTTGCCAAAGGAGTCGCCTTGGTAAAAGAGTTCATGTACCTTAGAGCAAATGTCAATAACACTGGCCCATTCATCTCTATGATGGTAGATTCCTCTGGCTGTTTTACACGGAACAAAAAAAAAACACAATATATAGATTACTAACCTTTTAATTCTAATGTTGCTACTGATCATAATAAAAGAAAGAAAAAATAGCAGATATCTAAAATCTGCTTAGAATATCTAATTCAAGCATGGGCATTAAATATGAGAGAACCATTGAGAGTTCGATTGTTTGAACAGAAGGAAAACATTATTAGGTCATTTCTAGTTTCAAGATTTTTAAAACCAGCCACCGCATCCCAGAAGTCACTAGAACTAACCCATGTAGATTTTAGCATTATAGAAGTTTTAAAAAAAAAAAACATACAGGTAGAGATTAGTAACAGGAAGTTTGAAAGAAACCTTGTCTACAGAGGTATTCTGCCTACAAACATATTTGCCGTTCCAATGTCTCCCCCTGTGGAGAACTTCACACCTTCCTTTGTCACTGAAATAACAACTGCCATCATTTCTCAACCAAGAGCCCAAGTTGGCATTTTGACAAACACATTACATGCACATGGGCAGATCGCAATAAGATCATCCAATCACATGGTTTATTGTGTTTATTATGATTCGATGAGTAACATGATTACCAGTATCTCCAATGCTACTGAGATCCTTGCAAATCCTCGCAAACTCAGCAGATGGCATCCTTACAATGGCATGATACTCTGCTTCCGGAATTCCAAGATGCTTGCTATCAATGTTCATCAGCTTCATCTCAAAATCTGCCATCTTATCTTGAGCTTTGGTTGGCAACAGAAAAGGAAAATAGAGATTAGGCCCAAATCAGGAAAACAAATTTCTCCAGAAGAACCACCAAAGAGAAGGAAATCTTACTGGGGCTTTCGAACATGAAGGTGACGGTGTCGCTGCCATCATCGGCCTTGATGGTGATGATGTCGTCATTACTGGCGCACTTGAGCATCTTGGACATGTTGTTGAGGTTCATGCCCATGGAGAGATTGCAGTCGCAGCGGTAGTGCTCGAAGCCCTCTGATCGGAGGAGAAGGGTGACGAGGGCGACATGGCTGGAATCCATGGCCTGGAGAAACGATTGGGAGGCGAGATGGGAGAGCTCGATCGCAGGCGACGCAGCAAAGAGCTCGAAACCCTCTGGACGAGATCGCAGCGCAGCAGAGAGGTCGAGAAGACGATCAGAAATGGGGGCCGCTCGTGATGCCGCCAGTGTGAGGTCGAGAAGACGATCAGAATTCAGAAAGCAGCAGTGAGATCTCGCCGAGAGAGGGAGAGAACCCAGTGCAGCGAGAGAGAGAGAGATGGAGAGAAACGTGATGGCGAGAGATCGCAGGCGAGGTCTTCGACGAGAGAGAGACCGCAGGCGAAAGGGAGAGGAGAGGCGAGATGGGAGGGAGAGAGAGAGAGAGAGAGAAGAGGAATGATTTTCTCTCTGGAAGATGGACAAGGAAAAGGAAAATGAAGGGAAATGAATATGCGCGGGTCCAAATTCGTTTCGTCAAAACGGCCAACGTGTGAGACGCACGCTTCCAGCTTGAGGCTCTCCTTAACTGCATTTGAGGAGAGCCTCTCCCATATAATATGTGTGCATGGATGGTGCCCTCTTGTAAGTTTGCTACCCCTCTTTCCTCTCAATGTTCCTACGAGAGGTAAAAATATAAGCCCCTTGTAGGACCCACTGAGATCCCTGCACTCATAGACTAGAGTCACCTGTTGAGTGAACAACTTGAAAAGAAAAGCATGAAAAAATTAATAGATAGATGTTGATCTATATCTACAATTCTTTAAACCTGTAAAGTTCAAAGAAGCAAAATGCTAGTTGATAGATACTCAAGCGAGAATATTACATGGGTAGAATATGTTATATTATAATAATGATTTGTAAATAACTGGGGCTAAAGATTAGATTATAAGGTTGGCATAAGAGCATCTCTCACCTTACTATGAGAGATAAAGGCAGGGGCCCTCACATTTAAGTTGTTGACATTGGATATGAATGTGAGGGCCCCACCTTATCTCTCATAGTAAGGTGATATGAGCATCTCCGATATAAGTTTATTTTATGATGCGACTAGGTTCTTTTGCTTATCTTTAGATTTGATTTGGTTAAGTTGAGTGTATCTACTATTCTTATAAAAAAGGAGAAACTGCCACTTTTTTTACTTTTTGGTGGTCATACCATATGTGGGGCCCACTTCTATATAATCATATATAATATCTATTATATCAACTACTCTTATATAATATATATTATATGTGGGGCCCACTTCATTATATATATATTATATATATTATAATTCTCATCATCTCTCATCTCATCATCATCATCATCATTTCTAGGGTCCACTTCATTATATATATATATTATAATAATATATAATATCTTACATATCTACTATTATATTATATTATACAAACTTTTTACTACACTATTGTGGGGCCAACTCCCAAATATTATAATATAATATAATCATATATTATTATGAGAAATTGCAAACTGAATAATATATAATATATATTATATATTATATATCTACTATTATATAATATATATATTATATGTGGGGCCCACTTCATTATATATATTATATATATTATAATTATCGTCATCTCTCATCTCATCATCATCATCATCTCATTTCTAGGGCCCACTTCATTATATATATTATAATAATGTATAATATCTTACATATCTACTATTATTTTATATTATACAAACTTTTTACCGCACCATTGTGAGGTCCACTTCCAAATATTATAATATAATATAATAATATATTATCATGAGAAATTGCAAACTGAATAATATATAATATATATTATATATCTACTATTATATAATATATATTATATGTGGGGCCCACTTCATTATATATATTATATATGAGGAATGTTCATATGCATCTTTCCCTCACCATAGAGTGAGGGACACTTCCCTTTTTGCACATGAAAAGTGCATTTTGTACCTCACCCTATGTACTTGAAAAGTACATTTTGTACTTGGAATTTTTCAAAAGGGGAAGTGTCCCTCACCCTATGATAAGGGAAATATGCATATCAATATCCCCCATTATATATATTATAATTCTCATCATCATCATCTCATTTCTAAGGCCCACTTCATTATATATATTATAATAATATATAATATCTTACATATCTACTATTATATTATATTATACAAGCTTTTTACTACACCATTGTGGGGCCCACTCTCAAATATTATAATGCAAACTTTTTCACTACACCATTGTGTGGTCCACCCCCAAATATTATAATATAATATAATAATATATTATTATGAGAAATTGCAAACTTTTTCAATATTACACCTTTATGGGTCCCACCCCCAAAATATTATAATGTAAATTTTTTCACTTCACCATTGTGGGGCCCACCCCCAAATATTAAAACCACTCCCAAATATTATAATGCAAACTTTTTCACTACACCATTGTGGGGCCCACACCCAAATATTATAATATAATATAATTATATATTATTATGAGAAATTATAAACTTTTTCATTTCACATTTGTGGTGCCCACCCCCAAATATTATAATACAAACTTTTTCACTTCACCATTATGGGGCCCACCCTCAAATATTAGAACCACTCCCAATAATTATAATGCAAACTTTTTCACTACACCATTGTGGGGCCCACCCCAAATATTATAATATAATAATATATTATTATAAGAAATTTTAATTTTTTTCATTACACCTTTGTGCCCCACCTCCCCCCGCCCCTAAAAAAAAAAAATTATAATGCAAATTTTTTCACTTCACCATTGTGTTGCCCACCCCCAAATATTAGAATATAATATAATAATATATCTATTTACTATTATAAAAGAGGCTAGATTGCAAAAAGTTTTCACTACACACTTGTGGGCCCAGTTACCTTATATTATATTATTATATATCTATCTACTATTATAAAAGAGGCTAAATTGTAAAAAGTTTTCACTACACACTTGTGGGCCCCACTTACCTTATATTATATTATTATATATATTATATATCTATATCTCTATCAAATATTATAATACCCCAAATATTATAATATAATATAATGATATATTATTATGAGAAATTGTAAACTTTTTCATTACACCTTTGTGGGGCTCACCTCCAAATATTATAATGCAAACTTTTTCACTACACCATTGTAGGGCCCACCCCCAAATATTATAATATAATATAATAATATATTATTATGAGAAATTACAAACTTTTTCACTACACCATTTGGGGCCCACCCTCAAATATTATAATATAATATAATATATTATTATGAGAAAGGACCCCAAATATTATAATGTAAACTTTTTCACTATACCATTGTGGGACCCACCCCCAAATATCTATCTATCTGTATGTTTGGTGCACGTGCAGGTCCCCACTTAGTATTATTATAGATATATATATAGATATGCCCAATAAACTGCAAGATGTGGGCCCCACTTAGTATTATTATTTTTCATTTTTGACATAATAGTTGTATTGATCTTGATTTATACCCCTGTTGGAAGAATAATCACAAGTTGGATAATGTGATAACTACTACTAAATATTGCTGCTCTTCTAATATTAATGATTGCTAAAGATAATTTCATAAATGCAATTTAGTGGTAGGTCTTATAGATTGCTATCGTAAAATTGTTGTTGTTCTGTATAATTTTTAGTTTCTTAATATACAACTTTTGTAAAAAAAAATTATTATAAAAGGGCATTTCAAGGGCATGAATATAATTATTTATTATTGCTCTTACTCATGAGGTTTAAATTGAAAAACTTTAATCATTTTTTAACACATTTATTTCTTTCATCATTGCAAGCTTCTTCTTGTTGTTGTTGTTGTTCTTCTTCTTTTCATATATTTCAATGAAGCGTCATGCATTTCCTTAAAGAAAAAACGAGAACCCCATAGAAACTGCTTGTTATGCTAGCGTTACTACTAACTTTAGAGTCAGTGAAGTGATCGTTTTTCAGTTTTTTTATTATGATGTCCTTAGGTAGGATATAATTAATTTTTTTTTCCTTAATAGAATCTGATTTTATAGTGAATATATAATGTTCATGGTAATTGGTTAAAACAGTAAGCTCATCTGATTTTTAATTTTTAATTTTATTTTTTATAAAACTGCATGTTATCAATTTGACTATGCTTTCGACTGGACTCCAACTTTAGCAGGTCAAGTCTACCAGGAAACTGATAAGTCGACCTGATAGGTTAAATAAAGTAAATTTAAATTTCTTTGTATACATTCATGATAAAATATCTAAAAATATGTGATTTATATCCTCAAAAGGTTATATAAATTCCATATCGATTGTCTTTTTTTAAGATCTCATTTTTCTCACTATATCATCATTTTATTATTTTCAAATGTATAGGAAAAAAATAATGTCAACTGTATTTGGACATTGCACGAGCCTCGCAATTTACAATCACTCATTTTCTGTTAAAATTTAATTTTTAAATGTATTTCAGCTTCTACTAAATTTTTTAAAAACTTTATTTTTAAATTTTTTTTTCTTAAAATTGTGTGTTTGGTGCATGTGCATTGCACGTGCAGGGCTTCACTAGTTATTCTAAACGATCAAGTTGTCAAAATATATCCTCACAAGTTTTATATTTAAACTGGAACAAGCAGAAGTTATCCTGAATTAATGCAATAATAGAATAATGGTGAGGCACTTCTAATTAACGGTCACATTGACTCATTTAATAAACCATTCTTTCATACCGGTATATATTACGTGCGAGCCCAACAAATTTCATGAATGGGCTTGTCACGTGGGCTACACAAGAATAATGGGGTTGGAACCCGCTCTGTTACTATGTAATAAACCATATACCAACTCAAAAAGCCTAAAAAGCTTAAGCTTATAGGTGGTATATTAAAACATGTCAAGCCTATTACTTAGGCGATGTGGGATGTGGGACTTTCCAACAACTCATTTATAGTAACCTGATTTATCGCCGTCCACATTAATCATCATTGAAGCCTTATCCCATCTAATTTTAGCAAGATGAAAAAAAAAAAAAACCAGAAAAAGAAAAAGTCCTTTATCCCATCTGGGGCTGCGTGGCAACTAGGGGTGCTCATGCTGGGCCACGCCAGCTACAAGCCCAGCCAGCCTTTAAATATAGGCCCATATCCGGCTCAAGCCGAACAAGTGTCTCAAGTGCTTGGCCCAACCCCACCCATTTAGTCAATCTGGCCAGGGCCGCCAGGCCAGGCCTGTTTTTTTTTTTTTTTGTTTGTGCTTACTGATTACTTGTTTCGGTAAATAGTCAATAAATTACATATATTAATTATTTGAGCCAGGCTAGACTTTGGGCTTTCTATCACTTAATCTAAGCCAGGTCATGAATTAAATGTGCCAAAAATATAGATCCAGGCCCAGCCTAAAGCGGATTAACCATTCTGCAACTTCTTGTTACAGGTACGGAAACTTGATTGCTAGACTCCCAACCACAAATCAACATTTTCCATCAATCAGCATTCATACATATATATATATATATGGGGTAGGCTCTCCTAAGCTGCAGCTTAGGGGTATCCTAAGCTGCATTAGTGTAAAAATGGGTCACACATGTGCTCACACATGTGCGGTTTACACACTGCAGCTTAGGATACCCTAAGCTGCAGCTTAGGAGAACCTTATATACACACACTCAGAACTCGATGATGCAAGCAAACTTCATTAATTTTCATGTGACAGCTCTATTCTTGATGCAATTTGTTAATTCTTGGAGAGCTTTTTGATCCCCTTCCAATGACCTATCGTAAAATTTTATCAACATACATTCATTCCTTTACCCTCTGATCGGTAGCAGGGTTGGTTTATGAGGTGGAAGCAAATTTTAAATTATGAATGTTGCTAATGCTTTAATATGTCAGTGGCAGGACTGACATTTTACGGTTTAGATGTGAAAACGGGCAACAAGTTTAAGGAAGATCATGGAAACGGATCCCATGTTTCTTCCAAACAGGGTCTTCATATATATAAGCACCTGTATATTTTGAAACAAATGACCATCTGCTTTTTTTATTTTTAAATACACTTACATGGAATAATCTAAAGTCTTCATTCAACGACCTTGACCCTTCGTAAAAGCTGCTATATGCACGGTCGGAATTGCTCCCTGCACATCTATTCGTGAGACCCTTGATGGAATCCTTTGAAAAGACCAAAACACCCCTCCCTTTCTCTGCTCGAACCTCTCCCTACTAAGCAGCCCACCTCCGCGAGACGCCCACCTCCCTCCTCTCTCCCTCTTCCTCTCTCCCTCTCCTTCTCCCTCCTCTGTCACCGCCCCCTCTCCATCTCCCTGGCCCTCTATCTCCTAGCGCACACCTTTGCCCTCTCCTTCTCCCCGCTTTGAAAATTTTTTCCCAGTAGACTTGAATGAGGGGCCTTTTAATGAAAGCTATTAAGGATACTGTTATTTCGTATGCTCATTGTTGCTACAGAAAATGGTAAATAAGAATTTAAGTGATCGAAAAGTGCAAGAAGATTACCCGGAAACATTTAAGGGGACTCTCAATAAAAAAGAGTGCCAATGTCACCCTTTCGATATTCATTCTTTAACATAAGACATGGATTTGCTCCCCACATCATGTGCTCATCAAAATTCATATTGGGCACTTCTACCAAGCTTGCTATTAGTGGGTTTACCTTTTCTTTTGCAATTGTTTTTTTCCCTTTCCTCTTTTAGAAGCATTGTTGATTTTCTTTATAATATTACCATTATTCATGATTTCTTGTAAATCTTTTCTTCCAATATAGATTATACATAAAATATCACATTTTAGATTTTTAGTAAAATTTTAAGGTTTTTGTATATTTTCTTATTATGAATTAGATTGCTTATGCTAAGCACAGGTATGTTTTGCTAGTATTAACTTAATGAAATAATGGTCATGACAAAAAATCTTATAAATTCATAATTCTGAAATGTTTTAAATATTGCAATATAAATCTCAACTACAATTCAATATCCCACCTTCACTGCATTATGAGTTCCAACTATAACCGACATTGTTTTATGGATGACGTGGGTATCTCTGAGGTATTTCACCCGATCGAACTATTCCCCCAGGTGGCACCCCCAAACCCTATACAAATGTGCACAGGGCAAATTTGGGGTGGGTTTTAAGCACAAGAAGTGGGGAGCAAACCCATGTCTTATGCCACTCCACCAACTCTTAGGTGGGCACCAGACACATATTTTATGTAAATAATGAAAACAAAAATTAATATAAAGAATGAATGAATAAATAAATAAATAAATGCAACAGATGAAAATACAATAAGGGGGAACTTTTGTGCATATTGCATTAGATAAGAAAAATGGAAATCACATAACTTTGGATAGTTTCGCCATTTTCTCTAGCATGGAGAAGGTACTAAGAGAGTTTATGGGGAAGTGGGGAGGAAATTAAAAGCCATCTCTAATGGTAACCTACTAATGCAAAAAAAAAAATTTTAACAGCTTCTTTCAGTGGGCTAGTGGAAGGGGAAAGGAGAAGCAAGGGATCTATCCAACGTTGGAAACCTTATACCATATTTTGAAAGAAAAAAATAGATGCTTAGCGTTCTTTTTTTGAAAATCATGAAAACATTAGGTACCTTTTTGAAAATTTTAACATGACCTACATAGATCACATTATTAATCATGTGATCAATCTTGCATTGGGGCCAACCTTATTAAAGTAAAATTTGAAAATATCCCATCAGGAGTGAGAGCATTCTCTCTCTTTTAAAGTTCAGATACGGTTGCAAGAAAAAAAAAAGACTCATTCTTAATCCTCCACATGCCACATCAGCAAGGCATTCTCTTTGCTGAACAACATGCTCATCTAGTTCTCCCTCTTAAAAAAAACACCCGCTCTAAAAAATATAACTTCTCTTTTCTGTAACTTCCAGCTCTTCACTATAACACCTCCTTGTTGTAATCCCTTTCATCGTATTAAACACAATGGATTCGTATGGGTGTCCCATCGCTCTCGCCTCAAAGTTGCATTGGAATAATCATTAACACTCGTCTTCTTCCTTCCTCCACACCTTTTTTTTCCCACACTCACAAACTTGCCCAGTCTATTCTTACTGAAAAATCTAAATGCGCGTTTATAATTCAATTCAATTAGACCGCCTTTAATTTTAGAGGAAATCTAAGTTTGCTTCTAACACTATTGAAAACTTAACTCAAACATTATTACGTTCTTTTTAGTTAATTATGTGATAATATGAACTTATATTTTAAGATCACACAAATCAATTTATCGTTCAATAAATTCAGATTTTTTATTCATTAGTTAATAATTAATTTAAACATTAAATTTATTTTATTATTCAATTTGCTTAATATTGGCTTTAAGCTAGTTATTTTTAAGTCGGGGTTTTTCAAAAAGTGGCCCTAGACATGTCAAACACGGCACGGCCCGCTAAAATTGTGGCCCGCCCCATCTGCCGGCCCGCAATGGGGCGGGCTGTAGCGGGCCGGGCTGGCGGGCCAGGCGTTTTTTTTTTCTTCTTTTTTTTTTTCTGATAGAGTTACTGTAAGTCCGTAACGACATAGGTTTGAATTTAATTTTCGATCAATACACATATTAGTTTTTCAATAGTTACTTTTCTAAACATTTAAACTTATACAAACATTTAACAAATGATTGAGTGGTTCAAATTAATTTATAGATATTTACTCACATATTACTTAAGTACTATATATGAATTTTCTTTTTCTTATTAGTATTAAAAAAATAAAAATTAGAACACAAGCAAGGAGAATGACAAAGATATTTAAGTGGTTCGGTCAAACTCGACCTACTCCATTGAGAAGAGAGAACATTTGGATCTTAACTTCTTGAAGGTTTCTAAATAGGATTACCTTCAAAACCTTATAATCTTTTTAGAAAATAAAAATAAAAAAAGAATGAAAAACTTATAAATTACAATGAAGAAAAAAGTAAAAAATCAGATTTGTAGTCCACTAATGTATTTTGCTGGATCAAAATATTCCATTAATGATGTTAACTCTTGCTTCCTCTTATCTGCCAAATACCAGTCTCGTAAGCAAACACAACACTCCACCATTTCTTCAGTGAGATTTGTTCTTTTGTCATCTACTATACGTCCACTTGCATTAAAAGCCTGTTCTGATGCTACAGAAGACATAGGAATAGTCAATAGATCACGAGCCATGGTTGCCAACACCAGATAAATACTTTCTTGTTGCTTCCACCAGGCTAAAAGGTCAAAGCTAGATGCATCCTGTATCCATATTACACCTACGTCAAGATACGATGATAACTCCGTCACAGTGCTGTTACTTGAGCTTGAGTTGGATGCTATGCCCGTGGACAGGGAAGAATACCACACATCCCACTCACCAACACCTGTTTGCTGGACTTCTGAATTGCCCATACTAAGCCCAGCTGTACCCATTTGCTCACAATAAAATTGAAAAAGTGCTTGTAAATTTGCCCTTATATTTGAAAAAATATTTAAATTTATATAATTCATATTTTTATTTATTCCATCAATAAAAAACTGTACACCACTTAATTTTAACCTAGGATCAAATACAGCAGCTAAAGAAAATGTCATTGGAGCCTCTTTTCAATATTTATTAAAATTTTCATCCATGTCTCTAATAGTGCTACCAAGTAAAAAATGATCTCTAAATCTACTGAATTGTAAAGTAATTTTAAAAAGTTCCATTAAACCTTCATTAGATGTGGGATAATATATCCCGGAAAAAAATAATGTTGAAGTATAAAAAGGTTCTAATAAATCTCTTATATGGGCACATAACTCCTAATGTTCATCACTAATCATTAAATCTTGTGCATGAAAAGGACAAAATTCATTCAAAATAGTTTTCCTAGACAGTCCCTTGTTTAACAAATCATACATAGAATTCCATCTATGTTCTACTTCTTTAGGCATTTTAATAGTTGATACGCCTTGCCTTGTACATATTTGGGCATATAATTGTCTTCTTTGTGCGGAGCAAAAAACAAATCTAGCAATGTCTTTAATAGCATCTGTGTAACTTATAATATGCTTTAAACCAACCTTTGCAATAAGATTTAAAATGTGACATACACATCTATTTTGAAAGATAGAACTATCTATTAAAGTTGCAAGTGGCATCTGCATTCTCATTAATTCAATAGCCACTGTATTATTACTGGCATTATCTAAAGTTACAGATAAAACTTTTTCCTTAATATTATATTCATATAGTTTTTTCAAAATTAATGTACTTATCCTAGTTCCATTGTGTGGCCATTTAAGAGTGCTAAAACTAAGTATACGTTTATTCATAATCCATTTTGCATCTATATTATGTGCAGTAATACAAAGATAACTATCACCCCCTTTAGAAGTCCACATATCTGTGGTTATGGATATTCTACCAGGAATTTCTGCAAAATAATTTTTTATATTTATTTTATCTTCCTGCCAGAGTCTAATAGCATCATTTCTGGCTGTATTTCTTGAAATACTGTGAAATTGTGGTTGACAATATTGCTGGACCCATTGTTCAAAAAACTCATTTTCAACAAAAGTAAATGGTAATTCGGATAAAACAATCATTTTAACAAGACCTTGTCTAGCACTTTGTGCATTAAAAGAAAAAAAACCCAAACTGCTACTACTACTACCACCACCAGTAGTAGAAATTTGGGTCTGTGAACCAGGCCCCCCTGTCCCTACATTCTCTGCCTTATGCTTTACTAAACATGTTTTCATATGTCTTGACAAATGGCCGGTACCTCCTTTTGACTGGGCACTATAAATCTTACCACACAATTTGCATTTTGCCTTTTCAACATTCTTTCCATTTTCAATAACATCATACCTTGTATATATCCCAAACTGCTGATGTTCTACTCCTCTTGTTTGGTTTATGGGAACTCTGAGGAAAGGGGGGTGGTAAATCACCTACTTCATCTTGTAATTCAATAAAATCTTCTTATACCTCTAAATTAACGGAAGAAGATTCTGTGGGAAATCTTCTAGCCATATTTCAAAAAAATAAATTTATAAATAATAACAGTAATATGCTAATAGCCTTCTTTTGTGATAATTTATTATAAGAAAGGGGAGAAAATGAGAGTTAATATAATATAATATAAACTTATATATATGGAATCTCAAATCTAAATACTATAAATACCTCTAAATCTTTGAAGGCCCCTTTAATCTTGTCTCTTGATGACTTGATCTTTGGTCATCCAAAAACTTCTTAGAGAGAGTGAAAGAGTTGAAAGCTTTGAGAGAGAGTTAGAGAATGAGAGAGTTGTGTAAATTGGTGAGACATGAGTGTGTAAATTAGTGAGGAATGAGAATAGGAGGGTTAGGGTATTTATAGACTTAGTATAATGAAAAATGACATAAAATACCCCTTATATGACCGTTTTATAGCTGTTGGGAGGTATAATGGTATTTTTAAAAAATATATACATTTTTTGGCTGTTGGGCGGGCTGGTTGGCTGGCCCGCCGGTACTATAATGGTATTTTTAAAAAATATATACGTTTTTTGGTTGTTGGGCGGGCGGGCTGGCCGGCCCGTTGGGCTAGCTGGTGGGCCAGCGGGCCGATCCTGGAGGGCCTAGCGGGCCGCAGGGGTTGGCCCGATAGCCTGGCGGGCCGTGCCAAATGGGCCAGCGGGCCTGCAACGCTCGGCCCAGCACGGCCCGCGTCATGGGTCGTGCCCAGTGGGCCGTGCCGTGCCACGGCTCGTTGACTGGCGGGCCGGCCGGCACGGCCCACTTGACATTTCTAAGTGGCCCCCACCATAGAGCTCGACTCCACTCACTCACAAGAAGCATGAGGGACTACGTATTTAGGACAGTGGGCCCCAACAATTCTTTCCATCTCATTTTATTTCTTATTTATTATTATTATTTTTCTTTCAACATGTTCCTTGTGTGTATGAAATTAGGGTGTTTTCAAGCACACAAAGACAAAAAGAAGAAGAAGAAGAAGAAAGCGTGTTCATGGTTCGTGTCGGAAACACAGGCCCATGCTCGCCCATTTAGGTCAATTGGGCCTAGCCAAGTGTGAGCTGGGCTTTTAGAAGTTGTACAGGCTTTCTAGCAATTATTTCAACAAAACTATTTCCCTTCATCAGGTGAGGTTTTACTCCACATGACCGTGAGTGGACCAACCACGGTCCGCCACGTCACCGTGAAAAAATACCCTCAGAGGATCTCGATTCTTATTCTTGACTTGGATCCCTGTAGAAGCTATTACATAAGAACCATGTAACACACGCATGGAATTCTATAGTGGAGCCCACACAAATAAATCCCGACCTTTTTAGAGTGTGTTTGTGAGGCATCTGCAGAAGAAGAAACAACCTTTCCTCTTCTGTGGTAACTTAAATCTCGCCCCCAACGTCGGATGCTTAGATCCTCGCATCACGTGGAAAACAAGCTAAAAATGGATGATTCCGCCATTCCCGTTCACTGCACCAAATGACCAACGAGAAAGCCCGACGCCTTTTCCGTTCTCATTTCCACTATGCACAAACATACTCTTAAAGATGAATCCCACCCCCCCTTCTCATCACTCGCAACATATCTTTAAGTTTCACTTTAGTATGAGTGGATCCCATTGTAAGCTCGAACGCATGATTGAAAACATGATTAGGAACTCATGTGGCATCACTCTTGATGTGGCATTAATAAGATTACCATCATGTGCTCAATCAGACTACTAGGTCCACTAAAACATATTAGAGGTGATGAGATTCATATTGAACGGTCTAAATTATTTTAATGTGATAGATAGATGACGGAGATCCTAACGTGTTACTTGTAATAGCTGGATTGGGTTGGACAGGGGATCCAGACGCTCTATTTTTAGTGTTTTCCTTTAGCTACATACATATACACACGCACATGACACACTATGCAAGAGTGGTTGTCGAGTGAATCTAGGGCTAGAGCCGTAAACATGTGAAAGAAACATGGGCTCTATCTTCTCTTTCGCATTTGTTACCACCTTGTCCTTGTCTTGTCACCCATTTTGCGTTTCCTACGAACATCACAAGGCCATCAACGCCTAGGTCAACAGGCCAAGGAATATCATAGCAAGGTATTCATTTTTCTTTTTATTCCTCTGATCTCATTCCCATGTCAGTCATGTTTCTCTACATGTGTTTTGGGTTTTGTTTTGAATCTGGGTTATGTTTTTTATCCGTCTTTCCTCTTGGTTTTGGTGCCTTCCACTTGTTTGTAGAGTTTACTGACAGACTGTAACACGAGAAACCGATCTAAAAGTGAATTTTAGGGCTGAATTTGACAAAATTCATTTTGTTGATGTTACTGCTGATTGACTGGGTTTTCTTTTACATAAGGTTTTATTGTTTGGCTGGTGTGATTATATGGTGAGAACTCATAGCTTTGGTTTTTTGGGTTTTTATGAAACTTTGTTTAGGGCCACGATTGTTTATATCTATCTTGATTAAATTTGTTTGTAACAAAGCGCAAGGCTGAGTTTGTAGATAGATTTGATTAAAGGCTTCGTATGATTGGGTTTGGATTTAGTTGTGACTTGTGACGTTGTTTTTATATTTATGTATCGGACCATGTTTGGGTTTATGTTGTCATTTGGATCTTTTTTTTTTTTTTGCATAAATGGGTCAGATTGATTTTAGGAAAAGGTTTTGGGCCGTTGAATTTGGTTTGAGAAGTGTTGATGTCGGAGTTTTATTACCAAAGTGTTGGTTTAGAATTGTGTAGAGGGCATTCGAGTTTTAAACCTTTTGAGTTGTATGATAGGAATGCTTATGGGAGTGAGCTGAGCATGTAAGATTTTTTATATCCATTTGATTGATGTGGATTTTGGCAGCCATCTTTTGTTTTTATTATTTTCTTATTTTGTTGTCCAAAGTGTTTTTTTAGTGAGTGCTAGATTAATATTCAATCAATAGTAGTCAGCACCATGGTTTAAAATATCGGCCGTCACCGTCACCGCACCGATGTTTTACTGTGTACCAGTATCGGTTTCGGCACAGTAGAATATCACGGCCATATCAGTAAATATCGGCCAATTTATCATTGCAGCGGTTCTCATTAGGGCAGGAAAAATAAAAAAGAGAGAGAGAGAGAGAGAGAGAGAGAGAGAGAGAGAGAGAGAGAGAGAGAGAGAGAGAGAGAGAGAGAGAGAGAGACGATCTACCATTGGATGATGAAAATTTGAAAAAAAGCAAAGAAAATAAAAGGGCTAGGCATTCTCATGCTTATCTCCTCTTCCTCTTCCTCTTCCTCTTCCTCTCCCTCTCCCTCTCCCTCTCCCTCTTCTCTTCTCTTCTCTTTTCCTCATTTCCCTCTTCATCTTCCCGTTTTTCTGTTTCGTTTTCCCCCCTTACTCGTTGGAAAGGGAGACCAAAAGGGGGTAAATGCCCTTTTCAAGATTTTATGGATTGTATTTCTATTTGGGCAACGCGTTAACAATTAATGCCCTTTTTTAATGCTGTGTTGGGCTTGGCATTTGACAACGTCTTTAACAAATCAACCTTTTGATTCTCCCTAACTTCGTGGCTCCACTCCATAAATTCTCAAGTTCTATCCAATTTAATTAAATGCCCCGCTTTGATAAATGTGCTTCATCGCTGTTATCTTTTAATTACAACCCTTAGAGCATGTTTGGTAACGGGAGAGGAATCTGCAAGATTAAGGATTCCTCTCTTCCATTGGAAAGGGAAAATTCCTACCAAGGATTTGCATAGCTAATGATTCCTTGCATTCCACGTTTGGTTGTAACCGTGGAGACACCGAGGATTTCATCAATCCATGTTTGGTGTTGAACACCAAAATCCGCGGATAATAAACAACCCACTTAATATTGAGGCTATGACGGTTTGCCATGACCAAGACATATGAGTGTATCAAGTGAGGTCCACTTCTTGATATAAGACAAGAGATGCAGCCCAGGGAGTAAACCAAACCCACAGCAGGGATTTGGCCGAATCTACTTGCATTCAAACAGCCAAGAACGCACGATGAGCAAACCCAAGGAACACCAATCGAAACTAGAACTCAATTCTTCAATTCAATAATAAGACGTACCAATCCCTGAAGGGGATTTACATATTTATAGAGAAAATCAAAGAGTCTTTCCTATTCTATTAGGATTCTAATTGCTAAACATAGAATTCATAAATAAAGAAACCTACTAATCTAAAATACTAAAGCAATTAGAAAAGCTACTAAAGTAGGATAACTTCCCACAACAGTCGGGCATTCCCATTGGATTTGTGGGCTATTCCAATGGGTTGGGTCAGATTGACCCGGTAGCTCACGGGCTGGGCCAGTGGACTTGGGCCTGGCTCGACCTGCACCAACAAGTGAGCTATAATGGTTTGCTGCGGACAGTGGGTCAGAGAGGGAAGTCTCTGCCAAAGGAGCTTTTGACCGTCCTCTCTCTCTCATGGCAGATTCACACTCATGATCCCTCATTCCATCATATTATCCTTCCAAAATCCTTCCTTTCCTCCATAAAGCGCTTAGCTGCCTCTAAATCCATCTGGGTCTTCTTCAATTCCCCCCTCTTTTGAAATTAAAAAAAAAAACCCAACATTTTGTCTTTTTTGTGAAAAGCTCTCATCTTGAGAAGTGTTAAATTGTCTTCCAAGTTTGGAAGCAAATTGGGGGTTTTGTTTATTTTCTTGTCCATTATACTGTGCTTCCAAAACCTTTCCTGTCTGCCATTACAATGCTTCTCTGTGTTCAAATCCAACTGTGTGAAGACTGTTTTTCCTTTTCAAAGTTCTGGAAGGAGTTGATTTTTTCTCCCCATCATATTCTCTTCTCCAAAATCTTTCTTTTCCAACATTAAAATGCTTCTCTGCCTCTAGTTCAATTTGGGTCTTCTTCAGTCCCTCTTCCTTTTGGAAAAGAACCCACATTTCTCAAGGCTTCTGCAAAAATTTATCAATTGGAGAACGTTTTTTTTTTTAATTAGAATCTCTCCCAAAACATGAAGAAAATTGTTTTTATTCTTCTTCTAGAGGAAAAGGTGGGAGAGATTTCTGTCTTCTCCATCTAGAAAACTTAGTCAGGAAAAAAGAAAAGAAAAGAAAAAACATGAGTCCACTTGGATTCCTAGAAAAAGTTTGTCACAGAGGAGAAATCCTTTTAAAACGAAAATCCTAATAACGGTCCATCATCTCCATCCTCCCTTCCTCCCTCTCTCTTACGTCCCCTCCAAAAGCGCACATTAGTCACACTCTATCGTGCGCCAAGAACTCGACTCATTTCCTCTCCAACATCGAGTAAATAATGCATCTTTATGGGCGGAAATTAGGGTTCTTGCAAACGTTATCTCTTCCCTTGCAATTCAAATGTCTTCCAGCAATAATGTTAGGGTATCTGATCGAAATCGCAGGGCATCCTTTTGCAGCAGAGCGATTCCAACTGTAGGCTTGTTTGAATATAGAAGAGAATAAAAGGCCAACAGTAAATAGTGAGAGAGAGAGAGAGAGAGAGAGAGAGAGAGAGAGAGAGAGAGAGAGAGAGAGAGAGAGAGAGAGAGAGAGAGAGAGAGAGAGAGAGAGAGAGAGAGAGAGAGAGGCCTTCTTTGAGGGGGGAAAGAGAGAGAGGCCTTCTTTGAGGGGGGAAAGATCGAGTGGATCGGTGATTTTTGGACGTGGTGTGGGGGGGGGGGGGGGGGGGGGTGATTTGGCTTTTATATGCACCCCCCTTTGCACGGAGGATCTGCATATCCGATTTTTTTTTTTTTTTGGGGACCAGATCCCAAACTCATATGGATTGCAGATCTTAGGTGCCAAAAATCTGCGATGATTTGCGACTGCCAAACTTGGGTTCAGCCTAAAATTGTGGAAAGCAAAAATCTTCTCACTGCAGATTTTGTTACCTAACGTGACCTTAATTTTATTTATAACTCTTAATGCACTTAAAGATTTTTTTTTAAGATATAACTTTTAAGAAACTTAAAAAATTTAAACCACTGAAAGGATGATCCCCTTTTATAATGGGCCCTTATCAAATTTTATTACAATTAGATTTAGACCCACTATCTCATCAATGACACTTATAAAATATTAAAAATTCAATGTAGTAGCTAACCCTTTTTTTCAAACTTTGTATCCTCTAATTAGCCTTTATAAAATTTACTACTTTAAAGATTAGACTCACTGTTATAGTGATCACCATGGATCAAAATAGCAGCGTAGCGGCCGCTATATCGAGCGTAGCGGTTGAAATTTAGCGCCGCTTGCATCCGTAACAGACCGTAGCCGCTACGTCCGCTACGAGGCCGCTACGCCTGCTAGGGAGTGAGACAAATTCATACTTTCCAAAAAACTTTAAAATGCATAATAACATAGTTTTCAAAATCGGAATTGTATCACAAATCGTTCATACCCATGAATCGAATTGAATCGCGAATCGTAGGATTTTTATTTTTCTAATAAAAATAAAAAAATAACTAAAAATTAAAAGGAAAAAAAGTAATTATTCATGACTATCCATTTCCTCATTTATAGGAGTATAAATACAATAACAAGTAGTTCTATCATACAATCATATCAAGAACATCATGAAATATGTTAATATATGTCTCTCTGTGTGTGTGAACTAAATGATGTGCAAATAGTTAAATAAGTTTAAGGTATATATATATATATATATATAGTATTATCTTTAAATCAAAATATAAAAGTAAAAATGAAATTTAAAAAATCAATCTTACATGATAGGACAGTTCTTGAATTCATGAAGGAACAAACCAAAATACGTCAAGCACCATATGTATAGTCAAATGCTTTAATTAAATGCATGTTCTTTATTCATCTTTAAGACCTCATCAAAGCCACAGCAAATTCTTGGAAAGTTTCGTTAACTACTATATAACCTTTTAAAAATAAAAGCGCTAAAAGAAAGAAAGAATAAAGGAAGAAAAATGTATATCATTATTAATATTAACTTATTGGTTGTAGCTATTCTCGCTTAGCCGAATCGTTTGAATTGTAAGAATCGACGAAACGAGTATCGAATCGTAGGAATCACACATGAATCTTACTGTAAATGGGATTCATTGCATAGATACGAATCATTTTCCTTGAGATTCGGGATACGAATCGTAGGATTCTAATAACTATGCATAATAAAACTTAAAAACATTATTTCGTCGAATTACATTCGATATAGAGAGTTCTTCTCAAAGGCTCTTCTCCTATTAGAAACACCCCCCACCCCTCTCTTCCCCTCTTCTTCTTCTTCTCCCTTTGTAGAGGTATTCCTTTTTGTACACTCAACAAAAACACATTGTTTTGATGAAAGGTAATTTGTTATTTGGTTTGAATTTTAAATTTGAACTTTAAACTTCATTCATTTAAACATTATTTTATAATTTTTATATCCTTTGTTATATATAGTTGTACTAAATTGCTTATTTGAATTATGAATTTAGAAATGCAATATAGAATGTGATTTAGTATGGTTAACCAACATGAATACATGAAAAAAACTAGATCAGTATTGTTTTTTTGATAATCATTCAGCGATACAGAATTTCTATGCATTGAAGGGACCGCTACACCCTGTTATCTTAGTATTAAAGGAAAAAATAAAATAAAATAAAATTCGAACATTTTTCAATATTTTGGATTTTTGGGTATTTTTTCAAAAATTTATGACAACTTTTTCGATTCACACCGCTACGTATTGCTATGCCCACCGCAACCACTATTTTGATCCTTGTTGATCACTAATAAAAACATGTAAATAAAGTATTATGAAAAATTCAAGTGTATCATAATGGTCAAAGCATCAGTAGGCCAAACCCTATTAGTGTTAAATCAGTTTGTTCTAATTGTTTATCTAAAGTCATTAAATGGACAATAAGCATAAGTTTTATTTTATTTTATTTACCATGAATTAAGGATATTTGAACATGATTTTTTTTTTTACAAAGCTAATATAAACTATGTTTTTTAGTAGTTTGGATTTTGATTAGGAATTACATTGATGGATCTATAAATCACGCGGACAAGGCAAAATATTAAACACTAGAACATAAGATATTTATCAATCAAATATTAAACAACATTGATACAGAATGTTATGATTTGGGGGGTCTGATATTTTGATTTTTAGTTATTACTAATGGAGAAAAAACATTGTTTTCTATCATTTTACAATATTCTGGATTTTTTTTGGATATTTTCTCAACAAAAAAATTGGGTAAAAAAAATTCACGCTGCGATGACCGCGACAGACGACCAATACTTAGACTGTATCGGTTTTTGGGGTCAGCTGATACCGCGACCGATATCGTGATTTTCATCCATCGTCAGCACCATGGTTCAAAATAATAGTTGCGGTAGGTATAGCGATTGGCAGCCCAAACGATACATAATGGTTGCAGAGATATGTAGTGGGCCTAGTGGCATTTTGGTGTGAATAAAAAATGTGGTAAAAAATGAAATAAAAACCAAAAAACTCAAATTTGAAAAAGTCTAGAATTCAGTGTAGTGGTGTAGCGGTTCTCACACTAGTTACCGCCTCCTCATATTTATATAATGTCAAATAATCTTTAAGGACCCCCTTTTATATAAAACCCACCAAATCAAATCTCTGTACCTTGTTGTAGGCTTTCCTTAAATCGATGAAGATCATATAAAGATTTTCTAAGTGAGAAGATAGTTTACACAGTCGACCTCCTTGACATGAAAATAAAGTGATTTTTAGATATCTTGGTCCTTTGTCTAAGTCTTTGCTCCATTACTTTCTCCCATGCGACGCGGCGCGGGAAGGGGAGAATCGCCAACGGCTTAGGGATAGGGATCCATGAGATCCAAAACGTCTTGGTCTCACACCACGGACAATCAATCGAGAGAAAACTTATGGATATAGTTTATTAATAATGCATAATTCGAACAAGAGGAATTACATTATCTCGTAAGTTTAATCCTACGAGAATTCGTGTAACCTTGGATCTCCTTTGTTCTTGTATCATCATCATCACCATCATCATCATCAAAGCCTTGTCTAACTATATTGGGGTCAGCTACGTGAGTTTTGTTTTTTCATTTCGATCTATCTTGAGCCGAATTCACAGATTGGTTGCACTTCTTTATATATATTGTTACTGCTTCCATCCACTTCCTCTTCGGCATACCCCTTTTCCTTGGTGGGCCATCAACTTGCATAGGATAACTTTCCTCACCGTAGTTGTTTCTGGTTTGCATTAGACATGTCCAAACTATCTCAAATAACTGAAATAAGTTTATATTATTTTATCACCTATTGATGCTACCTCTAAATGCTCTTGAAAACTCTCATTTCTTATTCCTTTTTTCCTTGTTTTACCACAGGTTCACCTCAACATTTTTATCTTTGCTACATTCATTTTTATGCGTGTGTTGCTCCTTGATTGGCCAACATTCTACTTTATAGGTCATCATAGCTGATCTAATCGTCATCCTGTAAAAATTTTCTTTTAATTTTGTTGATATGCACCTATCACAAAGCACTTCAGAAGCATGTCTCCACTTCAACCATCTCGCTCTTTTCCTATGTTCGACATCTTCCTCAATCTCTTCATCCTTACTAATTATCGAGCCAAGGTATGCATATGAATATCTTTGCTGTATGTCTTGAGCTTTAATTCTCAAAGTAGTTTCAACTCTTTGTACATTCCCGCTGAAGTTGCAATCCATGGATTCAAGGGGGATTTTTTTGTATATAAGTGCTAAAGCACTTCTTCCTCCATTCATTAGACATTTTCTTTGTCCTTAATTATCTTATTGAACAACCTTGTTAACCATATCCATCCAATTTTTCTTTATGCATTTTCAAGCCTCTATCATAATGCCACCATGCCCTATAGCCTTTCTTGTCTTCATTCACGCCCCAATGGTTTCTTTACTTCTGCTACCCTAATTTTGAAGTAAAATATCTGTCCTAATCATGAAGTATCCTATCTTGTTCCTAAGCCTTATATAGAATCCTTATTTAAAAGTTTGTTAAAATGTTCTCTTTACCTTGCTTTATTATCATTATCCTTTGTGAAAACCTTTTGATTATTGCTCTTTATACATCTAACACGATCAAAGTCCATACTTTTCCTTTTCATTCTTATAAACTTGAAAATATCTCTCTTCTTATCTTATTCCCGACTTATTATATAGAGCTTTGGGCTTTGCATCACTTACTATACTTCTTTATTTGTCTTTTTATTCATTTCATGTTTTTACATATTTCCAATCCAATGCCAAACTTTACAGTAGATCTTTTCTCTCGAATAGCTTCCAAACCTCTATACCCCACCACCGGGTTTCCTTATTAAACTGTCCTCTCCCTTTTGACTGTCAAGTGCCTTTTTTAAACATGTCTAATACAGTCAACCATTTAGTTCACATCATTGTAGTTTTTTTTCCTCCATATTTCATTTTCCCCCTTCCATCACTTTATGTTTAATATATTGTTGCCCTTTCCCCTTTCAAATTCCCTCATCTTTTCTTATGGCACCTTCTAGTGACTAACCTTTTCTTTCTACTTCTAATGCAAAATCTAAAGTACTATCCTATATTGTGTGGTCAAACCTTCCAGTCTTTATAAGCTAAGCGGTCATGCTTTTAAAGTAGGTAAATTCTGTCTAGCTCCTATTACTTCCACTCTTATAGGTAATTAAATGCTCATCTTTCTTTCTAAATTAGGTGTTTGTTATTGCAAGATCAAATGCTAACGCAAATCCAAGGAAGTGTCTCTTTATTGATTCATTTCTCTAAATCCCTTTACGATCCTTTCCTACATGCCATTTGAGTCCCCTCTTAGAAAAATCTTTTCACCAATTCATTTCTCATATTAAACCATTCATCCCCTGAAATTTTCTCTTAACACTTTCATTTGATTCTACTTACTTAGGGTGCATAGGCAGTTAGTCACTGGTGATATGTATTATATTTTTTTTAGCACTTGTTCAATTATTGTTAGTCTATCACCCAATCTCTTTACCCCAATAATCTTTTCTTCCAAATTCTTATCTACTACTATGCTTACTTCATTTATGGCATATTTTTTAATGATATTACTAGCACCGTTCTTTCCTGTATTGTAGAGTTTGTTGTGTAGTAAAGTTTGTTGCCTTTAGTGGGCTCCGTAGCTTTATCTTTCCACTCTGTTTCCTATAAACAAGTCATATTACTCTTCTCTCCTTTTTTTCATTTTATCAAGCAATATGCTATTGCTCGTCAAAGTTCCTATATTGGAAGTAGCAAGTTGAATCCTCCTTTTCTTTTGAATTACACCTTTATCCACAATCGTCTAGATTGGTGCAGGAACCCTCGCCTACTTTCCATTGTAACTGGCCATCAGTGCAGTGTGCAGTGTCTCAGAATTTATGGTTTAGATGTGATAGTTTTACACTGGCTGTCGACGTAATGCACTCCACCATTTATCTGGGAATTGACGGTAAACTAGTGGAATTCCAAGGAAAAAAAGAAGTAAAAATGATGTTTGACCTACATCTACAGTAGCATAAAGGTTTTCGGTCGTCAGTTTTAGAGATAGGTTTTAGTCTTTTTGTGGCTAATTTTGGGGCCATGTTTTGGACTCTAATGCGGGTAGTTTTATATTTTAAAGGATGTGAGATTCGCTTGGTATGTAGCTTTGAAGCCGTGAGATGGTTTCAAGACACATTTCAAGAGTGTGGCTCATTTTGGGCCTATGCTTTGGAATTTCGATAGTTAAATGGCATGAAATCTCACTGACATGTTGATGCGATGGATGCTAGAGTGTGGCAGACTGAAAACTAAAAAAAGTGACTGGATTAAGTATGTTAAGTAGCCCTTAGGGTGGATGTGAATACGACATGAAGCCATTTTGTTGCTGGGATGGGAGCTTGGGTGGGGCTGTGATGTATAGGTTCTCAGAAGGCGGCTGTTTTATTGTTCGGATTATGGTTTTAAATCACCGTTGACCCTGAAAAGCGATGTGTGGTCGTGATGGTCCATCACGAAGTGATTTTTTTTATCCCAAAAAAATTTGAAAAAAATCCATAATATTAGAAAATAACATTTACACTAAAGATGAAGCAAAGCAATGGAGTATGGACTTTTACCTGGATTGGATGAGACTTGAATGTTAGATTTATAGCAAAGTAGGAACCCACAAGCAAATCTAACACATTCTAAGCACATTTGACAAACGGATTTAAGAAAATCTAAAGGATTTCAAGAAAAACCCAAAAAAACAAAAAATACTAGGCTTACACTAAAAACCACTAGATCTAAGAAAAACTAGTGTACAACCAAATCTAGCTTAATGTGAAGGCTTGGTTGCATGTGTTAAAAACTCGGGTATAGATATGGAAAAATCCGAAAGTAGTATAAAAAGTGCTCAAATCTTCAAACTTTTGCTTCAAAACTCTAGATTTATGCTTCAACCCTGAAAAATATCTAAGAAAATTCAAGAAATGACATCAAAATGCTTACCTATAAGTTCTTAATTGAGTTGTTTGGATTTGCCGTGAAGAAATCCATCAAAATCCTGTGATTTGGTTGAATTTTAGTGGAGAGAGTGTTTGGAGGAGCCTCTGTTCATGTTGTGCTTGTGTTTTGAAAGGAGGAAATGAAAGAAATGAGGGAGAATAGGGTTTTTTAAAAAAAGAGGACTGTTAGCTGATATAATCAACATATCAACCGATATATTGGTATAGATTGAAATTTTGTTAATATCGGTTGATATCGACCGATATTTTGGTATCTCCTATCGCAGAATGATAATATGAAAAATATCATCGCAGTGACTATCGATACTCAGTTCATATCCACTTATGTGAACTGGTTGTTCTATAGTAAGGGCTGGTTGTGTTCTTGGGATCCATGCTTTTGTTGATAATGTGGGAAAAATGAGGTAGTGGAGTGCAAACATTAAGGTATTGGATGATGATGGTTGTTAAAAGGGAGATATATATATATATATATATCTATGATCAATGCTATCTATGTGTATTATTACTGGCTCTGTAAAATCAAATCCATACTATTTTTCATGGGTATATTTCCTAATTTATTTTCGTGGAACATGGAAAGTTGATTAAAGTGAATTAATTATTTATCTATAAAACACCGCAAACCCAAACAGTCACAAAAACCTATACCTCTATTTATCTGTTTATTGTTTCTTGAACTATTCACCTATATTGCAAATTGATTGAATGTTTAATACTTGACAGAGTTCTATTGGATCTAAAATGGTACCTTTCTTCTGTAAAAAACAGTATAATTTAAACATTTAGTAGCAAGAACTATTTGCTCTTTTTTTTTTTTTTTTTAGAAAAATTAACCTGAAGATCCATTCAATGGTAAACACCTTTCTTGGATTTGCATAATTTAATCTAGCAAGTTCTGGATTCATATAGCTATTTCGCTGCCACTTTCTACTTTGGTTTCAATGCCTATTTATCATTTCAATTTTCTATTTTCCTGTTTTGATGGGAGAAAAAAAGGAAAAGAAAAACCCTAGAGGAATGGAGCCTTCTGAATCGAATGGAATGAAACTCTTAACTAAGGACACGTGCATGTGGGGTGGGACCAGTGAATTCAACCATATAGAAGTGGGGTTGGATTATCTATCTAGAAAAAAATCAGCCTCTTTTTTTTGCTAGCGTTTAATCAAAGGTATTGATTTCAAATTTCAAATTGTTCACTGTTTTTATATTTTATTCTCTACCTACATATCATTTGATCAGTCATCAGACAGCTTATAGTGTCCAATTATGGTGATCATTTTAAGATGTCTCGTACCCCAAACCCTTCATGTGGCAGGAATGGTGGCCGCCATCTCCATGCCACTATATCCTGTTTAAGACTTATTATTCTCTTCATATCCAGAAGGCATCATTACTAGACATGTTGAAATTCTATTTTTTCTCTAAATGATCTGTCAACCCATTCTCTACTCATGCATATATAGATATTGGAGAAACCAGAATATTATTGTGATTCAATTTGTTTTGATTCAGTTGCATTGGAAGAACTATCCAAAAACATGCCAAGAGGGAGACGCAAGAAATGTCATGCACCGTGGCCAGATCTTCCCGTGCATTTACTTGAATTAGTATCAAGCCGGTTGCGTCTTATCGATTATCTTAATTTCCGCCGTGTTTGTTCAACATGGAGAGCTGCGGCGAAACAGCACAATCCTTGTCTGGACTATCCATTGCTTATGACTCCTGGTCGGCGTGTTGGTCGGCGTGTCGACGATGATTGTCGTTTCTTCATAAAAGCATCAGATGGCAAACGATGTGTGATGGTGCTACCTGAATTCGGTAAGAGATACAACTATGTGGGTTGCTTTTATGGATGGTTACTGATTGGAGATGTATATTTGAGACATTTGCTCTTTCTCATGAATCCATTTACGGGAGCCCGGATTGACCTGCCACTATGGGATGTAACAAAGTCAGTCTATCGAGCCACACTTTCATCGCCTCCTACGGAACCCAATTGCGTAGTTATCATACTGAATTACTGGTATTCAAATATCACATTTTGTAGGATTGGAGACAACGAATGGACCACACAAGAATGCCATTTAGAAAAGCCGGAAGAAGCTCTGTTGTTTAGAGGGAAGTTCTACATTTTGTGCCATCAATTACGTCTACCTGAGGCAGAATGCAGCTCACAGCCTAAGCTAGCAATGATGAAGCTACCCCAGGGTCCCCACCATTCATATACTTTTTGGAAGTGTGTTCCATACCTGGTTGAATCTGGTGATGAGATATTGCTGGTTGTGAAAGGATATAGTAGACCGAATGGGGCAGTGGATCGTTTCATTGTCTTGCAACTGGATTTATCAACTTCATCATGGTTAGTGTTGGAAAGCTTAAGGGATCACATCTTGTTCTTGGGGGAAAATTGTTCTCTGTCACTACAAGCAGCAAGACTCGAGTGTAGAGGAAATCTCATCTATTTTACTGAGCCTCATCACAGTGGTTGGTGGGTATTTGACATGGAAAATGGAAGCATCATTTCTATTTCTCGTCGGAGTGGGTGTCACAAATATACTAATATTGAGAATCCCCCAGTATGGATTACGCCTCATTTTGTTTGAAGTATGAAGTTACAAGTGATCCTAAACGGGCAAGTTTCAGGCTGAGGCTGTCTCTGGAGCTTTATTTCTACCGAGGATCAAGAGTTAAAGAGGTAAGAAGAAAAATATTTTTTTCTTTTTTGTATTCTTGTTAAAATGGAAAATCTGTCAACTTGAATTACAGTTTCTCTGTAGTTACTTTGTAGAACTCTTGCAGCAAATCCTAAATTGATGATGGGGTGGTGCTATGATGATGATGTTGTGGTGGTTTATTTTTATTTTTATTTTCTGTAGTATCCATTTGTTAGATAATGTCTTGGCTTACATGAAAAATGATAGCTGTCCTCAAAGGTGTTTGATGATGATTCAGTAATACACTGTTCCTATACTGATGATGGTATTTTCCAATGCTGTACCCGGATGCACGTGGGCCAGCTTTACAGCCTATTGCTTTCTTTCTCCTTTTAGTCAACTGTATTGTAGGGCCCTCCTTTGACAAAATCCAATCCTTTCACTCTCACCAACCCCATGAATAGACACTCACTCACCCAAACTTGACGCTGATTTGGCTATCAACCACCATTGGATTCCATCACACAGTTAACTGCATACAAAAATGATATGAGGGTTTAAAGCTATTTTTAAGATTATGTGATCATAGTGATATTTGACCAACCCCTATCCTCAATGCCCTTGAATTGGGATTCTATAATGGTGTAGCCCACAGAGAATTAATTAGTGAGGCCTGCATCTTAAATCCATTACGCTCAAAGGGTAATGCCAAGAATTCCAGGGGGGACGACTTTCCCAGCTCTAATGCTGATGCAGTGATGCTTTTCCATGTGTTTAAGAGGAAAATTTTGAACGAAGAGGAAATGGGTTTCTTATAATGGGTTGGAACTGCTTTTCTTTTTAATGCCATGCAGAAACGAATTTACTCATAACACATGATCCAACTGTTAAACGCAAATAATCCCTAACGCTTATGCTCGGAAAAGAAAAATGGGGTTTTGACCTATAGCTTACATTTGGAGATGTATTTTTCCTCCCCCTTCCCAAAGAGTCTAATTTTCCCCGTACCTTCTCCATGCCTAGGGAAATTGATAAAACTGCCCATATTTGTGCGATTTTGCATTGTTCAAAAATGTCATCCTATTATTCGCATTGTTCTTCAGATTTATGATATTAAACTAAACTTCTTATTTCTTATCATTAGAGTTAGAATCTAGGAGTGTTTGGATCATGATCAAGGTCCCCGTAAATATAAGTCTACACAACTTTCACAATAATATATGAAGATTTAACAAGTGAAAATAAATCTCAAAAATAATATAAATGGCGTGGATCATAAATTTGGAGCTCAATGAAGTTTTAAAAAATGACCTCTAGCCCATGAATTCCAAAATCCTACATAAACAAAACTCAAACCCCTAAGCCTTAACCAATAATGAGAGAATTTTATCCGAAAAAACACTTTATGTGGGCCATAGGATCGAAACTGCCTCCTTTTGGGAGAAGCGCCGCAGATCAAGTAACGAGGACCAACTCCTATTCTAATATACTTGTAGACATCTTATACTTTATACTCAAGGAGAGCATTAAGAGGAGCTCATAATTTCAATAGATGGGACCCTAACAAAGTTCCACTCGTTGAACCAAGGATCAGGGATCCTTTGAGACGATGAGAGGATCTGATATTGGGTATGAAAAGTCCAAGTTGGTGCATCAGATAGGATTCAAAACTTATGTGATGATTTTCAAATAAGGGACACGGAAATGAGTTCTTAGCCACTAAAAAATAATATTGTTGTCTATTCTTGTTACTGGTTGGACTTATAGTAAAAAAAAAAGGCCATTATTGGCACTCCCTCCCCCCTCCTTTTTGATGCAGGCACTCTAAAAAAGAAGGGAGTGACTACATCAAAAAGGGGGGGAAAGTGAGTGCATTTATCAATTCCAAAAAAAAAAAAAAAATAGTGTGAATTGGACGCTAATATCTTGTATTTAGTAAACTTAGGTCCAACAAATGTTAACATACATTAGACTTGAATATTTTCCAAGCGACAAATTGAGAAAAGCTCTTGTATCAGCCGTGTCGAGCTGGGAGTTGTTGAATAAAATATTACAAAAAATTCATGTTTTAATATGTGATAAATATGGTTGTGGGCGATCTTCTATCATGGTGAAATTTGGAGAAGGTCTGTATGAGGGGTCATTTTATTTTGGGTGATTTAGATTCTTAGCAGGTTAGCCCAATTTTAAGGGAAACTTTTATGCCTAAGAGGATCTGATTGTAAAGCTCCCACCTATTAATTTTTTTTTTTTTTTTTGTAATTGCCCAACTAATAGTGTCGAGCTGGGCCGCATAGGACAACATAGCTAAACCCACATCTGATATTAAAGAAGGCCGCCTGAGCTTCGGGGTTGATTGATCATAAATAAGATACATGAATTTTTGCATGATTTTTTCAAGTATATTTTTGTACATGTCTTACGGTGAGCTCGAAATATATTGGGATGAAAATTTTCATTCCTCATAAAAGAGGCATTCATTTTGAGAAATACGTCGATGTTTTGTTCTGCTTTTTTTGGTGCAATATACTTGATAAACCTAAGGCCCAAAATATATTAAAGTGAAATATTATCGTCTGTTTTGAGAGCTTCAAACTTTAAAATAAGTAAGCCCCACAGTGAACTCTGATAGATTTTCTATCTAAGCAGCAGCCTTAGAATGACATGAGATTCAAAATCTAGAACCTAGGAAAATAGGCTTTCGACATCTTACAGGTTTTTTTTTTTTTTTTCCGTATGCATGGAAAGGACTAAATTACCCCAGGCGATTTTTCTCTGGTAAAGCCTTGATGATATCGTCGGCACGATTAAGAAAATTCTCATTTCTCCTTTTCATTTCTTCCCTCTGTTCACTTCTCATTTTCGTCTTTTCTTCCTTTCCATCTGCAACATCTCTTAGACTCAAAAGGGCCCCGGTTTTCACATGACAATTTGGATTTGGATTTGGATGTAAGTTGGGACAATTTGGGAAACCACATGACGAACAACATTTGTAGAAGAAAGTCTCCCCACTGGGAAATCTTCCAAATTCGAGCATTTCTTATCCAAGAGTTTCTAAAAAGAACTCTAGATATCCAAAATTTATGACAACATATCAATGGTTGTTCCCCAACATCTGGAACTCTTTGATAATTTGTGATTTTCAAAAATTCAGCCTCGCATGTTGATACTTTTGATTTACAATTTTTTTTTCAAATTTAACTTTCAAAATGATTTTGACAACATTCCACGGAAAACCAAGTACGGGGCCCTCCCATACAAAACAGTCGATTCAATTTTTTTTCACTTTCTAAAAAAAAAACGACCACACCAAATATAAATTTTATTATAACATAAAAACATATATATGCTTTTTTATGAAAAACGATTGTACAAACTTGTTCATAATTTCTCAAACATTCGTGAATTAAGCTGGGGGCAACAATTGGGAAATCAGCTATCCCTCAAAATGGAATTCTCATCCCTAGACAAATAGGGCTGGTAGGAAAGCTAATGGTAAGCGTATTAAAGATTGGCAGCAGGCAAAGGCCCGGAGTTAGGGGTGTGCATAGTTTGGTTAAAACTGATTAATCGAACCGGACCGACCGACCGTTAATCGGATTTACCGGTTATTCTTAATCGATCGGACGGTTCGGTTAAAGATGTTTGAATATTTCGATTTTCGGTTAACGGTTCGGATAACATAAAAAATTAACCAAATTAATCGAACCGAACCGAAATTATAGCATACTATACTCCCCTATGGTGAGGGATAGATGCACTTGAATATTTCACACTATATAAATATAATATATATATAATAAAATGTGTACATGTATATAATATGAAAATCTATTAATACTTATATAAAAAATTCAAAATAAAAATAACATACATCAATTAATAAGTATTAATTCATGTTACCAAGTACCAACTTAGTAACTTACCAAGTTACCATGTAATGTAGCACCTTCAATATATTATATATTTATATTTATCAAGATTGCAGAACTAATGGTTGCACCATTGTAGAACTAATGTTTTCAATTCTTTTACAATTAATGGTTGCATGGTTGCTGCAGATTGCATGTGTATAGAGTGGCCTTTGGGCTTTGGCCCAAAATAATGAAAATATAAGGCTTTTGTGAACTTAGCTTTTGGGCTTTGACTTTGGGCCAAAATAATTTGAATTAACCGAACCGACCGAAATCCAAATCGATTTTTTATGTTAACCGAACCGATGGTTAATCCGCTAAAAAATTTTAGTTTGGTTAAATGGTTGAAATTAATCAAAAATTTTTAATTAGGTTAAAAATATGTCAATAACCGAATCGACCGACCAATGCACACCCCTACCCGGAGTCGCCAGTTAAGAGAGCATTAGTTTTAAGCTCCGATTGTGAAAGAGAAATGAAAAAAAGGCAAGGGCGTCCTGGATTGAGTAGATCCGGACTTCTTGTAGGGCCACACTAGGTCAAAAAGCTTCCAACGTATCACATGGTCTCCCTTTAAAAAGGAGCCGTTGGGTACTCTTCCCACAAAACTTTGGCACTTGCGTCTTCTTCGTTCTTAATTTATTCCTACCGTGTTCATTCAGACAACATCTTCCAACTGTATATACGTGTGACACATGCATGTCCACCAAAATTACAATCGCTTCATCTAGCGGGCTGCACGGATGGGCCACTGCGGAGTCCATGAATTAATTAACACCATCCAATGATGACAGTTCTAATTTCACAAACTGCATAAACATATTCAAAAAGTCTACGTAGACTTAACTCATATGTTAATTAGTCCATTGACAGATCCCATCATTTTTGGAAAATTCAAAATCATGGAATTAGTCTATGTAGCAGGGGTCAAAAATATTTGGTACAATCTTATCTTCCCATAGTCGTGATCAGACAGTTGGATCATCAATCAATTTATGTCCTTTAGCTTTAAAACCTCAAGTCTCTTGCCAGAAATGTTATGATCCGAATATGGTGATTGGTTGCCCAACTGGGCAGTCTAGGACAAACATGAAACATACATTACATCGGTTGTAACGTGCTTTCCCCTTTTTTCCATATATTGAAAGCATTGTTTTATATAGACCTACAGCTACAGCCAGTCTAGTTGACCGAGTGGCACACGGCACACGCCACCGTCCCAACGGAATAGACAGTGTGGGCCCACCGTATAAACGAAGGAGCGACGGGTGATGATAGGTAGCCCCTTGGTACGTTGCACGTTACAAGATACTTTTTTTTTTTTTTTTCAGAGTACAAATTCAACGCGGTGCATCAGTCGTCTGACCCAAAACCTACACACGCCCCTCGAGGCCTCTACCTCGCTAATTATTATATTCGCCTTTTCATGATGCCTCCACTCCTTCCGCTTCCGCTCCGCATCGATTGTAATGGTAGAGGTCTAGAGGAGAGGAGTCCCGATCGTCGAGGGCCCAACCGTTAATGTTTCGTTCAAGTTTGTTTTACTATTTTGATAAAGTAAAGTGAATGTCACGTCCTAATAAAAATCAGATAAAATATATAATTAAATTTATTTAGTAGGCAATTCTTTTCACCTGATTGTCTAGGCTCTGAAAATGCCACTCTTTTTATTTCTTCGGCTTTTTCTTCATATAGGCAAGGTAAAAAATATATATTATATAAAGCATATTGAAAGAAAAAGCATGGCAAAAGATGACTGTTTATAAATTTTTAATTCAAACAAACGTAATAAAGCTTTATGAGGTATTAATAATAATAACTCATGGCAAAGTGTATGATAAAGTATGTCAATTTTAAATTTTAAGTTCTCTTTTGCTTGATGTAGATCAGTGGTAAAGTAAACTCATGTGAGACCTATCTGATTTTTGTGCAATTATGTGAGATAAAACACCCTATCTCATATTTTTTATTTAATTTTTTCTTAACCACACTAGTTTTTACCGTGGTTACTACGTAAACCTCATTTTTACTTTAATCGATGGTTAAACGAAGTCTGGGTGGGTGAGGCTGAGACGACACACACGAGTGCTCCAAGCCTCGAACTCGTTCGTACACATTAGGTTAGACTTGGACTTAAATTTTTTTTTTTTTTCAAAAGCAAAAACAGCTTTGAAAAAGCTGTAGTGGGATCAGAATCCCTGTCATCATTATGATTAACGACAAATTCCCCACGCACATTGACCAACGACCAAACATGAGAAAAAAGCAAACATACCTACGTCACTCCTTTGACCAGTACCCGCTTCAAAACACCCCATCTCCCGTTCCCCTTTCATCCCCAATATTCCATCTCTCTCTCTCTAAAACATCAACAACATTTCCATTTTCCACACAATCTCTCTCACAAGCCCTTCACTTCTTCAGTTGGAAAGATGGTGAAGAACGGAGACCTCATAGTAACAGTCCCAAGCTTCTTCAAATGCCCTATTTCACTAGACGTCATGAAATCCCCGGTCAGCCTCTGCACGGGCGTCACCTATGACCGCACCAGCATCCAAACATGGCTCGACCATGGCAACAACACCTGCCCTGCCACGATGCAGCCCCTTCTCTCCAAAGACCTCACCCCAAACACCACCCTCCAATCCCTCATCAACACGTGGCACTCATCCTCCCGTTCATCTCACTCCCAAGCCCTCTCCCTCCTCCAGCGCCTCTCCACCGCCGAAACCGGTCATCTGCTCGTCGAACCCCTCCGGACCCTATCGGATCTGTTATCGGACAGGGAAACCAAGCGGATCCTCGTTTCGTCGGGTATCGTACCCGCTCTCGCGTCTCTCCTCCCCAATCTCCGCAAGTTGGAGGAATTCGAAGCGTTTGTTAGCGTTTTGCGTTTGATTTTGGGGAAAGATTGTAAGAAAGTACCTGAGATCGAGGCGATTGATGCGGATTTGATGTCTTCGCTCTTGGTTTCTGTTTTGGAGAAGGGGAATCTCGAATCTCGGATCGATTCCGCTGTTGTTCTCGAATCGATGATCGCGACTGGGGACGAGAAGAACTGTTACAGATCGGTGGCGGAGAGGGAGAGATCCATGGCGGAATTCCTCCGGCTGATGGGTCCCGAGTCGGAGTTCCGGGCGATCGACGCCGGTCTTTCGTGTCTGACCGCGGTCGCCGCGCGGCGGAGGTGCCGGCCGGAGATCGTGCGGCTGGGAGCAGTGCCGGTGCTGACGAGGCTGCTGACCGAGAGGTCTGAGCCGTCGATCGCGGAGAAGGCGATGAGATTGGTGGAGGCGGTGTCGACTTGCGCGGAGGGAAGGGCGGCGATCTGCGGCGGTGGAGGGGAGTGCGTGGCGGCGGTGGTGAAGAGGATGCTGAAGGTGTCGCCGGCGGCGAGGGAGAGGGCGGTGGTGGTGGTGTGGAGCCTCTGTTGCGTTTTCCGGGATCGGAGGGCGGAGGAGGCGGTGGCGAGGAATGGCGGGCTGGCGAAGATAGTGGTGCTATTGCAGAGCGATTGCTCGCCTGCGGTGAAGCAGATGGCGGCTGATTTGGTGAAGATATTTCGTGTGAATTATAAGAGTTGTTTGCTTAGCTACGAGACTGAAACCACACACATAATGCCTTTTTGAAGGATTTTTTTTTTTGTTCTACTGAGGAAGAAAAGAAGAAGAGAGAATGTAGAAATGAAAGAGTTTTTTTTTTTTTTTTTTTAGAGAAAGGTACATACATTTATTAGATTTATACAGCAATTCATTGATACTGGAATTCATATATGAGAACCTGGAAAACTTTCTTGCACTTCTGTTCTTGTTGTTTGTTGTTTTGTGTATCTGAAAATTATCATCCTGGGGTAATGTTGAATATTTTGAAGTTTGGGTTTATGATCACTAAGTTATTGAGAAAATGTTGCATGAAATGAACTGAGTTTTGAGATGATTTAGTATGATAGGAATTTAGAAAATAAATTTGACATACTGTTAAACAATTTTTTTTTTAATTTCTATTCTGATTGATTTTTAGAGAAAACCATTGTTTTGGGAAAATGTTGCAATATAATGCCATATGGAGGATTGTTTTAGATTTTTGTGGGGATTTTCTTATTTTGGTAATAAAAATATATGGATTTGGATATATTTCTTGAATTAGTTTTCTTCTTGATATTGTTTATTTTAGGAGATTCTGTCTTGCCAATTTTTGGTTTATTAATGAAATTCATTGTATCTTGTGGAAAAAGAAAACAACTTAGGATCTAGTCTTATGCAATGATGCAATGATCTAGTCTTCTACAATGATGCAATGTGTTTTTAGATTTTGTTGAATGTAAGTGCACAAAAATTCACGGACCCGGGGGGGTGGTGTTCTTGCGACTCACTGAGGAGGACGAAGATTGAAGCTCCCCGTCTCCTCGTTGATGATGGAAGAACCGATGCCTGAGAACCTGGAAGAGGGAGAAGAAACAGGTCAGAGGACCCTGGCTGTGGGCAGTGCAGGGCTCTCCGATGCCTAAGTCAGTATGAGTACTGGACAGTAGGAGGAGATTTTGGGGGAGAAGGTGATATCAGTGGTTCTCTCGGACGGGGGAGAGACCATCTTTGCTGTTCTGGTTTGGCCCCTTTTATAGGGGAGGAGAGGAGACAAGGAGGTGACCCTGTCAGAGAGTTATCTCATCATTGCACGCCATGTCGCATCGGGCCATACCCGGGCGTCTGTGGACGCCGTTCTGTCAGAGGACGTGGGCGGCATGGGAGGCCCTGTCAGAGAGTATGGGCGTGCCCTTGTCTTGTCGCGCGTGCTCTAACGTGCTTAAGTGTCCAAGGGTGGACAGCTGTCAGGCCCTGCCTTGGCTAGCCCTGGCATCCTGACCGAGGTCAGGGTGCGACGCTGAGGTAGGGGACCCGAGGGCGGGAAGCCGAGGGCGGAAGCCGAGGTGAGGCTTTTGCCGAAGTGGGAGCACTTGGCCGAGCAGGCGGAGGTTTGAGATGAGCTTTGCCGAGGTGGATTAGCCGGCGCGGCAGCACGGGATGGAGAATCAGGCCAGTTATCCGGTGAGCTAGGAAATATCCCCACACATTGAATTTATTTAGATTAATGCTATCGGCTTTATGAATAATTTTAAATTTAAGGAAGTTCTCATTTTCAGAAAAAAATGCATGCCTACTCTCGTCAAAAGAGTAATTTATGAATAATTTGAAATTCAAATAATGTCAGAAGAGTTTCTTGACTCTCGTCAATAATTTTTTAAACTTTTTTGCTTTAAGTCCCATGATATTAGAGAACCATTCATGTCAAACAAATTGATAAATCCGATAATATAATGGCACTATACCATGGCTTCTAAGCAGCATAATTTTTTTTTTTGAAAAATAGAACATAGGAATGATGCTTTTTCCCTTAATGACGAAACCATAGAAATGGTGGTCAAATGTCTATTTACATTTCACAAAATGTCATTTCTCGTGTTTTCTAAAAACTGAATTCGCTTGTTTGTTGCAGAAAGTATACAATACGAAAATTGATAGGATGTTGCACAAAAATGTAAAAAAAAAAGTGTTGATATTATTTGAATTTCAATCATAAAATTGAGAAAATCTGAATTTAAAGGGGACAAAGGGCCTATTTCTTTGCTATAATTCAAAGAATCCCTTGTGCTTGAGCATCTAGAAATTCCACCAAAATATAAAGAATTTAGAAATTTTAAATTCTCAAAGATCATTTGAGACATTTCATATGACTAAAATTCTAATATTCTTGTAAAAAAATATGATATTTACAAATGATAGAAATAAAATTAAATTCATTTCAAAAAATCCCCAATGTGAGGAGGTCTCCCCATCAGACATGTTGTGGACCCCTTTTTTCTTAACACAAGTCCCTTTATGATCCATCCAAACCTTATTATACTCATTTTTTTTTTATGACATAGGAACCCGCCGACCATCCTTCGAAAGATCATTGGTAAACCTATGGATACATAGAACCATCCACTAATTCATTATTCTCATTGCTTACTGTATACTCCATAAATGGACAGAAGTAAGAATTTCACGCTCAATATTCTACGGTTACTTAACATTGGATTGAAATCCTGATGATGCCGTGTAACATTAAAAATTTTGAGTCCACATGAAAAGTGCACAAGAGACGTGGTCATCAGAGCACAAGCCCATTTATATGAGAGAGAGAGAGAGAGGGGTTGGCTTTAAAAGAAAGTATTATATGTGGGAAACCTGTCTTTCTTGAATGGTCAATGCTTCACTGCATTGGTGACTAATGGTGACCACTGACACCTACTCTGGCTGGTTTAAAAAGTCCTCTCTCAATTGGGTCTGTTAAGAAAATTTGCATCTGATCACTTCCTGTTTAATGCATATTTTATCTTGGCACATGTGGGCTAAATTCAAAGATGTAACAGTGCTCGCATTGCTGGTAGCTAATGCTCCTAAATTCTCAGGCTTAAAAAATCAAGAGTTAGATCAAATTACCCTCCCCATTCGGTCCATTTATGCCACTGAGAAGATCTGGATGGGTCCATACAAGCAAATGGAATGCACACATGTGCTCTATATGATAATTGAAACACAGAGCAAAAGAGAAATTAGAGAACTAGAGAGGCAGGTCCTTTGCATTATAATACATAAGGATTGGTAATAATTCATGTCAAAAGTAGTTAAAAATGAAGATAAAATTAAGTGAATATTAAAACAAATGCCCATAACAACAACCTCCTCTTTATTAGAAATTGAACAAGGAAAAATGAGAAATGAATACCCAGTCATGACCTTACTAATTTAATATATAGGAAAGTCAAGATCTCATCTACGCCACCACCTTATTAACTTATTCATCCCCTCACCTCATATCCTTCACCAGTTCACCCTCACCTCTTTAAGAGTAATTTGCAGACCTTATTTGAGCTTCAATTCTTATGAATTCAATTTCCAATATTTTAATTTTCATAAAAGAGAAGGTAAGACCAGATAAACCTAAACACAACGGTTTTAAGTTGGATGAAAAACTATCGAAAACCACATTTCAAATATGATATAATGGGAGAAAGACTCTTTATTTAAGTGATAAGGAGTAGCGGTTCTCACCTGACTGCCCAGATTTGAACTTTAGGTACACCATCTTTTTTTTTTCTGTAAATATTTTTCATTTCATACTTGTGTAGGCTTTCTCTTGGGTCTCAAGTCTCAACCTTATGGATGGATAAAAAAACAAAAGACCATGACTGGACGGGTGGATGATGTGATCCGACATAATATAATGCAAAATTTGAACGTTTATAATTCCAAAACCATGCAATGATACCGTCAACGTATGGCCAACGTGCAAGGTGCGTTAGTGGGCCCACGCACCACAATGGGGTTGACAATGATGGATAGGTATCTTTCTCCCTACCAAACGCATTTACCTTTGCCTTCTTCCCACACATAATAGGTGTTTGGTGGGATTGTTTGGAACATCCATCCCATTCCCATATCAATGGGAATTTGTTATGGTTCCTGTTGAAACAGTCATTGGGTGTTTGGATTGAGGTGATGCATTTTCCTTGAATTGTATTGCTTTTCCACTTTCTCTAGAAATCTCTGTGGAAGGAAAGTGTGCCCACTTAGTGGAATGGTATCAATTGTTAAAATGATGAAAAAGTAATTAAAGAAATCTGTCAAATTGAAACCAGAGTTTACTCCACTTCTTTTGGCAGAATCCTAGCAATTTAGAAGTCTTGGATAAAGATAATTACTTCGTGCATTGCTTTATAAATGATGACTTCACTAATAATGTTGGGTGTATACTTTCATCCACGGTTACCACACGAGAAGGCTTCATTTTGGGGCAAAATTATGAGTATAAAGGACTCTAACCATCATGGGCATTTTAATGAAGTCCAAAATAAGAGAGAAAAACAGGGAGGACAATTTTTTTTTAAAATATGAGTAAGGCTAAATAGTGCCTAGAATTATGATCTAAAGATGATTGATTCAAGGATATCCCGATATATAAATATATGTATATATATATATATATGGTGAGAACAGTCACTTACCTCATTGGTAAGTGGTAATAGTTTTCACTTGGCAGTGCAGGGTTCGATACTATAGAGGAGCCACTCATGTATAATGGGCTTGATAGGGGGCGAAGAATGGAAGCTTAATAGAAAAGGAAATATATTAAATGGAACGAATAAGAACTTGAAAAAGTAGAAGACAACATTTTGGAGAAATGTTCTCCTACGACCAGTAGCTTATGACCACAGACAACCCCATCACACATAGTAATGGTAAAAAAGACCGAGAAATGTTTTTCAATTACGATGGTTGGAGAGTGGTGGCGACAAAGAACAACAAAGAGCACAACTGGGAGCACAAGCAATGAAAAAGAAATTATAGAGTTGGTCGGGCGACGATGAACGACATGCAAATATGGAGAGCTCCAAGGAAGATCTCTGTTGTCCCTTTAGCCAATGGGGAAGAAGAGGAAAAAATCTCAAGTTTTTTTTTCCTTTAAACGAGCCCTAACGATATCGTTACGGGGAAAAATCGTCTTTTCCTTACGTACGACACCGTAATTTGATATTTTCAAATATTTCTTAATCAATCTGTCTAATTAAAGTTTATGCATAATTTCTTTAACTGTAAGACTAAAAAGTAAAAACCCCAAAAATAATTCAAAATGATTTAAAAAAAGATTTTTTTTTATAAAAAAAAGGACTCAAATGAAAAATAAAATATACCACTATTGATGCATGCACAAATATCCTAATCCGCTTACACTAATTTCCATCTCTCTCCTAATCTTAATATTAAAACCATCTTCTTTGTAGACATGTTTGTAATTTTCCAAAAAACTTTATCAAAGAGGCAAATGGTTGAGATGGACAAGTGACCATCAAAATTTTGCTTGTATGGTTCAATTTATTTTCATAGAAAGTAGTGGGAGGGAGCGAAACATTTCTTTGCCAACCATTGGTATTGGTCTTTTCTTGAGAAAAATGTATTAATTTGTCATTATCTGAATTGCAGGATATTCTTCTAAGCCATCTATTTGTTGGCCACCCATCTACATGTCATAGTATTCTAAGTTCTAACAAGAAAGATATATATACCCTAGGAATCCTCGTCAGCCTGGCATATTTAGTGGTAGACAGCACTAATAATGGCCACACCACATGTTAGAAATAGGAAATTCTGGACTTAGAACTAGTCTAGATTGTTGGGGAAGGTGACAATTGGGGAATCCACTACCTGTAGAATTCTTATGGCAGAGATTTACTGCTTTTCTCTTTACAGTGTTTCTTCACTAGCATAATAACCTGTTCTTAGGACAGGTTTGGCAAACATTACAATTTAAATATTCATGTATTAAAAAAATTAAAATATTTTAAAAAGAAAGCAAATGAATAAAAGGTTATAAAGTGCATGTTTATATTATTTAAAAGCTAATGACATAATAAGTAAGGGTGCTCATGGGCCGGGACAACCCGAGCCCGATCCAGGCCCAGCCCATTTTGGGTCGGGCTTGGATATGTCATTAGGACCCATTTGATATTTGAGCCGGGCTTGGATTAAGTGATAGAAAGCCAAAGACAAGCCCGGCCCGATCCATATAAGAAATGCGTGTAATTTAGTTTAATTACCCCAAACAATCGCTTGAATGCTCACAAATTAAATTTATAAAAAGTCTGGTTCGGGCCGGCCTGATTGATTAAATGGGTAGGCTTGGGCCGAGCCTAGGCTAGTGTTTCTAGAGTTGGGCCGGGCCTAGATATGCCTTAGCCTGGCCCATGAACACCCCTATAAAAAAGAAAGGGAAGAAAGCGAATGATGGGTAAAAAGGGAGATATATTGCAGAAACGGAATAGTAAAACTTTGAAAAGTGGGGTATAGACGTGAGTGGTTTCAAATTTCAATAAAGAGATAAAATAGGTAATTTGCATAAGATAAGTGGGGTAAAAATCGAAAATATTTGAAAAAAGAATAACTTATTATCCAAACCATAACGGGCAGTCAAAACTAAAGCCAAAACTCCTGACTTTAATATATTATAATTGTGTTGGCATTTGAATTAGACAAAGCTATATTAGAGAAAGTAAACCATTTTGATATCTTTATTGAAAACAATTATTAAATAACTGAATAATTACTTTTATTATAAAAAAGATTAATAGATAGTTAAATATTATTTTCTATTAATAACAGATTTCTCTCTCTCTAGAAAGATGGTGTTTTATGTGTCCCTTCATGGGAAAACGTTTTCTTCTTTTACCCAAACAACTGTTAAATAGGAGAATTACCTTTCTATGGTCTTATTTGGTTGCAAGCATTTGGATTTTGGGGACATATTGTTTCGAGCATTTTGAAAATTTCAAATACTTGTCCTCCAAAGTAATTCTAAAATTCTCAAGGCAAAGTAGCATTCTAAAACCCAAATTCTGCGAATTTTATTTGTCAAAAGTGACTTTTCATATGACTAGCTCAATAAATTCTCACCATCTAAACTCAATCAAACAAGAAAGTCAGGATTTCTAGAGACAAGCTCTGTAATATTGTGAGGGATTCCATACAAACGGAATTCCTATTAGAAATGCATGCAACCAAATAGGCCCTAAGGGTGAGTTTGTGCGTCCATAGAAGTCCATAATAATAAAGAAGAAAGTTATTTTGATTTTCCATGCAACCCATTGTTTCATTATTTTGTGCGACACATTTTCTTTCTTGGAAGAAAAAAATTGAACCGATTTCCCTTAATAGAGAGGATTTTGATTTCCCATGAGAAAGGGGGAAAGAATGAGATTCCTCAATCACATGAAAACTCAATTTTTCATGAGGGTGATCCCAACCATTTTGTTGCGACCATGTAAATTTGAGTTTGTATGAGCGTGGGATTCCAACTTTACGGCAAACATGCCCTAAATGATGTATCTTACATCATTGGAATGAATAAAAGAGAAATTAAGAGGGATAAAATGCTGTCTTCCACTTCTGCAACTTGGATTTCCCCTTGATCTTTTTCCTCACTCTCCCCATAGATTTCCTGGCGTCATTGATTCCCCTAATGAAAGGCAAAGAGAATTTTTAGGAGTTTCTCAAACAAGAAGTGGAGCCTGCACATAAGCAACTTTTTGAATTTTCTTTGTTGGGCTAGGAGATTAGATCCCAACATAGTATGATCATATTCGCTATCCAGAATCCAGGTACAGAACTCTTGACATGACTAGCAAAGCTCCTCTGACTACCTTGTACCTACTACCAACGTTGGCAACTAGCAGAGCAAAACCCTAATAAAAAAATAATTAAAATTTAAAATACAAGCCCTTTAAATGCTTTTTTTTTAAAATAATTAGGCTCATTGCTCCTTTTGTGAAAAAAAAAAAGTCAGAAAAAAAAGCATTGAAATTGACACTATCAATAACACAAGAAGCAGAGGATATAAAATCTTCATAATTAAAAAATTGTAACATGTGATCTAAATTAGAAGATAGAGTTATTTTATAAAAAAAAATCCCCTTGGATTTACAGTAGACAAGAAAGGACCTAAAACATATATATCCAAAGTAGTGGTCACATGGGTCTTTTTTGTTTTTGCCCTACGGGTTGATGGCCCATCAAAGGAAAGAAGTATGCTAAGGAGGATGTGAAAGAAAATAGTAACAATAGATTTGAAAAGGTGAAAAAGGATTTGGCTTATAATAAATTGAAATTAATAAAAAAATCCTCATGTAGCCATCAACACATATGGGAAAAGGCATTGATGATGATGATTTTTAAAAAAAATTATTCAAAGTATCACCTTTTTCCTTTAAATTATCTCTAACCTAACATAATCACCATTTGTATTCCTTCCTAACATCTTTATGTTGAAAAATATGAAAACTAATACAACTTTTTATGCACCAATATACTTAGTACACAGCTATATACTACAAGTATCCTCAGGATATTCTATGCCACTACCATTATCGTATTTATTTTCGACAAGCATACAGGTAACGTAAGTTAAAAGTTCTGTCTCTCTCACATAAAAATAAAATAAGAAGATACCAAGATTTATGTGGTTTAACGTAACAAATCACAAATCACGATGCTATGAATAAATAATAAAATAAAAATACACCAAGATTTACGTGATTTGGCCAATATGTCTACAAGACTACATCCACAGTGAAATGAAAATAATTTTCACTATGGCCAAGAAGTTAAAATCATGATGCTATGAATGAAAAAATAAATTAAGAAGATATTTATGTGGTTTACGGTAACAAATCACAAATCACAAATCACGATGCTATGAATAAATAATAAAATAAAAAATACATCAAGATTTACGTGATTTGGCCAGTATGTCTACATCCACAGTGAAATGAGAGCAATTTCCACTATCGCCAAGAAGTTAAATCATGATGCTATGAATGTAAAAATAAAATAAGAAGATACCAAGATTTACGTGGTTTACGGTAACAAATCACAAATCACGATGCTATGAATAAACAATAAAATAAAAATACACCTTGATTTACATGATTTCGCTAGTATGTCTACATCCACAGTGAAATGAGAGCAGTTTTCACTATCGCCAAGAAGTTTGGGTGACAACTTTATGAGAGTTACACTCCCAGCACACCTTACAGAATTAGACTGATTTTTATAACCCTACTTAGATATTACTTATGTTCGGTACAAATTACTAAAATACTTCAGACCTTACTATTAGAATTGGTGTACAGTTCGATGAGAAGATCAGTCACCACAGAACTGGTCAAAATTCATCATAACATATTCTCTCTCAGTTTCAAACTGAAGGAATAGGCATTAAAATTAAATTGTGGGTTCATGAAGTTGTTTCTTAAATCCAACCATGGAACATGCTACACATTATTCAGAACCATTGATAATTTGATATGATATATGCCCTATAATGCACATTTTCGAAAAAAGAAGAAGAATATATAAAGTGGTTGAAAACGAACAGTAAAGGTGAATTTCCAAAAATAAACATGAAATAACAATTCTTCCCTTGATGCTCATTTTTGGAGATTCAAAAGGAAATTTTAGTTGATGCTCATTTTTTAAAATTCACCTTTGATTTCCTTTTTAAGCACCCAATGTATTCAATTCCTATATATTTTTAATGCAAACAAACAGGCAAACGTCACCTACACTAGCATATTCTAAAATGGTGATTCAGGACCAAAAAAATAAGAGAAGAAAAAATGACCATGGTGGGCCCCATCATAAGTCCTTTCCATTATTGGATGTGCCCTACTAATATTGCTTAAAACACTCAAACAATAAACTCGACCAGACCGACTAAACCAAACGTTCAGACTCCATGCACAACTTAAAATTGTCACAGCTTAGTCAAGATTTGGCTGCAACTCAGTAAAACTCAGGAAAATTACCAAAATAGTATTTATATTTTTATGGAAAAGTGATTTTTTTTTTTTTTTACAAAAATGGAGTGAAGAAACATGAGAAACAGAAAAATCATGTCTAGTAACTGTATACCTTTTCTTTTTAAAAAAATGCCATTACATGAGATAAAATTGTAAACTATCTTAAATCTATCAACCTAGGGGTCATTCCTGGGGTCCTCCATGCACTGCCTGCTCCACTCTGCCTTTGTCCTCCACCCAAGTATGCTCCACCTTCATCCTCCTGCATGAGTATGCTTGGGACTGTGCTCTGCCAGTAACAAGGGTAGACCCCAAGCACTGTTCGTGAGAAGGGACGCCCATGACCACTTGGGCTATCCCACATTCTCCGGTAATAGTATACTTTGGCCACTGTCAAAATGTTGCAAAAAATGTATATCTATTACTATCAAGATCTCTCTCCAGAGCCAGTTATTTCGGTTTCAATCCACCAATTAGAGCTCCACTTCTTGGTATTGTCGAAAAACTTAGGAAAAGTAATTAAAGGAAAAGGAAATAGACTCCGGTCAGGCGGTCACCGATGGGGTGTGGACATAACCTATTACTATCAGCTGATACAGAAAAAATGCGCAATGACACAAATTTTAAACTACAGAGAGTGCAATGAGCATAACTTTCGGTCAGTTCACTAGAAATGATGACTAAAACCTGCAACCCATAGTTGAGACACTGAACAATTTTTTTTCCTATCATTAACAGTAAAATTATGTTAACCAAGGAGTACAAAGATTAAACCAATAAAAACAAAACAAGAAAGGTAAAGGTATAAAGAGCACTATACCCATCACCCAAACAACAGAAGGCCAAAAACAAGCTACAAAAAAACTGCACCAAAAGAGTGGTTGTCCAATTCCAGCTGTGCTACGGGTTGTAGTCCAACTGCAACTCTGCAAGCCTGTATGGAGGCTGAAAAGCTGGCGATTAATTCTAAAGAGTACTCACCATGTGCTCTTACTGTTAATATTTTGGGCTCAAGATGTCAACTACTTTAGTTGTAAAAAGGCAATAAAACAAAATAAGACACGACAGCATAAAACAACCTTCTTTTAAAGTTACACATGAAAGGCAAAGTTAGAATCAAGGGTTCAACTCTGGTGGGTCAGGTCACGTTTTCAGCAAAGCCGAACTTGAAATGCTAGAAAGGCCAACCCAAATCCAATCCAACCCCGACTTCAACCTGACTTCACAGACCCACCTCCCAAAGCAACAACTCAAACTTGACCCACACCTTACTTGACCAATGCTACACTTACACTCGTTTATATCGCAGTTAAAAATAAATAAATCCAACCCCTAAAATTTTAACCAGCTTTTGATTTTCTGGCCCAAACCCAAACTAAACCTGAAAATGCCCAATCCAGATTTGGGTTTCGGTTGGGTTCAACATGCATTCATAGTTTCAATCCCCCACCCCCCACACCAAAAGTCAGTGATATATAAGCCTGACTACTATAGCTAAGATTCTATTTGATCTTACGCTCAAAATTCATTTAATAAACGTCACATTATAAATTATCCTTCATATAATATGCATTATTCATCCTAAGAGCTTGAGAGTTGAAACTTGCAGAATTTAAGGGACTAATAAAAATTTGCCAAAATGTCCAAGAAAATGTCATCAAATATGATAAAATAATAAGATTAATAAGCCATAGCCACATCTTGTAAAGACAAAGGAAACCACAAACAACATACAAATGAAAATTGCTTAAAACTATGTTGTAAAGACAGCCAAACAGAGTAAGATGCTTCTTTTTGTTGCAGTGTCGTAGTTTGTAAACTAAGAGACTCCATGTTCAAACTCAACATAAGCAGAATCAAGAGCAGACTTACTTCAAGATGAGTGGTAGGAGCTCAACCATTTCTTCAGTGTGGCTCTTTGGCATTCTCATACTCCCTCCAACCTATCTCCCTTCAGATTTCACCAACTGCGAGAAAACTCTACTCATTGATACTCCCGACAGATCTTCAACACTCGACATCTCGTGCCTCTCAACAGTAACACTGTCTAAGCGATCAACATTGTTCAGAAGCGGAGAAAGCTTAGATATCTGTTTCATGCTGTCCACATCAAGATCGTTTTGCATAACAGCCTCTTGAAGTTGCAGCGCGTACTCCAAATTCCACAACACATCCCCCATTGTAGGCCGATCGACCCCATAATCAGCTAAGCACTTCTCAATTGTGTCTCCGAACTTCCTCAGAGAATCAGAGTTTATCTGACCCACAAGACGGGGATCGATAATTTGCTCCAGCTGCCCCTTCTGCTGCCACTTCATTGCCCATTCTGCGATGTTCACCATCTCTCTTGGAAGAGACGGATCAATAACGGGTCTTGCACAAAGGACTTCCAACAAAACCACTCCAAACGAGTACACATCTGATTTGTCTGTCAGCTGCTGCCTTCGAAAATACTCGGGATCGAGATAACCGAAGCTTCCTTTCACTGCAGTGCTCACGTGGGTCTGGTCAAATTCTGGCCCTGTTTTTGAAAGGCCAAAATCAGCAACCTTCGCCATGAGGTTCTCATCAAGCAAAATGTTTGCCGATTTGACATCACGGTGGATGATAGCCTGTGCAGAACCAGTGTGGAGGTAGTGTAGTCCTCTAGCAGATCCAATGCATACTTCAAGCCTCTGCTTCCAACTTAGATTAGGAAGATCTGAACCATAGAGATGACTCTTGAGAGTCCCATTTTCCATGTACTCATAAACTAGGACCATCTCATTGTGCTCATCACAGTACCCAATTAATGAGACAAGATGGCGATGGCGGAAATTAGACAACATCTCAATTTCAGTCCGGAATTCCCTGAGCCCTTGTTGGGACTGAGGATTACCTCGCTTCACCGCCACTTTTGTACCATCTCTCAGCACTCCTTTATAGACCTTCCCAAAACCGCCAACACCAATGACCCAATTCTCATCGAAGCCATTTGTGGCTTCCTGCAGTGCAACAAATGAAAAACGGAACCCAGATAAGGTGGAATTCGTAGTTCCATTGGAGAATTTACTCCCCATACTGTAGGAATTCCCTCCGCTTGTGGAGAAAGGAACCCATGTCTTTGATGTTTTCCGCTGCAGTTTCCGTCTTCTACACAACAGGAAGAGAACCACAACCAAGATCACCGCAACAAACACCCCAACAACTGAGCCCACTATAACACCAATGTTCTTCTTTGAACCTGCTTGCGAGATTGGTGTTAAAGGAACCAGACCATCAAGACTTCCTATTGAATTATTCATCTTCATAATCTCCAGTCCATTCAAAATTGCATTGGGATCGTTAGGATTCAGAGTCGAAGGCCCAATACTTACACGAAGTTTTGAAGACTGATCATCAACACCCACAACAAAATCCTGATAATATGGTGAAGCCAAGGTATTCTGCGTCTGAGCAGAGAGGTCAAGATCGTGTAATGCCGACCAGCTGTTGATATAGACATTGAAGTAGAGCACACCGATTGCGCTGCTAATGATATCACAAAAATGCATCCTAATCAAATACATGAAATCCGTATCCACAGAGAACTCCCAAGTTACATTGAAATTCATGGAGGAAACATTAGCTGGATTCATCTCTGTTCCAGTAGAATAGACGGCATCAGGTGCGATATCTCGAGTCGGGCCCCCCTCCACATAGTTGATACTTCCTGTGAAAGTGACAAAATTCGCGAGTCTCCTATTTAGTAAAAACGGCAGATCAGGAACCCATGTTCTTGACAAAGTATCGTTGGAAGGAGATACCATGGGTGAGCCCATGTTAACCCTATAAACTGTCTCTAGAGCATAATTTGACAGACCCTGATAGCTCCGAACAGGGTTAACAGTGCGGGCCATATCTGAGATAAGCTCATCAGGCACAGAAACAACTTCAATGGCGTTTATGAACGCGAGTGAATTGTTTGAAGGGGTGAATGCAAGTACGAGACTATTAGAAGTTATGTTCACAGAGTACTCCTTCAACACAACAGAAGTATTATTGGGCACCTGGAAATTTTCGAGGAGGATGACTTTGTTGGCGGAAACACCGAACCTCGCTGTTTTCAGATTGAAATTTTGGAAGTTGAATGGGAAGAAATGAAGGCGGATCCAGTGCCTCCCTTGCTTTTGGATTGGGAATGCGTAGGTGGAAGTTCCAGTGAGGATCCGGGCCGTCTGATACAGAGCCGACTCATCGTCACTAGATGGGATAGAATTTGAAGAGACGCTTGCCAAAATAGTTTGAGGGGTTGATAGGGTTGGAGGAACAGAGTTATCCGCAGCGAAAACACGGTTACCCACAGTTGTTTTGATGGAGGATCCACAGTCTATCAGGTAATTGTCTACAGGATCAAATGCTATGGAAATACATACCAGGGATAAGATCAATGAAACCCAAAGAAGCAACTTAGGATCTCTGATACTACCCATCATGAAACAAAAGTGGATATAAGTAAAAAGATGTAATCTTTGAGTTTCAAAGAAAACAGCAGAAGTTACAACAAGAAACCCTCACAACAGATCTGAAATCTGAAACTCTAGGAACCAATTTCAGATCCAAATACCCATCATGGCGAAAGTGGAAAGAAGCAGGAAAAAAATGGCACCTTTAGGTAGTCCGAGATTGAAATAAGCATTCACCATCACTCATCATGAACTAAATCGAGCCATGTGGAAAAAAGATGAGATCTTCAAGGTCTGATGGAGCAACTAAACACAAATTCAAACAAATGAAACTGACAGTCAATGAATCAAATGAAAATCTCAAACGCCCATCTTGCAGTAGTGAGAAAAGGCAAGGAAAAACAGAAAAAGGTGGCACCTTGTCTCTAAGTTGATAATGAAAACAGGACTTTTAATCACAGACCCAGTTGTAAACAAATATCAAATCTCCTTTTTTTCCCCCTCTCTCTCTCTCCTGGGTTCTCAAAGATTTCAATAACAGCATGAAAATCAGTTGCCTTTAAATGCAGAAAGCATCCAGAAACAGTGACCTTATATTCAAAGAAAGTGGGTTACTTTCAATTAAATATCAGATGGTTGACAGATACCTACAAGGAGGAGGTGGAGGAGAAGGACAACATGTATCAAACAAAAGAAAACCCAGAAAAAAGAGGAGTCAAGGACCTCAAGCAGAAATCCAATGCATAAAAACCAGCTATGGAAGAGCTGACCTTTTCTTACAATTTGATAGAAAGGGTTCTGGAACTTTGGCTCCGGTGAAATATTTTAGGGGCAAATTTTATCAAGAGAAGAAGAGAGAATCCTTGCAGTCCAAACTTTCAGTTTCAGTTTTACAGTGTGATTTCACTTTCAGTTTTCGTTGTTTTCTAGTAGAGGTTATACGCTAGACAGCTTGACTACCGTCTGATTCTTCCACAAAATAAGATTCTTTGGGTGCAACTCAAACAGATTCTTTGGGGCAACGCCAGTGTCGCATATTGTGCTCTGGAAATTATCATTTTAGGAAAATGTTTGAGATTTTTTGAATTGGGGTTTTTCTCGAGATATTATCAGAATTTTTTTTAAATAATAAGATTAATCTTTGATTTTGTTTTTTTAACTGCTTTTACCATTTTTGGTCTTATTATGTTGCTAATCATTTTTTACTTTTTGTACAATACGTTTTTGACAAATTGACATATTAACAAAATTAGTGTTTTAAGATAATGTGGGTTTTTTTTTTTTTTTTTGGTAAATTGATGATGTGGCTTTTATTATAGTGATGTTTTAAAGAATGGATACCAATCTATTAGAGGCCATGTTCATATGATCTAAACCGTCGCATGGTAGGAATGTAAACAGGGCTTAGATCTGGTCATTTAGATAATTGGTTTACAAGAATCCATGATCACCTTGTAGGATATAAAATTGGCCTAGATTGGGTTGAGTCCATTCTCATCCTGCAAGTAAAGTTGGTCACTTTAGCCTTATTTGGATTCTCAAAACTCAATTGCCCTCCAACCAGGGATCCAACCGAACTCTGGTTGAGAATGGGTAGGTCTTTGTTCAATCGCCAGTTATTGTAGTGATGAACACATATCAGGGCATTACTGGTTTAGTGGTCTTTTGGGCCACCAAATCAAGTAGTCCCCATATGGAGCCCAAGGGCACAAGAAATGAACCAATGATTTCTAGTTGGAACCAGAAGTGCACAGTTTGATCCTTTTATGACACCTTGCCTGGGTGCCATCATGCCCACATCAGGGACAATGCCTTAACAACAATGTTAGAAAGGTCGATGACTTTGCCTTTTCCAAGATCTAATCCCTTGTGCCAGTCTCCTTGGGGTCCAGCTCCAGTCCCCTTAGCTGGGACGATAAAAAAAAAAAAAAAAAAGAGGCATCCTCATTTGCAGGTCATTTGGTGGACCCAAAGATGGTAGATAATGATTCCCTCCAACCCCTGCCAAGAAGCAACCATAACCCATTTAATGAAAAGAAGTTTTTATTTTTGAATGTAATCAATCTTCCTACAGCCTTACCTGCTCATTAACAATATCACCATGAAGAGTGTAGATCCTCTACTAAAAGCCAGAATGCAAGTAGTACTCAATACTTTTCTACGCTCCAAGGGCCTAGCAACTGATGGTAAAAAGGGTTCCAACAAAAGAATTATTTTTTAAGCTGGATTAATTTCTCTGGAAGCAGTTTCGAACCTACAACCTCCGAATGCAAACAGTAGTCTTAGGCCAACTTAGTTACCCATTGGGATTGATTGTAAATAAATGGGATAATGATTTTATTAAATTCTGATTGACTAGGATATATGATGGGTGAATAATCATTTTCCTCTAAAGGAGAGACTATTTGATGACATCCATCTTTGTTTTTCAATTTTACTATTTGACGGTATCCATCTTTGTGTTTTTTTTCAATTTTGACCACTATGAAGCATGAATACATTTTTTAGGATTCTTCATAACTCAATTTCATCCAAAGAAAAAGGCCCTTACTTTTTTTTACTAAACTCTGACAAAATCACCATTTTCTTGCAATATTCTCAAGTTTTTCAATATTTTGGAAATTTGTTGAGACTTCGCTGTCTTAATAAACATAAACAAATCTGGTAGAGACTGGAATTTATTACCCTGAAGAAAACTAATGAGCTAAAAGGGAAGTTGGATGAGAAAGCTGAAAACAAAGAAATGAACAAATAGGTAGGCCGGCGAAAATGCCGGTCACATCAATTCAAATGCATAGCTTACCTAACACTTATCTTCTCTAGAATTTAAGAAGACATGTTGGTATTACTAAATTGCAGTGCCTTTATGATATATGAATTGGAAAAAGAGGAGACAGAAGTGACAAAAAGTTGTGGGCACGCATCACCGATCATTTAAAAAAGAAGAGAGAGTTGTGGGCATCACTATCAGTGCACCCAGCTGAAAAAAAAAAACGCGCATTTCATTTGAACTAGGTCTGTGTTGGAACTTGAAAGATGAATGCCAATTGGAGAGATAGAGATCCATCTTTTGCTTTATTTTCAGGGCAATTTGTGTTTGTTAGAGACAGCAGCTTTGCATGTGATTAAAAGGAAAGATAGAATTGTTCTACACCTTGAACAGGTCGGCCAGCTGGAAAATAAATTATTTATGCAACAATGTAGACTGAAACCTGTTTAATATCCTTCACCATTCACTTCTTTGATAATTCTTTGTTGAAACCCATTTTATCATAAGAATTTTTAAAATTTCAATTCTATGAAAATAAATCAGCTAGCTTTTAAATATGATGGTCTAAAATATTTGTACTAGGAGGAATGTATGACTTCTTTTCAGAAAACCAATTGCACATGATCTGGCAGCCAACATACATTTATTTTTTATGCTAACTGATACTATGATGCACATGGTCGATATAGGGTGATGATATTTGAAACCATGGATGGAAATGGAGACCCTTCAAAGTTTGGGGCTGCTAGTTGATCTGGTAAGAGACGTCAAAGTCTTCAAAGAGGAGGCAAATAGCTAGGTTTGAGCGCCAGTTAAAAAATATAAGGAGCCTTTGGCAAGTGGCACCTTAAAAAAAAAAGGGAGCAGGTTGAAAAGAGTAGTTTTGAAAGATAGATTAGGATTACCATTTTTTTTTTTGAAAAGACAGATACCTAGAGAAAGAGAACCCAAACATGGGAAAGAAAAATGAAGTTTTTGCTAGTACTTTTGTGTCTGATTGATTGCATGCCAACTCCAAGACTTTGTCATTTACAATTGACAGAAAGAATAGAGAAGATGGTTTATCCAAAGTAAATGCCTATTACAGTGACATATTTGTTTGTGTTGTCTTTTTTTTTTTTTCCCATTTTGAGTACCTCAGGGCAAACGGGCTGGGAGCCTAGGACCCATGAGATGAACACCCTCACACATAGAGGGAGGACTTGCACACGAAGGGTGAGAAGACTCGCACATGTGTTAGGAGGGAGAGAACTATAGATCATTTGGGTGAGGTTTCCACCTAACCAGGCAACCTTTAGATCTCACTAACATAAAATTTTCAAATTCGAAAAAAGAAAGGTCAATTTTCCTCGTGCACAACTTTTCAGAGTTAGGCGTGGCCCTTAAATTTTTTTTCTTTTTACAGAGAATGAGAAAAATATCTATTCTTTTTTTTTTTCAGAAAATCTTTTCTAATCAATAAGTCAAAATCACTATATGTGCCTTTACATATTCGAATTTCCTTGATCACTGGATTACAATGCTAAACTAAGAAGCTGATGATGCTCATGCTTTAATTGGCAATACCCAAAAAAAAAAAAAAAAAAAAAAAAACAAAGAAAGAAACTAGTTATGGACAGAATTCAACTAGTTGATATCCACTACAGCAAAAATGACAGCCATGTGATCATTTTGGAGTTATTTCACATCCAAAGTGGTCCATTTCCACGCAACCTGTTCAATAGATCTGATTGCGCACCGACGAAAATGCTCTTGCCGGCCATTAATAGTGGGGCCCACCTGAAAACAGTTGTGATCTGGATTACCCAAAGACCACAAGAATTTGATTGGTTGCATTTAAAGGCATCGATCGAAGATGTACATAAAATTAAGCCACCCAATAAGGAAATTAATGACGTGGCTATGAAGTGAGACCACATCTTGCGTTCCAAACCCACGTTGGTTGAGTGACTTAAAGGTGTTGGTTTGCTCTCCACGTCTCATGGTTGAAACCCAACTTGATTTGTCCGATGTGTGTTGTGTCAGTTGAGCAGCTGCTACCCACGGAGATCGAATAGTCTTATTGGATAAAAGACATCATTGATACCCATGTCATAAGAAAAAAAATACGACGAAGGCCATTATTTCGGGCAAAACCAAAACCAGGTGTGTATTGCCGTCTTAAGAAACTATAAATGATACCATTTATGTTTTCAAAACATGCAGGCATCAAGATTCTAATGATGCAGCAGTATCAACTATTTTGGGAGTTCTAAGGACTTGCTCATCTCATAACTTTCATAATATAGAGGTGGAAAGTGATTCTTCAAATGCAATATATGGTTGAGTCGTTTGGATAAGGGCCCTTGAAAACTTCAATTTTTTTCATTTGTCTTCATCTATGACTTGTGTGTTAGCAAAAGACATTGTAGATGCTTTGGCAGAGTTGAAAGTTATGTGGGGGTTTTCTTTACTATTGCTATGTAATTTGTTATTATTGCATCGCTATTTAACTCTTATACCTTTGCATGCTTTTTTTTTCTCTCTCTGTGTTGTACTTTTTAAATCTTTAATCTAATCTACTGTTACTGTTAAAAAATGTTTTCAGGTAAAATTGTTGCACTACAGTCGTTACAACAGTGTAAGCCATTAAAGGAAGATTTACAACTCAAAGAGGCCCTGATATTATAGCAAAGTTTTTAGAGGAAACATCATGTAACACCCAGCTTGAAGGTTTAAACCATTGCATTATCTTTGGGGAAAAAGGATAAAAAAAAAAAAACAATATTGTGCGCAATATCCTGTCTTAATTTCTCTCACTTAATTTATTAAGAGATTGACAATGAGCCCGTGGCATGTTCGAAAGTGCTCGCTATTAAATCCTTGAGGTTATGAGTTCTAGTCACATTACCTGATCAAAAAAAAATATTTAGAGAAAGTTACAAATATATAAGCACTGCATTTACTAGAATTTATACATAACTACCTCTTGTTTTGGTTTTAATACTCAACTACTTGTACTTACTGCAAAATTTAAGTCATGTGCCACATTTACACCCCTCGGAATTTTAGTCATGTACTCTAAGAGATAATGATGCAAATCGGTCAGATCCACGGTGAACAAATATTGTCTCGAATTTGTCTTCATCGATCTTGACCTATATATCTCTCGGATCCAAAAGTAGGTTCCATACATTTTTATTCAAAATTGGAGTCTTGTATAGTGGGATACCCACTTACAACCCTACTGAGAGATGGTCAGAAGTGTCGTTACAATCATGTTGACTAAATATATTTAGTATTTTGAAAAGAAAAAAAGAAAAGAACTCTTACCTTACTATAGTTTGTAATTGATTCCTCTTTGGCAAGTTTGATCTATATATTTGAGATATAGGCGATTCAGTTAGGCACTTATATTATTAGATCGTTTAGTAAGTTTGTAACTGTAAAAAGGTAAATTTGCCATATTGTAAAAGTTATATGAACAAGGTTGGTGAAGGAATGAAGGATATGATGGAAGGGATGGAGAGGTTATAAAGTAGAGACGTAGATATGGCCATCACTTTTCTATGTAATGAATTACTAGGGTGATGGCTGGGGCATTCATTTCCTATCGTCTCTTGATTCTATTTCTATAAAAGAAAATGTTATTTGAATGATGTAATAAATTGATTTATTTCTTTATTTATCAATATAATCATGTTTTTCTTTCATGAGATGAATGATGTTTTATTACTTACTTGTACATAACCAATACGAATGATATGATGGTTCATGAGATGAACCGGAGTCCACAAGTATATTAGATGTAATACATGTGTCTGGATGAGATCCACATATATGAGACATGTATAGCAAATCTTATACTTAAATATCTTCACAACCAGTTATAAGATTGGGCATCTCATCTGACAAGGTTGCAACACTTTGATCACTATGAGATAGTGTGATTTGTCTCGATCATCAGAATGAAAGATTTTAGATCATAGTGCTGATACATTGAATGTATTAAGAGACCATGAGAAGCACCTTTTGAACACTGTCTTTACTTTAAAGTATGCTCTCATAATTCCCTAGCAATAGGCTCATAATCCTGAGACATTAATGGACTCAAGTTTCTGTCTATTCATTTGCTTTGAGTCACCAATGAGTGAGGCCAATTGTAGGTCAACACCTAGGTGTCTTGGGTACGTTGTAGTAGGACTGTGGGAACATTCAATGGTCAAGATGGAATCTATCCTCATTATCCCCTTCTGCCAATTAATGAATTTATCGTTGGTAAGTGCGCACCCATTCCGATTAAGAGTTAATTGGATAGGTATCGATGATTACTATAATTAATTGGGTCTCAAGGATAATAAGATATGGATCTAATTTGGGGGACAAGTCCAATTGATCCATGCATATAGATGGAAGGGCCTACTTGTTGTCATAAGGAAGTTTAAGGTCATCTTTGTAATTTATTCTTAAGACTGGAGTTCAATTGCATTTATATAGTGGAGTTATTTGTAATTAACTGTGCGCCCGGTTTGCACATGAGATGTGGAATCGGGGTGTCATAGTTGGAGCTAGCTTTCTATGGAATCCCTAGTGGTCCCCACGCTAGTCCAATTATTAGATGGTTTCTAATTCTAGTTGAACTCTAAAAGGAAATGAAATAGAAAGTTATTATTTCTATTTGAAGTGAGACTTCTAATAATGATAATAGTAAGTTACTAATTGTTAATGGAAGTGAGACTTCTAATAATAATTAGAAAGAAAAAAATTATTAATTCTTAATGGAAGTGAGACTTCTATTTTAATTAGTAAAGATGAGATTGCTTATGCTATATAAGGAGATACGGGGCATGGACGTCCAACATGATTATTTCACATTGGAATTCATGCCCATCTCTTTCTTCTCTTTTCTAGTTTCCTTTAGAGCTTCTAGTTGTTTTCTCTTGAAAATCCCACCATTCTCCTTGAGATTATAGATCGGATACAGGACATAGCGTGGAAGACGATTGGGTCTTTGGAGATTCTAATTTAATTTGTGAAATAGTTCTACATAAAAAAAAGAGAATAAATTCTCTATTAGAGCACAACCGAGTTCCCAACGTATAATCTACTTCCTTGCATGTTGTAGATTTTGTGGTTGCTTGTATGATACTGTTTCTATCTTCTAGATAGAGTTTTTTACTGATAATTGATATTGAGATTGAGGACTTTGATCCTATATTAGATTTTGTAGCCTTATGAATAATTTTAATCACTGCATCAAATTAATCAAACGTTTTTAAAACTTATCCGCAAGGCCCACCTACTTTCATACACTTGTGCCATCAAATCCTACCTATTGAATTTTCCATAGTATTCTAATGAAAACAAGTATGCCATAATCAGTTTTTGTCAAGTACCCTTTCATAAAGTGTCTTTTCCTAAAATTTCCAACTGGTTGCTTTCTCAAAAAAAAAAAAAAAAAAGGGTCAAACTTCCGTAGACCACACAAACACAGCACAAACAACCAAGCCCTTGACCGAAGAATGCAAATAAACGTGGAATGGGTCACTCTCAAAACGGGCTGTGCTTTTAAATCATGATGGAGATGGTTGGATCTTTGGCTGAGGTGCAGTTGTTATACATTTCCTTTGTTTATTATTGTATTATTTGAATACATACATGGTAATTGGTTGGTTGTGCGTGGGATGGATGCAGCTGAGGCCTTGGCGCATCTGCATGTGGCATGATGACTCTGGCTATCATAACAAATATCTCTCTCTCTCTCTGTCTCTGTGTTTGGAGCTTTGTGGTTGGAAATATAGACTGTTATAAAAATGAAAGAAGATACCACTCAAAGAGAGGGATGTACTAGGCATATATTACGTGCAATAAAAGCTGTATTTGCCTTCTAACCATTGATATAGAAATCCCATTTCCATCTCTGGATCTTTGTATAAAAAGAGAAGAAGATATATATGACACTGGCTAGGGTCAAAAGGTGGCAATGTGGGTCGGGTTGATTGCTATGGATAAATTGCATATGTTCAAACACAACCCAACCCATTTATGAATGGGTTTTGAAAATATCCCTCAAAACCCAAGAAATTAAAACGGTCAATGGGTTGGGTTCGATCAGATTGGTTAAAGTGTGTAGGTTGGCATTCTCAATAGCAAGAATGGACTCCGCTCAAACTCGACCATGAGTAAAGATGACAAGAAAGGAGCTTAAATACAAGTGTGGAGTAGGGGGGAAGTAATTAAACCCAATAATCTGGCTTGAGTCTTGAGTCTTGAGTCTGACCCAAGAAACGGTCAATGGGTTGGGTTCAGATTGGTTAAAGTGTGTAGGTTGGCATGCTCAATAGCAAGAATGGACTCCACTCAAACTCGACCTTGAGTAAAGATGACAAGAAAGGAGCTTAAATAAAAGTGTGGATTACGGGGAAAGTAATTAAACCCAACAATCTGTCTTGAGTCTTGAGTCTGACCCAAGAAGAAATCGACCCTTAATCTTTGACCCAGCCCATTGGACAGTCCCAATCTTCAATTATCAAACATGGGCTCGTATGATCATACTGGTTTGGGATGGACCTGGGTCCATTGGTTCGCTGATCAGGGTGTTATATATGGTCATTCTCCCGTCCAGATGGAAGCATCTCAGTCAACACATCCAAAGGCAGCTCTAAACATTGGATCCTCCACCTTTGATATTGACCACATGCTATTGGACTGGCTGCTCCATACACCGCGTCCCAGTTGGAGGCCAAATGAATAAACTAGCCCTGTGCATGTTCGAAAACGACGAACTGTGAGGGCAGCCAAGTCTCCAATCTAGCCACTTGACATGGAAGTGGGTTCACACGTTATTCTTGCTGTCCAATAACTTTATTATATTTCCATTGATTGTGATTGAGAAATATATAAAATGATCCACATTTGCTACCTAATAACAACCACCAAGGTTCAACTCTCTACGCAATTTAATATGTATAATAAGACATGTTCATATGATTGACGTTGAAAGGGAGCTTTTCACCTGTATATAACCATTGTTTTTTCTTTCTTTCTTTCTTTTTTATTTGGCGAGATGAATATTAAAGAGGATGAGGGTTGAAGAATATAAAGTTGAGATGTAAATAGAATACTTATTTTTTAAGATTTGATGAAGAATATAAAGTTGAGATGTAAATGGAATTAATACTTATTTTTCTAAGATTTGATTTACTAACTTACTAAGGTGATGAGTGGACATTCACTTTATAAAAGGAAAGAGTATTTGATTGTTATTTGTGAATCTTTATTTACTATAAAAGTTTGTTTGCCAATATTTTTGGTTGGGTCCAACTCTAATTCTTTGTTTTAAGCTAGCTGAGTTTAGGCTCAGGCTTAGTCTTAACAAGATGCAATTTGGATGAGGTTTGGGCTGGTCAATACACAGCGTAGCCTGCAAAAGTTATATCTTATTCACTTTTAGTAAATGGGTTAAGAACTTAAGATGTAATCTTTAACATATGGGGTAAGATATACTCCACCTTCAAACTATAACTATATGGGTCAAACCCAACCCAAGTCAACCATTTAAAAATTGATGTATTGTAGGAAAAACTTAAGTCAAACTAAAACAAAATTTTAAAAATGTTTATAAGTCAGGCTTTTCGCCAGGTCAATCCTATTACAAGCTGTTTACTTCGGTTCAGGAACCAACGCATGCATTTTGCGGGTCAAAGTTATGTATGTCAGATGCAGGTTGGATCAGTTTTTGCCATGCCTACACTTTGCACATGGTGGCGGACCTCACCCTAGGACCATTTTATCTCTCTCTTTTTTACTTTACCAGATGTGAACAAACATTCCCAGAATCAATATATCTACCAGGAAAGACCAATGGCCACAGCAGGCAATGCAATTAGGCAGCGTAAGGGTGCGGCCCCTGTATAAATGGGCTAGCTACCATTGGTCCCTCATTGCCCCTGTTTCTATGGCCTGAAATATAAGAGGAAAAGTGCAGTCAGGATTGCCTTTTTAATTGTCAACAGGTAGAACCCTAAGAACTGCTCCTTACCCGAAAGCCAATTTCCGCAAGGATCCAGCTCGCTATCGAGCAAGGCGGACGAGCCCAATTGGATCCGAACTCTATGATAGAGTTTGAAAAGAACTTCTACTCTAATTGTATTATTCTTAGGTCTTATGCACGGATTTGGGGCTATATATTTGGCGATTCTCTCAACCCAAAGGCACTCACTACCTCTCTCATCATTCTAAGAAGAGATATCTAAGCGAGAGAATTATTCTCTAGAGCCATTGAGAGATTGTTCTGAAATGCTATTATAGAAGGTTTGAAACTTTTACTTCTTTGTAGAAGATTGTGCATCTTGGTCTCAAGGTGTTGAATGAAGATTAAGCACAGGGAGCGGTATGCGGCGAGTAGTCGTGACAGCGAAAAGTTGTGCAAGAACAACTAAAGTCCTTAAGTCGACGTATTGACTGAGATAAAGGAGTTGTGAGTATATCCTGTAACCGCTCAATAGTGATTGGTTTTTCTGATCGTGTTTTTTCTCCTGAAAAAGATTTCCACGTTAAATTTGTGTCTGCCTTCTTGTGGTGATTGCTTGGTAGATAATTATTGCTAGTTCTATCTTGTTTGGTTGGTTACATACGCTGTGTTGGTTAGATTAATTAGACTAGCATCCATTTTTGTAAGTTTTGCAAAGCTTTCATAATGAGCATCAGTTTTTTACCTGGCTAGGGTTCGAATCCTGGGTATATCACTTCTTCCCGCTAATCTATATATTATGGCAATATGATAGTACAATATTGAATAAATATCACTTCTTCCCACTAATCTATATATATTATGGGCAATATGATAGTACAATATTGAGTAAATATTAATATAATATTATACTCAGTTTTATAAAAGATCAGTTTCAATCAGATCTATCAAAGTCAGGGCCTGGTCCTATAATAGACACATGACGGGTTCAGGTCTAAGTCTACCATTGACCCAACCCCTGACCCGTCCCATAGAAACCCACATTGTATAACACATGATGGTTAGTGGGTCTGTTTCTTCTTTGATTTTTTTTTTTAATACAGAGATGCTTTCCTTATGTTTTGAGCTTCTTCATGCCTCAAACTGAGTTGTGAATGTTAAAAGTTTGGACATGTAATATGTTCTTCCATAACAACATCTGAAATATGAAATCTAACTGACAAAAACACATTTCTTCATTATACAGTCCATGTTGCACACCAGGCAAAACAGACACTGTTATATTTGCAATCAAGGAGCCATTTCCATGGCTTAAAACCATATGATTATTAGTTGATCCTTGGTCATTATCCTCATCTTCATTAGCCTATCAACGCCTCCGATGACTATCTGAGCTACGATTACTTTGCTGGATTTCAATGAAGATCATCGAGTTCCACTCCTGCTTCTCTGGCCATTCTTTTTTTCCTTGAGTGATGGAGAAATGCCAAGAGTATGAGGCAAACAGCTGCAAAGCCCAGCACAACCGAAAGGCCTACTATAATCCCAGTCATCTTTCTTGGGTACTTCAGATCAGGGATGCCACTTACACTGGAAATTCAGGGCAATTGGAGTTTAGAAAGTGAACCAATCAAGGGATTTTTGTTTTAGTTGACCCTTGGTTATGCCAAGTGCCATTAGAGTCCTGTCTCTTTTTCTTTATTTTTCTTCTGGTGAAAAAAATAAAAAAAGAAACATTTAGTGTTGGTGCCTGTGATGGGTTCTACACTTTGTTCATAAAAATGTTCAATCAATCACTATTCCCATGGAGATCATATATATCATTCTGGAGCAAATTTTGGCTATAAGCCACCTTCAATGGGAAAAAATGGAATTTGATGGTATGATGGATTAGAGGTGATCCTCTACGTGGTGTGTGATCCGGTGATTTTAACCATCAGTTTGTTGAGGAGTGGGCTTCACCCGAGGGTGAGTATTGAAAATGTTTTATATTGCCTCTACTAATGCCTCGAGGTTTCGTGCCAATACTCCCCCTCGGGTGGAGCCCACTCCTCAACACTCCGCCTCATGTGGAATCCGGTCGACGCACTTTTGGCAACACGAGTCTTGAGCTAACCATTCCTACCAAAACCAGCATAAATATTTTTCAATACTCCCCCACGGGTGAAGTCCAATATTTTGATAGGAATGATTAGCTAAAGAAATTTAAGATTATTTAAATTGGTTAAAGTTTTTAACGGTTTCAAATTGTCTTGCAAAGTTGCAAGACTTTTGAGCCCTTAAACATGTGGCTTGGATGATAGGTCTTCCCATGTGGGCCCAAACCTGACCCCAGTCCAGTGTTCGGCATGAATCGGTATGGGCCAAAAACTAGGTTTGCAACTTTAAAACTTGAAGTTGCAGCTTGTTTCTATCAATGGTAGGTATTATATTTTGCATTCCAGGACTTCTCGGAGCTGTGATTGATTGGGTATTTTAGATTCACAAAATATTGGTCTCAACTCTCAGTGTCACACAATGAGAATGAGAGGCCTAAACAATAAACACTTACACGAGGCCTTAGTAGTGGAGTTGGGCTGTAGTCTTTATGGTATTTAGGGCATGTTTCACAAGTCTTTTCCTTATTCAGTTATACCTTTTCCAAAAATAGTCTATTTGGTACATCGGATTCAATTAGAAAAAACAAATTTACTCCTGAAAAAGTTATTTGACAAAAGTTGTCTTACGGTTAAAAAAAGTACAATCAGATTTTTCATGATGTAAAAGTAGTACAAGAAAACTTGTTATATAATAAAATTATATGGGAAAACTTATAAAAAAACAAAAGGGATATTGTCCATACAACGGTCTTTGGACCTTACATTCACCCGTGAACCGTTTAAATGTAAATATTTCTCATAGAACTGTTCATGCGATATCATAAGGTCATGCGTATTGCACACAACAGACTGCGATATCCTAGGGCAGTGCGATATCGCACCATTATTGTATGAACAACTCTGTAGAAAATATTTAAGGGGCAAATGTCAGGTTTAAGGGTCCCAAAACAAAATAAAAAAGAGTCTACATTCATGCCTATTTGGAAAAGTTAATCTTCAGGTTATTTTTGAAAAAGAACCAAAAGGACTTGAAGCTTATGTGAACTTTGTCAAATAATGTAAAGTGCATGGAGCATCTATTTAAATTAGTTTTATGTCAAATATATGTAAAAAGTAGACATGCCAAATGTCTCCTTAATGTATTATGACTGATCTCCGCAGCGGATGATTCTCCTTTGGCAAATGGAGTCCCCAATCTTTTTATTTATTTTTATCTAAACCATCCATATCACGTGCATAGGTGCATGCTGGCTAAAATTTTATTTATATCATAGTAATATCTACCATTAGCTGACCCCAACATAGTTGGATAAGGCTTTGATGATGATGATTATGATGATGAGTAATATCAACCATTAGACAGACCAATATATGAAAAATGCGAGATTGAGGATTGATGTGAGTCCCCTAAATCCCCACATAAATCCATTCAACCGCACTTATCAATATAAATAGAGTGAAATTTGGCCATGTGCATATACATGGAAGGGCCTCTGGTTTAAATTGCATGGATCAAGTAAATGTGGGCACTAGTTATTCCAAACTAAGTAACTCGTCCAGCATATGATCATTCTCTCTTATTGTACATATAGGGCCCACGGTTTCCTAATTAAATGGGCCGGGTTTAGGAGCGTGAATTATAGATTAAGTACTTGTCACATGGCCCAAATGAATAAGCTCAAAGCCCTAGGATAAATAAAACAATAAATATTTTCTTGTTCAAAAGAGACTCTGGTATGGTTCCTTCCAATCTGTTGTTTGCCAAGTTCCTGATAAAAGGATCATGATGGTTAGAATTACAGAAGGACTATTTGTAGTTTAAATTTATACTGTAGACAATTTTCTCTAATTTATTTTCTACACATCCAAACAAGTCATTAAGCTTCTCACTTGTAAAAGAAAATGTGATTTACGTGAGGTAAAATGATGAAGGTAGTACTCCTTTGAGAATTTAATAAGGGTCTATGAAACTTGGGACAACCCAGTGGTAAGGGCGTTCCATCTCACACACCTGCCCAGGGATCGATCCCTAAGTAGGTAAATAGCCTCACAAAGTTTGAACAACTCACCCAACTAGCAAACAAGAAAAAAACGGAATAAGAATTTGATAATATTTTTTTATAAAACAAAATTATTGAGAGCTAAAGTTATGAACAAGACTTGGAGAGGAGCTGCACAATGCCAGTCATAGTAAGGCAAAAGGCTTGTTTACATGAAATTTAGTATGTTGAGATTTCATGGTAAAATGAGTTCAGCAAAGAAGAGTAGAAAAAGGTGAGGGAGTGGCGAATACACTACTACAAACTGAAGTTTACCGACGTAGTCAACGTGTCGGTAAACTTAAAAATACGTTGGTAAATAAATTTACCGACGCTAACTGTGGCGTAGGGAAAAAAACGTAGTTAAATATACTTACCGACGCGTTGATTGCGTCGGCAAGTATAAATTAAAATTACCGACGTTACTGGCGTCGGTAACCTTCTGCAAAAAATGCGTACCCACTGTGTTTTTGTTTATAGTTACTGACACTATTCATATTTATTTAAAAAAAAAAACCACGTCTCCAATAACTGATTGGAACCGTTTTATTATTATATTAAATTAAATTTTAATTTAGTTTTTTTTTAGTCATTTTAATTTAGTTTTAAATATCTAGTTATTATTATTTTAAATATAGAATTAATATTACAAACCAAATATATCAGATCAAACACTAAAATATAAAAATAGAGCTCTAAAAGATAAAGCCATAAACATCAAGTTAAAAGTCTGAAATATAGTAGTCTAATGAGGGTTTCTTGGCATCTCTGGATAATAAACATCATCATCATTATCATCACTTCGCGAAGAGCCCGGAGGGTATTGTGGCGGCGGAGGTGGAGGAAATAGAGTACTTGGATCAAGTTGATTAAATTGTCCAGGGAATTGCATGTTACGTTGAGCGGTTAGTTGCTGGATGTAGGCCGTACATGATGCAAGTTGGTTCTGATAGGTGCTAACTTCATTCTTATATGTGTTAACATATTATTAAACTAATTATCATATCAATAATAAAAAAAATAAAAACTACATACTGATTATAAGATATAACAAGAGCTCGTATGGGTGGGGAATGGCAGTAGCAGTGGACGCCGGCAACAGTGGTGGTCGCCGGTAGTGAGTGGATGCTGACAAACATTTAAACAAAAAAAGAGAAAAATTATTTGAAGAAAAACAAAAAAAATAAAACTGATAATATAAATATTTCATACCTTATAAAGAGGGGAAGAAGGCTAGAGAGATGGGAGGAAATGAGAAAAGATGCAGAGAGAAGAGGGCCGGGGAGGCAGAGTTGCAGAACGAGAGTGACGAGGAGGGGGGAGATGGGGAAGGGTGAGGGTATATAATTAACTTGCTGACACCATATGGCGTCGGTAAATTTATTTCATAAACTTCCCGACGTCGACGCTTTCGACGTCGGTAAGTTTTTGGGTCAAACGCGCGAACCGAAATTGCAGCGCAAAAGATCTGGCGCCTAGAACTTCCCGACGCCGTGTGCGTCGGGAAATTAAATATCAAAACTTACCGACGCCATTAGCGTCGGTAAGTTGTACAACACAAATTCCAAGTTGCGCTACAAATTTACCGACGCTATCTTTTGGTGATAGCGTCGGTAAAATTATAAGTTAGCGACGTTTATGTAGCGTCAGTAAGTGTTGCGCAGTCTATCCCCACATTTCTTGTAGTGATATAAGGTGGAGATGTAAATTAGAACTTGACTTTCCTAACATTTAATTTACCAGGTGGATGGCGAGGTATAATCTTTTTTTCATGCAAATGGATAATTATTTGATGGTCATATGTAGATATTATCCTTTGTTCCTACAATTTTAACCATTGTGATTGGATTGCATTTTTTCAAATTCCTCATCATTCTTTCGAAAGAGAAGGAAGAATTCTAAGAATATAATTCTATATATGCAAACAAACAGAGCCTGAGTGTTAGTTAATTTATGTGATGCATAGGCACAATCATATCAATAATAAATGAAACTAAATAACCATACTTACCTTGTACTGACATTTGAACAAAACTCCACAGGCCCTTTTTTAGTCTCTCTCTACTTATTACAATTTGCACCAATAATATATGCTCGATCTAATTCGTAAACGTTATATATATAGGAGACTTCCTAGAGCAAATCAATCAAGTTGTTGCCTCTTTAATCCAAAAGGATTGGAATAGTCCATGGGTTTTTTTTTTTTTTTTTTTTTCACAAATTTAGTCTAAAATCTGAAAAACATTTAAAGGAACTGGATAATGAGCCAAGTGGGTTAGATAATTAGCCCAACAACTATACCTTCATGCTCATTTAGATAATGATTGAATTTTCTAGTGGGTGTCTAGTAACAAAATTCTAATTAATCTAACATTGCCACTTCATGCTCATTATTCTGAATTACTAATAACTAACTCATTTCAAATATCATTACTTACAACACTCTCAAGTTGGGCAGTTCCCCCAGGAATTCTGGTATTGTCCCAAGAATTTTATTGTCCTGTAGCTCTCTGCAAGGAGAAGAAATTCCTGAGTTATCTTCATAACTTCATGGATGCAATGACAATCTCTCTCTCTCTCTCTCTCTCTCTCTCTCTCTCTCTCTCTCTCTCTCATACACACACACCACAAGCGCGCGCATAAACGCACATACCATCATCGAATTCTACATAATATTGAGGATTAAAGACTCTTAGACCTACTTATACTAACAAAAAGTAGCTCCAAGGTTCTTATGGCTAACAATCAAAATTCTTACAGACCGGACACCGATTGTTTGAATGGCAATATTGATACTAGAAATTCACGGTGAAATAGGTTCCAAGAATGGATTATTAACAAGCCAGAAGTCTAATAACACACAAACTAAATAGACAGACCCAGTGCACACTAACTAAATATACCGAACCAGATGATTAACCATCTAAGCTCCCACTGGTGTCAATTGCATCAATTGTTTGTAAAAATAACACTAGCTAGCCAAACTGGTAAGTGGCCTGGACATTGCAAAAAATTGAAAAATTGACTCAGAATGGTACCAATATAAGGAACTCAGTGAGTCCAACCTAGTACTCAATCATACTCATACGAGTTTTGAGTCTGAATGAGTATAATTTTTTCTACCAAAAATCATTCTCATTCGACTCAAAACTCGTTGACCTACCATTCGGAGTTGACTTGGTTGCGTCAGAGTGAGTTTTTAAACCATTGGCTGCAATTTGTCAAACAGGGAAATTTGATCCAATTATTTTATACCTGAGAAGTGGACCCCTATAATGCAGATTTGTAGGTGAGAAATGATCCAGCAGGAGCTAACTTCTTATGTAATGCAGTAAAATTGGGACTCAGATGGGACAGCATGCATGCTTAGTGGTATATGAAGGGCCCACTATAGATTGTAGATGGCCCAGAATACCAAGATCGGATGCAGAAACTCTTGTGGAAACATAAATGAACTTACATAATTTCAAGTGCCTCCATTTGGCTGAAGTTTCCCAGAAAACCACTGATACCATAACCTGAGAGAGAGCTGAATAGCATAAAAGCAACATATATTGACTGATCTAACTCAGAAGGATAAACAAAACTGGCTCGGATTTTAACTGGTTGACAATTCAGAAGGATCAAAACCTGGTAACTAGTATAAATATCTAGAAAGGGCTATTCATGGACCCGATAAGCACCCTCGCAAACTAACAGGCCCAATAAAATAAAAGTTGTAAGCTTTATATGGAGAGAGATCGAAGAAGACCACCGGAATGTTAAAGACAAGAAAAGAAATTTGACAAGGCATGGAAATGTCACAGTGCTGTGATTCTGGGAGGGTCTTCTTTAGTTCTTTGGTTGCATTCCAATTTCCAACCATTCCCATGTAGAATTTACTGGCAAGCAAGGATCACCTGTCCACTTTAATAGGTCCTCTGCACCAAGGACTACTTTTTGTAGTCCTTCCACTTAAAAAGAAGATTTTTAATGATTAAATGAAGTTCCAAAAGATCAATTCATAGGTTAGGAGCTTCCAGTTTATTGACTAGTATGACCCCCACATAATCAATGGAACTAAAACTTGTGAATGGTTCATAGCTGAGTTTTTATTTTTCATGGACAACTTACAATCTTGGGTTGAGGTATGCTGCACCCGATATTCGATCATGGTGAAGACCTCAGATATAGGAGTCAGGAGCAAAAAGAGTGATCCACTGTGCCCATACGTGTAGTAAGCGTGGCCGTCGATCTCATCGCACACCTGATAGCGAGGATTAACGGTGGATCTATGCTCACCGACGTCAACAAGAAATGTTCTGTTCTGGTTAGGTTGGAGTTGGGTAACTTCAATGAAATAAAGGGTGACATATTAGGGCTGTTGGATGTCAGGAAATTTGAATTCAAGGAGGATATCATCATCAGGTGATGGTGCTTCTATTGCAGTGTTGAGCACAGCAAGAGGAGGATCATCCTCCACAGTCCCATCAAGGGTTGAGAAATTGGCAGTTACTGCATTGTAACCTATTGGATTTGCCGGGTCCCATACACGTCGGTATCTGTCATCTGGGCAGAATGCCAACCAATATGGGTCATCTGACTGCAAACTGCTCGGGTTGCTCATGGGCTATTCATAGTTTATTGGACCTAATATTTAGGCCCAGACCCAGCCAAGGTCATGAGAATCATGCCCAGGTTGAATTGCCCTTTGGGTCAAATGCATGTGTTGGTTAGGATGTTCCTTTAACCATGTATAGGCCGATCCCACGACCATATGAGGGTTGCATCTGGGCCAGGCCAAGCCCAAGCCCACACTTCCAATTTTGGTTGGCTTGTTTTAGAGATCAGGTCAGATTTTTAAGCCTGATTAGAACTTGGGTCAGGCTGGAGCTCAGGCCTCTGGCACCTGAATTGACCACACCATATGGATCTTTGCACAATGGGCCTCAAATCCACCAATGTGATTCGATCTTGACCGCCAACATTCTATAAATATAACACAAATCACAGTATTTTGTGTGAACTAGTTGAAAACACTACCTACCCAACTGTTTCATTTGCACCAAAATTCCATCTATATTCCTTGATCATGGCATAAGTAGGATCCATCCATCGGTACAAGATCATTGGAAGCTCTATTACTTCCAAAGAAGAGATGAAAGGGATCTCACCGTCCCTCGTCCGGGCCACAATAAATGCTAGTTTTATTCCTCAATGGCATGATGAAGTGATGAACACTTCTTTGAAAATGGGTTGCTGTTGGAGTGAAGTAACAATGGTGGCCCACTTGTTGCCATCGATCTGAAGATCAAAAGTGGGTGGTCTCATCTGGCCATCATAATTGCCATAGTAAAACCCAGCTCTGATCAGGTATTTGAATCCAGTTGAGATATAGACCACATAGCAGACCTTCTTTTGATCTGGGAAGAACCGTTCTGGAGTTCATGTGTTGGCTCCAGATGCTTGTGTTTTGAAGGACTTTGGCTGAAATGCCCGTTTCTATGTAAGGGAGGTCATAAGACCAATGCATGCCGTTCTTGTCCTGGTAGTCCTCATTTGCTCCACAGTCTATATTTGTTTCACTGTAAGCACCAGGGCTGGTTCTGAATTTTTCAGGCTGAGGGCAAGAGTAAAAATTAGGCTTATATATATATATATATATATACACACACTTAGTGATGGCCTCATTCATTTTTCAACCAATATCTAACCTGTCAAAATTAACTAAAAATCTAACATTTAAAGCATATAAATTCAAACTTCAATATATAAACATTCAAAACAAGACAAATACTTGTAAGTTGTAACAATTCAATAGTTCTTTTTCATATAGCAATAAGCAACCAACGAAATAAAAATTTCTTTGCATCCTCAATAGCCAAAGCAAACATACTCATCCTACTTGAAATCCCCTTGCATCTTCAGCAACCAGCAAAACAAAAATGTCTTTGCATCCTCAATAGCCAAAACAAAGAACATCAACCTACTTGAAATCTCTTTACATCATGAATGGTCAAAGCAAAATAGCAACATCACTATCTACAAGATAAGGTGAAAAACAAAATCACAACCAAAAAAGTATTATTGAAATGATTTTCTTCTTGCATTTTGAGAAGCAAAATCCTCAATTATGCTTTCAAATTCAAGATTTTCTAACATCTCCTTTTCAATGGATAAGATTGCTAGCCCATTTAGCCTTTCTTGTGACATGGTAGACCTCAAGTAAGATTTCAATAAATTTAATTTAGAAAAGCTTCTTTTTGCAGATGCTACAGTCACAGGTACAGTCAATAGTATTCTATAGGCAATCAAAACATTTGGAAAACAACCAATATCTTTTACAAACTCAACAATCTCAAGTGTTGTGTTGACTTTTGCTGGTAAAAGAAATCGCAGCACCTGTAACTCTGAAAACAAATTACTTGCATCAACATCATAAGACTCACCATTTCTTATAGTAGTTTCAAGCTTCACACAATAATTTTTCAATTCTTCATCACCCAATGAAGTTAACTTCTTTGAATTAAACAAGAACCCAAAAATACCTTCATATATTTGCATTTGTTCAAATCTACTTCTTAATGAAGAAATAGCCATATCCACTACACATATGAAATAATTGACTCTAAATGATTCTTCAACTGATTGTACCGTCTCTTCTTTAGCATTCTCATCAAATTGTTTCTTTTTATGACTTTGACGTTTTTTAGGAAATTCGGGTTCAATCCCCATATCACAAGCAATAGTTTTAGCTTCAATCATAGCAGATGCAAATCCATTTTCCTTATAACTCTCAAAAAAAAAAAATGAGCCCCTCCAAATTTTTTAAAGCAACATCAATGCACATATCTTTAGATTGTGATTTTTTGCTAACTAAGTTAATTTTCAACAAAATATCATGCCAAATAACCATGCCTAATAAAAACTCAAAATTTTTCAGTTCATGTATTGCTAAACTTTTGGCTTCACTTTTTGCTTTAGCATCTTCACTAGTTTCTGCTACTTTAAATAAAGTTTCTTTTATTTGGGCAGATTAGTATCTTATTATTTTAACACTCTCTACACGACTTTCCCAACGTGTAGTTGATAATGTTTTAAGAGTTAAACCATCTATATGATCCTGTAAAATCTTTCAACGCTTTGTAGAGTTACCAAAAACACAATAAATGCATTGAACCACCCCAAAAAAGGATTTCGCTTTCACACAACAGTTTGTCATATCATATAGTGTTAAATTATGAGAATGACAACCGCATGGCATGAACAAAGCTCTAGGATTGATTTCAAGTAATCTTTTTTGTACACCTTGATTTTTTCCTTTCATATTAGAGTCATTATCATAACCCTGTCCTCTCACATCATCAATTTCAAGACCAAGGGACTCTAGGACAGATTGCAATTCAGTGAAAAGTCCTAATCCTGATGTATTTTTCACAATTAAAAACTCTAAAAAGTACTCTTCTATTTTAACTGGACTCCTTGACACATCCACACATCGTATTATCAAAGTCATTTGTTCCTTGTGACTTGAATCAGGAGTGCAATCAAGTATCACTGAAAAATATTTTGCTTGTTTGATTTTCTCAATGATTGCACTTCTGACTTTTGATGCCTCAAAGATATCAGCTCATTTTTATTCTTATGGCTAAGATAGTGATAATGAATCTCGTCATTTTGAATTCGACGAAAATGTTCACATATTATTGAATCAAATTCTGCAACCATTTCCAATATACCCAAAAAATTACCATTATTTTCTTCATAAATTCTCTCTTTTGTTCCACGAAATGCAATATTATTTTTAGCAAGACATTTGGCAACAGAAATTATTCTTACCAAAACATGTTTCAAGTGTTCATTCTCTCTCCTAATTTGTTCCTGTATGCCTTTATCAATTGTTTCATTTTTTTTTCAATCTGTTATGTAATTCAATCCAAGAACTCATGTTAGTTATGTGTTCAGTGCTATTTTCATGTTGTTTAAGCCTCTCAGTTAGATGTTTCCAATCTCTAAGTCCTTCATTTGCTAATTGGCTTCTACTACACATTGTCTTAAACAACTTACAGCAGAAATAAAATACCTTATCCAATTCTTTTGAGTATACTAGCCATTTTCTATCCTGAGTCTCTCAATTTGGTAACTTTCTCATGTAATACGTTGAGGAAAAATGTCTAAAGTTTTCATCCCTAGGAAATTTGATATTATTATCTCTTGCAGGACCTTTTTCCACAAGTAAAGCTCTCATTGTTTCATCAAGATTATTCCAAATTCTCGGATCACAAAAGTTTAAAGGAAAACTTGGTTCTACACCCTTAGGTTCAATGTCTTCATTATTACAAAGATGATCAATATCTTCATTCTCAACATGTTCATCTTCTTCACCTAAGTCACCTACATGTTCATTAAAATCATTCTCGGTTCCTACTAATTCTTCCACATGATTTTGCTGTCCAGATTCATTGACTAAATCATTATCAATTCCTACAAATTCTTCATCGTGATTTTGTTATTCAGATTCATTGACTAAATCTTCAGTTGAGTTATCAAGTGAACTATTTGTTTTATTAAGAAAGAATTTATCTAGAGCTCCAGTTTGAGATTTAGTTAATTATTCTCTGTCTCTTTTTCTTTTTCTTTTTTAACTTCCAGATGGTTGTTTCTTAGGGAACATTGCTACTTAAAAACAGAAACAGTACAAGTAAAACCAATGCAATTTTAATACTTAAAAAAATAAACAAATAACAACATAACCTGGAATTTGAGAAATCCCCTTCAATAACAATAAACTTGATATTTCCAAATTTGCAGTCAAATAGAGCTTAAAAGAATTCCTGTAAAGAGAATGTTTAACTCATGTGAATTCACATATCTACAAACAAAAATCATATCTTCATTTTCATGATTAGTTATTAATTAGAGTTGATTAATGTGTTAGATTAATTATATGATAAGAAAATATGGAATTATTGGTATCAATGAATTTCTGAAATTGTGTTGGACATTTCTTGTTTTGGAGCCATATTGATTTGAAATGTCATTTTATGAAAAACAGGGTATTTTCTATAAAAAAAAGGACTTATTTGTAATTCTGATTTTTTGAGATTTTTCCAATGATGGAATTTTTCAATGATTACAGTTTCATTAGAAAACGGGTTAAATTGTGATCAATTTTCTTTTTTAGCTCGGGTTCATTTGAATTCATTTCAGATGATTCACAGTGAGATTTGATACCTTTAAAAATGGACTTATTTTAAAATAATGAAAAAGTTACTGTGCTACTGTTTCCTTTACTGTGCTTCTTCTTCGTTTATCTTCTCTCAGTTCTCTGGTTTTGGTTTTCAAATGTACCACATATAAAATTTAAAACATAATGTCTAAACCCTAAAGGTCTAAAGAAAACAATGAAATCAAAAATTCTAGAAATCATCTCATTTTAAAGAAGTGGGCCTCACAATCATTATTTGCCTCACATAATCACATTCGTTATTTCTCATCATTCATCAACGCCTAAAGTAAGAGGGCCACCGGCCACACAGTGTACATCATCAAGCCCTCTTCGCTTATAAGAGACAATCTCAAACAAACGAAGAGAAAAATGGAGAGAAAGGGGAAATAGCTTGAGTGCTTGACGAAGACGAAAAGGATGCAGCGTACCTGCCACCTGCAGAATCGAGATCCAGCCAGCTCTACAGCAAAGACGAGCTTCGGCGACGGCGAGCAATATGCCTGGCTCGCCAAGTGATGAATTCCAAAATAGGAGAAGGCCAGAAGGGAGATGAGGTAGTAGGTACTTGAAGACCATTTGCTTAATAAATAATAATGGCATCTTGGCGTGGATTTATAGAATGATCAGAAGATTAATGGCTGCCTGCATGGCTGCATCTAAGGCTCGGATTCTGGGCAGGAAGAAACGAGGCGTCGCTGGAAAAGCTCAAGTTTCGTCGGGAGTGAGAACGTTTTTTGGTTTTTGGACCCCCCCTGAAAAATGCGCCCTGGGCGGCTGCACCTCCCGCCCTTGCTCAGGGCCAGGCCTACCATTAAGCCCAATAACAGTTATGGAACCTCCCTAACTTTTATGTAGTTATCAAGTTAAAATCATATTCAGAACAATTGCCCATTCTCTTTGTTACGGCAATACACTCTTTGATGGGAAGAGTGTATGAAGAAGTTTTTTTTAGAGGGTCCCTAATCTATAAAGAAGAAAGCTTATGATTCCATCAACATCATACATAAAGAAGTCTTGCATAGATTAGAATGCTAAATTTTTCTCTTCAACTAGATTCAAACCTTCAGTGATCTTCAAAGGCTATAAAGAAATCAATCTAATTATCATGGCAGAAGGTAAGTTCCTTGTATTCCGCATTAAAATACTGATATTTTGACTACAAGTAAATGATTTTTCACACATCACCCTAGTAAGTTATATCATAAGAAAGTGATGGTTGTATCTACGTGGCAATCTTACATCCTTAACTTCTGTCCTCTCTAGTACTCCATCTATGAAAACCTTTTACTAGAATTCATTACTAAATAGGCAAATGATCGACGCCCCAAAAGTCAGTGCTGGCTCATAATGCATATTGATTTCCTATTCCAAGAAAAATATGTTTATTGATTGCTTTGAATTTACTGTTTAAATGAGAAGAAGAGTTGTGTTTCCTTACTTCAGCTTTAACTTGTTATTTTGGCAATTTACTATTAAAGTAAAAGTGATGTAAAGCATCAAATCAAGAGAGAATAAATATAAAGGGATTATGATGGTATTTTGTCTTTAGTGAATTGATATGGAATCTTTTTTACTTTTTATGTAAAAAGTGAGTGTTTTTTTATCATTTAGTGGAGAAAGGAGGTTGCTTTTTTAATTTAAAAAAAAGGATGGAATTTTAAAAATACATGTGTAATTTTGATGTAATCACTTGTCTGAAAAATGGAGGCTTTACATTACTTTTATTAACTTAGTAAATTACCAAACGGGCTAAGAAAACTACTTAAAAGTCAAGAAAAGTCTTAACAAAATATTAAAAAAAAAATTAAAAGAGGATAATCTTTTCTCAACACATAGGTCATCTTGTTTGTGTTTTAGACAAGTTAAAATGGAGATGGGCTCATGTGTATCACTGAATGAAGACAAAATTTATATTTTCATACATCAATCATCCACTGTGGGTTTAGTTTTTTGCTTTTAATGAAACTCAGCTGATGACTGCTTACAAGAGAACAAATAGATTTTCTCCTTTGTTTTTTAATTTTTGGGCTTGTTAATGGGAAAAGAAATGCAGCGAAATAATTATTGACATTATGTCGGTCGACCATCTTTGCCCCCACAAAAGAAATTCATGGCTCTGCCATTGCAAGTAAATGTTACATCTATAAAATCCATTTTCTTATCGCATGAGTAAAAAGACAAACAACCCCTAAATGACCGTCAAATGGAGAGATGGAGAATGAATACCTAGCCCTGACCTTAGCAATACAAATCCTTGAATGTCAAGATTAACATCTATAAAAAGTCTCCACCTTTACACCTTATATCCTTCACCCTTGACGATATCCTTTGTTAGAGCCCATTTGACCATATATTTCTATATATTCAATTCCTTGCAAACAAACATGCCCTATAAATTTCTATTTTCGTTAGTCTTGATCTTGTTTACTTCAGTGAGAGTGTGATGCGTATGGATCGTTCATTATCTAGAAAATCAGAGTTTTTCTCAAAATAGCACCCTCAAGTAAACTAATTCTCATAATAGCACCCATTTGAAAATAATACCCAGAATAGCATCCCGAGCCTATGTGGCATATCCAATCTTAATACATTTTAAAACACTCCCTTTCTCAATCTACTTTTTCAAGTGAATGTTGCAGATAATCCATCTAACAAAAGTAGATCTTCTGGACTTTGCAAGCCATATGCTTTGGAATGGATGGTTAAAATTGAAACTCCCCTTTGTCTAATGACTGCCCAATCTGTGGTCTTGGATCTAATGACTAGCAACATTCAATCAAATAGATTTTTCTTTTGAAATTATAAAAGGCCATAAAGATCTAAAAGTAAAGGCTTAAAGCTGAAGATTTACAAGGGCGATCAAATAATCCACCAATTGGTAGGAAGTAGTTACTCATCCACAACCCTAATAAATTAAATCACGAAAAAGTGGTGGTCCAATTTAGATTTTCAGTTAGACTCCCTGATTGTTTAGAAAGAAATTTGGTAATATGGGGGATTTTCAATTCATATCAATGGATAGTTAATTGTTCATTGATAAAATCAGAAAAAAGAGAATTTCTATCATTCTCTTAAATGTCACAACAAGGTCTTTGGAATTCTTCAAGTTTTAAAATTTAAAATCATTCTTTTAATTTGTCCTATACGAAGAAGATTTATAATTCTTCTACTTATGAAATTATTTCAATACAAATTCTTCATTGTGTTCATACTCTTTGGCCATCAAACAAGCCCAAAAAGAAGATCAAAATTTTTCCCAAAAGAAATCAAAATTGTCCAAATGAAAAATGAGAATTTTGAGGAGAAAAAAGAAAACTTGGATACTTACACCCCAAAAGCCATACAGTACGTCTTGTTAAATTGTCTCCATATATCTTATTGGACACCTGAAAATTGCCAATATAGCATATGAAAAATGTACAAAAAAATGCCAGATTTATACACAAATGGACTCACATTAAACCAATTCAAGGTGGTATTATGGATTTAGGGTACTCCACCATTGAATGCGGGCCTTGAGAGTGTTGTTTGATGGAACAGTGGAGTTCTTTGGCCGACGATATTGCGTGTCCACGACCATGAATTTGTTCAAAGTGGGGATGATCAAACAGTGGGACCTATAAAGTAGTTGGTCATTAGGCCATTTCTTGTCTTTTTCATCTTAGCCAAGCATTTTGAAGAATCTGATCAAAGATTTAAAATACTCGATTTTAACTCCAAAAAAAAAATTCTTTAAAAAAGTAGATTGAGAAAAGGGGTGTTTTAAAATGTATTAGGATTGGATATGCCACATAGGCTTGGGATGCTATTATGGGTATTATTTTCAAATGGATGCTATTATGGGAATTAGTTTAATTGAGGGTGCTATTATGGGAAAAAACTCAGAAAATCAAAGGTAATATGGTGATGTTTTCTGAAAGTGGGATGGTGCTATTACAGCATGATTCACAATACCGCCCACTAGCATTGTGAATTAGATACGGCTTCAAACGTTCAAAGCAGGGACCTCCAAGGACTTCCTAACCACTCAAATAATTTAAGTGTGGGTACAATTTACGTGTGAGTACAATTTAAGTAAGGCAAAAGGAGGATTGCAGACCATTGTTTCAGCAAGGCTTGAAAAATTGGCAATTACGTTGGCGTATCAGCCTGGATTTGCTAGATCCCATGTATGTATTGCTGCTCGCGAGCCAGGCTAGCCCAAGTTTGGCCAGTGTTAGCTGGTTTTGGGCTCTTTTCTTAGGCGTGCGAGATGAACCCGGGCCTAATTTTCAGCCTGGACCAATAGAATCTTGTTTTCAAGGCCTGCCCCAGCTAATGGGATTGGGCCGGGCTGAATATTAGGACCGATAATAAAGGAACCAGGCTCAAAAAATCTTTCACTCCATCCAACCTGGCCCATGACTGCCTCAGCATATATTAATAATGTGTAATTTCATCGATCAAATCATCCACACCATTAAATTGATTGAGGATGGCCATGATTGGGCTGCGTTGACCAATCAACAAACACACAAATAACCAACTCAAAATCTGCACATTTATTAATTGAGTTATTAACACAAGCCTAAAGCCCAACCCAAACCCAAAAGGCCCAACCCAACTAAATCCTAAACTTCCACAGCGGTTGTCGCTCCAGTTAGGTTCAACCCAACTATTATTTCTTTTCAACTAGTGACCTACCAACTTCGACTCTAGTGAAGTTGGCAGGTCACAATGGCAAATACGAATTCAACCTCAAACCGACCCAAAAACGCAACCTCCCTGACTCCAGGTAGGTGGGGCCAACTTAAATTACCAAGTGTGCTTTTGTTTTTTTTTATGTTGATGATATGGGTATCTCTAGTGTGTTTGACTCATAAGATGTGGCCATGTGGGGAGTAAGCCAATCCACTCTATCAATTCCCATCAGGGTATCAAGCCTTGTGTTCTTGTCATGGGTTTGGAGATACGGCTAAACAAACAAGAAGAAGAAAAATTGAGAAAAAATACGGAAAATTTTTTAAAAAATTTAAAACTTTTGGCTCATTTTTTTTTTAAAAAAATACATGAAGATTTGAATGTTTCAAACAAAAAGTATAAAGTTTTTTACAATTCTTTCAATCAATCAAGGCCTCTCCATAATATTTTTTTTGACAAATGACAAAAATACCCTTCCCTTATGACATGTTTCTATCTTTCCTCATAAGACTTACCATTTTTATTTTGATGATCATAACTAAGTAATATATAATGAAGCTAGTTTCATAGTCATTTGGAATCCTCTTTTTTTCTAGTCATCCATATATAAAGGTAGTTAAAGTAAACCCTACTAAGTCATTTGGGTTGGACTTAATCATTTCTTTTAAATAAATGATCTATTAAAGGGGAGCGCTACACAGCGCCTGAGCAATTTTTAGGAGAAAACGCCCCTCCTAGTTGGGCTTACTAGTATGCAATATAATCATGGAAGTACATTGAATGAAACGATTTATGTGAGGCCTACCTATATGCAAAATCTTGAGTCCATAAGATCATCCGAAACTTTTGATCTATGGTCCTAAAATCTAATGATTTGGATACATCATTTTATCATGATTTCAATTCAATGGTAAGAAAAGCTTGTATGAGTGTCAAACTTGAACTTATAACTATTCATGGGGGTGGTGTGTGTGAAAAAGACTAAATTGACTCAACATGGGCTAAATGACTAAAAAAAAGATGGGCGAAAAAAGAGGCATTTTTTAAAATAGGGTGTTTTTGAAAATTTTCCTTTATTAAATAAATAAACTTTGAAAAAGGACTTTTTTTTTTTTTTTTTTGAAATGCTTAAATCTTCGTGTACTTTGTTGAAAATGATTCAAAAGTTTGGCAACTTTTTTAAATTTCTCATATAACAACAATAAAGAGAAGGAGGTAGGAAGCACCCTGCTGAGTAGGTGAATACTCACCCACCGCCTAATCCTGATCAAGATGAAGACGATAACCAGATGACGACAACACCAACGACAAAGATTTCTCCAGCCTTTTTGTGACATTCTGTGGGGTCCACCTCAAGGTAGGATAGGTCAGAACAGGTGAACTGACGGCGTTTTCAGTTTGACGAAAAACTGTACAGAAACGGAAAACACGTAAAAGCAACTCCCAACTTTCCACTGTTTGTCTCTCACCCTCTCCTTCCTCTCACTTTCCTCCTCTTTTCCCTTTTCCTAAAACCCCATGCTATGCAATTGCAATGCACCAGAACTTTCCTCAGTCCTCTCCCTACAAAACTCCTCTTCTAGGGTTTCTACACAATGGCTTCCCAAACCCTACACGCAATGCCTCCCCAACCCCTACAATCAATCACCGATCCGTCGCCGTCGCCGTCTCCCTCTCCGTCTCCATCGCCGTCCGCCGCCACGGCGGCTCCGGCGCTCGTCCTCTCGAATTCCGGAAAGGCGATTGACAAGTCCTGCAAGAAGAAGTACGTGAAGCAGGTGACCGGCCGGCACAACGACACCGACATCCACCTCGCGGCGAAGCGCGGCGATCTGGCGGCCGTGAAGCAGATACTCGGAGAGATCGATGCGCAGCTGGTCGGATCTTCCGCCAGCGCTGAGTTTGATGCGCAGGTGGCGGAGATCAGGTCGGGGATGGTGAATGAGGTGAACGAGCTCGGGGAGACGGCGCTGCTCGAGGCGGCGGAGGCGGGGCATATCGAGGTGGTGAGGGAGCTGTTGAAGTACTCGAATAAAGATAGCATCTGCAGGAAGAACCGGTCCGGGTTCGATGCGCTGCATAAGGCGGCGAGTGAAGGCCACCATGGTGAGTAGGAAGGGAGCAAAAAAGGAAGTTTGGAATCATTATTTTAACAAAAGATGACTATTGAATGTTGGATGATACTGTAGAAAATTTCAAATTTCAATTTCGCTGGTGAAAAGAGAAGACCATGTGTCGTATGTTTTCCAAAAAGTAGTTTAAGAGGAGAATTGAAACTCCCCAAGAGAAACTGAATCGTAGAAAAGAGGTTTTCAGAGAGGAGTTTCTCTTCTCCCCACTTTTATCTTCGTCTAAAAGGAGCCTTAATCTGAGCATAATTGGACTAAATTGTATGTGCTTTGAGTGTTCTATCCTTAGATTTTGCTGCCACTTTTTATTTGATTTAGAAAGTTCAGCCATTTATTGTTGCTCTTGCAAGTTGCAACTGCTTTCATTGGGAGTTTGATTTAGGGCTGGTTTGTGTGATTGGTATTAAATTCCTAAAATTTCAATCGCAGGTGAACTCTTAAGATGGAGACTATAATATCAGAATATTTAGCTGATTATCCCTCTATCTTCATCATCATCAAAGCCTTGTCCCAACAATGTTGGGGTCAGCTACATGAATCTCTCTGTCTTCTTATGAGAACAATTTTCTTTGCAAATTGATTGGGATATGGACCCATCGCTTCTATTAGTTTTGGTTGTTTTTATCTAAATAAATAGTACTTCAATATGCAACTTTAATCTTGAAACTCCTTATATGTGCCTATCAGATCATCTCAAATTATTTAGTTCGTCAGACAATACTAGGGCAATCACCATCATTCGCAACCCTATTCATTTGTGCAAGTGTTTTAACTTTTCCTTGTTGGAGAGGCATGAGATTCCTGCACGTCCTAACTTGTATATGGCTGGAATTATTACCCATATGAATCCTTTGGGTTCCTGCAGACTTTCGTTTATGATGATGTCTGCATGAATCTTTTAAGGCTTACTTCGGAAAAGAGGCTCTACTTAGTTGTTTGTGCAGATTATAAGTCCATGCATGCTATAGCCTTTATTGGTTGGCAAGTTATTGAGCCTCCACTCACAACAAAACATGGCTTCATTGATCTTTACATTCTGGCCTTTGTATTCTTCCAATTGCAGGCCAAGGATATTTCTTATGAGTTATCACTTATCATTTATCCTTTGTTGAATGATGCCATTATCCATCCTTACAATATGTGCAAGTTTCTTCCTTTCCCCCTTGTAAACTTTGTACAAATTCTATCAAACTGAGCCAGTATGATTTAATGACTTATTTTTATACAGCCATCGTGCAGGTACTTCTAGACCATGACCCCGGACTAAGCAAAACACTTGGCCCTTCAAATTTGACCCCTCTTATATCTGCTGCATCAAGAGGGCATACAGAGGTAGTTAAGCAATTATTATCAACGGATTCTAGCTTGCTAGAGATCTCTAGAAGCAATGGAAAGAATGCATTGCATTTAGCTGCCCGACAAGGGTATGTAGAAACCGTTAAAGCATTACTTGAGAAGGATCCACAGTTGGCACGGAGGACTGACAAGAAGGGACAGACTGCACTTCACATGGCTGTGAAAGGGGTTTGCCGTGAAGTGGTAAAGTTGCTCCTAGAAGCAGATGCAGCCATCGTAATGCTTCCTGATAAGTTTGGTCATACAGCATTGCATGTCGCTACAAGGAAGAAGCGTGTAGAGGTATTGCTTTTCTCTAGTATAGTGTTGTCTGTCATTTCAGTGTTTCTTGTACTTATTTTTGAAGATAGATTCCTTGTAAAATTAATATTAAAAAAATAGATTCCTTGTAGATTCAATTCTTCTTTATTGGCTGATGCTTCTTCCCCATTAGAATCCTTTTCACCGTCGTGCTGCACCCTTCTCATTCAACAAGACAGTATGAAATTTGTCGAATTTCCCCTTTGATGCTTCATGCTTCCATCCATGAAACTTGGCAATGTGGAATCAGGCATTGACCCATTAACCCAATATAAAAGCTTCCTAATTATTCATAATATGTCCAACATCCAAAACAGTTTTCCCTTTTCCTAGGACTCACTTCTCGACCCAAACCTTGATCAAAATGTTGGTATAGTTTCTCATTGCTATTAGAGATGATTATTTCGCCTTTTTTAAACTGATCGCATGATTTCCATGAGCATCACCTTACATATAATTTGGTCTCGTCTTTGAAATGGACTGTTACCCCCCAACTAGCTTTTTAAACTGTAAAAAAAAAAAAAAAGGAGAAGGAAAGAAAAGCAGAAAAGCATTGCTTCCTAAATTTGAGGCTTTTATTGGGAATCGCTTTTAAATCATTGTTTTCTGATACATTTGAGAAGTGTCTTGGTTTCATCAGCAAAGGAATATTTCGCCATCTAATGAGCAGGCCTTTCTCCCATCACTCATAGGAAAATCCTTGTAGGATACCAAATCAAACTGCAATCACCTGAATATTTCACCATCTAATGATTAGGTGTTTCTTTTATCATTCATAAGGAAATCCTAGTAGCATTCTGAATCAATTTGACAATCATCTGCTCGGTTTTTTTCCTTATATCAGGTTTTTTATTTTATATATATATATATATATATATAGAGAGAGAGAGAGAGATGATGGTGGTGGTGGTGGTGGTGGTGGTGATAACTGGACATAGGTTTAACATGTCTGATATGGTGCCTTAAGAAGCTCAACAGGCTCATAAGATCTGACAACTACAAGAATAAATAGAAAAATTATATTATACTGCAATACCTGTACGATTATTTTTAGTTTTTTGAAAGGTGAGCACTCATAGACCCACATCCAAGTCCCTCACCATTAGCGCTACTGCCAGGGATTGAACCCTGGTTGATTTGTGGAAGGGAGACGCCTTACCAACTGAGTTACCAGTGGATTGGCACGAAAAAGAATATGTATCTGTGAGATTAGAAGTAAATCATAGATGCATAAATAGTATCTCAGTCCTAGTAAAATATAAGAACGAAATTGGAGTATCAGACAACCATTTCCCCAATACAAAGTAAGTGAATCAAATAAGATTTTTTTTTCTTTTTAAGGAAACAGATATCCTTGTTTTGTAAGTTCATCTGTTGGGGAAAGATCTGAATCCTTTGAAGCTCAAGATGAAGATTTGTCCAATTGTAGTTTCTTTCTTAGGCCACTAGTTAGACAGTAAGATCATCTGTTGGAGAAATGTAGGCACCCAGTAAGGCCCTTTGGGAGGTCCTTGTGGTGCTGTTAGGTCTACAGAATTGTTTTTCTTACAATTGAGCATCATAAAGTGCCTTTTTATGGCAAGTCAATTTCAATCTTCAAATCTCATTTTGATTTTATGGTGACCTTGGTTCACTTATGGATGCAATTTAAATGTTCATAAATTATTGACCTGTGAGTTTGTGACTTACTGCTCTGTGCTCTCTTTTCCTGCAGATAGTGAATGAGCTCTTAGTTCTCCCAGACACCAACGTTAACGCACTAAATAGGGATCACAAAACACCCTTTGACATAGCAGAGGGGCTGCCTCTCTCGGAGGAAGCGACTGAGATAAAAGACTGTTTGGCTCGTTATGGCGCAGTGAGAGCGAACGAGCTGAACCAGCCAAGAGATGAGCTGAGAAAAACTGTTACACAGATTAAGAAAGACGTTCATACCCAACTTGAGCAAACTAGGAAAACCAACAAGAATGTCTACGGAATTGCAAAGGAGCTCCGGAAGCTGCACAGGGAAGGGATCAACAATGCCACTAACTCTGTAACTGTTGTTGCTGTGCTCTTTGCCACCGTGGCATTTGCAGCTATTTTCACTGTACCTGGCGGAACCAGAGACACTGGGGGAGCAGTGGTGGTGGGAAGCCTTTCATTCAAGATCTTTTTCCTGTTCAATGCTGTCGCTCTCTTCACTTCACTGGCAGTGGTGGTTGTGCAAATCACATTAGTCAGAGGGGAAACCAAAGCGGAGAGGCGGGTTGTGGAGATAATCAACAAATTGATGTGGTTGGCATCTGTTTGCACATCAGTTGCTTTCATGGCTTCTGCTTACATTGTTGTTGGCCGGCATTATGAGTGGGCTGCTATCCTGGTTACTGTTATTGGGGGAGTGATAATGGCTGGAGTTCTTGGCACAATGACATACTATGTGGTGAAGTCCAAGCGCAGCCGGTCTCTGCGGAAAAAGGAGAAGAAGTTATCCAGAAGGAGTGCATCAACGTCCTGGTTTCCCTCAGAGTTTTCTGATTCCGAAGTTAATCCTATTTATGCTCTTTGATGGATCCTAATGGAATATAATCTCTTTCGATGCATTACCCAATTCCCTGCCAGAGAATGACAACTCATAGCATATATGTACCTCATTTCAAACTGGCTAAATTGTGGCCCATTCTAGATGAGGTGAGGTATAACCAGATAATCAAACTGAACAGATGGCTCTAACTATGTCATTGATGTCCAGCAAAAGTACTTTCAAAATGCAAATTGTTTTGACAATTCAAATTCATCTAACAAAGGCTCATTGATCATGTGTGTCCATGGGAATGTATTGTCAAATGTAGCCGGAGTACCAATGTTCCCCAGTTTATCCTGAACTTTGCAGCTGATGATTATGGAGGAAAGGGTGGTTTTTTTCTTTTTTTTTTAAATATGTAGCATAAGAAGAAGAAGTTTGTGTTGTAAGTTTTATATTTTACATGTAGCTCTTGCATTCTATTTTGTGCCAATTTACACACAAACCAGTAGATTTACCCTTAAGTTAATCAAAATCAAAGGTAAAGCTTGCTATGGAACTTGATAGTGAAAAGATGGCAGTTTTCTATGTTGTGACAGAGACCTTGATACTGCAGGTGTCGTTTGATTTTTTATTTTCATCCATCCTCCAAAAGAAAAAAGAAGGAAATAATAGATGGAAAGAGGAGGAAGACATTCACCCATATCTTTTACTAGAAGTCTTAAATGTTGATTGGACATTTTTCTGTTTTAATCTTATTGAACTCTCCCTTTTGATGACCTTTGAATTGGTGACTGGTGTAATCCTATTAGAAGTTATTTTTTTAGAGAGATTACAATCTAAAATGGTGCCCATGAGTGAATGATGACTGGTGCAATCCCAGTAGAAGTTAATTTTTAAGAGATTTTACAATCTAAAATGGTGCCTATGAGTGGATGATTAGATTTGTTACAGGACTTCTCTCATTATAATCGTCTGGCTCCCTGTTTTGGTGGCCATTCATCAAATGGATCGGATCATCTGAACCTAAGCATAATATCAATTCAATTGTAAGGTTGCAAATTTTCTTCGTGGAGTTATAGATAGTATAATTCAAGTGCATAACATCATCAACTTCTGCCAATCTCTGCCTTGTCAAGATGGTTGGAACCTATGGTTTAGACCATAAGGTGGTCATGGGTTAGAGATATGGCACCAACAAACATCATCAATTTCTTTTCTTACTTAACATGAATATATGGTCTAATAGGAGGGGCATTTTAATCTTTCAAAATTCTGCCTGTGATCTGCTTTGTGGTCTCAGAGAAAGATATCAGACTCCATTAGCTCCTCCAAAATTTTAACATTAATTAGCCAGGTTTTTGTTATCGTCCTCATCAAAGGCTTATTACTTCTACATTTTCTTGTTTGTGTGTGTGAATGAATGCATGTGCAAAAGATTATAAAGGGAGCTTTCACCCTTATCAATTATCATCATCTGGCCTAATCGTAATTATTTAAGGTGGCTTTTGTGAGTTTTTCTTTTCCATTCAACTCTATATGAGACTGTACACAAATGCAATAGCTTCACGTCTAACAAGTCTTCTCTGTCTGCTGCTCCAAAGATCTTAATTTACAATACCCCTGATCCAATTTTATTCTGCTTCACCAAAGATCTTAATTTACAATACCCTTAATCCAATTTTTAATTTAAATTAGTGCCTTTGTTTACCCTTTTGTCCTCTTATTTCTCCTCTCGGTTCTCCACTGTCAGTGGTCACCACCATATGGGTATTTGGCTTTCCTTTTTATCTAACTTTCTGTAACTTGGGTTTACTTAAATTATAAGCTATATAGCTAAAGAATTGGAGGTTGTGGTTTCAACTCAATCTCTTTCTATCAAGGCCACTTGCACAAGCAAAAGCCTAATTTATCCAGTGCATGGGAGAGGCTAGGACTTCACATGCCCGGAAAATAGTTGGTTCTTGAAGAGGCTGACACCTTCGTCAGCAATAAATATTGTTTGATATATATGTGTATTGTCAAAAAAAAAAAAAATGGAAGCTAAGGAGATGGGCATTTCCTTCTTGTAGTTGATTTTCAACAAACTGCTTCCAGATTTTTCCTGCATTTCAAGATGTCTCCATAATCATTGATTTAGAAAAATCAGAAAAAGAAAAAGGAAATTTAAACACATGTAAATTAAGTCCTACCAAATTTTCCTTTTTTTATTAGTAATAAGTTAATATCATTTTTCTTATATTAATACATTTCTTGAGTCAAAGAAAGCTCTACTTCAAAGATGACCTGTTTAGTTTAATAAACTCCTGGGAATTTTAAGCAATCCCATATAAAAAAAAGCTGCTAAAAGTGAAGGATTAAATGTAGATATCTGCAAGAGGCCACTTATCGTCCTAGTAAGTTAAAATCTTGTAGAAGTGATGACGGTTTTATTTAGATCTTCACCTTGCACCCTTCTCTACACTCTTTAATACACCTTGGAATTTCAATTAAAAGTAAGTTCAATGTTCCTTATCTGATTTTTTTTCCATCATTATGTGGATATTTCGTTTCTATAAAGTCAAATGCAGCTTTTATGAAGCTTTTTGCATTTTTGTGAGACTAACAAAAAAAAAACTATTTTTACATAATGGCCTCTCCAAGGAAACAACCATGCTCCCGCCATTTACCACCGTGAGATTCCTAGAAATATAATACAATGCAAATAACTTATTTCAATAAACAACATCAAATACGTTAACAAATGAGCATTAACAATATAGTTCATTTCTTACCAACACAAAAAAACAATATAGTTCATTGATTACTTAATTGATGGCATCTTTTATGAGGATAATAGTGGGAAAGAAAAAAAAATGATGGATAAGAAAAAAATTGATGGATATTCTTCTTTCTCTTGTTTGGATCCATTTACGATATATTTGTGTAACGTCGAGGATTTCTCAGTAGTTAGGCAAAAGCCTTTAATTTTTTGTGGTTCTAATTTTTTCATTATTAGGTGCAACGCTCTTCTTGAATGATGAACTACTTTCCTCAAGTCTATGAAAAGTTATTTCCTATATGGGATAGGGTAGGGATTGCTTTTTCTCCATGGTGCATAGGAGTTCATGTTGCATGGAATTCCAGTGATGCGTAGAAAGCTCCTAAGAGAAGAAAAGTATTAATCTTCTTAGAAGAAAGGATTTTGTCCCTCGGAGAGATATGAAATTCCTGTTTTCTCTGATAAAATTTATTTTTTTATTATAAAACTGATAGTTATTTTATTACTTAAAAAGATCTAAAAATAGTTTTGCCTTATATATTTCTTCGTAAAAATATCAACACATCGTAAAATCATTACTAGAGAAAACTAGTGAATCATCACAATGCGATTTCAACCTTTTTAAGGTGCATTTGGATGTAACAAGAAGTAAGAACGAGAAAAAAAAAATCTCTATCAAAGTACATTTTTTCCCAATTTAGTTTATTTTTAGGGACAAAATAACTAACTTTTAGAAAGTATTGCGAGGAAAACAATATTTTCTCTAGTGAGATTATTTTTTATTACAAAAATTTGATATTTAATTTTTATTTATAAATTTATCTTTAAGTTTTCTTCAAGTCCAAAGATAATAGAGAATCACTACTAGAGAAAAGTGTTATTTTTCACGAAGAGAGTTTTCTTCTCATTTCTCTAGTTGGTGGCGATTCTTTACACTTATTTTTCTCGACATCCAAATCAGCCCTAGGTTTCTATCATGAGTTATCACAAATTTGTTTCAAGGGAGATTATTGTCCTGGGAAAATGTCTAAAACACTTTCAAGTTTGGTGTTTTTTTTCATATCCTAAAAAATATCGAAACAAGAAAACTTGATTTTTAAATAATAAAATAAAAATGAATGAAAGTAGTCAATATAAATGTTACTATTTTGTTTTGATTCTTCATTAACTTCATCACACTTTTCTAGCTACATTTTCAATTTTCAATGTTTTTAAAATGTCTCAATGTTATAATACTCACAGACAGTATTTAAGAATGACTCAAACATGAATCCTCCTCTGATTTTAGATGATACAAATGCATTGCACTGGGACAATTTGACTGCTCATATCCAATTAGTAGAATTGGAATTACATTGCTGGATTGGACTGGACATCCATTGTCTTGACAGTCCCTTTCCTTTCCACATGCCACATCTTTCCTTGCCCTTTTTTTTCTACTTCATTGTGCTTGACCTGGAAGTGGAAGTCATTGTCGACTAAAGAGAAGATTAACCTAATTTTTTGGCCGTGACTTGTTCTGGTAGGACCCATGAGTTTCTCCTTTGGACTAAGGGCACATTTTTATATTGGAAATGGCCACATCCATTATAGTTTTCTCCATCTGATGTGACATTTCATCACGGAAAATGAAAAGAAAAAAATTTGTATTGACTCACATTTGCCAGTCAAAATATCCTACAGGATTCCTAGTTGATTTCCACATTCCTGAAAAATCTATATTTGACAATTGTATATCCTTAAAAGATTTGGGCATAGTGGAAACTTTCATTTTTTAAGATTTTGACCTTCCATCATAGATTTGAAAATCTTCATTTTTATGGACTTACTTACCAATACCAATAGACATTGATATCGATGTGAATTCCTTAACTATATAAGTCTTTAATGAATAATATATGTTTTAGGTGCACTGAGGATTCCGGTTAAATTCCTCACATGTTACAAAATAAAAATAGAGTAGTTTTTGTGTGCTAGAGATGGAATTGGAATTTTATAAAGCAAATAGGAAACTGAGAATGCATAATTGTCAGGCTTGTTCGTATTGTTCGGAGAAATTCCTGACTGAAATCCCATCTATTGAGAACTTTTGCTAGTGTTTTCCTGTGAAGTATTTTAAATTTCTTATTTGATAAGTGGAATTTCAAAAATGCAGCCTCCCGAAATATCACTTTTGCATTTAAAGTTCTTAAAATTTCAGCTTCCTAAATGTTGATTGTACTTGAGCATCTGTGAATTTCACAGTGAAGAAGAAACTTAGGGGTCCATTTGTGCAGAGGAGATTTCCGCGGAAATGGGCAGGGATAGTAGGGGTGTACACAGATCGGATTGATGTGGATTAGACTAAATTCGTCACCAATCCGCTACCTACGGATTGATGGATTTGGATTCCGTCACCAATCCGTGGCTGTTAAAAGCCGATCCAATCCGATCTATGGAGGATCGGATCGGATTGGTTTAACCCATTCAATCTGTTGAATCTAATGTTAAAGAAGATTTGAAGTACATGTTCTCAAGGCTAGGGTGAAATTTGGTATAGGGTTTCATTTGTTATATTTATATATAAAAGTAAATTACTTTTTGAACCCTGAAGTTTTTTTCTTCTTTTATGTTTAGACCTCTTAACTTATATCTGGACCCCTTAAGTTTTTTTTATTTATATTTACTGTCAACAGATCAGATTGGATTGAATTCGTGGATTGAGGGTGAAATTCGTCACTGATCTATTGCTAACGGATTACAAAATTTTCAATCCGTAATTAATCCGTTTACCTTTGGTTCGGTTAAAAATCTGCGGATCGAATCAGATCAGCTTTACGGATCAACAGATTTTTAGTGCACCCCTAGGAGATGGGGCACCGGTCCCATTGCGTTTGGTGGAGCGACGGAATCCCTCTTTTCGGATTTAGAGTCGCCCTTTTCTATGGGTTCCCCGATCTGATTTTCTGACCTCAAAGATGAAAAACCAACTGCCGCGGTTTTCCGTCACTGAACCAAATGCAATGGGGAAGATCTGGCGCGTTGTTCCCACCCATTTTTGCGGAAACCTCCACCGCACAAATGGACCCTAGAGAACTTGCACATCTTCTCAAAAAAGAAATATTAAGGTCACATTTGGCAACCAAATCTTTAGGGGAAATATTTTCAGTTTCTCTAAGGGCACGTTTGGAAACAAAATCACAGGGGTGAAGAATCCTGATTTCGATAGGATTCAATAATATCTATGTTTGGGCAGCTAATATTCCCGAAGATTTTGGCTTCGCAAGATCATCAATTGAGCAGATTTCGGCATCCGACCCCCCCCCCCCCCCCCCCCCCAATCCGATCTTGCAAATCCAAGGATGAGATGTGCTGGGTATAAAAGACACAATCCAAGGGGGTTGGATTTACGATTTGCAAATCCCGTCTTCCGTTCGTCTTGCGAAAGTCTCTCACGAAGGAGTCTCTTTGCGGTCGTCTCTTCCCATCGTTCGTCTCCCCTGTGATCGTCTCCCTCTGCCAGGTAAACACCCTCTCAACTGATCTATCCTCTCTTCCTTAACATCTTCCTCTCTACCGATCCCTATCCCTCTCTCTATTGTGTACAAAATCCTGTGTTGAAGTGTGCAGATTTTTGAGATAATCTATATAATCTTTCTTAACTGGGTTGATGTTTGCAGATTTTCTAGATAATCTAGTGTTGAAGTTTGCAGATTATCCATACAAAATCCATCTCCCTTTTTCTGTTGTGTACAAAACCCTCTTCAATCTTCATCCTTGTGTTCATGGTTGTTTGAACTCTGTAGTTTCTTCTGAACAAAATATTACTACAGATAAGCTATGGCCCTAAAAAATTGACAGATGGATTTAATTTAACCATTAAACAGATACATATTAAAAAGGGGTAGAAAGTAACTATTTCACATGGATTCAATGAGGGTGATCTAATGATGTGTGTTTTACAGATGAGGGTAACCATGTTTTACCATGCCGACATGTATTTTCTCAAATAAATCTCTCTTGCCATGACCTCCTTTATCAAAAAACTTAGTTAAAACAATGAGAAAAGGACATGAAGTGCAAGGAATTACATTGAATCAGTCAGCAGTTAAGAGCTGTTTTGTCAATTGTCATTTTAGTTTATTGGCCTGATCTCTGAGATATATATTCTAGAAAGAACAGTGGTCCACTGGTTGAAACCATTGAACAAAGGAGCTGATTTGTGTGAAATCAGGAAAATATATACTATCTTAATTGTGATACCATGTGCTTTGGATTTGTAAAAAGTATTGTGGATATATTCTACGTGTGTTCTGATGTGTTGGGTTGTGTTGGTGTTACATGAGGCATGGACTCCTTGTGGCTTTTGGACTTTCTGATTAGATCCAATTGGAGGGTTTATAGTTAAGAGCCTATTTGGATGTGTTCTCAATCCATGAATCATCCTGGTCATGTATTTGAAGTGTGATGTTTGGTTGGATAATGGCTGTCTGATTAAGAATAACTGCAAGACTTGTTGTCTTATTCTTCAACATTTTGATAAAGTGTCATATCAAAGCATGAAATGAACAGGATGCATGATAAGTTAGAAACTTTGTATTTTCATTTGGGTTGTAGAATTCTCCTTCCCATTGTAGGCTGAGCTGTGTAGTACAATTGGAATGCAAGCTAGGAGACATTGCCATATTTATTGCCGGTATACAATCAGTGAAACTGATCATTGATATGAATTTTCCAAGCTATCATGTAGGATTGACTATAGGATTTTCCTGGTATTAGTTTTCTTTCGGTGAATGGAGCATGATATTTGAATCAGGTGCAAATTCAAGAACTTTAATTTCTGTGTCTGTGGGTGGAGTAGTGTACGAGAGCACCAACCTTGTTATGCTATGATGATACAGAGTGTTAGGTGATTGAGGCAGTCAACATTCAGCCCTATGCAAATTAGTTACAAACCTAACTTTTTGTTGGCAAAATATTGTTTCATTCTGCACAAATTGTACTTATGTTAATTTTTCCTTTTTCTTTTTATCATTCTGATTGCTGTATCACCACAAAGTGTTGTTGTTCCAATAACTCTTCATTTGAGAGTTATGTTTATTATGTGATTTAACTTCAAGCACCAGATATCATTGTGGCTTAGTTGTAAATGGGCCACACCATTTTAAGCCTAGATTCATTAACTGATTGTATGCATGTTCAAATCATTTACAGCCTTCCAGTCTTTTATCTCAGAATGACCACACCTAGTACCTCTCAGGGTCCCCGTGGGGACAAGTCAATCTCAAGAAACATGAAGTGGACAAATAGGCAAGATGAAAAGTTTATATGTTTCATGTGTGAGCAGGGTAAACAAGGAAAATCCATTCCCGGTGGATTCACCGCTGAGGGATGGAATGAAATAACAAAACAAATGAAAGAGCAGTTCGGCAATGACTTTGACAAGAGCAAGCTAAAGAATCGTTTTAAAAGCTACAAAAAATGGTACAGTGGGATGAAAACATTGCTTAACTTAAGTGGTTTTGGGTGGGATGAAGACAAGAAGATGGTCACTGCTGAAACTGCCGTATGGGATGACTACCTAGAGGTGAGATTTATTTAAATAATTATTTTTTTTATAAAGCTTAGGTGTTAATTCTTAATTTTGTCTGCATTCGATGCAGGCACACCTTGATGCTAGGCTGTATAGATTGAAACGCATGCCAGACTACTTCCATTTGGCCGAAATATTTGGTGACTCAGTGGCTGATGGTAGAGTGGGATTTGCTGCAAACGATCCTATCCAAAACTCCCCTCCACTAGACACTCTTGTGGGGGTTGAAGATGAAGTTGATATCATTAATGCTACACGAGATGAAGTTGGAGAAGATCACATCTCCAATAGAAAAAGGCGTAATTCGAACATAGGAATATCATCTCGTCATACAACAAAAAGACAAAGCGTGGGGGAGGTAATGGTAGAGAATGTAGGCCGCATGGCCGATGCGTTGGATAGATTGGCCAACACTCAAGATACAAATGCAACAACTAGAATGAAGATGTGTTGGGATGCAATGAATCATCTAGATCTTGAAGAGAGCTTTAAATATAGGTCTCTTGAGATTCTTGAGGTTGAGATGAAGGCTGCTACCTTCTTAGCATTGCCTATTGAAAGCCGTAAACGGTGGATATTAGCACAAATTGAACGTGACGTTTGACTTCTGAGGCATACATAGATTTCTTACTAGGATTAACTCTTTTCGTTTATATTACTTATGCTAGTCATTTACATGGACATATGTTAATAATGTAGATTGGGTTGGATTGGATTCATTATCAATTATTTTTATTGAATTTATATTTTGGTTGATTTAATGCTCCTTTTAAATAAATGAGTTTATTCTACATTTATGTTGTAATTTTGGATTGTTTTATTGTGTTACACACTAATTTCTTTTGTATAAATAACATTTCATATACTTATATGCAGAATGGATAGAAGACATCTTCTAAGGATTTTTTCAACTGCAATTAGTTCAGTTTGTTTGTTGTGGTACCATTACTCGTACTTCATTAAAGATACAGTACACGAGTCCTCCCTTAGTGGTCGTAATTACATTGAAGAGATTTTGATTGGAAATTCTCAAAATTGTTTTAACTTATTCAGAATGGACACCGGCTGTTTTATGCTCTTAGCAAATGAATTAAGGAGACGAAAGTTTCTAAAAGATTCGCGCCTTGTAAATGTAGAAGGGCAACTTGCAATAGTTTTATTCACTCTGGGACATAGTGAAAGAAATCGAGTCATGCAGGATCGATTTCAACACTCGGGAGAAACTATCAGTAGACACTTCAATCGAACACTGGATGCAGTATTAAAATTGAGTAAGTATTATATAAAACCATCAAATAGGGATATTCCACCAGAGATTGAGAAGAACCCTACAATCTACCCATATTTTAAGGTAAATTTTAAATAAAAATGGCAATGTCTTCTACCTTGCATTTTCAAACATGGATTGAGGAAATTCTCAAACATATACAATCCATCTTAAGTGTTGCTGTGATAAATAATTTAATGCATGTCTGAATTGGTTATAGGATTGCATTGGAGCAATAGATGGAACACATATTCCTGCATGGGTGAGAACTGAGGATCAAGTTAGGTATCGTAATAGAAAAGGCCTTGGCTATGGTTTTGTTTGATATGCGATTTCAATATGTTCTTGCTGGGTGGGAAGGTCGGCATCAAATTCTAAGATTCTCCCAGAATCAATTTGGAGAAGGTCTTACAATAAATTTAATGTTCCAACTGGTAATGTATTGAATTTTTTTAATATGATGAGTACATGAGTAAAGTTTTTAGTATAATATTAACTAATTGTTTTGTGCATATAGGAAAATACTATCTTGTTGATGCTGGCTATGCAAATACACGTGGCTTTTTAGCTCCCTTTCGTGGTATTCGTTACCATCTTAAAGAATGGTCTACAACACATGCACCGAGAACAGGGCGAGAGTTATTTAACTTGAGACATTCAAAACTACGAAATGTAGTTGAGAGAACATTTGGGGTATTAAAGCAACGTTTTGCTTTGCTCCAAAATGCTCCACGTTATCCTATCAAGACACAAGCGAAGATAGTTGTAGTATGTTGTGTTCTACATAATTTTATACGACAGTGGAATGAAGAAGATGTGATGTTTAGGGAGGCAATGAATGAGAGTCTAGAAGATGAGAATATTGGTGACGAACTAAATGGCAACCAACTCGGAAATGGTGTCCTAGGACCCACTGATGCAGATAGGAATTATATGACTCAGTTGCGAGAAAGCATAGTGGAGGAAATGTGGGCTGCAAGATGTAGTTCTTGATTTGGTTTTTGCTCGATAATACATTAAATCTAGTATTGTGAAATCATCAAGTTTTAGAGCATTTATACTCGATTATTATATTTTAAGTTTAATATTGATTTATTATATGAAAGTTTGTTTTATGTTCTATCTGAATCTGAATTATTGTTTGGCTATTGTTGTGTCATAACCTCAGATTCAAGAAACTTATACTTAGTTATAATGTCTGGGTTTAATACCGACTTGTATTTATGTTTATGGTTTAATATTGACTTGTAATTTGAATATAACATGTACTTATATACAGGTTGAAGAAAATCTAGAATGACTTCTCGTTTAGGGGAGACAATAATTTTTCAAAAAGATCTATTCAGTTAGTGTAAAAATTGATTTACAATTTATCCTTTTGAAATTTAGTTATTGGATTGCTAAATTAATTAATTTTGAGACCTATCAATTCAATCAACTAATAAAAGGAAGGGCATGGGTCCCATTACTTCAATCTGGAAGATAAAAAGTGGGCCCACTTCTTCAGACAATTTAGTTAGTTTGAATTGAGTCACAAAAAAGTGGCCTTTTGAATCTCATCATCCATGGCATGTGGCTTGATTTTTGGAAAAAAAGTGTCCCGCCAGTTCAATCATATTCGCACTTGTGATAATGGGTCTTACTTTGATAAATATCGTGAAGTGGGCCTCACTTGTTAGCTAACACGTCTTGGTCATGACTCCCTATCAAAGGCCTCATGCTAGGTGAGATGTTTATTTTCCATGTATGTTGGTTTTCAATACCAAACATGGATTGAGGAAATCTTCAGTCATCCCACAGTTATAACCAAACATGGATTAAGAAAATCTCTAATCATTTCACAGTTCTAACCAAACGTGGAACATGAGAAATCCCTAGTAACAAAATCCTTCATGAGGATATTCCTTTTCCAAAGGGATTGAGGAATTCCTAAATATGCGAATTCCTCAGTTGTTACCAAACGTGCCCTAAAGTTGTTGTGAATTCATGTTTGGCAATTGTAAATTCCTAAGGACTTAGACGAATGAAAAATCTTCATTTGTTAGAATTTTTAGATCCGACCACCCCCCATAAGATTTGAAAATCCTCACTAAAGTGGATTTCACACCGAACCCTATTTTTCTCAACTATATGCATCGATACACACCAATATCAAAGTGAAATCCTCAACTATACAAATCTCCAACGAGGAATCTTTGTTTTAGTGAGAGCAAAGAATCATTAGATCTATGGATTCCTCGCTTGTTACCAGACATGTTCTAAAAGTCTAGCAAACAAACAGGCCCTCATTGATGTGTTCTAAGCATTAATGAAATTGTATTCTTCTGAAAAGTCCTTACCATGTGGGGCTTTGTAGGTCACATGACAGTCACATGCTTTGTAGATAAACGAGAAAAAAAGAAGAAAAAAAAGTAAGAACATGGAAAAGAAGATTCAAAAACTTATAAAAGTGGCGTTAGAGAATTCCTGAATCTCCCCCTGCACAAACGTGCCCTTAGAGGTGAAACGTGAAAATCTCCTTATGAGAATCACTACTCTTCTTTAGCTGTGGTTCTCCACTATGCTAGGATTTGAATGTAGAGCATTTAATAAATAAAAGCTAATGTTAATATAGGCAGGTGTCAAATTTTATAAATTAAAAACAATTCTCTTTAGAATAAGTTTTGAGTGAACTTTCAATAGCTAGGGTCGGGTCCCACCCCTTCCCAATCGAAGAATTTTGCTATGTGAATTTATCTTTGCATAAGGTCGTTAGGGTAATTATCTTGTACACTGAAGCGGAGAGAATAGTCAAATTAAGAAAGAATAAAAAAATGGGAAGGTTAAATAAAAAAAAAAGAGAGCTGTTAATGCCATAGCCCAAGCTTCTCTGAGAGCACAACCCTTTTTTATGACCAATATATATGGTGTAAAATTATCTAAACAGACATCTATCAAAATTCTCTCCCTCCCCAACTTCTTTCTATACTCCCCCACCCCCACCCCCACCCCAATCCCCCAGTCTAGCCACCACCGTCCCCTCTGACAACACCACCGAAGGGGGAGAGGGACATGGAGAGGGAGAGATAGGGAAAGGGAGAGAGGGCGACTGGCAGGTGAAGGAAGGGAGAGAGAGGGCGGTGTGCAGGGAGAGAGGGAAAGAGAGAGAGATAGAGGTATGGAGAGAGGGAGGGAGGGAGCGGGAGAAGGAGAGGGAAAGAGAGGGCGATGGGCAAGGAGAGAGGGCGGCGGGCGGAATGGAGAGGGGGAAGAAGTGGAGTGAATTGAGAAAATGAGGGTGGAGGGATTCGAGTATTTTGGAAACAATGGAGTGTGTATAGAGAAATTTTAGAATTTTTTTCACTTATTTGGAGTGTGCAGAGAGAAGTGTTATGCTAAGAAAAGCTTGAACTATAGTAGCAGCTCTCTAAAAAAATGTTAAATGACAGAAAAGCACATCTTCCGCAATGGAGTTGAGTGGAGTAAAGATTATTTTGAAAAAAGAATAAAATATAAGTTGGTTATGATAGTATTTTATTTTTAGTTGTTTGTGATGGATTTTTTTGACCTTTTTGTATTGAAAAGCGGAGTTTTTTTTTCTTTTAATGGAGAAAAAAGAGTTCATTTTTGACTTTTTGTTGAAGAATATAGTGAGAAATTTGAATTAAAGTGTTTTTTATTTAACTTTTTTTTTTTTTTTGAGAAATGAAGGCTTTACCTTACTTGACTCTACTAATAGAGTAGCCGAACAAACCTTAGTGTTAAAAAAGAGTAGCTTTTTTTATTTTATTTTTTGTTTAAAAAAGATGACTTTTATTATTTAATACCGTTTGAGAGAAATTTTTTTTAATTTTTTTTTGGTAAGAAAGAAGAGGTGTTTTTTATAATTTAAGAACTTTTTATTTAAACCCCTCTTCTTTTATTCTCTTTTAAGTTGACCCTACCTTTTACCATACAAGTAAAGCAAAGCCCCCGAAACCAATAAAACGCACCTCACTATTTGTCTTGGTTCTAATTCCAAACACTCGAATCCACCATTAGCATTTGATGGAGAAGACGCCCGAGATCGATCCAACTTCTTACAAACTATTGCTTGCCTGCCCCTCTGGTTACTCGCCAGAGCAGGTTAGCATCCCCACTCTCTCTATCCCTCTCAACGATAGCAATTTTTTTTCAAAAAGTCCCCATGGACGGATTTTCTCATCTAATTAGATGAGAACATTGGGGTCGGTCCACATGCCGACCCCAATAAATCCTCCATGCAGACGGACTGATTTTTTTTTTCTTCTCTTCCTATTTACTGCTTGAATTCTAAGCAACGTGGGAACTGTTACAGAAAAAAAGATTTTAGAGTTTTTTTTTTTTTTTTGGATCTCCCTGAATTCATATTCATATAGTATGATGCATTTGCAGGTTATGGGGGGAGTAGAATGGAATTTGATTTTAATTGATTTCAGAGGAATTACCCCATAATGCTCTTTGAGAAAACTGGCGCTTCCTTTTGTCTCGTGCTTTTATTTTGGGGGCTGGAGAACCATTTATATGGACACAGTTAGCATCACCTTTTTTTTTTTTTTTTGGGTGTGTTCAATATGCATTTTTTCTTGCCTCTCCATCCACTGAAGAAGAAAATAAAAGTGAAATTATTGATCAACCCATAGTTCTGATTATCTCATTGTTCAAATGGGATTAAGTACAAGTACAAAAAAAAAAGTGAAATTATTGATCCACCCATAATTCTGATTATCTCATTGTTCAAATGGGATTAGGTGCATCTGCCTTTTAGTTGGCACAGTGAGTGGAGCATCGCTTGTAGATTACGTTTATAATCCTCGCCATCCATTTGCAATTTAGATTTACTTAAATGAATGTTATCTGTTTACCGGATAATTTGCCACGAACTAAAAATTAAAAATCCATTTGGTGAGCATCACAGCATGGATAGGTAGTGGTTATTGCTCCAAATTCAACGTGTTTACTAAGGAAAATCAGATGGTTAAGATTATCCAAACATCATGGTTTTTCGGGCTCTAGGTGGTCGGGACTTCTGCGCTTTTGTGCAATTTGTGCTTTGGATGAGCTAACATTCCCCCTCTTCGAATTAGATTGTGTGCTAAAAATTGAAACTGGTGTTTCACTCACTGCATTGATAAAATTATATCGTGTTCGAACTGTGTGATATCAAGGATATATATAATTATTTATAAAAATATATTTGATCAGTAAAATCAATCATATTCTAAGGGCATTGATATGTTGTTTCCATGTTCTCCACTTGGAGTTGCCTTTTAGAAGCTTAATGGAGATTTGGTTGGATCATCTCAATGAGTGCGGGAAATCTAAATTTTAATTGTTAAGGAATAATATGCTTTGATTTATTTGTTTGGAAACTAAAATACTCTTTGGCATTGTTGACTGAGTACAATTTATTTGATGATTTATAAATTTATCTTTTTGTGCATATTAAATGAAGGTTCTTGTGGATTTTAGTGCATCCTTCGACCGGGTTCCCCATCCTGATAATGACTTGGAAGATTCCATTTCTGAGGTTGGTTATTAGTGTATATTCTTTTCTTTTGTTGATTATTGTCTTAGAATCTCACCCATATTTACATCTATGTCGTTGTCACCTTCATCATTTTAGCCCTATCCCATCATTCTTAGTTCGGCTTAATGCTTTTTAAGTTAAAAAATAAATAAATAAAGCAAAAGCTTATGACCATAATATATATCATCTTTACAATTTGGATCATGAAGGTGATTTCTCTGAGTTCATGTGTGCGTTAGTGCCTGAAATGAGGGATTTTCTTTCCAACATGCCAATTCTTTTTGGCATGTCAAGAACATTTTATTCCCATCAATTAAATACCATTCCTTTTCTTGATCTTCCAATTTCCAAGCTGGTCCTGTCATGGGGAATCAGCCTCAGTTAGCAGTATGAGTGTGCGCAAGCATACTCAAAATACCCTTTTGAAGACCATTGTCATTGTAAATGATGTCGATTTTTTGGTTCACATTTCAAGCACATTTGATTGAAATTTTAGTTTCATGCCCCAGAATTTATAGATGATAATTTATGGACTTTTTTCCTTCCCTTAAATGTTTATTTCATGAAACTATTTTTGGTTTCTTGGTTAGTAAAGAAACAAGGACAAATGATTGTGTTAAAATTTTAAAACGTTGCTTAACATTTATGCAGATTAAGAAGATAAGACATAGAATTCAAAACAATCTCCTTCAGTTGCTTGATATACTACTCCATGGCATATATTGCCTTTGTCAGGTTTAATCGAGATTTGACCCCAATTTCCTAGATCATACCTCATGTGAATTTAGTATTATGCTAAAGTTTGTAGTAGTTCATAGAGTTGGCTGGATTACTAACAGACTTCCAGACACATCTTGGTCCTTTTATTAATGGTAACAAGGTTATATTTCACGAGGCTCGGGATAGATTGGAATAGAGAAACAAAATTCATGTAGCTGAACCCAACATAGTTGGGACAAGGCTTTGATGATGATGATGATAAAGACTATATTTCACCAAGAGAAGAAATACAGTGACCAAACAAATTACTAAAGAACTACATTTCACCAGACACGTATTGATCCTTTTGTCACCATTGCATACAAGCACAGGAACAACGTTGTTATATCATAACACCTATTTGTTCTAGCTGTTATCACTTTTTCATTGAAAGTTTTACCATTTTGTAGATATGGAATCGGCGGATTCAAGAAAATCCATCATTGTATGACGGAAAGAAGTTCAGGGTACATCTTTTGACTTGCTGAAGAGTTTGTATGTTATGCTACTAGTCTCACATGTCAGTTGCATGATGTGATTTAGTTCCATGTATTCCACTTGGTCTCCTTTTCAATGATTATTTCTTCCAGTTATTATTGCAAGTTGCAACAGTTAGATGCACTTTAGTTCTGTTTCTCAAGGTCACTTTTGAGATGAAATAGGGCAACAGATAAGAGAGTTTTTTATACTTAACGATGAAATTGTGATACATTTTTTGAGTTTCTTACATTTATCCAAGTCTTGGACTACTTATGGGCTTGAGAATGGACTGACCTTAGGAACTATACAATTCTCTTATTAGGATGGTTTTGGTGGAGATGGTTCTCTAATTCCAGCATGGTTTTGATGGCATGGTAGTTTGCCTTTGAAATTAGAACTTAAAACTCCTCTTTTGAGCTGACCATTGAGGTCTCTCATCTCCATGAAGATTCCATTTACTACATGGTAACCAATATCAAAATTTGCTCCATAAGTGATAAAGGGACAAAGACGAAAGCACTCTTCACATAGACTTTTGGGTGAGTGCACCCTTACTTTTCTTTTGAATGGTAGTGAGTTCTCACTTTAACTTTCACTATAACAAATCCCCTGATTGTTGTTTGTGAAGTTCCATTCCGTTACGAATTACTCCATGCAAATCATCATGAGTTTGACTTATCCTTATGTGAGTGAAAAAGTCAAGTAATAAGATGAAGCCCTTGTTGAAACTGCCCCTAGCAAACTCCCTACTGTCAAAAGCATGACAACTCTAGAGTTAATTCATATTCAACTCATACCCTTTTATATTACATATCTTTGTCTGTCTCTTAATCGTGCCTCTGATTTTTGTGGTAGAAGGACTGGAACAAAGTCGGTGTCGTTCATGCCAGTTTTGCCAGTTCGGTACAGTCATGTTGCTCCTAAAAAGTCAAAGAAATTCCAAAAGATCCATAGAAATAGGAAATAATGGAAAACAATTTAAATGTGCAAGTTGAGCTATTTAAGTGGTTTCTTATCTCATTCATAGAGATGTTTAATTTTGTTGAATGGTGAGTTGCTGACATGGTGCTCATGACTTTATCAAAATCCTCAAAGCTATCTTTTGATTGCTCAAGCTTTTTAAGCCTGTATCTTAAAAGTAAGGCTTGTAATCTTCATTTCTACCTCGAGAATTGGTAAATTCAAGCCCCAAAAGCCTTTAGAGGGAGAAATGAATTGTAGGAAGAAAATATGAAAATGGGAGAGAAGAATCAGAAGAATTTTAAACCCAAGGACTTTAAATGATGAAATCTTGCAATTAGAAAGGTGTCTCTTACACAAAATCACCTCTTTGAGGTCTAAGAAGAGGGGAAAGGGGGAAAAAGTAACATAACCATGATAGGATTGCAAAAATGAGAGAAACAAATTTATAAGATTGTTGGAGCCCTTTCTGAACGAGTCAGAAAAGTTACCTGGGGCGACTTGTCCTGAGTCCTGACTCATTGAAATTTGTTAGATTTTAGATGAGTTGGGATAAGTCACTCCTGAAATCAATTGAAATAAGGTCTAGTAAATTTTACTGGGCCCAAAATAGATGAGCGAAGTCATGCCCACGATAGGTGAGGGGAACAAATTCTTTTCTGTCTAACAATCTACCCATCCGATTATTTTCTTATTTTGCAGTTAAATGAGAACCGATGGCTATATAGATATATTAATTTCCATTTTGCAAGTTCTTTATCAGATGACTTTATTTGTTCCATGGAAATGATCTTTGGTTTGGAAACTATCCAAGTGGGTCCTTCATATAAATAATTTGGATCATTTTGAAATGGCTTCATCTTTACAGAAAGCTTAGCATGTATAAATAATAGGTACATATATAATTTTCTGACTCAATGGATTGACTAGACTCGTGGATGCATGGGTTGAGTCATCCAAGAAACTCAACGGATTGACCAGGCATGTTAGTTATTCTTTTTTTTTTGGATATTTATATTATGAACATAAATATTTAGAATAACTATAATATAGAAAATGTGTAAAAGTCTACATGAATTCACATGAATTGCTTATTCAACTTTTTTTTTTTGCTTTCATTTAAGTAGATTTTATCTTCTTTGATTTTACTTCTACAAGGCTTGTCTATTATTTTCTCTCAATTTTTTTTTAAAAATATTTTAGGCAGGGCCGGACCCACTTGTTGACCATCTGGGGTGGCCGCCCCAGATGGTATCAAGAAATCCCCAAAACTAGTAATGGGCCTTGGCCCAAGCTCCACATATCTAAGAATGGCCGCCCCATGTTTCTCAAGCCCCCCAAATCTCTTAGTGCCTTCTCTTCTTTCGACCTTAGGAAAGAACAAAAAAAAAAAAAAACCCTCATCTTCTCTTACCCAATTTTATTCTCATGGGGAAATCTTGCTTTTTGATTTGAGCTGGGACTTTGTAACCCCTCTATGATCATCGATTATACTTTTATACACATCACACTTGTGTGTGAGATCATAGCACAATTTTCCATGGATAGACAAGATGCCATATGTCAGAAATTACAGCGATCCTTCAACGTCATTTATGGCCTTTTTGCCTGATTAATTCAGGACTTTTCTAGAATCTGCGGCTTTGAGTGACAAACCAAAGTTGGAGACTGAAAATTGGGCCTTTGAGAGTATCCCCTCTTCCATATGGAATGATTGCCTACCCTTAGACCTGTGCAATTAAATTCAATGAATTTAATGTTCTTATTCTGTAGATATCTAATATTCTTGATGACCATATCTAATATTCTTGATGACCCCATCGCTTCACCCCTTTGATCAAAACCCTTTTTTCTATTAATTTGTAGGCATTTAGGAATTTTCCAAGAGTGGCCGTAGAAAAAAAATGGATAATTGTTAGAGATTTAGTCTATCATTGATATGACCATGTCCCCGAACTAGATGGTCATTAAAGGGCTTGAGTTTTTGGATCTGACCATATTCTTAGACCCCGACTGATCAAGAAAAAATATAATCAAAGCCCTTTTTCCCATGAATTTGCAGGCATTCAGTAGGAATTCTCCCAGGGTGGCCTTAGAAAAGAAACGGACAATTGTTAGAGCTTCAGGTGATTTATATATATATATATAGAGAGAGAGAGAGTGTCCTGTAGTCTTGTAAATATCTGGGTTAGCCTATGTTTTGTCGGAGAAGTTGGAAAAGAAATGTATAGAAAGAGTAAAATGTGAAAAAAGCCTAACAAAATCGAACAAGAGTTTAGCCCCACCCAAACAAAAATCCTGGGTCCGCCACTGATTTTAGAGGTCATTGCTTTGGTGCAATGCTAAAAGTCTCGGGTGCCATGCATGACAACGCAGGTTTGAGACCTGCGAGTAGCTAGTTTGTAAGGTTAGGTCTGTCTACAATCTAGACCCTCGCAGGACCCTTCATCGGTGGGACCGCACTGGGTGACCTTTTTTTTGTGTTAATATTTGAAGCAAAAGTTCCATAAGGTTGCCCATCTGATTCGGCTAGAACAGGACAAGTCATATTGAGTCGCAAGTCGACCAAATGATTCAACTGAGTTTCAACTAAAACTCATCGAAATTGAGATCAACCCTACCCAGTTACCCAATATGTGACAGTGACAGGCTCAAGTATACTCGGCTGGGTTCCAAGTCAACCCACTGGATCGGAAAACTATGGTCATACATGGGTCGTGCATGTGAAATAAAATGGCTATAGAAATAATAATTGGTGAATTATTTCTTATGATTAACTAAATAATAAAATGTGATTGAAATCATTACCACTTTGGTAGCTAAATGATTATACAATCTGGTGAGATCTGTAGATTTGTATGTTCACCTCCAAGATCCTTTATTTATTTAAAAATCAAGGGTTCCAATCAAGCTGTCCTTTCCTAGTGGGAAGCAAGAGGCAACCCTTCTTTTCTAGAACCTTCACTCACATCTTGCATGAGTGACCCTCTTTTTCTCTTGTAGCAATATGGAAGAATCATCCATCTGTCTTCCTTTTCTATATTTGAGTTATCTCACAAGAATCTTTTCATTAATCAGATGGATGAAAGTAGGCTTCAGTGAATTCTTTCCATTGAGAGATAGAGTCGTCCTTTACTTTCTCCATTAACATCATATCTCATCATGCACTGACATTTATTTCTCATGCCATAACTTTAGATATAAGTAGTTGTTTCACTTCAGCCTATAATGAGTGTTTTATGTCATGCTGTCATTGCAAGTGAAAAGTCCTGCTTGTATGACTCTTTTTCCCTTCACTCGACGTTGAACATGCCAGTCTTTCTCCAGAAAAGGGGGAAAAAAGAAAACAAATATGTTTTAAAAAAACTTCCTAATGCCCCAAGCTGCTGCTTAGCTAGTTAGGGGCATAGTGTAGAGTGAATGGGTGTGTGAGTTTGAGTCTCTTGTAAAGGAACAAAAAATCTTTCCTGATGCATCTGAGACTAAATGTTTTGTATAAAGCATGAAATTTTACCCTGCACTTTATTGTGCAGTTTTGCTTACAGTATTAATTATATTTTACCTTTTGTTTTACAGTATGGAGGTTACTCCATGCATGATGTAGGTGTGCCCAACCAAGAGTCCAATGTGTGCCTTCACCTAGGTTTGACAGATTACAGGTCTCTCTTTGGCCGTGTCATTTATTTTATTTATATTATTTTTTATTTAATGGGCTCAGACTCAGTTGATATTTGATTATTTTGTGCAAATCTTAGCCAACTTTCTGTTTGTTTTGAGTGTATCTTCGTGGAATATCTTTCTTCAATTAGGGAATCTCCATAAAAATGATTAATTTTTCTCTTCTTAGGTAACTATCTGGAAAAGTATTATCATACCATTTTTTTTTATGACATAGATAAGCCTAATCTTTTCTAAAGCTTTATGAGAATAAAGGAGAATTAACTCTGCACTTTAATGGACAAGAATTCTGCTGGAATTCTACTCTTAATGGAACTTTCTTATTGTAGTGAAATCAGTCTATCTACATCTAAGTCTTTATCATAAATTCATAATACTACATTTAAGGCTATATCAACTATCAAGGAACTTCAGCTGTTAGATAAGACATCCTTGAAGGTCTGAATGAATTGTAATATAATTTCACAGATTTTGTTATTATGATAATGTTATTCTATACCACACGTCTCTTTGCAATTCGGTTTAACATTTTGACAATTTTAACTACATAGTTTGGATATAGGGGTCGTTTATTTTCACTCATTTACATATTTAAATGTTACAGGTGTAGGGCCTGTTTGTTTGCATAGAATACATAGGAATTCATGCCATGAGTGGTTAAAAATGAAAATCTTAGGTGAATATATGAAAATGACCATCAAATAATCTCCTTTAATTGAAAGTGAATAAAGGGAAGATGGGAAATGAATACCCAACCATCATCCTAGTAATTCAAATCCTAGGAAAGTCAAGGTCCCATCTACATTGCTACCTTATATCCTTCGCCCCTTACCTCATGTCATTCGCACTTTATCTCTTTAATAATTCTTCAGTGGAGCTTGTTTGACCATTAGTTCCTATGTATTCAATTTATATGCATTCTATATTTCTAATGCAGAACAAACAAGCCCATAATGTTTACGCTTGAATACGTTTGTTTGCACTCATTTATGCATCATGTGGTTATAAAAATAAAATAAAAATATGCACCATGTGTAAATTTTGGTGCGAAAATGGTGTAAATGGATCCATTTTCACACAAAAAATTTCACACCTGTCCAGTTGTGAAACCATCACACACACACACACACACACACACACACACACACACACACACACACACACACACAATGCAATCTGAACGTTCAAAATTCTCATTCTAATAAACCCCAAGATGTATAGTTTCATACGTCAAAAGCTTTATAGATTTTGAGAAATATGTGAAAACACCAACAAAAAAACAAAAAACAAAACGGAGAACTCAACTGATAGATCTGCACTTTTGTTGGTCCCAATTCATGCTCCGAACTGTTATTCGCATATAATTGATAAATCTCAAGATGTGAAGAGTTTCATATCTTAAATAAAAAAATGTGAAAAACCCAAAAACAATTAAATTCGATATCGCTTATGTGAAACTGGCAATGTTGTAGAAATCGCTAGGCGGACGCTAGGCGGTGGGCATGGATTAGGGATTAATTCCCGATTAATCCCTGCCTAGCCCGATTAATCCCCTCCTAGTCCGATTAATCCCCACCTAGCGCCTAGGCGGCCGCCTAGGCCGATCTTTGCAACAGTGGAAACTGGTGCTTCCAAACAAACATTGTAATATGTTTCAACTATGCAAACCCATTTCATATCCCGTGCAAGAAGACAAATGACCACCCCCTAAGGTTTTTTTTTTCTTTTTTTTTTTTGTCTTGTTTTATGAGTTCGGAACATTCTTTCCTAATTTTCAAAGTTTGAGAAGGACACTTGGATGTTGGTGCCATTTCTGAAATTTTTCTAAGCAATCAGCGAAGTGCAATATAGTCCCATCACATGAGAGATATCCCATCGTTTCATTATTTTTTGGACTCACTTGCATTGCCTACCTTTGTTTATGGTAACTTCTAAGCTATGATGCACAGATACGGCAAGGACACGCCATAGACACGGATTTTACACATAAAAAGTGAAGTATCGGATACGATACGACACGATACGTTGCCCGATTTGAAGTATCCGTGCATCATAGCTTCTAAGTGCATGAATTTCTTAAATAGGAAAAGAAACCTCCCACTTCTCCCAAAAAAAAAAAAAAAATTGAAAATCTTTTCTGGAAGGTTCTTTACTAGAAACTGTAAATAGTCTTAGAAAAAAGGAAAGCATTTTGACTTCTCCAAAGTTTGACGTACGATAAATTTGAACTATGAATACAACTCTCACAATCACTGCCGGTTCCAATTTATTTTCCAGCATGTTAGAGAGCAACTAGAAGATTAAAAACATGTTTTACAACTAATACTTGTAAATTGAATGATAGAAAGATCTCAAGATCATGACTAAATAAAATAGATCTAAAGATTGTCTGGGAGCGCGTAACAATTAGAAATGGAAAGATTGTTTGATGAGGAAGGACGACCTGTTTGGAACCTTATTAGCAGGTATAGATCCAATGGCCACCCATACTGGTTTTAGCCATGACTTCTACTGACCTTTTATGGGTTTAGTTTGAGTTTTTGAGACCTAAAGCGTATTACCATATTCTTAAGACTTGATACTCGCCTCAACTTGGCTGAGTTGACTCAAATGACTTGAGTTAGGCAAGTTGGTCCCATTTTGACCAAAAATTGTCATTTGGTCGAATAACTCAAATGGGCAAGGTTTCGAGTTAGGTTCGATTTTCAAGTTTTAAACACTGATTGGAGCTCCATTCCCCACCCTAATTGTACTCTCTCCATTCCCATCATGATTATACTTTGTTAGAGACTTTATGAATAGGTTATAAGGTAGGTTAGAGAGGATACGCTTTATGTTTTTGAGTTAAGATTTCAAAGGAGTGATTCCTCATCTTATTCATATTCTTTTATAAATTGAGATATGTTCTCATAATGAAGTCAACAGCGAAATTTCTATGAAAAATGTGGCCTTGAGTTTCATCATGGTATTAGAGCCATGGCCCAGTGGTGATCTGGCAATCAAGCTGGACATGGTGCTGTGTTTTATGCTTCTGCAATAATCTTAATATCACTTTTTATCTCGAGTAAAAGTCAAGCATCCTCTCATTTACACATTCATCCGGCCTCAAAATTTTGTCATTTTCATAAAGTTGCACGATTGAAAGCTTCTGGAAGAAATCACGACAAATTTGATCTAGTAGACCATAAGCACTGAGACTCAAGAAGAGGGTATGCGATAGTGATGGACATGATAATCATATTTGCCAGATATCTGTAGTTACTTTCAAGGATCAAGGGGTTTATTCTTTTTACTACCAATCACACCATCCTTAGGACCATGTGATTACGGGAGGGTGTTTGACATATTAGGAATATGTTGCAGAGGATAGCCTTAAGGTTTTTGAACTGAGATTTCAAATGAGTCATTCCTTATCTTATTCTTGTTCTTGTCTAAATTGAGATGTTTTCTTGTAATAAAGTCACAGTGAGATCTCTATGAAAAATGTAGCCTTGAGTTTCATCACTCTATTTATTAATTTATTTACATCTAAAATACCCTATAGTCAGTTAGTCACTGGTCTTTGATCTTATGGTAATCTTCTTTGAGCTATCCCTTGAGTTCAAATGTTCAAGACTGTGACCAGATTCCCAGAAAAAACCCTAAAACCAATTAAAACTTAAGTTTTGCATTCTTTTGATTTCTAGATTTTTTTTCCAATTTTTCTTTTTGGAAGAAAATGACCCTGACAAACTGAGATACAGTCTAGTTTCATCTATGGCTGATGCAATGAATCTGTGTTTTGAAACCATGTTGCTGAGTAACAATATCTGTATAGGGATGAGTAGAGAAGTGGAACTTCTAACCCAAAGACAAATATATGGGATAATATAATGACGATGACACTTCCATAAAATATGTGATAGATAAATCTTATTGTACCAATAACTATTAATATCTTATACATTTCTTAGATATTTGAATAAATTTCTTTGCCCTTTAACAAAAAAGGTGGTTGAGTTTGTAGCTCATTCCATCATTTCCATGTGCTGCTGCTTATTTTCATATTGAACATGGTTACATTTGCTATATAAAGTGCTTTTCTGATTTGAATAATGTTCATTATTTTTAAACCCTTCATCATAGTTATAAAAATACCCGGGTGTATGAATTCCAGCAAGAACTTAGAGCATGGCATGGTTTAACTTTAATTGTTGTTTAGACTCTTGTTTTTTTCAGTATGAATCTCTCTCTCGTTGATAAATATTCTTCTGTGGTCTATTTCTCTCCAGGACATTTGTGGGCACAAACTTAAATCCTTTGTGGGAGAAATTTCTTGTTCCTTCTGAAGGTACTTTCATGTGCATAACTTTTTATATTGAGCCCGATATTAGAGTCATGTATTAAGTTACACAATCTCTCATCTTTTGGCAATATAAGCTTTTTGTGAGGCTATTGATAAGCACCTAAGGCTGTAGGTGGCTGTAACAGAAAACGTTCTTTTCACTTTCAGTTTTTTTTTTTCTCACTGGTCAAAATCCATTAGCAAATGATGTTGTTTAGAAGTTAAGTACAAAAAAAACTGTTGCAAGTATTGTGCTTATTGGTGTTTTTTCATTTACATATTAATTGTATCTTCCATTGTTCCTATTGGGTTAAGTTAGTAAGCAACTTTAAAGTTGTGATCAGTTTGTGTTTCTTTACTTTTAATGCTTGTGTTTCTGGAGTTATATGTGTGCCAACTTAATTTATTAGTCATATTTTGCAGATGACTCTATTCGATGCCAGCACACAGCGAGTCCCTTGGGTAATGGTGCAGTTGTAGAGACAGCTGATAAGAAGATTCTTGTGTTGCAACGAAGCTATAATGTAGGCGAATTCCCTGGCCATTTTGTTTTCCCTGGGGGTCATTCAGAGGTATCTTGTGTGGAAGTTGGTAAAGGGTTGCTTAATAAACCTTGCTTAATAAACCTTTCATGATTTCTGAATTACTATGATGGTTAAAAAATAATAATATGCTTGTTAGTGATACAACCGCATGATTTGATGAGTATAAAGTTGCCCAAATTGTTGTATGAGTCATCTTTAATATTCTCATAAACAAAAATAGCTTTCAAGCCTTGTGGCAATTTACCTTTCAAGCCGGTCCAAATTTGTACGGGCAGCATGTATGATGTGGTCCTCTTCCTAAATTTCATTTTCATGAATAAGATGTCCTAGAATGTCAAAGAAGTACAGTTGAAGTTGCTTGTTTCTCTAACTTGTTTAAGATATTCTATAGATATTTTTTTCACTCAGCGGTTTTTGCACTATTTATTTATTTGACTTGGGAGTTGGGATAGAAAAGAACAAAATGTATGGGATGACAAACTTGGAGTGGCAAATGAGCTTCTTAGCTTAATGATGGGTTCATGCTTGTGGATAATTACACCATTTAGTTTATGCATCATGTTGTCCTGGTGATTGTTTCAACTTTCAAGTGCTTTAAGTGCTTTTGAGACCTTTTGATTACTCTTTTTCTATTTCCTAAACCATGATCATAAAAGCTGACATGTGGAGATATTTCTGAAATTTATTTTCTGTCAATTGGCAGCCTGAGGAAATTGGTCTGTCAGCCCACCATCACAAAGAAGACTTGACAGAGTCTGGAAATATAAACGATAAGGTCTCGCAGGAGATGTTTGATGGAATTATACGTGAAGTAGTTGAAGAAATTGGAGTGCCTTCTCCATCTCTTGTTAAGTTATCCTCACTCAGTTGGATTTGGACATCAGTCATTGCAATAGATTCATTATATTCTTCTATTAGTGCTTCCTTTATTTGATAGTAGAAACTAATTCGCTAAGAACTCACGTGGCTTCTTAAGTTTTGACTTTTTATGTTATATTTGCTTCATCTGTATTTCATATATTATCCAGTAAATTATGAAGTAAAATATTAATGCAATGAATGCATATTTCTTCTAGCATAATGAAATCAGACCCCGTTGGTTGAGGTTTGTTAAATCCACTAGAACTTTCCAAAATACATTTTTTTGGGCAGACTAGTGACTAGGAAGGTTGATGTGGGGAGTATGAGTTTGATGAAATACATTCCACTCAGTCGTTGGATTAAACTAGAGAGGACTGAGGAAATGATTGATTTTTGATTAGGTTGCATGTGGTCTATACTCTATCCTTCATATCGTTCGTAGTCAGAAGAATTTATAGGTATTGTTAAGGCCCCTTACTGGTAATAAAAAAAAAAGAAGTTAAGGCTCCTTCCCGTCTTGTGTCCCGTGCTGCTCTTCTTTGGTCAGCAGTTGTCTATTGCTTCAGCGCTGAGCTCGTAAAGGCCCCAGCCTCGTTGAGAAGAGACCTTATGGTGCATATGAAGAAGTTTGAAGGATCTTAAAGGGCCTATTTCTAACTATGGGTCTCAGATGTCATAGAACTTAAAATGCTGGGTACTTTGTGTTTTAATTCAAAACCCATATCGTTCGCATGACTTTTCCTTTCTTTTTAGTTCAGATGGTCCACGTGTCCTAGATTATCTAGGAAAATCTAGTTGGAAGTCTCATTTATTTATTAAAGTGTCCTAGTCTTGTTAGCAGCAATCATTTGTTTATTAAGTAACTCCTTTTTTTCTTTTTCTTTTTCATTTTGGAAATAGCAAGAGGTGGCCAAGTTTTATTATGAAATGATTCTTTAGTTCGCTAATGTAGCAGACACAACATTCATTGCTTTCAATCAATTTGGAACAAGATTTAGTTTGTTTTCACGGTAGAAAGGATTTTACTTCTTTTGTGTGACTATGTGGTCCCCTTGTGTGACTCCAAGGAACCTCTAGGTGCGGCTCCTAGGTTTATTAAAAAAAAGTGGAAGCTTGATGTGCCACTTCAAAGGCCAAGCTGCATTAATTTGGTACCAAAGTGGGTGGGATCTTGTTGGGTTTGCTCTGTTTTCTGTTACCAACCAATGCTTCGTCCAGTTATCAGCTTTCCCTACATTCCTTTTTTCCCTTCTTTCAGTTTGATCCTCAAATACTGTGCAGTCCTCGACACCAGTTCCTTGCCCTGATTTCTTGCCTAAACCTGCACCAAATTAACTCAAAATCTTGCCCTTAACCCAGTTTCAAACCAGCCTAAAATTTCCTATCCAAATCATTACTTCAGGCTTTCTCTGCTTGTATCGTCAATCCTGATAATCCAAATGTGTGGCAACTCATTGAGAAAATGTGTGGAAGATATATATCGTCAATCCTGATAATCCAAATTATAAATATGGATTGTGATTTGTGATGACTCATTGACTGCCGGCTGCAAGAATAAGAATTAAGCTCTGTAGTTGGTATATTTATCAATTGATCAGTATGGAGGGCCTTATATCTCCTTACAACCGAGCAAATGGTTACAATACGTTGATTAAAGATTGTTGCTGTGTAATTGATCCCATATAGATTCTGTGGAGATCATATGAGCATATGATGTGCTAGTTTCTAAAGTGCCTCCATGCAGTATTTGGTGGACAGTTATAATACTTGACATGTGTTTCACACTGATTTGCATTACTGCCTTCATGAAGTTCAGTAATGTTCCCTTGCTCTAGACCATATCTTATTATGTTTGTTTGCATTGACCACCTACACAGACGGATCCTGTCTTTATTGGTATATCCCGCAGGGAGCTAAATGTTCGTCCAACAGCTTTCTTCTTTCTCAAATGTAATCTCAAGTCTCAAGAAATTCAACAACTGTATTCCAAAGCACAAGATGGATACGAGTCCACGCAGCTTTATACTGTTTCAAGGGTTGGTGCATACTTGATTTTCAAAAATGTAGAATTGGGTTTTCCTCTGCAAACTACAAAGATCCTTTTTTTTTCTACTTTCATTAAGAGCAATAAGCTATATTTGGATGTTTCCCAAAAGGTAGCTGGCTTACTATTTTGGCTAAATGGTGGATTACTGTTGTTTCAAACTCTGCCCTAGATCACATAGGCATTTGGTGAACGATTAGAAGGTGAAAGGACTTCACCTATGTGGTTTCAGATTCCACACTGCCCCATATGCATTGCAGAACAGGGTAACATCCGTTTGCCAAAATACAGGCCATTTAATTTGGACTATAGTCAGACCTGAAAGTACTTTTGATGCATATTTCTGTTTGGTATTTATGTCTCAGTAATTGTTGATCTCTTTCCTTAAATATCAGGGCGAGGTGGCAAACATGGCATTGAGAATGCCTGGATGCCATCAAGGTGGATTGGCCTTGTACGAGTTGATGATGGAAGTTGCAAAAGATATCTGAGTTAATGATGGAAGTTGCATAGGAATTCTATTAGTCATGGAACTCCTGCTACAATTGGTTTCCAATCCTCATTGCTTGCTTCTCTTCCAGTTACATTCATAATGGCTGTGAGTTCCTCTCTTTATTTTTATTAAATACGAGTTTTTTCCATCTAAATAATTAGGACAATAACATTATGGAGATGCATTGTCATCCATTCATATGTTAGTGTCAAAGGAAATCCTTCTATGCCTCTAATGCAACAATTACAGTATGCAGTGTCCACATGTGCCATAAATGCATAGAACCTAATCATGTAAACTTTCATATTCTAAAATGTACCTCTATAAAGGGCTCACCCGGTGCACAAAGTGCTCCCCGGCTAAGCGGGGGTAGGGGGAGGGTGGGCGCATGTGTACGCAGCCTTACCCTTGCATTTTTGCAAAGAGGCTGTTTCCACGCCTCGAACCCGTGACCTCGAGGTCACCAAAGGAGCAACTCTACCGTTGCGCCAAGGCTCGCCCTCTAAAATGTACCTCTATGTTGGATTTTTATTTTATTTTATTTTCGATAAGTAACATGACTCAAATCTGAAACTTCATGGTGGCTGACAGTAGGAGATGTTATACCACTTCCACCCTCCCAAAACCCACCCAAAAGCTCTTTGAAGCTTAATACAGCTTCAGATAAAGCTAGTTGAGTGAAAAAAAAAAAAAAGATAGCTATCTCAGGCAAGAATAAATGGGCATTGCAAAAAACTGCACTCTTGATGAAACTGGCCGGCCACTAATCTCTGACGTGGATTTGGGGTAGCAAAGTCCTTAATTATTTAGATGGATGACAATGCATCTCCATAATGTTAGGCAGGCCACTAATCTCTGATCTTTTTTTTTTTTTTTTATTCAAGGAACTAGGAAAGAAACTATTAAACATGACCTTACCTATATGTGGATCTAACGGAGGACATGGCCCTAAACAAATTTGATTGGCGTCGTCAAATCCTTATAGCCGACCCCACCTAGTGGGAAAAGGCTTGGTTTGGTATTCAAGGAACTAGGAATAGAGCAATACCTCTGAAATCCTTAAATGAAGTGACAAAGATAATGGATTGTGGAGTTACTGAAAACATTAGCTGCAAATAGGGTTGTGATGAGAACCAGAACTCACAAAGCCAACCTCAAATAGATAAGATCAGCTGGTTGATGATGATGATGACCCTCGCTTTTAACTTAGTGTGAAAAGGTAAAATGTGTGACAGTAGTCCTAGTACAGAAATTTAACATTAGGATGACTTCAACAGTTCGACCTGAAACTTAAAGCCTGTAGAGGTTATTTAGTGTGACTGGAGCTGGGATCCCAAGTACATACAATTATCTCATCATATTTGGTTTGTAGTTGTATGTTATCAGTATCCACAAGAATAAAGAAAAAGGGGCAGCTGAAGTTTATCTAGTTCTGCTCATATAGTTGTTGGTTACATGATAAAAATTAGGAAGGAGTCATTTGATTCAGGCTCTTTATCTATTAAGGTTTCAATGTAATGGGCCTAACAAACAGATTATTAGATGATTGTTTACTTGTTTTGTTGCTGACTTTGGGTGGCAATTCCTGATCTGACCTGAGCCTGACCCTGTAATTCAGGGTTTGGGTTGACCTCATTTCTGCTTTTGGGTTGGTTTCAGGACCACATTTCTCACCCAATTAATATGAGGGTGGGGTTCATGTTGAGTCCATTCTGGCTATTCAACCTGTGAACCTGACCCAGCCTGACTAATTGCACCGACCCATAAACGCAACCTGAACATTACCTACCAAATAAAGGTTCAGTTGGTCCATTTTAACTCCAGGCTGGATTTGGTTTGACACTTTACAACCTGATCAATTAATATACAAGACAGGTTCGGGTGGAGCTTGTACAAGTCCCCCACAGTGCGCAGCTCGACCAACCTGGCTAACCCATTGCCACCCCTATCACTAAGGCAATTACAAGCGCAGTCCATCCTGAAAAATTCACAGGGAAAACTGGTTGTTTCCATTGAGAATCTTGAAGAGAATCCCCTGTTTCGATAACCCTTCATTAATGAACAGTGTACCAGCTAAGTGAAGTCTGTGATGCCCCCACTATAGCGTCAAAAGTGCAAATGCAATAGAAGAATGTCATCATCTTATTATTCCGTATCCCTTTATGTGATGTGAAAGGGACGTAGGGGGAAAAGGAGGTGGTTTTTGTTGTTTTATGCTTTTCAACAGTGCAAGTGCTTAACAGCATTAGTGGGTTTGTTTCTACTTCTTTCTTTGTCATTAATACTGCCAAACCTTTCATTGACATGTTCACTTAGTTTAAGGTTTTGCAATACCTACTTTGCAAACCAAAAGGCATTTGAATGGCCCTTTGTCTGCACTTCAAGATTTCCTAGTCCTTACTATTAAATAATCAAAGAATCATATTGCCTTTAAGTGGGTCTCTATCAGCATGATAAATGGTGACAAGTATGTAGGGGGAGACAAGTGGCTTTTCTTAATCACCATAGTATGAGTATGATTAGTAATATCTATTAGTTTTTGAAAAGGTGAAGACTATATTTATAGGTCTTGCATATAGAGATGGCCTCACAACGCTTAGTTAAATTGTCGTGCTGAGATGTAGTGCTTCATATAAAAATAAAAAAAAACATATATATATATATATTTTCTTGTAGTGCTGAGATGAAGGGTGTTTCATTTTTCACAATATTTGACCAACCAATTTGAAAGTATCTTTATAATAGTTGATTATAAATTGTTGCTACTATATTAATTCATGTGGTAGTTCTCTTGGGGGCATTCGGTCAAGGTTGGAAAACTTGGGATTCAGACTAGACTCGTTCAATGCAAAAAATTTGACTCGGATAGAGTCAACGCAGTGACTCGAGAGAGTCATGTCTTTTTTAAAATAATTTTAACGGTATTTTAAAAATGGTATAAAATAAAAATATATATTTATTTATATGCATTCATGTTAATAAATTCAAATTAATAAATTTATATATACAAGAAAAATATTATAATAAAAAATAAATTAAATAGATTGCATATTAGATAATTTGTTAGTCCAAATATTGAATGTAAAATATCAAATATAAGTTTCAAATTAGATATCAATCATCATTTTTAAATTGTTGACTCGTGCATACTTATTTAAAAATAAATGTTAATTGTTTAAAATTAGATCTACCTATCAAATGGTTCAACTGTAAATAACTTAATAAACCAAGATGACTTGAGCGAGTCTCCCCTATATTTGACTCGGTCTTTCGTCAAAACGAGATGACTCGGGAGAGTAAAGAGTCAACTCAAGGAGTTTTCCAACCATACGTTTGGCAACTCAAAAACTAAGCTCTTACTTTGTGATTTATACCATATTTACACATTAGAGTGTTTGGTAAACCTCTAATTGTATTTTCTAATTTTAGAGCTTATTTGCAAATTAGAGCATTTGACTCTACTTATATAAGGGAGGCGGTTTTTTTAAGAGCTTTTCTAGCTAAAGCGGATGGAGGCGAACAATGCAAAATTTACTAGTGTTTTAAATGAAAATAACTTCATAAAATATAAAGATGATGCAAATAGTGGGTTTTACTTTGTAGTTTTTAAAAGGTGGGCCCTAATCAATAATTCTTAAAGGCGAGCCCCAATTACCTCATTAAATAAGACTTTTTTATATATGATTTTACCAAACATAATAATTGTAAATTAGAATATAAAGATTATAGCTTTTATTTTATACCTTAATCTAATTAGCTCATACTTACTAGAAGAGTTTCCAAACAGCCGATGTAATGTCTATTTAATAGCAATAACTATTGCCAAAATTATATGGGGCATCTGAATTTTTCTACAGCTGAATATATTTCCATTTGCTGATGGGAAAGCTGAACATATTAAAGATACAGCCTCTCAGTGGATAGAACATTTTACAGAAGTTACACTAATTGGATGATCATCAATGTCCTAGAACAGGACCTGAAATTGAGCCATACTAACTGCTGGGAAGATTATGTTAGAAAAATGAAAGCCATGTCAATAACCACCCAATCCATCTGGTGCTTATCAATGATGTTAGAAAGAGATGTTACTTTGTTTAATTTTCTTTAATTTAGAACTTCAATCAATATTTAAAGTGCATTTTACCTTTTTCTCAATATTCGAGATTGAATTTTAAACTAAGGAAGAAAGAAAAGACTTTTCACTTTCTCTAAAAACCTTTAAGCAGTGTTAACTAATCCTTGACTAAATTAATGGTTCATGATTCTTGGGTCGCAGTTAATCTCACATTAATGATCCCTGTTCACCCATTCTTTTTAATTTACATGTGGGGTCCGATTTTAGATTAGATCTCAAGCCGGTGATTTGGTTAATCTACTTTTTCAAACTAATCTCGCGTTTAACAAAACTGATTTAAATCCGAGAGTATCACAATTAGGACCCATTGACAAACAATATAATGAAGAAAAATTTAAGTGTGATCTTTCCACTTTTCTTGAAGGCTTGAACCAACAAACTTGATTATTAAGAAAAATAAATTGAGAGTGCATGTCCATATATAGTTGCGTGTATATATATATATATCGGTCGTATCAACAATAATACAAATGTGAATTGGGTATCAAGCTGATATTAATTTTCCTTTGTAGACCAAAAAGGAAAAAAAAGAAAAGAAAGTATGATACGTCATTGGCCAATATTTGAAACTGTTGAACCACGAGATAAGAAAAAAGAAGACTAATTCTTTATTTTTATTAAAATTTCAAACATGAAATTACATATAAAAATGGGGAAAGTATAACTTCTTACTTTCTTTGGTTTTCTTAATTGAGAACATGAAAAAGGAATACAAACCTTTTGCCTTTTTCTCAAATTTCTACATCAACTCATAAAAAAAGGATTTTGCATTTTGAAATTCTAAAATATATACATATATATATAGAGAGAGCGAGCGAGAATGGCGTCTTATCACTGTGGTACGATACGACAGTTCTCACCATTGTGACTGGGTAGCGAACATGCCCACCCCCCACCCCTTGCATGTGCGAGTTTGTATTCCTTGCATGTGCCCCTTAGCTGGAATACTAAAAATAGAAGTTTCAAAATATAAAAAGAAAAATGATAAAAAAAGTCAATCTTTTGCCTTCACCAAATTTTAGAAAATGAAATTATACAAAAAGGAGAGAATGTTTCATAGCTTGTTCTAATTCTCTACATTAAGAGAACCAAAATATATTGAAAGTGTAAATTTTCTACTAGAGGTGTTTCCATGTACGTATGCTCTAATCTGAGTTGTATTTTATCTGTAAATTGTTTACTTTTCCAAAATCCAATATATACCTATTAGTCATATTAGTGATATGGATCAGTGTATCAGCCATATTGGAGAGATTTGATTTCAATTGAAAAATACAACGCCATTCTACATTGGATGGTAGTATGTAGTTCGTGTAAACTAATGCATGCCTATTTAATCTGGGCCCCAAACACAAAACAGACAAATAATGTTTTGTCTAGTTCTTATGATGAGTCACCACCTTTTATAGAAAATATGTACTTTCGCTCGTAATGGACATAATGGTCCTATTGTTCCAATTAACGTGGATAGCAGTTTATATCTTCTGTAGATGCAAGAAAGGCCAATGGTTTTCTGATCCAAACCACTGATCTGATGAACCCCAGACCTAATAGACTGTTCCAATAGTCTGGCTGATAGGGAACTACCAACCTTGATTCTCTAACTTTAAATGAAAGGTTATTGGAAAAAAATAAAATAGTGCAATACATGTATGGAAAGGCAAACATTGGGTGGACAGGATCTTACTATCTATGTCTATTTTGGGCCATATCAGTTAATGGTCTTGATAGTGAAGCAATTGAATCCCCATGCACAAGTCTCATGGAAATGGCATTATTTATATCCCTAGGTTAATAAAGGGTCATGTAATTAGTAGTTAAGCCATGTAAAGATAAAAGAGAGAGAGAGAGAGAGAGAGAGAGAGAGAGAGAGAGAGAGAGAGAGAGAGAGCATAATACAACATGACCATACTGGTATGTTCTGGACTCTGGATTAAGCATGCCAATCTCAAAAGGACAAAAAGAATATCTTAATCCATTGAAATGGGTGTTCTCCTTTCCTGCAAAAAAGGTTCACCCCCTGCACATTCCTGCCCGCTCTAGTTGCTAACAAGCTGAAATGCTAGAAGCAGACAATGAACAAAACCCAACTTCACTCGCACTCTTCCTTGCACAAAATAGTTTCTGAGACTGCTTACAGTGAGCAATGGCTCCTTGAATTGATCTCTCAACCTCTGAATTGGCACTGCTGCTCCTCTTCAACAGCTGCAATCCATCAAACCTTTTGGAATTCGTGCTTGAAGAAGAAGAAGAGGAACTATAAGAAGAGTTTGATGATGAAAATGATGGCACTGACGATGATTTGGTCCCCAAATACCATTTGATTGCCCCCGAAAATGACCTTCTATGGCTGCTACCATCTTTAATAACCTTCTCTACACCAATGCCCCTAGAGACAGTAGCTTCCATTTGACATCTCTCTCTTTGAATTTGTCCAAACGGGTTCTTCTCTGTCACTTTCATGGACTTGTTCAAACACTCTTTGGCCTCTGAAATGGCGTATTCATCACCATTTTTTGCTGCAGCTGTACACGTCTCATCTGAGCATCCAGACTTACTGAAAAGAGACTTGAGATAAGCTCTTGATGCCTTTAGTTTCAGCCTCAATGAAGAGTGCTTGATTGACTCGAGCTTCTTAGACCATGACTTCTTCCTGTGATCATCGATAAAACCAGCACCATCGGTTTCGCATTCATAGAAGTACTCAGCTGGGTTCAGTTCTCTACTGACTTGGCATGAATCAGTGGGTGAGATGTTGCAAGATTCAAATGGGGTACTATTATTGGTGCTGATGTTTTGTGCAAAGGACTCTGTCTTTAGAGGTTCAAGGGTACTGTTATTTCTGTTTTGGAGGAGCTTTTGGACCATTTGCAAACGTGGGGGGAGATGGAGAGGGAGGAGCTTTCCATTGTAGAAGAGCTCATCAGCAGGAGAGGTTGTGGGTTCTGTTTCATGGGGGTTGGAGGACATCTGGAACTCAAATTCTCTATTGGTCTGTGGAGGGGAGCTGATGGAGTAGCAGCAGAAGGTGGAATTAGTGCTAATGTCCATGTCTATGTAGTCATCCTCAGTTGGGTCATATGGGGTGTGGTCTATAGCCATCTCATGTGAGAATGGAAACTGTTAATGAATGAGAGAGTGAGAGAGTTTGTGGGATGAGGCCTTGAGAAAGGAGAGGGGAGAGCATATATAAAGTGAGAAGGCGCCAATACTGGGGTATAGTCAGAAACTTTAAAGTTTTAAAATGCCTTCCCAATAACAAATTTAGAGAATTATGAAGGCTTTCAATAGGGGAGACCACTTTCCTTGGTTCATGGTTTTTAATGGAGGCAATTATTGCAATTTTTAGCCTATTAGGCATCATCAAACTTACAAATTAGACCAATTTCATGCGCATTGACTTGAGCCAGGCACTGATCAGTTAATATGGCTCACAGTGTTAGCTAGATGATGGCATCACGGAAATCTCTTTGATCGTTGATCTTGTGACATGATAAGGTTACAAACAAATCTGGTTTTGAGTCCTCAGATCGGAAAATGTATGGCTTTGGAACCAGTTTCGATTTATTAAACCCGAAAATAGGCTCTAGATCTGTGTCTGATTTTCTATTAGAACCAAATCAGGTTCCAAACCCATGCCAGGACAATAATAATCAGATATCCTTTTGCAACTCGATCTTATGAGCGGTTTGGAAACAATGAGGTTAGACTCTTCTTAGGGGTAGTTTGTTTGCATCCATTTGCATGTATAAATGATTCACATGCATAATTATTATGCATCATTCAGTTTATTTGCGCTCATTTATGCATTTATGCATATTGTATATAAATAAAATGTGAAAATAGTGTGTAAATAAAGTCATTTACATTCCAAAATTTAACACCGCTTGCAAAAAGGGCGCTAGTACGGTCTCACATGGTGATTGCATTCTTATAGACCCTATATTTGTAATCCAAACCATTCATTTGTTTATTGAACTAATAATTAAACCTTCGAGCCTTGGAAGTCTTCACATATTTTGAGTAATTTGTGGAGAAGTCACAACTTATAGATAACCAACGAATGGTAGCTTAGACTTCGCGCTTCAGGAAGCATAGAGGTCTTGTGTTCAACACCTACCTTTATTGGCCACCTCTCATAGTTTTACCCAGCTGCATGTGGATATGACAGTTTGCATGTGCCCCTAGGGATTAGTTCTCGACTGTACAGAATCGAGTGTCCCTCGGGCTCAGAGCTAAAGGCTCCTAGGCTAGGTTGGGCGGGAGATACCCTGGGTTATGAAAAAAAAAATCTCAACTTATAGATATGATTTTATGTACTTCTATAGGCCATAACTAATGATTTGAGCTATTCAATATTCTCGCACTAATGATAAGCATCGAGATGTTTTGTTGCAGAACTCAAATCTTCATGAATTTTGAGAAACTTGTGAAAAAACATCCAAATGCATTTCTAAAACTATTGGATGTACACATTTATTCATATGAAAAGAGTGCCTTTGACAAACATATATATAATGCTTTTCACATCTAAGGAGCCCACTAGAACCCACATTTGAGCAGTGCAGCCCCTTTGATACTCTTGTCATCCCATAAACTGGTATAAGGCCCAATTTTACACTTATTGATCTTTCAGTCACTCTTTGATTTAATTAAAAAAAAATCTATGGTTATGTAACTTATATCAAGGGATTCGATAATGTAGTGGGTCTGATTTTTTCTGTTCTCTCTTTACATAAGTTTGACTTTACCATTTACTCTCCTCTTATTGATAAACATTTTACTGAGTGAGCCCTACAAATTGGACTTTATATAAGCGCCCTACAAATTGGACTGCATATAAGCAACATACAGTCTGCTCGCAAGAGAACATTTGCATAACTAACATATACGCATGCAAAATCCTTTTTCCAATCTCATCAGCAAAAAGGAAAACAACCAGTGCTTAGAGGGTAAAAACATTATAAATAGAGTGTCGCGGGAAACCTGGGAGAGTTAAGTCTAGACCAAGTACCTATATATGCCACCATTGTAATAGGTGTATGTGTGCATGAGTACATATCATTTTCAATTCACACCAAAGACAAAAAAATAAAAAAAAAATCATGCAATACCTATTACTCTGCTGCAAGTAAAAATTTCGAATTTGAACGAAACCCATATCCCAAAACCTGGTTTTTTGTGCTTTCACAAGGAAAAAAATTACATATATCTATAGGAACACTCATCTCTATGACAGTAACAAACCCTACTTTATCTCTGTGCATGTATTATTATATATACACCAACACAACCATGAGAGAAATATTATATAGAACTATGATGAGAAAGTAAGAAGAGAAGCTGCTCAGCCCTTTATCATAGTTTCTTATTACTTTTACTGGATTCTAGGCTTTGTTTTTCCAGCTTCTTGTGCTGGTGCTTTCTTACCTATGCCTTTGCATACTTTGACCTGTCCAAACTTCAAAGAGAAGAAAAAGGAAGAGATGGGCTTTTTGTATGTTGGAAGTTTCTGGTTCTTATATTGATGAAATGATGATTTAAGATTGGCTCTTGGCATCCGACAATTGTTGGTGGGTAACATTGAATAAATTACCAATGTATGTGAAGCTCGAGGCATTCCTTGTCTTCCTCTTCGACTTTATGTTGTACAGCACAGGGCGTGTTGCTTAGGTGGGGCCCACCTAGTTCATCTGATCACATCTCCAATCTCCCCTCTGGTGGGCTGGGATTTGGCCGGATGGGCCACGGCCCAATAATCACACTTTCTGAAAATCAAAGCTTAAGAAACTCAACTCACTCGGAAGGTCACACTCACATAGCCGAGTTACTCGAACTGTCAGATTCGACTTGCCCGGCTCAGTGGCCTACAGAGTGCATGGAAGTCGGCTGAGTCAATCAGTAGAAACAAGTTTTTGAACAACGTTCAAAAAGTAAAAATGAACTTCCTATATGGCCGGGGAGAAATGATCTCATGTGGTAATATTAAGTAGGGAGTTACCCCTGTCCCCTTTTATTCGCCACGCGTGAATCTCACCTTCGCTTAATCTAAGTCATTCATAATAGAGGCGTCAAATTTTACTTCAAATTTTACTTCAATGAGAATGATTACACCAATGAATGGTGATGTAATGAAAAAATGAGAGCTAAGAGTTCAATCAACCCAACAATGTATATCCCTCTACTATGAAGTAGGATTTGTACCCATGCCGATATTGGGGACTTGTGATAAAGATGGGCCAGCAATTGGGTCAACCGAAGGTGCCAAAACAATTAAGCGAAGTGTCGTGCTCGTTTAACAAATGGTTGCACGTAAATTGGCATAGATGTATCAATCTGTTGGTCCCATTTGAGATTTATAAATCTAAGAAATAGAAGAGAAGCAGACTTTCTCGGGAGACAACAGCATGATTTTGATAATCAGGAGGTGGGGCACTGATGCTGGGATGATGTTGATAGCCATTTGATCGATTGCAAACCTTTTATTGAACACTTCCACGGTTTTTATGCAAGCCTTTTTTCTGTTTGTCTTTTAGGGGTTAAAGTTCTAAAGCCACAATTCTATTGCTACATGTACAGAATACATGGAAGCCCTCTTACCATGATGGTGCCTTTCAAGCGCCACAACAGAAACCTTTTCAGTCCATCATGTGCAATGAAGTTGTTTGTAGTTCCATCTTTTTCTTATGGATCAAGAAATTGATCATGACCCACCAACCATGAGCATCAGGTGGCCCACCATCTCCGACTTTGGAGCAACACAGGATTCATCTTCCTTAATGTCAAAGCTACAGACACTAGCTATAACATCTGATGGACTTAGATATTTTGCACAAAGCTGACTCCCATCCTTTTTTCTTCTGATTGGTGGGGCCTTAGATGAGGCCCAAAGGGCCATCAGTAAGAAAGTACGGCCCATTATATATATATACCCCCATATATATATATATATATGAGAAATATTCAAGTGAGAACTAGTTCTCACCTATTATATGAGATTTTTTTTGCGGGCTCTACTGGGTCTAAGGATGGTAACAAGTAGGTTTGGTATGGTTAGGGTAGACCCAAATCCGCCCCATCTCAAAGTTATCTTATCCAAACCCTACCCGCCCCGTAATGAGTCACTAGTATGTGATACTAAATTTAACTCGTGATGGATTGAGGTCAAATGAAAACTTAAAAATTTTAAAATATATAAATACATAGGATTAAGTGATGTAAAGATCAAACATGTCACCTTCTCTTCCCACATGTCCTAAGTTAATCCCTAACACCACCTACACCATATGGATTTTGTTTATAACTTTAGTAAAAATAATACATTATATTATATATACAGGGCGGCAGGTATGACAACAGAACCCAAATTCGCCTCGAACTAAGAAAACCACTACCAAATTTATCTACAATAGGAGTATATCGAGAGGCGGGCACCTATTTAAACCCGACCCATTGCCATCCATAACTAGATATTGCCCTCGAAATATGGTCATATTTGACAACAGAACCCAAATTCGCCTCGAACTAAGAAAACCACTACCAAATTTATCTACAATAGGAGTATATTGAGAGGCGGGCACCTATTTAAACCCGACCCATTGCCATCCATAACTAGATATTGCCCTCGAAATATGGTCATATTTGCGCCCCCCCCCCCCCCCAAAGACGGCTAGGCCTCATCGTAAGAGGGCCAAATCAGCAAGACTAGGGGTGTACATGGATAGGATTGGTGCGGATTAGGCCAAATCTGTCACCAATCTGTGGTTGTTAAAAAATGATCCGATCCGTGGAGGACCAGATCGGATCGGTTTAATCCGTTCAATTCGTTGAATGAAATGTTAAATAAAGAGATCAAACATGTTGTAAAGAGTTTCAGCATACAAGCTAACAATCCACCAAAAAATACAAATTACAAATATATTTTTTTTTTCTCGAAAGCTACAAATTGATCAATACAAAGAGCTGTTTTTATCTACATTACAACTAAAAAAGATCTAATCAACAAATAAAGCCAAACATGTTGTTAAACTCATAAAAATCACACTTCATCTATTGAAACCTTGAACTCTTACATTTTGACTCCTAAAGTTTTTTCTTTCTTTATATTTAGACCTCTCAACTTATATTTAGACCCCTTAAGTTTTTTAACGAATCGGATTGAATCCGCGGATTGAAGGTGAAATCCGTTACCAATCCATTGCTAACGTATTACAAGATTTTCAATCCGTCACCAATCCGTTTACGGTTCGGTGAAAAATCCGCAGATCGGATCGGATCGATTTTACGGATCAACAGATTTTTTTGTGCACCCCTAGGCAAGACTCCTCACGAGAACCTTGGTGAGACATCAGGATCCAAACTTACCAATTTCATCCCTACCTGTTATTGAGGTGGGACCCATTATAAAACAGCATTTGTAAAGAGAGTCTAGATCCCCCAAGTGGTCTTCCACCCACTTCCTGTGAGCGGGATGCATGGAGCTCTACTATCGGGCCAAGCTATGATAATCTGGACAGTTCAAAATAACTTTCTGGTACTCACCACAACCAATTAATATTGAGCATGAGTCAGGTCAAGCTAAATACACATAGAGCAACACTCTTGTCTCTTGATACCCGAGCAAGACAAGAAGAGGTAAACCAAAGGAAGATGAGTCCGGCCTGATTCTACCGAGCAACAAAAGCCCGTGTTAAAATACAAATAAAAAAATGGGGAAATAAATGCAAACCAAAACAAAAGGCACTTACATTAAAAAATACATTATCATTATCATCAATGCATTTAAAAATAAGAGGAAACTACAAAAAAGGACCCTAAACGGTCACTGACCGAAAAAGAGGCCATTAGTCAATATTCTTGCACGGAAGTGGTTCCCTGTGACCACATCCGGTTTTTTTTATTAAAGATTTAAACGTGTGACTACGTCGTCGCTTAAAATCTCATTTAAACATGTGACGACATCATCGCTTAATCGCATGAAACCCCATTTTTCCCTTTCTTCCTCCCATCGTTTCCCTCCTTTCTCTGGCGGTTTCCTTTCCCCCCCTCTCTGGGTTAGGAATCTCAAGAACCACAGACGAGCCAATTGATGGAATGGCTCGGCCAACAGCCCCACTCATCTGTGGTCTTCCTGTACTTCAGAAGCATGGGTTCCTTGTTAACTGGACAGCTCAAAGAAATGGCATTGGGCCTTGAACGCAGCAGTCACCATTTTCTATGGTCCTTGCGATGTCGCTCATCAACTGACACAGATCTTAAGATCCTACCAGATGGGTTTCTAGACCAAACCAAAGGTCGTGGATTGGTGCTGCAATCCTGGGTCCCATAGGTGGCCATCCTTGGACACGTTGCTGTAGGGGGATTCGTTTCGCATTGTGGATGGAATTCGATGTAGATTATGAGAAAGATGGGTGGGTTAGTGCTGAGGAATTGGATAAGGGAGTGAGGTGCTTGATGAGAGAGTGTGAGGAGGAGCAGAAGGAAACCGCCAGAGAAAGGGGGAAATGATGGGAGGAAGAAGGAAAAAATGGGGAAAATGGGGTTTCAAGCGATTAAGCGATGACATCGTCACACGTTTAAATAGGATATTAAGCGACGACGTTGTCACACGTTTAAATCATTAATAAAAGAAACAGAAGTAGAACCGAACCACTTCCGTGCAATATTGACTAGTGACTTCTTTTTCGATTAGTGACCATTTAGGGTCTCTCTCTTTTTTTCTTTTTTTCTTTTATTATTTTTTGTAGTTTTCTCTAAAAAGAAGAAGACAACATTGATGCCAATCTTTTGGAGGGAATTAATAGAGAAAGAAAGAGTTAGTTGCTCTAGTTCAAATTCAAAAAGAAAGAAAGAAAGTAAGTAAAAGTAAGTGGGTTGCTGAAATCTAAATTCATATGGTTTGTTAAGAAATTGGGCTTTGGTTGTAGCAGTACCCATGTTCAATCAGCGCTCATTCATATGTATATGGGGAAGTGCAACAAGATCCAGAAATCATTTTTGCTGCTCAATGAAATTCCGAAGAGAAGTGGATAGTGCTTCAATGCATGGATCACATCTTTATTGCACTGTGGCCTTCCAGATGATGTAATTGATATGTTTGGACTCATGGAAGATGAAGCAATGAGACCTGATCATGTGACTTTCTCTGTGACGCTAAAAGCGTTGTCATCCTCAACCTCACCGAGTTTTAATGGGGTGCCAATTGCTGCATTTTTGTGTAATAAAATCTAGATCAATGAAGTGAATGACCTTACAATAGTTTTTTTTTTTTTTTGCTAACGGAGGGTTACCAATCCTTTGTGTTGGACTAATCCCTCCGGATTCAGAGAGAAGCCACGTAAAACCCTTGTGGCCTTCAGGTGGTAGCACTAGTTGACTCGACTTTCGGTTCCTGAAAAGGGGGAACATGGGATCAATACCAAGACCTTTGGCTCTGGAAGAGAGAGGAACCGTAGTCCTGACCACTCGGCCAACCCCTTGGTAACACCTTACAATTATTGACGTAGGAGATTGGTTGGAATTGATTGATTGAAGTGGGTTTGCAAAAAAATCATGTAAAAGGATTTTAAAGATGATTTTATGGTAATGTTACGTGATATTTGAATCTGGAAAGATTTTGAATTTTAAAGAGCTCTTATCAAAAGTTGATTGAAGTGGATTTGCAAAAAAAAATCATGTAAACAAATTTTAAAGATGATTTTATGGTAATGGTCTATAGTGCACGGCATTGAAAATCAAACTGAAATCCCTAAAACCAAAATAAACAAACAAAAACTCACATATGGATGAGTGCTTCTTTGAAAAAAAACAAAAATTCATCAAAGTATACCACAAGGGTGGAAGCGTGTGGAGGGAGATGTGACGGAGCACATAATTGATAATGTCATTAATGTATATAATCAATAATTCATAAGATTGTGCCAATCATATTATCAATTTTGTGCTCACTAGGCGAAATTTTCTTCAAGTAAAATTTGAAATTATATAGCGAGAATTTTGATTTTATATGTGAGTAGTAGGTAAATGATTCCAGTCCATTGCAAGCAGCCAAAATCCCTAACCAATAGAGCATTAAATATGTAGTGTCTAACATTATATATTATATACTTCAAAGGTAATATCTCTACTTACCTTTGTCCAAAACTCAAAAAAGGGTTTTCAAAATAGAGTTAAACAATTCAAGATTTAGAACGCGAAGGGGTAGCTTAGTTGGCCTATGATCACGATTTGCACCCGAATGTTGTAGGTTCGAAACTGCACTACCACATTAGGATTACAAGGGACTTCTTTCTGGGTCCCAAAGGGATTAGTCCAGTCCAAAGAGTTGGAAACCACCCACCGATAGTAAAAAAAAAAAATTCAAGATTTAAAATATTGTGTTGTAAGTGAATGCTTCACTCGATAAACCTAAAGGTGGCATAATCGAGCATTAAACCTTACTACATCCAACAATGTGCACTTCCTTTTATATTTTCTTGTTTTTCAATTTTTGTTTCTTGCTGCAAATCTAAGCATTTTTAAAATTGTGTTTAATCAAGTACACCTAAGTATAGATATTTCCTTACGGGCGGGCTGGACCAGACCTGTTTTATCCATTCCCAGTCTTATTTTGGCCGGCCTTTTTAATTATAGTCCAAGAACAACCCGCTAGACTCAAAATTTTTTTTTTTTTTAAATCCCTATATTTTCGGCCTTGGGATGGGCTAGGCCGAGTGCCCATTTCAATTTAAGGGGGTTTCAATAAACAGGCCCAGACGGCCCTTCCGCCTTCTCCAAGTTGAAATCCGAAGTGAAGTGGGCCCCACCGTGAGGGCAAAATTCCTAGTCCATCTTCGTCTTTGCTGATTCTTCTCTCCTCTCATCATCTTCTCCTCCGCAATGCCAGAAACCCCAAATCATCAGAAATCAGCAGCAGCAGCAGAAGAAGAAGAAGAAGACGATCTGGTCGTTAATCCATGGCAGGTATCTGCAGAAGGAGGCAAAATCGACTACGACAAGCTCATCGATCGATTCGGCTGCCAGCGACTCGACCAATCCCTAGTCCAACGCGTAGAGCGACTTACTTCCCTCCCTGCCCACGTCTTCCTCCGCCGCGGCGTCTTCTTTGCTCATCGGTAGGGTTACAAACAACCCTTTCATTCATCTCTCTCTCTGATGAACTCCTTTAATTGGACAAGGAAGGACTCAGGACTCGTTCATATCTGAATTGGGTCTTCTTCTGTTTGTCTGTTTGATTGGTTGTTTGGTTTTCTTTAGGGATTTCAATTTGATTTTAGATGCATATGAGAGAGGGGAGAAGTTCTTCTTGTATACGGGCAGAGGGCCATCGTCTGAGGCACTGCATTTGGGGCATCTTGTTCCTTTCATGTTCACCAAGTAAGTCTCTCTAAACCCCACACCCCCAAAACTAAAAAAAGTAAGGTTCTTGTATTCAATTCGACCCCCTTGAATTCAATCTAAATACAATTTTTATCTTCAGAACATTCCACTACCAATAAGAAAAAATACTGCATTTAGTGAGTAGATGTTGGCTTACCATTGTCTGCAGGTATTTGCAGGATGCTTTTAAGGTTCCACTTGTAATACAACTCACTGATGATGAGAAGTGCATGTGGAAGAAGCTTACTGTGGAAGAGAGCAAAAGGCTGGCTCGCGAAAATGCAAAAGACATCATTGCCTGTGGTTTTGACATAACAAGAACCTTCATTTTCTCTGATTTCAGCTATCTTGGTGGGTAAGTGTATTTATATGTACTTGCTTTCAGTTGCTTACAAGTAGCATGTCCATAAATGCATAACCCTTAAAACCTCATCTTTGGAGCATGTCGAAGGATTTAGCTCAGGATAGACTAGAATGGAGGAACATCATAATTCATGTAGCTGATCCCAATATAGTTGGGACTAGACTTTGATGATGATGATGACGGCAACGACTTAACTTATACCCTCAGATAGGTCCATTGAGAAAAAAAAATCTAAACCACTAAAAAGTATTCATTTGGCATGCAGAAATAAAATTTTGCATTATTAATAAGATTTTTATGCATATTTTATATTTTTACATTTCTTTGAAACAAAACTCCGAAATGTTTATTGGGTGAAACATTTCAATTTGGAGCTAAACCGAAATGGGGTTTGAAACGAAAGTGACAGCTATTATAGAACTTTCATTTGGTATTGTTGGTAAGTGAAATAATAATTTGAGTGGCCACCACCCTTATGCTGAGATTTATTTCTGTTTTCACTTTGCAGTGCCTTTTATGAGAACGTTGTGAGAGTTGAAAAATGTGTCACTTTCAATAAGGTGTGTTCCATTTTTTTTGTTTTTTTTTGTGAGCTCTTTCAATAAGGTAATTTCCTTGGTGAAACTCTCTTTATCTGATTATATCCTTTGTTCTCTTTCATCTATGAAATTATTTGAGTGAACAAATGCAGGCAGTGGGGATTTTTGGCTTTACTGGTGAGGATCATATTGGAAAGATCAGTTTTCCACCTATCCAGGTTTGATCATTTACTACCAATAAAAGTTAATTATTAACTCTTTATAAGCTTCTTGCTAGACTTCTGGCTGTTTGATTGCAGGCTGTCCCTTCCTTCTCTAGTTCATTTCCACATCTATTCTCTAGCAATGATAATCTCCGTTGCTTGATACCATGTGCTATCGACCAGGTGCCTTCCTTTTTATTTGTTTTCTTAACATTTTTCATTTTTTGTATGTGTAAAAAAAAAAAAAAATTTCTTGACATTGGGAAAGGATTCTGTTGTCTTGAATAGGGATGTAAATGACCTGAGCCTGAGCTTGGTGTGTACATTAAACAAGCCACCTCTAGCTCGAGCCAAGCCGAGCCAAGCTGACCATAGCTTAGTTTTAGCTTGGGCCGTTGAATTAAGTTGAGCAAGGTTTGAGCTCCAGCATGATTACAAATCAAGCCACACTAAACGAGGCTTGAGAATTAATATCAGCTTTGATGATGCATATCAAGTTTGAGTCAAGCTCGACTAAAACACTAGCGCTATTAGAGTCCACTATTTGGGGTGCACTTTTATTTACCAAAAATTTACAAGAAAGGGATTGTCCATGCATGGATAAGAAAAGGCCTAAAAAAATTTTAGTTGAATCTCAATAGATGTAGATGTAAGGGTCTTAAAGTTCAACAGTGAACTAAGTGTTAAAATAGGGTCATTTGATTATATTTTCAGTGGTTAATAAGGTCAACAATTTAGTTAGGATGAGATATGATTATTTCTGATGTTATTATGCCCTATTGAGTTATTTCTCAAAAAGTTTTAATGTTTCTTGAATCCTAAATCTACTTTGTATTATTCATATCTTCAGGATCCGTATTTCAGAATGACACGAGATGTAGCTCCCAGGATAGGATATCAAAAGCCTGCATTGATCGAGTCATCATTCTTCCCTGCTCTTCAAGTATATTACTGATTTCTTTCCTGTTATGCATTTGTATTTACAGTTCATTGAAAATTAGCATTGGGTACCAATCAAATATAAATTTCTATAGGACGTGGATGGAAGTAGTAAAAATAGATATGAAGAAGTGTAACTTATCTGAGGATTTGGCTCAAAATAGATCGGAATGGAGAAACAGAATTTGTGTAGCTGACCCCAACATAGTTGGTACGAGGCTTTGATGATGATAATGATGATATATCTATGTGTACTGAGTAAGCTCTTAATCCACCATTCAAAAGGAATAAACAGAAAAAAAGGGAAGAAACCAATAGGCTTCAAACACTTTTTAGCTTGTCTAACCATTTTAAGGAAATTGAGTGGTTTATAGATTGTGGTCGTTTTTTACTTTTTTTTTTTTCTGGATGCATGCAGGACACGTTTGTGCAAATGCCAAGAGTTTATCGGTGGCCATTGTGTAATTTTTCTTTAACATTTCCACAATCAATTAGTAACAAGTGGGACAGCCCCCATCTATTTTGTAGCCCTATGAAAAAGTAAGGCCATATAGATGGCACACAAGCAAATATAACATAGTGAGTGCGTGCGTCTTATGCTCGCAAGGAGTGGGGGAGGCCTCACGTGTATTCATTCATTGTTCCTCTGCAAACTTGGCATGGGGCTATTTTTTACAGCCTTTTGCAGTGCAATGGCATTGCCTTGAATGGTTAAAATTCTTTTAGAATGTTGGAGCCATTGCCATGGCTTGGATAGGAGGTCTAGGCTTTTGAGTTGCGATTTTATTTTCTTACCCCCTTTTGCAATGCGGTCGACTTGGTTAGAAAAAAAAAAGGAAGTATTTTTGTAATAAATTTATGTCCACATATGATGTTTCAGTTAAGGCCTGAGCTCACTATTTCTTGGATTATGTATTATATCACTTGGTTGGAATTATTATGTCTCCTCTTTCGAGATGTGATGTTGGAATGGTGCTGCAGTGCCATTGTAACATGTAATGTTGTTCTCTGTAAAGCCCTTATTGGATCTATATTTTTTATTATTTAATAAATTTGTTGGTTATTGTAAACAAAACCCTTTCCCTATTCATGATATCTTTCAGCACAGTGCACTTCCCTTTCAGAGTACACAAATTTCAAGAGCTTAGTTTTTACTTTCTACTAACTTCTTTACCAACACATTCTTGAAGGAGTGGGAACCCTTCGTAGCAAAGAGTGCATTTGCTTTGTGTTACTTTTAGGTTATGCCGTACCAATCCATCCTCACTTGCTACTGCAATCAGGTTTTGTCGCAGTGTGCCACCTTTGGAGAACGCCTTATAATATAAAATTAGTTCCCACTGTAGAACTCTTATTGCAGTATCTGAAATTTATATAACTGATTCCATTCTGAAGTGACCATCCTTTACCCAGAATTGGGAGTGGCACATGACAAAATATCAACACATGGAGGAGTTTAGGCATCATAGAAATAGTGATTAGAGTTGTGCAAATCAAATTGAAAATCATATGATCATAACATTGTAGCTCGTATTTCACATGATTCTTGTTTGTGAAACCATCAACTTGAGTGATGCTTTTGGTATTTTGTACCTTTTTTAAAAAAATTAAGGCTTTATTCATAAAAAAACAGAAGTTGGGTTTGTGGTTTCTTAGCTTACAACTTTTGTAAATATGATTGGAAACCTGGATGATTATTTTTAAATTTTTTTACACATGACTAGAAAATTTGAAAGACCAAAGACTTGTGATATGATGAGTTAAATTTCTTGAGTTCCTAAAATCCGCATCAGTTATCTTTAATACCATATTCTATCTGGGTTGCAAAGAAGCAGGCACACAAGATCCTTTTTTACTAACATCAGCATTTGTATTTCTTCATTTATGCTTTATTAAGGTGGAAGTGGGGTGAAGCACATAATCCATCATATTAACTTGATCTCCCCATGCCTTCTCTGCTCTATATATATATATATATATATTTTTTTTTTATGGTAGACTCTTAAGTCTTAACTATGGGTTGAACAATTTACATCTCTGTTCTCTATTCTTGATGTTACATTTGAGCTCATTACTTTTAATGTTGATCTTTTTTATTGCGCCAGTTTGCCATATACTTGGCTTTTGATATAACTAACTAATTTCTTCTATTCTGTCTTGTATCTGGATATTCTAGGGAGAAACAGGAAAAATGTCTGCCAGTGATCCAAATTCTGCTATTTATGTGACAGATTCTGCTAAAGACATAAGTAACAAGGTTAGTCTTCAGTTACTATAATTTTATTCAGGCTGTGGGAAAATGAAACACACATTATGTGCTATTTATATTTAATACCAGTATCATATCTACATTTTGCCTTTTTTACAATTGAAATTTATCTTTTCAGCATGAAGCTGCATTAATGCCATATTGTTGCCTGGTCTGATCCCACTAGCAAATTGCTCATGTAATCAGTTTTAGATATAAACTAACCTGTTTATATGTTCATGGGATCAAGTTTATATGTATGTACAGGCATGTGACTGACATCAAGGAGCACAATGTCGCACAATGATGAATGTGCACACCTTTTTTTTTGGGCCACCTTTCTCACCAAGAACAAAATTAATATAAAGGAAGAATTGTTACACAACCTGACAGTTGACATTGGGTGGGGTGGGGGCATTCTCTTTTTAGAGGATTTATCATCAACAGTTGCTGATTTTGAACTTGAGTTACTCATGTTGAACGGTTATTGTCTCCAGTCTCCACCACTTAGAACAGAGAAAAAAGAAAAGAAAAGAGCAGCACTTGAATGCTTGGGTGGTCAATCTGCCTTGTTCACTTTCTGTGCTTCCCTTGCGCTGCCTTTTCCTGGATTTACAACCAAACCATGTTGTTCCTTACCAAAAACATTACCTTGACCTTGGCCTGACCTCGAATGGTTTGTAAAGTTACTTTAGCATCATAAACTAGCTGCAGTTTCTCACCATCTGCTGCAATGCCCATGACTTTGATCGGCAGCTATGTCTTTGAACCCTTCTCCGCCTGAAACTCTGCCTAAACTGAAGCCTAGTATTGCCAAGACCTGCAGTTGGTCCTTTTATCCCTGCTCAGTAATGTCCAGGGTGCATTGGTGGAGATTGCCCATCTGCTCCCAACTTCTTTTATTTGCCTTTTCCAGAATCAGCCCAGCCCACTATAAATCACTTTCATTTCACCTCCCTGCATTGAATGGGAGTGCCGGAGTGCTGTCTTTGTACCTCTCGGGAGGGTGAATTCCAGTGCTTTTGATGTTCTCCCAATATAAGTGTGTTGACTGACTGTTTCTTATGCAGAAACATGTACAGACGTGCACACCTTTTTCTAGCCACCTGACTAATCCAAACTATTGGAACTCACTCAATCTAATACTCGTCTGGCTTATATTTGTGTTGGATGTGATTCTGTTTTCAACGCACACACAGAGACACAGATACACACACGCGCGCGCATATATATAATTGTTTAACTTTCAGCACATAAATCAAGGGCCTAGGATCCCCCCCCCCCCCCCCCCCCCCCCCCCCCCCAACCAACCAACCAACCAACCAACCACAACCCCATGAATGTCATGCATTATAGTGCCCATGAAGTCTTCAAAATGAATACTTATGAATACGTCATTTATGTGTAAAATCAGAGTTCCTACCTTATCCAGTGTGTGTTGGGGCATCATAGGTCATGCCATGCATTTGGGTAGGTTCCACAGTGGATGTTCACTTGATTATTACTCAAGATGTAAATATATAGGTATATGGATGTGTAAACCCTTGCATTTTCACCTGGACCACATATGATTGTATCCCTGTTTGAATTGGCATTCAACCCAATTTGGCACTCCTGATCGTCACTGAGAGAGGTGCAGTTCTTCCATTTTCACCTGGGCCACCTATGATCCTCTTCCTCCCTTTTTTGTCGGAACTCACCCCAATTTGACACATCTGTTGTTATTTTGTTGGATTGAAAATCCAAAATATTGTTGCAGTTAAGATCAACTAACTTTGATGTACAAAGACCAAGGTCTTAGGATGATGTGATGAGGCTGATTATTTTGTCTGGCCCTAGGTATCAATGAGATCTTTACATCGCCCTTCCTGTGATTACCATGAATCAAGGTGGCCCACAGCTAGGTTTTGCATCTAAGTCGCAAATTGTGTGACACACATACTATATATATAGGGAAGTATTCATGTGCATCTATCCCTCACCATATTACGGTGAGGGACAATATAGTGGAGCCGACTTTATTATCCATCTGAACCATCTACACACATGGGACCCTCTTAATTACGTTGGATGCATATTTCATCGAGTTTTCACCCATCTGAATGGATTAGATTGTTGGATCGAGGGTCAAAAATATTTTTTAATATAAAGTCGTTAAATTTGTGGTTCACCGATGAAAGGGTTCGAGGCATGGGATTGACCCCAAACTTGTTATATGGGCCCATCCAAGATGCCTCTTTCCATCCCCCCAAGTCCCATGATCAGTGGGGCCCTGGGTGGGCCCCATCAAGTTTGTCCCTCGCCATATGTTGAGGGATGGATGCACATGAATGTTCCCCATATATATATTGAAAATATTCAGGTGAGAACTAGTTCTCATCATGCTTTCATGAGAACTATTGGTGGGGCCCACCTAGCAATCCATCCAAACCATGCACAAATAGGGACCCTCCTGGTAGTCAATGATCCCAAGGATTGGGACACATCCGAATGGACTGAACCGTTAGATCGAGGGTTGAATCTTGTTTTGAATACGTAGCCATTAAACTTGTGGGCCACGGATGAAGGGGTTAGGGACATGGGGTTGGGGTCAAACTTGATACTTGGGGTGGTCTCACATAGATCTTTCCATCCCCTTTGGTCCCATCCCCAAATGGGACCCATAGTGTCTGTAGAGAGAGAGAATTCTGATCTAGTGCGATGAACTTATGGTGCAATGGCGAGATGGCCGGCATCTTTCCATCCCCACCTTTATGCCCTAGGTGGGCCATCTAGGGTTCATCACAAAATCAAAACCCCTAAATTATTATATATAGACGGATGCATAGAGATAGAGGGAGACAAATCTTAGAGGACCCACTCGGGTTATGTTCGAGCCAACCCAACCTTGGCTGGACATACATATCCTCGATCCAACTTGATCAACGTGAATTTTGGCCAACATCTACACCAACTTGATTAACAGAAGCCCCAATTCCAACAATTAAATGCCCATTTTAAGTTCATCCAACCTTCCAACAACAAAAGTACTAGGATCCTAGAAAAAGGCCCCAAAACCCACAAATTTGAAAAATCCCTGCCATGAGAAAGGAGAGAAAGAATGAGATGAAAGAAATAAAGTGCTTAGTTTTTATCATTTTTCCACACAAGGACCTCCACCTTGAATGGCTTTGACTTCACCTTTATTTTCTCTTGATCTATCCATCAATTTCAATGCCAAAGATCAATCTTCATCTTCTCGCACCTTTGCTGCTAGTTACTGTAAGCTCTTCATTTTCTCTTTTTCTCCCTAAGGCCTGGGGCTGATTGCAAGTTCTTCAAATCAGCTCTCTATGCCTTATTTCTCTCGTGGAGAGGATGGACTATGAATGGGAGAGGAAACAAATGGGTAGGGTTTAAGGCTTTGAGCTCTCAGTAGTCTCTTTTAATTTATCACCTATTGATGCACTCTTATATCCCTCCTGAATGCACTCATTTCTGATTCTATCTTTCCTAGTTTTACCACACGTTCATCTAAACATTTTCATCCCTGCTACACTCATTTATTGCATGCTTTATTTCTTGGTTGGCCAACATGATGCTACACTCATTTATTGCATGCTTTATTTCTTGGTTGGCCAACATTCTGCTCTATAGGTCATAGTTGGCCTAATCAACAACTCCAATATGGTTGGGACAAGGCTTTCATGATGATGACGATGATGACGGTAGTCTTGAGTATATTAATATGACAAGAAGGAATGCATGAATAGTAATTTTTTTAATATTAATTTCAGGTTGGATCGGGTTGCCTCCCAATCCCGATTGAATTCATTTTTTGGGAAGACAGTTTTTCGCCTGAAACTGACCCAAACCTGATTTGGATCAAACTTGATCAACAATTGGGTTGGGTCAGTCTTGTTCGCATCAAGTCTGACCCCAGTTGCAGCTCTACCCTTGATTTTCCCATGGTTCCAGTTCCTTCGATGAATCTAGCATCATGAATATATATATATATATAGGAATGATTTAGTGGAATCTCCCACTCATATGGTGTTGCATTAAGATGCAGGTTGCATCATGGGTCCCACCAAGGCCCTCTAGTGACTAGCTTGCACCGCAAATGGATGAGTAGACCGCTCATGGCTCAGATAATACCTTGATGGGACCTGAAAAACGGAAGGTTGAATAAATTGTTCTAACCATCTATTGTGGAGATCATCATCTGGCTAATATCATCCAACCCATGTGTTATGCAGGCCATATGGAATCCGCATTAGCGTCTCTTACCCAAATGTCTAACCGTGATTGCAGATGGTCCTCACAATGCACTTCGAACTATACTAATGGTCATGGGATGGCATTTGGTCATTCTTTTTTAATGAGCTACAAAATTCTGATTTTCAATAGACATGTTAAAAATGAATTATGCATATAAACTTGTTTATTTTTTTGCTCCTTTTTCTTTTTCTTTTTGAGAGGACAACTTATGTTGGGCATATGCATGTTTTTGGAGTGCGTGTGTGCTAATAATTGTGATCTTTGTACTAAGTATGACATTGTATAATTTGTAGGTGAAAAAGTATGCCTTTTCAGGTGGCCAAGATTCTATAGACAATCATCGAAAATATGGAGCAAACCTAGAGGTAACAGTCCAAGCCTCTCTGTAGGAACACACACACACACATGGATGTCTCACACTGTGTGAGGTTTGAGACATCCATTGCAAGGCCCCACATGATCAATCCAATCCAGTCACCATCCCATTGGCTGTACACCAATCCGAATGGTCTGGACCATTGCATTGAAATAATAAACAAAGTTCATTCTAAAACCGCTAAAACTCGAGGGCCACAAATCAAGGGGTTAGGACGATGGGACTGACTTGAAGTTTTATTAATGGGCCGATCCCCTTTGGATCTTTCAATCCCCCACCTCATCTATGATTGCTAGGCCCTAGGTAGGCCCCTCAAGTTGTCTCACACAGTCACCCTTGGGAGACATCCGCACCTAAGTGTACTATATATATAGATAGATTGATATATATATATATATATATAGAGAGAGAGAGAGATTGTATTATGTTATATTATATATGGCCGTGCTCTGGTAAATATGAATCAAAATCTTTAAACCATTACCGGACATGACAACCCAGAATTTCCATGACACCGACATTTTACTGTACAAATTATATTTTACTCGCATGACCAAGGTCAGAGTAATTAAAATGGACATGTTAGGTTGTGGCGTCCGCGTCACAGAGGATGAGTCATGTAAAGCTTACAAAACAAGCCCTAGATAGATGGCATGAGGCTCAATTTTGGTGATAATGATTAGTTTATGTGATTCTTGAATATTGCAAAAATATTTATAAGGTTAAGTAGAATATTTTGAAACAACATGCATAGAGGAAAAAATGGTGAAAGTGTTGACTGAAGCAGTGCAGCCATGGGCCTCAAGACCAAGAAAATGAGGCCCAAGAATAGGTTCACTGTCAATCAGCCCATAAGCCCAAACCATAGTGCACCGGCCCATCCAACCCAATCCATAGTGTGCCACCCCATTCGGCGTAATCATACCCCAATGTCCCAAGCCTATAGATGTCTGATCGATTGAATCTAATCCAAGGTCAACGAGCTCAATTAAGATAATTGACTTTCTGATGAAGTTTTCTAGATCTAGACAAGTCATTTAGATCTAGATAAGTCATCTTAAATCCAGCATGATAATTGATGTCATGTAACCAGTAAAAGATAATTGATTGACACGTAACCAATGAAAGAGGAAATCAAGCAACAAGAGATTGGCATGTAATCAATTTCATAAAAGAGAAAGAAAATCCTATCTAGGTCCCTAATAGGAAGGATGGCCCTTCCTTCCTGTTAATAACTTATATCTCTTTTGTGAATAAATGATTTTTTTTTTCTTTTCCTCTTATATTGTGGTTGTATTGATTGGGCAATGGTTTCCCATTTGTGCGATGACTCTTTGGGGGGCTTGCTTGCCAATTGTGATGACTCCGAAGGCTGGGTATTTGTGGTGAATGTTTGAAGACTCCATCCATTGTTGGGTCCCATCGTACTAATAAAGCGAAGCCTGGATAGATAGGATGAGGCTTCAATTATATTATATATAATGAAGCGAACTGATTTCAATTGTGAAAATCAGCCGCTTCATTTCAATTTCATTTTTACCATCTTTGACACCAATTTGACCCTCTTTAATGCCTCTTTAAATTCCTTTTAATTTTCACCTTACACTATTATTAACTCTTAAAACCGTTATGGAGATTTGTAACTGAATAATGAAGCGAACTGATTTCAATTGTGAAATCAGCCGCTTCATTTCAATTTCATATTTCATGTTTCTACTAAAAATTTAAAATTTTTAAATTTATTATTTATTTAAATTTTCAATTATGTGGTTTTTAAGAAAACCTATAAATTTTTTTTGGTGTGAGAAACTTTTTTATTTTAGCTTTTATTTAATATAAACATATGAAATCAAAATTAAAATTTTTATTTATGTTATAAAATTAAATGATATTTTTTGTATGACTTTTAATACCCGTGCTAAGCACGGGCATTTTGCTAGTAATAGTGATAGTGATTAAGTTTTTATCACGGTTCAAAATGGTGACATAGCGGTCACATTATCGGTTGTATCGGCCGAGGCCGCACATTATTTTGAAAATAGCGGTGCTCATATGCGTAGAAGCTGTTATTTAAACTTTCTTTTTTTCTTATTTTACTCTTTTTTTTTTTTTTTCATGAACCACTTCAAAATGCCTTCGTAACTTTTATATCTTTGTTTCCCATAGATCAATGCCAAATCATTGGAGGCTTTAAAAAAACAATATTTTTGCTATTTATTTTTGGATTTTTTAAAAGAAGTTTTTTTTTTTTCTTAAAGTGGGCCAACAAATTCACATCCAAATTCATTCTAACTTGTATATAAGTGTTTCCCATAGATCAATCCTTAATGCTTTGAGGTGTTCTTTTTTTTTTTTTTTGCTATTTATGTTCAGATTTTTTAGGGTTTTTTATAAAAAAATTCAAAGTGGGCCAACATGCTAATGCATTCCAACTAACTTTCTATGTTTCCTATAGATCAATCCCAAATGGTTTGAAGGTTTTTTTTTTTTTTAAATATTTCCTTATTTACTTGTTGATTCTTGGTATTTTTTTTAATCCCATAGATCAATCATACAATACAATGATACATGACCTCTTTGCCATGGAGGGAGGGGGTCTGCTTCACCTCTTATTTTAGTTACTTACGAAAGAAGACATTAAATTCTAGCATTTTCCAATATTATGGATTTTTTCTGATTTTTAACCACATTTTTTACTTATACCGCTACGCCGCTACGTATCGCCTGCTATTTTATCATTTTGGCTTACAGCTCCTATACCTACCGCAGCCTCTATTTTGAACTATGGTTTTTACAAATATAGAACACATGGACAAAAGTAGATTTATTTACCAGATTGAAGATGAATATAAAAAAAAGGTGTAAATTGATTATGTTGACATGCATGCTTGGGTATTTGATCGTAAGGCCTCTTTTGTTCATCTGTTGATTGTTTTGACCTACAAATTCATTCCTTGGTTATGTCAGGTTGATATACCAGTAAAGTACCTTGGTTTTTTCCTCGAAGATGATTCTGAGCTCGAACATATCAGGACGGTGAGTTGAGATCATTCTATTTATTATTATTTTGCTGTGTTTTCTTATTTATTGTGGTAATTTACATAATTATCTAGTATTTTGCTTCGATATCTTATGCCTACTATCACTTGTTATTTATCTTGGCAAGATCTGTTTCTCTCTGAAGCCAAAATTCATATTATTAGAAAATGTTCTGGCTGAAAGTCGTAAGTTTGTCTTGGTGTATCTGTTCTTAAAGCATGTGATTGGTATTTCCAGGAATATGGTGCTGGCCGGATGCTGACAGATGAGGTAAAAAATTGTCTTATTGAAGTTCTAACAGGGTTGGTGGAGAGACATCGTAGGGCCCGAGCCCAAGTCACAGATGAGGTAAGGAGATCTATGCTTTGATGCCTTTTTGAGGTCTACTAGCTTCTGACAAGTGACAATGCTGTGTATGCCACAAGTTTCTTTTCTGACGTAAGATTTGTTTGAAGTTAATAGGACCATACTGTATGTTTGTAAATTCTTTTCTTTTTACAATAGAAAAGATGCACCCAAATCAACTATGCTGTATCCTTTTGCCCTAAATTTTATTTCTGTTCACAATATTCATTGGCAATTTCTTTAATAATAGTAACCATTCAAATATATATGGGAGATGCTCCATGAGAGCATCTCTCACCTTACTATGAGAGATAAGGTGGGGGCCCTCACATTTAAGTTGTTGGTATTGGATATGGATGTGAGGGCCCTTACCTTATCTCTCATAGGAGCACCTCCCAATATATATATATATATATATATTTATAGGAAAATATTCAAGTGCATCCATCCCTCACCATTTTTGGTAAGGGACACCCCAAGTACAAAAAGGGGAGTCACTTGAATACTTCCCATATTTATATATTCATTGGCAGTTCTTTGTAGCAATTTAGATCATGTGTTGCAGATATTGATATTTTGTGGGCAGCTTGTTCTTGATAGCCTATTAAGTGACCTACCTCCCTAGAAACTTGATTGAGTCCGCAAAAACTTGGCAAGCATACTCGATTCAATGATGTCTGTTCGGAGTTTAGCTTATTATTCAGTCTTTATAAAAGGCACGCAAGAACACAGAGAGACCCAGCTGACTGTTCCACAAATGAGTCATTTAACAATTGAGTCCTCTTTGAGTACAAACCTAGTTGAGTTATTAAGCATTGAGTAGTTCTAGTGTATGTTTATAAGGCTGCATGCATGTATGGCCTTGATATTATTGGTTTTTTGGATGTCTATCAATTCTCATATGATTTTGTCTATTATTAAAATTTTAAACTTTATTTTTGGTCAGATGGTGGATGCATTCATGGCTGTGAGACCGCTTCCTCATATGTTCGATTAAACTGCTGGCTGATAGTAAACTTTAGTACACAGCTCATCTTCCAGGCAAGATACTCCAAATACCAGCCATGGACGAGCATGGGTTCATGGATCCAAAGTCGGTGAACTAAACTGGGGGGATTTGTGTTTTAATTATTGGAAGCTGCAAGTGTATACATTCATCTATATTGAATTATATCAATGAGCTCATTTAGCTTTTGTCATATTCGAATGTAATCTTTTGTTCTTTCTTTTCTGTTTTTTTTTTTTTCCAATCATTGCATGACCACTGCCTCTATCTCATGTTATTTTCTTTTCATTGGAAAGTTATACATTGGAAATTGCCAGTTTGTTGATGAATATTTTCCATGTCTTGAAGCGTAATTCAGAAAATTTGATACTAAAAAAAATAAAAATAAAAACTCAGCCAAATTGACTCAGTCTTGAAGGTGATGCATGTGGTTGGTCAGCCGGACCTATGTGTGAAGATTATTGTTTCACGAGTGAACCAATAAGCACACTATAATCTCGCTTTGAAAGAACTGACTGGATTAATGACATCTTGTATTCAGCCAAGGTGGTTGGAACCTTTTTAGAGACCCGACTGAAGTGGAGTAAACCTCAACACATGCAGGGGAGAAGACCATCCGTGCACATACGGGGAGATGATCATTTGCACCCAAGGATCGTGCTCTGGGGGAGACACCAAATCACTGGGCTATTCCTTTATTTTTGACATAAAAATTTACTTCGAACATGATATTTAGTTTCTCTCTCTTTTTTTTTCCCCAAGTGATGTGCATTTGTTATGAGATACAATTAAGTAAATAAGCTATCAAGGCTAATTGGAGTAGCCATCTTTGCCAAATTTGAAGGGAATGGTGGTTAAAATAAATAAGCTTGACGAAACCTATTGTAAGTGATACATACAATTACAAGGAGAACATGAATTTTTCGCAAATGGTGGGAGAATGTAAGACATGCCTAATTAAGGTGGCCCCATACACCCACATATGGCCTCACTTTTTTTTTTTTTTTTTCTTATTGCTAGAGAAAAAGAACACATATGGCCTCACTTAATTCACACGATCAACACTACAAGATTTTTGAGTTTCATACTATAACGAAACTTTGTTCCAACTCTAGAACATGAGCAATTGAAAGGAAGTTTCCCGATTAAGATTAAATACAAGGCAAATAAAAAAAAATATATATGTACAGATTATTTATCTTCAGGTGAACTTTTTCTGACCTCTTGGGATTGTAAAAGAGATGTCAAAGGCCTTGAACATTCCGACTATGGGTCAATTGTACCTAAGAAATAAAAATAAAGTAAAATTCCTCTATTTTCTTGTATTGTGTGTTCATTTTGTGTCCACAATAGAATCTAATATCCATCAATGATAACGACACCATTAAAATTATGGTAAAACTAAGCTAACAAGCATTCTTCATTAAATTTGTCTGATACAGGCCTTCAACTTGTAAATAATCAAAATATTTTGTTCAAGAAAAGCAGGCCGATTATTTAAAATACCTTTTTCAAAGTGAAGGGAGCAACCACCTTTGTCATGTCTTCATTCCTATTATGTTCTCAATCTTTAAACCCTCTAAAGTTCATAATTCATACCAACCCTCAACACACGCTTATGAGGGATACCAAACAAATCATTGCTGTGTCTGAGAGTCCTCTTCAAGAAGTTAAACGCGTAGTCTATCATAACCTTCTTTCCAAAACTAGACCCTTTTGATGCAACCACCTCATTCACTCCAAAGAGATGAACAGCCCTTTCATTATATTCTCTATCCACAAGCTCTACCTCCCTCTCTACCATCTCCCTCCTCTTAATGTCTTCTTCCTTAGCCTTGTCACTTGCATTCTCCCCCTCATCCATTTCACTACCATTCTTCAATAAGTCTTCACTATTGCGCGTAGCTGGCAATGCCCTTAATTCTTCTCTTATAAATTCTCTGAGTCTGTCCACCAATGCCCTCTCTAATGAACTTTCATCATTGTAAAGGTCCATGTACCCATACCTTACAATGCATCTAAACACCATAAGCTCCCGGGGGTCGACTCGACGGAATAAGAAGCGCTCATCCGGTGGGACTGTTCTTATGTGAAGCGATTTGATGGAGACGAAGATGACCACTGAGTGCAATGAGGGGACATTTTCAGTGTAATGCTTGAAGATGGGTGGGATCCCCTGGACTAATTCTGAGTAGAAGAAGGCGATCCCGGGCAGGCTACGGAAGTTGAGGTTGACCATGATTTGCCTTAGCTCGTCAACAGGCACCTTATTTTCAAACTCATAAATGTATTTCTTACCATAAACGTAATTCCATACAAACATCACAACCATGAGGAATGCTCCAAAAGCTACTGGGAGGTAGCCACCTTGAGTGAATTTGTAGAGAACAGAGGTTAAAAATATAAACTCGACAGCACCTATTGTGATGATGTATGCAATTATAAGAAGAATATGAGTTTTCCATATCATTAGCATTATAAGCACCAGCAATGTGGATGTAAGTGTCATGACAGATACCACTGCGATCCCTGCACGAAAGAAAGCAACTTGTAAGCATAAACATCACAAAATATAATAATAACCCACCAAGCATATGAAAGGCTTACTTTTACAATTTTACTCATCAACTTTATTAAGTATAATTTTCTCTTTCACTCCGTGCGTGGCCAATATGTCACTTTAACTACCTGACTTTCTTGAAGCTGGTGTTGGTTTTATGTTTCCATTTTTTTTCTTACTTGGAAGAGTAATTTTCAACTCATTTTTCCATCCGTTTTCTAGCAATTGATGGAGAAAGGTGGAACCTTTAAGTGGACCTTGTGTCTCCACAATTCTCAAGGGGTTGTGAAGTAATGGAATTTTTTTTTTTGTTGCTAGAAGAAGTAATGGAAATTAGGTTCATGGAATCATAGAATATTCTAAGGCATGTGATCTATGACCATGAAATGGATAATCACTAAAATAGATTAACTTTTCATAGATGGCTAATCTATGTCCTCTTGAATTAGTGGGACTATTGTGCCCCCACTGACATCCCTCGTGTCCTATATTTTGTTTTTGTTTCAAGCTCCATTCGTCAAGAAATGAAGGTCAAGATTTATCACTCTATGTGGTAATGTTCCTGTGAAATTTCAATTAGCATGATATTATGTAACATGGTATCATCATGGTACGCAAGACCTAATTAATACCAAGCCCAATCCAATTCTGATCAAGCTTCAAAACTGAGGCCGGAGACTGAGTCAATGAGTACCTGATCAAATTAAGTTTTCATACAGAGGTAATGCTCATATTGTGCTGGGGGCTTGACTGATCCAAGTCCTAATCTATACTAAGATCAAACCATACAAGAACCAGATAAGTAAGAGTACAATGGGCTCTAATGTTACATACCATATGCATTGCCAATCTTCTCAGTTGTCTTAAATCCAGCAGTTACACCAATGCAAGCTATCATGAGCATGTAATTAATTTCAGGAATGTAAATCTGTCCTTCATACTTGGATGATGTGTGAATGACCTTGACGCGTGGAAAGCATCCGAGAGCAAGGGACTGTTGGATGATGGAAAAGGCACCAGAGATCAATGACTGGCTGGCAATGATCGCAGAAAAGACAGCCACCACAAACATGGGCCAGTATAAAGGGCCTGCAATACACAATTAACATGCTCAAGTCAATTAGTTACCTGGTTTTGATTATGTTAGCAATGGACCAAGCCAACCATTAGGATGGAAACAGGTAGGGTTCAGGTCAGTTTGGCATCTTTTCGAGCTAAGTACTGTTTCCATTTTTTTTAAACTAGGGGCTTTCCCACTAATGCAAAGCCTGCAAATTATTATTTGCTTGATAAAATTATAGTTGTCATACCTGGTATGGACTTGTAGAAGACATTTCCCACATTTTCAGGGAATTTGTGAAGGTATGCAGCTTGACCTGTATAGGCTAAAAAGATGGATGGAAATACCAACGAACATGAGCTTATTTGTATTGACCGAACTGTGAAATGCCCCAGATCAGCAAACAAAGCCTCAGCCCCTGTTGCATCCAATTATCAATAAAAATTTAGAAAATGAAAAAATATAAGGAAACCATAGGAACCTTTAATGAGGTTGTAAACAGTTTGGTCCAATTTGGGTCCTTCGACCTGGACGCATTTATCAATCAGTACAAATACTAGAACCAGGCCTGGAAAAGATGAACCAATTAGATCTGGAACCAGATTATTTTTTCCCTATTATTTGCCTCATTACTATATAACAATATCTAAATCATATTCAGCCTACTTAATTAGGTACATTATATATGTTATTGTATATTAATACACTTATACTGGTATAAACAAGTATTTGGTCTTGTTCCTTAGGAGACTCAGATGTAGACCCAATTGTCTGTCAATCAGGACCATAAAATGGTCTTACAACAAATTTTCTCAATCAGGTTTGTAGGACAACCAGATAATCAGGGCCCTCCACTTAAACTTTAGTGGATCCCAACCCAAGCATGGGACAGGAAGGGATGAGAAGGTCTACATTTTGATTACAACTTAATTACAAGTGGTTTAAGATTTAGCCCATAAAAAAGTTTGGTCGAGGTCAAAATTTTAATCCTCAATCAAGATTTATAGAACATTTAAGTGGATTCCAAAGGTGAATATCAACCCAACTAATTCATAGGGGATAGGAGTGTGAAGTCTTAAAGTTACTGATAGGTGGGCATTGCCTTACCACTTCAAATTTCTTGCACACACACCAACACACATCTCGCGGTTGGCATCATCATCATCATAAGACATAACAGACTTCTATATAGGGTGATGATGAAGTAAGCCCCTCTCCAAAGGGGTCACCTGAATCCATGACAATTACGTGTTGTGAGGACGGCTGTGATCTCTAGGCTATGTTTCCCATGGAGATCATGGGTAGGATGACATCCCCCAAGAGATCAAATATTTGTGTATGTGTGTGTACATCCATTTTGCAAAGGTGATGTAGTTAATTTAGACAAGAAAAGGAGCTTAACCTGTTGTGCAAAGGATGACACCACCAAGGGAAATCCATGCATCTTTTTTATTCTTCTTGAAATAATGAATGATGTATGCTGGGTTGAATGCCTTGATAACAGAAGGGTCATGCCTGAAGACATTGTAGATGCCAATACCACCAATTAAAAAGAACCAGAGTGTAAGGATTGGAGAAAAAGTGTAGCCCACTTTAGCAGTTCCAAATCTCTGAACTGAAAACAGCAAAACCAAAATTGCAATAGACACCCCGACGATCCTTCCTACAAACATTAAAGAAAAGGGGGATAAAATTAGAGTGACTTAAAGTTACTTTTTCTTATGGAAAACAATTCAATTACTACAATTCCACATCAATACAAAATGATTGGCTCATAGAAACACTAGATTTTCTTCCCAGTCCACAGTTCAATTATCTATTACAATTTAGATGTTATATATAATTGACCAAATACTTGGCCCAAATATACAATACATTTGCTTTGCAATGCACAAGTCAAGAATCAACAACTTATTCATACCAACCATCCACATTTGGAGCCTATCTTTCAATCTTGCCATGAATACTACATGGTTATATACATTGAACAATATTTACTGTATCAGTTAATAAATGTCAAATTTTCAAGAAATCAAGAGAGTAAGAATGCATTTCGATTCGCAGTTGTATCCAATACATATTTGCATTAAGAGATATTATATTACCTTCTGTCATGGCATCTGTAGCTTCTTTGATCCCTCCAACTGCTGATAAAACTGCCGGAAAAAAAAATTAAATAATATAATTTGTCATCAAGGAGGGGAAAAAACTATGAATTGACGCATATGAGGTTAAAGTTTGATCCTCCCTCTTTGTTAGTTAGGATGAGAAGAAATCACCATTGCATTGTTGGATTATAGATAAATAAAGGTATAAGATTAAGGCCTTATTTATAATGACAATTTAGAGCAATGTAAGTTTGGCCTGAACCTAATATACTGGCACCTTTTGAATCATAGTACAAACGCACACAGGAAGTCATAATCAAGAAAATGTTGTCATACCTGATATGCAAGGCGTGACAATTCCATCCCCGATTACCATTGCAGTTCCGAGCATAGCAATGAATAAAAGAAAATGCTTCACAGTTTGACTGTTCTCCAATGTGGACTTCACCTTTGAAGCCCTGCGCAACCGGCTGCTTGGCATTTCTAGCTGATAAGTCGATATATCTCGATCTTCAGGTTCATGGGTTGGAAGTAACCCCACTTTAGCGTGACGACAAATCAATGAATACAATGCAAATGTTCCCCCTACAATGACAATTGAGTTAATCAAATCATATCACAAAAGAAGAGAGATTAACATATGGTATAGCTCAATGCATATATAATCTCTTCTCATCACAAATGAAGCAAGAAAAGTTGGACAAGTTTTGATAAATAATCCATACCGTCACCATTGTCATTTGCATGTAAGACGATAAAGGCGTACTTAATCACAGGGATTAAGATGAGTGTATAGTAAATTAATGAAAGGACGCCCAGAATGTCATCTTTGTGCAGTATGCCCTTGGGGAAGGCGCCTGCAAATGTATATAGAGGAGATGTGCCAAGGTCCCCATATACAATGCCTACGCTTTGAAAGGCAAGGATTAAGATTGTCCTCATGTCAAATGCCTGCAAAATTTTCCAAACTCCACATTTAAAAGTCAGTTAGGAAATAGATTTGCGGTTAAATAGTTAAAAGTTTTTAACTTTTGTCATAAACACTGCCTTTTACTTTGGAAATTCCATGTTAAAAGCACATTTTATTCTTCAAATATTGATAAACTGCCAGTTGAGAAGTTAGAGATTGCATCTCAATCATATTATTAATAAAGGGGTATTCCAAAAAAAAATTCTAACTCTTTTGGGTCTTCTTAATTGCCTAATTTTAAAAGGTTTATAAGTGTTAAACCTTATTTAGATTTTTTTTACCAAATATCTAATTTAGATTTTTGGCCATTTCCTCAATCTTGACTTTCAAGAGAGCATGTACATTAGGATTTGAACCCACAACCTTTTTTCACTTTGATGACTTTAAACTTTACTCTAGATCATTAGAGCAAATAAGAATTCTACAATAAATCCCATTAAAAAAGATGTGAAAAACATAGTAGCAGACAGGGAGGCTAGCACTGGACACACAGATGAAGAACAACTCCCAAACCTCAAAACCTCTCACTCATTGAAGCTTCAGGAAAGATTCTCTATCCACTACATCACACAAATTTTTTATAAAGTAACTCATTAAAAAATGTCAAAAATAGTTATAGACGTGGCAAGTGGCACTGAATGAATTGGAGATAAAAGATCCAATCCAACTCATGGCTACTGTGGGGAAAAAGTTGCACCATATCATTTCCATGATTTCTTATATGAGATCCTATTAATGTATCCTTAGAGCCATTTATATGAGATCCTATTAATGTATCCTTAGAGCCATATTTCCATATAAATATTTATATTTACAATATACAAGGAATCAAAGGGCTTGATTTTGTTCTGAAAATGTTTTTAACTTTGCAGAGTTGGCTTTAGACATATCTTCTCTCTCTCTCTCTCTCTCTCTCTCTCTCTCTCTCTCTCTCTCATTTATAATTATGTATATTAATAGTTATTACTTTTGCTCCCTTTTATGTATTTTAAACATTCATGTTACAAGATATCATGAATCTAGAGGATCCATGGACATTACACAAATGTATCATTTGTCTTTAAATTTTAGGCATATGTCTGTAACAACAGACATCTATTTTGAGTTCCATGTTAAATTTTTTTACTTATATTTTTTGGAACATTATTGAGAGTTGAAAATATTTTTTTTCTTTCTGATTTTTTGTACATAATTCTTAAACATATAGAAAATATTGTTTTCTTTTAATTTCGGTAGCTTAAACATTAAATTTGTATTAATTTCTTATTTCACATAAAATCTTACATTATTTTATCACTTTCCATTTAGTTAATTTTTTAAAATTAACACCCATGAAATTTTGGTCATGAGCTCTTCATGAAACTAATTATATTTTTGAAATATTGAGTTCCATCAATACTATTATGACTAGTTTTTATTTTTTATATTTTCGATTATATAATAAAACTCTGAACCCTTAAAATCAAAGGTAAGGATTATACAATTGTATTGATACTTTGCCAATCAGTCACTAATCCACTTTGAGCCCTTTCCATCTCTCTCTACTTTCTTATCAATGCATGGCCATCGAGGACCAAGGTAAGACACTACTGAAGGGGTGTACTCCTTATAAGAATCATTTCAGCTTGGTGCTGATTTAGGGGTGGCCATTCCTGAACCTAATTGCCAGCCCTACCTGAACCTGACCCAATATTGGGATTTCAGTTTAACCCTTTTAGCCCTTTTACTTTTCAGTTAGGTTAGAGCAATTAACAAATTACTCACTATTTGACCTGTCCACCTGATCAATACCTGACCAGCCCATTGCAGTTCTACCAGCAAAATTAACCTAATAATTTTAGATTTGAGTTGACCCTTGTAACTAGTGTATTAACAAAATGGAACAGACCGCTGATAAAACCAAATTAAACCAGCTTGTCTAGTTGTCGCAATTTGGTTAAACCAAAATTGCTTATCCTAAGATTTGCTTTGTGAACCACATGGCTCAACCCAGGAGCCATTTAAGCTCTTCGAATCAGGCGGATTTGCAAGAACACCAAATCAATAAGATTGGAAAAAGATGACATTTGTTACTATTTTTTTTTTTTTTTGAAACTGAATGACTATTCTTAAAATTTTACATCTTCTACCTGGTTCTTTCTACGTACGTTTTTCAAATTATGTGTTGAAAAAGTTTTATATTTATTATGCAATACTTATGATGTTAAGTTGATATCACGGTTGAAGGAACTATGGGTCGAACCAATTTCACTCGACTGTAGTACTACCCTTCTTTGGTTCAATGGTTGGTTTGATTATTAAAACTTTCTTTTTAACAAGAGGATTGGAATGGGTTTTTGGGGCAGAACTTAAGCAGCGCTGCATCATACTACGGTGGAACGCCCTTCTTCGATGCATGGTGGGGCCCAACTTTTAAAAATTCAAGTCCGGTCATCAGCCCTAACACCCTATGTAATGATCATCCTGTAAATTGTTTTTCACTTATGTAAGATACCCACTACTGGATTTGACTTGTTCGGAAATACATAATAGAACTTGCTTTACTTTTTTTTTATTGGAATAAAAATTATGAGAGTCCCTATCTGTGATCAATCTGACAGGTGGCCCATTGAGATTTTCTAAGAAAATTTAAATAAAATACTTATAATAGGTGTAAAAGATGATGAAGGGTTTGAATTTGAAAAAGATGAGCCCCACCATCCATTGAAGAAGGGCGCTGAACCTTATTATGATAAAGTGACGATGCATTAATGTAGGACCTCTGCTCTGTAGCAACATTTAAAACATAATCAATAGCAAAATCAGATTCGAAACGGGCAGTTGCATGCTAGATACAGAGGTCAAGTGGTCAACCCATTGGAATTGGTTGTATCTAGCTGTTCCTTTGAGATTTCTTATTGGTTTTTTTTCTCCTTCGAGATTTGAAATGCAATAAATACATAGACGTACGTTTTTTAGTCATACATGCATAGTAATTAAAAGCTTTTGAAAGGATCAATGTCTTTAATCCTTGTATTTAGGATCTATGGTTTAGGATTTAGAATCAATCTAAACCGCTAAAGAGTGTGATCAGGTTTGGCCCATCAAAGCTGATATACATACAATGCCCGAAGATGTGTACACTTTTGCTTGGGTTTTCCTCCATTAGTGTGCCACCGGCCCAGCGTTCAATGAATGATCCAAAGCATTTTAAAAGATGACACTGATCTGATTTTGAAGGGGCATGATCCTCTCATCTGGGTGAACAGAACAGAACAGTGGGAGTGGGCCACAGTGGAACATACTGACTGAAAAATGAAAATCCTACCAAGCATGCATTCTTTTATGTAATAACTAGCACGAGAATCCGTATATAATTCAAACCAAATACAAATACATTGCACAACAATAAATTTTTTTGAAAGAAAATAAAAGAAGAATATTTATGACTCTACCTATTTTGGCAATTAAGAGAGGCAAAATAGAAAGAAAATAGGAGAAATGAAGTAAAAAAAAATAGAAAAATATGTAGAAATGGGAATAAGAAATGAGAGTAGAAAGAAACTTTTGTAGAAACTAAAAAGAAAAAATGGGGAAGTTACATGAGACATGGGTAGTGAAAAACGGATAGTTATATGAGATGATTAGGGTTGCATGGGATAAAAAGTGAAATTGAAAACTTCTTAGCTTAATATAGTATAATGCTCTGCAAACCAGATTGGACACTTGATTTTAGTCGAGATCTGGGAGTCTTTATTTATTTTTATTTTTTCTCTCTCTTAATCCTTTTTGTTGGTGTCATGTCTCGAGCCCATGATCTAATGATCTAAACATTTGGTTTAAACCATTGGGCCAAGGGAAAACTAGGCCAGATCCACGGTCTCACTCATGCTTCCAACGAGTGAAATGGGGGGATTGAAAAGTCTCAATCTAAATATAGGGGTCACAAGGGATCTGTTTCAATGGTTACAAATAGATCAAATCATAGATAGATCAGCCCTAAAATCTGAGCATCATGGATAAAATCATGATGCTAGTGTAGTGTAGATGATATGAACTACTACTGATCTACTAATCCAGAATAACTGGAATGAATCAAGTGGGCAGGTTAAAAAGAAACTTGAGAAACAGTACTGGCTTTTAGAAGAAAGTGAAGTGAAGAGACCTTAGATCCCTTGCCATTACTCTGAGAGATGATAGCTGCTTCGGCGTCAAGTGAGTCATGTCTTTGTAGATTTCTCTGTGATGGAGCTTCTTCGATATCCATTGAAAAGTCTTTGTGCTCCTTCTTCTTCTTCTTCTTCTTCTTCTTCCTCAAATGAGAAAAATGGAAGAAAGATACTAGAAATTGGGACGACTCTGCTATTCCAAGGCAGATAAATATATATTAGAGAGAGACGGGGGAGATCATGAGACATGATACCCTCATCTATTTATAGGATGCGGAGACTCGTCCTGCCCAGAATGGCTATAACACGGCGTGTACGCGGAAATGGTTGCTGGCTGGCACACGTGCCATAATTGAAGGCCTTAATCTTAATCTGAATCCATGCATTCATCCCTCACCGTATTATGGTTAACATAGCAAGGTTGACTTTATAACATACATCTGAGCCATCTACACACATGAGACCTCCTAATTTAAATTGGATCCATTGAATTTTCACTATCCGAATGGATTGGACCGTTGAATCGAGCGCCGGATTTTTTTTCCTTTAAAATAGAGTTGTTAAATTAATGAACCTTGAATGAAGGAGTTAGAGGTATGCAATTGACCCCCAAAACTTGATATATGGACCCATTCAAAATGTCTCATTTCATCCCCAACAAGTTCCATGATCAGTGGAGCCCTGTTGTAAAATTTGGAAGAAGAAGTAGGTTAGCATAGGCAAAACCCAAAACCACCCACAACCTGGCACAAGTCCATATATCATATATAACTGGGAAGAAAAAGTAGGTTAGCTTAGGCAAAACCCAAAACCACCACAAGTCAACAGCTTAACCAGTACTTGCCTTGAACCCGAATTGAGTCGTCTCTAAACCCATTAAAAACACTATGAAAACCCCACTAATAGGGGCAGGTCAAGTGGTCGCCCATTTAATCAGATCCATGACCTTTCCTAGGTGGAAATGGGCTATGGCCTGTTGTGAGTATTCAGGTCATCTGGGAAAGTGCGTGTGTAAACCATGGATCTGGCCGTTTGATTCACTAGGAGTCTTATTATAGTTTATTCTTTTTTCTTTTTCTTAATTTTGGCATCATAGTTGAAAACCACAAGCAATTGCCATCCCTTTTTTCTTCCCATTTTCACATTCTAAAAAAGAAGCATTAAAGTAACTACCATTCTTCTTTTTCAAGTGTCTAACAAATCTCATAGAATATTCACGTAGATCCATCCCTCACCTTGTTTTGGTGAGGGAGAACATAATAGGGCTGACTTTATAATACATTCGAACCATCCACATATATAAAACCCACTTAACTACACTAGACCTATTGAATTTTCACTTATCCAATTGGATGGGACCGTTGGATCGAGGGTCAGATTTTTTATTTTAATATAAAGTCATTAAATTTGTGGGCCATGCACGGATAAAGGGGTAAGAGGCATGGGATTGACCCCAAATTTGATATATGTTCTCATCTAAGATGTCTCGTCCCATCCCCCAAAAGTCTCATGATCAATGGGTCCCTAGGTGGGCCCTATTAAGTTTGTTTCTCACCATATGTTGAGGGAATGATACACAGGGATATCCCTATACATATATATAAATATATATGGGAGATGCCACTGTGAGAGCATCTCTCGCCTTATTATGAGAGAGAGAGAGAGAGAGAGAGAGAGAGAGAGAGTTTACTTTTATTTAATTGGAAACCAATGTTTTATTTCATATATAGCTACTATACGTACTGTAGGGTCAAATGAAAATCGTTCAAGGGGCCTTTAACAAATTGGAATAATTAGCGAGAAGTCCCTAGAATCTCATAAAACAAAGGAGCAATCCAAACTATTTTGCACTAATACCTCTACTCCCTTGCGGTTGGAAATATTCCAGCCGGAAGTCCTTAATGAGGCTAATTCCATTTTTTATGACTAATTTGCCCCTTAATTGCCATAATTGCCAAGGAGATCATACCCCATATTTTCCTCCTAGTTTTCAGCTCAATCATATTAATTACCATAATTATCACAACCATTCCAGCATCTTCACGCTATTTTCCAACAAAATTCAAAATTCAAATTGAAGGGAATTCCTTCTCATCGTACATCTCCGATGTTGAAGCCTGCCAGATGTTTCTTCTCTGCATCATCAAGTATGGCTTTGAGCAACATCTTCATGAGGATGATCCAACATCTTCGTGCAACATCTCTGCATCATTAGGCATGGCTTTGAGCAACATCTCAACATCTCCAGCTTCTTTTTTCTTTTCTTTTTTGGGCGAACCTTCTTCTCCGGCTTCCTTTTTCTTTGCTTTTTTGGGTGAACCGTTTTCTTCGGCTTCAGTTTTTCCACTCTTCACCTCTTCTTTTTCTCCAGATTCAATGTTTAGCAAGGTGAATACGTTCTTCAGATAAAATTATCTGAATTTGATAAGATAAACTCAGATAACTAAATATTGTATCAAACTCAGATAAGTTTATTTGAATCCAAATAGAAAGTATCTGAATTTTGAAAGTTATCTGAGTTTTCAAATAACCTTTTAAATTCAAATAACTTTATATATGAACTCAGATATAAAGATATATGAGTTTTGACAAATTTATAAAAGTATTGGAAAATTGATATGTTTAGTAGAATTCAAAAACTCATAAAAATTTATCTGAGTTTTGGCAAATTTATATTCGTTTTTGGAAATTTATCTGAGTTTTGGCAGGTCCCTAGACAACTTCACGATTTTTGTGATTTTCCCCTTCTCAAAAGTTCTTCTCGATTTTCTCCTTCGCAAATCAGTAAACCTTCCCTTCTTTTTTCTTTTTTCTTTTGAATTTTTTCCGGTGCTTATGTGTCCATGATTAATGAAAATCTCATTAATGGGATATTCATTAATCATGGCCAATTAAATGGCAGTTAACCATTATTAATGGCATATCCCACTAGTCATGGAATATATTTTATCTTAAAATAAATAAATTTTTTTAAAGAAATGGTAACTTGGACATTTTAGGTGTTCAAATCTGAAAAAAAAAAAAAATGAACTCCACACTATGAGAAGGTACAGGGACAGGGACCTACCGCCGAATTCCCCTTTCAAATTTTCATATTTACGTGGGGATTGGCAAGAGTGTTTGCAATATTGAGTCCCTGATACTATTATTAATTATAATTTGATAAGCCACATATTATAGACTCAAACTTGATATGATGCAATTTAATCAGTGACTTGACAACTTAATTGCCACATTAAATTGACACAAAGGATCTCATAATTTGATAAGCCACATGTTATATACTCAAACTTGATACGATGCAATCAGTGACTTAACAACGTAATTGCCACATTAAATTGACACAAAAGATCTCCAATGTTATGAATCTCCAATCCATTCAATACTATTAATATCTTTATTATGACGTTCAGCTTGGTTCTGTAATCAAGAGAATTTTAAAAAAAGAAGAAGAACTAAAAGGCTTAATTATAGTTTGATATCTATATTATAATTATTTTCCTCTAATAAAGCATAAAGCAGCAAAAACACCTATTTATCATACCACATCTTTTCCTTACTTCTTCCTCCCGTTTATATGTGTCTCTTTTAACCTACTAGATTAAGAAGATTTATCTAAAATAGTAAGGTTAGCTAAGATAACAAAGGGAGTATTTACTATTAGTGAGAAAAATAGATTTTAAATAAAATATTTATAATAATATTAAAAAATAGAAAAAACCTCATTTTAAGATTGCCGCTTTAGGCCTCAATTTGTCTTGAGCCGGCCCTACCACAATAATTCAATGAAAGTCACCTCTAACAATTTCAATTGAGAGAGATTGAAATTCTCATTTATATAGAGTATTTATATATCATGTACATGCTAAGTCCTTTGTCAAAGATACAATACAATTTGTTATCTTAGGTGTGATTGAGTTGGACAGGTCTGACTAATGTGGGTAGGTGTTGTTGATTCCTTAAAATCAATTGGAGACAATTTTGGTAGAGTAGGTGTGATAGATTCCTGGCATGCATTCCTTAGAATCCATTGAACATAAACCTCAACCTACTGGCATTCCTTTTAGTGAAAATGTCAGCAACTTGATTAACCATGAAGAACACAATCCTCAACAAAGTTATTGTCCACCTCAATAAATTTTGTTGAAGTAGAAGAATCCAAGTAAGTTTGGCAGTATGTATGTGATGATGAATAGAATTCAGACTCTGTACAGGATTGTGAAATGTTGCTATGTTTCTTTGCACTCCAAGAAATTTTTTATCAAGACTGAAAAAGCAAATTAGCCACTGGTCAAGCTAGCGGGGTCATAGGGACTGCAAGCCCAGTTAACATCAGAGTATGTGAAGAGAAAGAGCAACACTTTTGAAAAGAAAGACCAGGAGTTATGATTCCTTAAAAAAAAAAACTGAAGAGGCCCATTCCTAAACTGACAGACCTGATCAGCTGCAAAAGCAATATCAGGTCAAGTAGTGGTTAAATATTGTAGGGCAATACTTTGTAGGATATTCTGAGGGATCTAACAAAGCATCACTATTGTAGGGTCTGATTTTGAATGATCAGCGGCCGAGCAGATTGGCTCTGCTTGGCGATGGAGATTTCCCTCCTTTTGGTTGTTCCGAGCGGATCTTCCTACCTGTTGTAAATGCTGAATTTATTTGGTCGGCCGATGAGCTGACAATGCAAAGCTTACTTCTTCTTCTTGGACGGGATAGGAATTCATGTCTGAATCACAAAGAAAGCATCAGGGGGACTCAATCGGTTGGTCCGATCGAGGACTCTCCGATGATAAAGTCCGTAATTCTCCCATTTCTTCCTGATATGATTGAATTGTTTTTTGTTATGTATTTCTTACCCCACCTTTTGGCCTGATATACATCTTCCTTTTATCTCTTCTTGTCCTGATCCTCTTCCTTTTCTTCTATCACGTTATTCTTCTTCATTATGCACGATCTCCTTGCTTCAAGGCCTTCGAATTGAAGCCTCCTTGATGTCTCATCATGGGCTGCCTTAGTTCCGTGATTAACCCCATTATTGTCGCTCTGTCTCATCAAACTGCTATTTTACCGTTTCTTAATATTCATTGGGCCCAACAGAGGTTCAAGTCAGGTTGACCCTTATCCAGACTCGGCCCGAGGACAAATTCAAATCACCCCCCCACTATCACATGAAGATTGTTTGGAACTATGTAACAATTAGCTAGTACTAATGGTTATATCTCTTGTTTTCTAACCAGGGCTCGGATGTGGGTACCCCGCCTTCCCGTTGCAGACTTGTGACGCCAATTTACTAGATGAGCTAACCGGCAATTGGAGGACACAACCAGTTTTCCCCCATACAATGGTTGCAGGTTGGGTTTACTGCAGGCTATCCCAAAAAACCCTCTAATTTAGAAGAGAAATTAAACGTTTAAAATGGAAAACGCTCTTGCGTCTCTCATGAGAAACAACTTTAAAAATATATGTTATAAATGCGGTTTAATTCGTATGGGTGATAAAATAAGGTTTAATTCAGATAGATCAGAATGAAAAATCAGAATTCGTGTAGCGAACCCCAACATAGTTGGGACAAGGCTTTGATGATGATGATGATGAAATGTGGTTTAATTAATTACATTGGAAATCATGCATCTACTAGGTGATAAAAGGAACAAAGTGCATTGAGGCTTTTAACACCCAAAATCCAAACCCACCAAGAACTCAACTCTGACTCGAAAGCTATAGAACTCACCAAACCATCAAAATCACTGTCAACCCCGGCAAATTTTTTTTTTCTTTTCACCTGCTGGGCTCCATTACTCGTGTGGTGCGGGGTTTTCAATCCTTGCAGTCCAAGAAAAGGTTACCAGTTTGGCACTTTTACCTTTTAAAATCAAGTGGAGTGAAGTGAAATAAAAAGTATGAATAAAAAATGCAGTAAGTTATGATGGTATTTTATTTTTAGTTGTTGGAGATAGAATATTGTTGATTTTTTATATAGGAAATGGAGTTTTTTTTTCTTTTAGTGAGTAATTGTTGTTGATTTTTTACTTTTTGTTGGAAAAGTTGGAGAGAGTATGAATAAAATATAAGTGACTTTTTGACATTACTCTACTTGACTTTACAAGTACTCCTTGCTTGAACGTAGAGAGAGAAATCCCGCAGAGTCCCATAGGGAAAAAAAGACCAACCAAACATGTCCCTAATTCATGTCCCTAATACTAATAGAGGTGAGCCGAACAGGCCAACCGCTTAACCCAACACATTGCCATCACCAGGGCCGGCCCAAGGGGCAGGCGGGAGAGGCCGCCGCCTTGGGCCCCCAATAATTACAAAATTTTTAGGGCCCCATATTATTTTATGTATTTTTCTTGTATATATATGTGTCAATATTTAGTCTAATATGTAAATTAAAAGGCCCAAATTAATAACACACGTGTGTAAATATTTAGCCCAATAAATAAATTAAAAGTCCCAAATTTAAAGCCCACCTTATTTAAAATAACCATTATTTAAAAAGCCAAACTTAAGGCCCACCACCATACCACCATAAGATAAGACTTTAAAAGTCAAACATGGGCCCACCACCAAAAGATAAGACCACCAAACTTTTCAGCTTTCCTCATTTCTCGTGAGCATCAGAAAAACTTGATTATACAAGTTTGATTAGTGACTTTGCAGCTAAAAATGCGAGAAGATCTTGTTTTCAGTAATACTTTTTTGTTTTTTGTTTTTTTTGTTTTAGGTTTATTAGCCTTGTTTTTTGGAAGGGAATGTTGGTGTGTGAATTATAGGTTTTTGGCCAGGGTAGGTAGTTTAAGAGAACTACATTGTGCTTGATCATTGGGATTAAATATAGCCTCCCTCGGTACGCAGGCAGTCCTAAAGTTATCTGGATGCAGCACTTTTTTATAATAAAAAATATCAATTTTTTGTTAGAAAATTGTAATGAATTAAAATTTTTTTTTTAAATAATTGCATAAGGGCCCCATTTTTTAGAGGTCGCCTTGGGCCCCCTAAACGTCGGGGCCGGCTCTGGCCATCACCAACACAGAAGAGCTAGACATCCAAGGCGTATATCCTCCGAAAGGAGATTACATTTGATCA